>CAMRHE010000029.1:5015000-5659166 GCA_947044405.1 Leptodactylus fallax | reverse complement strand
CCTCAGGAGGAAGGCGTGGGAGACAACAATCCTTTAAATAGTCTTCCAGTAGTGTTGAGTCATCCCCAGGGAGTAGTGCTCGTGGGGGGGGTAAGTCATACAGCTTAGAGTAGTAAGAGTGGAACGCCAGCGCCACAGCATCAGGGTGATGTTGAAGAGTACCCGCGGGGTCACGGACAGAGTGTGGTGTGGAAGAGGCCCGATGATCCCTGAGGGTTCCTGCCAGGAGGGTATGAGATTTATTACCTCGTTCAAAAAACCTCTGACGGGTATAAAGGAGAAGTCGTTCCACATGGCGGGTCTCCAAATCACGGAGGTCCGCCCGGGCCAGGACCAAACGGCGAAGAACCCCCAGGGATGGATGCGCTGCCAAAGTCGTCGTAAGGGACCGAATACGGGCTTGGAGGAGCTGTTCCTGGGCCTGTCTGTCCCTTTTAAGCCTAGAAGCCAATGCGATACAGCATCCTCTCATGACCGCCTTATGGGCTTCCCAGAGAATGGCAAGAGAGTCTACCAAGCCTAAGTTGTCCCTAAAATAATCTATCAAGTGCGTGCGCAGGGTCTCGAGGGAGGTCGGCGATTTGAGCAGTGTTTCGTTAAGACGCCAATGACATTGGCGAGTAGGCACTGGAGTCGTAGATAAGGTAACCACGACTGGGGCATGATCAGACCAGGTGAGAAGGCCAATGTTCGTGTCCCTAAGCAAACGAAGAGCGGGAGCATTTCCAAAGAAGTAGTCAATGCGGATGTGAGTGTTATGAGGGTGAGAAAAGAAGGTGTAGGAGCGCGCCGTAGGATTGTCCACTCGCCAAAGGTCATACAAAGAGTGGGCGCGGATCAGCCTGCGGAACTCCCTTGCAAGTTGGGCCAACCTATGGGGGGTTGGGCCCTGGGGTAACGCCAGACGATCCGCCCGTTCAGAGAAGACCATGTTAAAGTCTCCCCCCACCAGCCAAGCTGATGGTGGGAGAGCACGCAGACGGGAGAATACCCGGCGCAAGAACGGGATCTGCGCTGAATTGGGGGCATAGACATTGCATAAAACAATCGGGGCACCATAAAGGAGCCCCTCCAAGATAACAAACCGGCCACCTGGGTCTATGTGGGAAGTCGTCACTGTAATTGGGCAGGATCGAGAAAGAAGGATAGCCACCCCAGCTCTGCGTCGATCCTGGAAGGCCGAAAAAGCTACGGGAAAATAATGCTTAGCGAAGGCAAAAGTACCAGCACGGTCAAAATGAGTCTCCTGAAGAAACGCCACATCCGCTCGTAAGGAGCGGAGTTCTCTAAGGACATGGCACCTTTTAATGTTGGAACCCAGGCCCTTGACATTAATTGTCACGCACCTAACCATTGGGACCCAGGATTGGAGGACAGTGGCGGATTGCAATAAGCTCACCCATCTCACATGACGCTGGCAAGTTTCCCTCGGAGAGGCAAAAGGGCAATCCACAAACAGGAACCCAAAGTCGAGGCAGGGTTTCTAGATCGGGGGGGGGGGAAAGAGAGGGAGGGAGGGAGGCAAAAGACATCATAAATGACAAAGTAAAAATAAAAACAGTTAAACAATACTTTGTGGGCGAGGCTAAGTCACTCGCCTGGGGACCAGTGAGGACAGCCAGAGGTCCAACCAGGATCAATGGCCGCACAGTCCAAGTATCCCCTTAGGGGGGAGAGCATGGACAGGAGGTCGGAGGGGAGGCGGTGGATCCCCAACCACCAGTAAAAAGAAGGAAGGAAGGGGAGTCACCGGGACCCCACCCCGCCCCACTCCGCTAAAACAATCCAATAATAAGCATAATAGATGAGACCCGTAGACCTAAAAAAAGAAAAAAAGAGAAGCAAACATAACATTAAGGCATGCAGATTCCAAAGCACCACCGAGAAAAGGGAGAACGTCTCAAGGGGGGGGCAGCCTCCTCAGGGATCAGTCTCCAGCCGGGGCCTCCGAGTGGTCACCACCGCGGAGGATGCATGACGTCGTCTGGGCTCCAATCGTTGCCAAACCGGTGGTGGGGGAGGGGGTGGAGAGAATAGCTCCCAGTCTGTTAAATCCGGCAGGGGAACATCCAATAGGTCACAGAAGAGAGGCAAATCCGCAAAGGAGCGAAGCGTAGAGGAGCGACCATCCCTACGAGCAATGAGAGCAAACGGAAATCCCCACCGGTAAGGAATTTGGTGCTCCTGAAGAATCTGGAGGAGGGGTCGGAGATGGCGGCGTTTCTGGAGGGTGATTAGCGACAGATCCTGATAGAATTGTAGTGGAGCTCCCTGAAACTCGAAGTCTTTGTGTTTGCGCACGTTGCTCATTATGGCCTCTTTAAGGGTGAAGTCGTGGAGGCAGCAGATGACATCACGGGGTGTGGCGGAAGATCCTCTGAGTCGAAGGGCTCGATGTGCCCTATCAAACTTAATTTTGTGGGACGGGGGCTCCTGCAGTATAGTGTTGAAGACAGCCTCCAGCAGAACAGGCAGATCCTCAGATTGGTCAGCCTCTGGGAGTCCCTTGACGCGTATATTGTTGTGCCGGCCCCTGTTGTCAAGATCCTCCAAGTGGCGTTGCATGTCCCGTATAGCAGAACCCTGTTCAGTGGTAGTATCATGCAGTGAGGCAACATAGTCCCTGGTAGTGTCATGGTCATTCTCCAGCGTGTCCATTCGGTTAGCAATGGAGTGTAAATCAGTGCGGAGGGTAGCAATTTCAGATCGGAAGGATGCTGTGATTTCCGCAACCATACTTTTAAGGTCTTGTTTAGTAGTGAGTTGAGGAAGAAGGTCCGCCATGGATGATGGTGCTGAAGATGGGCCTGGAATCCAGCTCTGGGGGTACAGGACTGGATGGGGGGAGCCATAATCCTTGGGAGTGTGGGGCAGAGGAGCCCCTACGCCAGCACCTTCCACCGCGCCATCCCCCCCTGAGCTATGGAGGGGAGGGGCGATGGGGGAAGATAGTAGGTGGGGGGCCACAGAGACCAGCTCTGTGGCCACAGGCTGCAACTCATCAGCGGTGTAGGAGGGAGCAGAGCCACTGACCTCAGAACTCCTTGAGAAGCTGGAGACATCCGGGGTCCTCTCATGCCGCTCTGCCAGGAGTGCTGGTGAAGCAGAATGTAGTTGCTGGGACATCCCAGGGCGAGGAGACTGTGGGAGTACTCGTGATGGGGAAACTCTGGGTTGCCCAGGCGCCGACAGGGATCTCTGTTGAAGCGGCACTCCGCTGGCTGACAGGGGGAGCGCGGGAGGAGAGAAGCTGCGCTGCGACCCCTGTGCCTGGAGAGTGGAGGAAGTCCAAGATGGCCGCCCCGCAGCAGCCTGGCCCGGTAGAGAAGGCCGCTGGGCCAGAAAGGCGTCCAGGGTGGCCCCCCCAGACCTCTCCATGGGCGCTGGGGTGCCCGGGGCCACCTTCCTCGGCAAGCGCTTGCCCATACTGCGCTCGCTGAGGGGTCCACGGGTCTCAGTAGCGAGCGGAGGAGCGGAGAAGGACCTGCGCGCGTGCTACTTCATGCGCGTCCAGGCCACGCCCCGCCACTCTTTAATTTAAGATCCTCTGCTGTCCATGGATATAATATGTAAACACTGGACACTGTGGTCTCCATGTTCACAGCTCTCAAGATGGTGGAGTTTATGTGATTTATCATGCTCTACTGTGCAGACTTTGAATGCATTCATCACATGCACAGATAAAAAACAGCAGAATCGTCTGTACCTGCGCGTGCGCTGAATGCATTCAATGCCTGTGCAGAAGAGGACACAGCCACCATCTTGACAGTTATGGATGTGCAAACCCCCAAACCATCCAGTGTTTACACATGGTATCCATGGGCAGGAGGGAGGTTAAAGGGAAAAGCTGCAGTAAGGAACACCACAGTTTATGGCATTTTATACATTTCACTAGAAAGTGACCAGACCCTTTAGGATATGTTCACATGGTGGAATTTGGTACCAATTTTGAGGCGGTGCATCCCACTCGACATTGCTGCAGATATTGCAGCTTATCCAGCTGAGTGGCTGGATATGGCAGCATGAGTCATTCCACTCATTGGGGAACATTTATCAACGTGTTTGCGCCTGATTTTGGCATGTGCTGCGCCTTTTTCAACATTACACTGGATTTATGAAGTGTTTGTGCCTTTTTCTATGTGAGAACGCCCTATCCGTCACTTTGTGATTTTGGCAAGAAAAGTAGGCGTAGCTGGCTAGACAAACATCTGTTCACTGGATTTATTATTTGCGCCTTTTTTAACCACTTCCGGACTGCCCACAGAGTATATACGTCCGGATAGTGGATGTCTTATTCTGCAAGGACATACCAGTATGTCCTTGCAGTTTTAAGCAGCTGCAGAAACGGGGAGCCGGCTGTTACTACAGCTGGAGCGTCCCTAGAGAAGTCAGGGAAGGTTTATTACCATCCCTGCCTTTCTGAATGCTGTGTACACAGCACTCAAAGAGTGCTGTATACAGAGCTATGGGAGTCGCCATGATGCGACTCCTCTCTGACCCAGCGGTCATGTGATCCGCCGGGATCAGAGGCTGTGAGAGCTGTTGGGTCCTACAGGACCCAGATCAGCTCTATAGTTATGGGCAAGAGGCTGTATTCCTCCTGCAACTGGGGCTAAATGTACCAGCCCCAGTTACAGGGGAAATCAGTCTCCTGCACAAAAAAACATTGATCAGATGTCCCCAAAGGTCTATTATGACCTTACGGGGACACAGTGTAAAAAAATAAATAAATAAAATGAATAGAAAAGTAAAAAAAAAAAAATGAAAGTAAAATAATTAAGAAAATAAATAAATAATATGTCAATAACACGCCCTTATTACAGGTTTTAGTCCCACCCCTGACGACACAATACAAAATAAAAATTACCGTACCGGAGAGGAAAAACTATTTTAAAAAGTGAAAAACAGACACGTTTTCCCTCCTCTTTTGTTTATATTTTCCAGATATAAAAAAAGTTTTAAAAAACATGCAAAAATAAAAACATAAAGATAAAGTCAAATGTCACCAAAAAAAAATGCAAAAATTAGTTGAATAACGCAAATGATAAAAATGTTATAGCCCTCAAAACCACACATACAAAAAACCCAAAAATGTGTTGGGTCCTGAACCAGAAATTGGCCCGGTACTGAAGTGGTTAAAAAGGCACAAAATCACTCCACTCTGCAGAGTCACGTAAAAAACAATGCAGACCACAGGAAACAATTGCAGAAGCATAACACACACAAAAAACTATGTAAAGTTAGCAGACTTAACATTTAAAACAATTTTATAAATCATATTCAAATTACTTGTATCAAATCCTTAAATGCATTGTCAACTCAAGGGCATAATTGCTTGGCTGCATCAAGAATGCAGAGTAGAGGTGTAGCTAGTGGGGGGCAGAGGGTGCAGTGGACCTAGCCACACTCTTCTTTTATGGTTAATCAGTTTTTATTGAGGTTTTTGCAAATAAGAACAAAAGGAAACAAAACCAATACAAAGGCATCAAATAAGGCAGTAGGAGGCACGTAGGCCACCCAATCATGGAGAAGTCGCTGAGGAACAGTTAGGGTAGAGGGCTGCTGATGCACGCAACAGAGAAACCAGTAACGGGTGGCACAATAACAACATGGGGATATGCATCATTTGGGGGTGATGGCAGGGAACACTATAGGACTGAAGGAAAAGTGTGGAGGGCCACCACAGTGCCACCTGCGCACTAGAAGAAAAAGACAAATGCTGGAGGAAAGGGGAACTTGGGGAAGACTCGGGTGAATAGAAACTCATAAAACCACATATACCGGGATGGGACAAGGCACACTGAGGAGAGAGGGAAAGGAAAGGGGGAGAGAGGGATGGTACAGAAGGGGACGGCCAGACCCCTTACGGAAAGGGGAGCAAGGCACTCCCAGTTCAGGAAAAGAAATAAGAGAACTCTTAAGTCTCCTGGAACATCACCTATGGCCGCCAGAGGGACTCAAATTTAGAAGGGTCAGGCAAGTCCTTAGCCACCAGGGCCTCCATTCTCTTAATAAGGAGAAGCTCCTGTAGGAACTCAACCAGGGTGGGCACAGCAGTACTGCGCCAATGCCTGGGATTGACTGTTCTGGCGGCCGTGAGAAAATGTTGCAGGAGGTATCTCTTAACAGCGGAGACATTCCCTGGTATAATGGAGAGAAGGGCTAGGCGAGGTGAGGGTGTAACAGATTTGCCACTCACTTTAGTGTACAACGCGAAAACAGCATCCCAGAAGGGTCTGAGGGCAGAGCATTCCCACCAGATGTGATACAGCGTACCTCTTTCGGAACCACAGCGCCAACACCGGTCCTGTGCAGGAGGTCAGGACAGCGGTACCAGCGGGTCAGTATTTTGTAGTTCTTTTCCTGTGCACTGCAAGGCAGCGGGAGCTTATGCGTATACAGGAAGGACCTATCCCAATCGGCACGTGTAAGACAAGTACCAAGGTCAGATTCCCAGGGGCTGGTATACGAAGGGAGCCCAGGAGTAGCATCCTTGAGGAGAATGCCATAGAGAACAGAGAGGACACGCGGGGTGGTGTCAGCGCGAGAAAGAGCAGACTCCAAGTCCACACTCTTCTTTTAAAGCCTGCTGCACACCACTGGGTGTTAACTGGTAGCCGTGAATGAACGGCACAGGCGACACACAGATGTCACCTGTGTGCCGCCCGTGCACAGGCCGTGCTTCTGCGGCCCTTTTCAATGAATAGGAGCCGCAGAAGCGCTGCTATATCGGACAGGAATAGGACCTGTTCCATATTTTGCGTCTCAGACTGTCGGCCCGCACAGGGGACCATGTAATTCATGGTCATGTGTACAGGCCCATAGAAATGAATGGGTCAGTGTGCTATCCGGGAAAAACCTGGATAGCACAATAACCATTCATGCGGTCGGCTGCAAGGGATTTTAGAAATTCTTTTTCATTTTGGATTTGGTGGGCAAAGTTTGCTCTGAGAGAGAAAAATCAGAGGAGCTCTCTTCATTGGACAAGCTGAAAGGATTTGAAGCCATCTTTGCAGATCCAGAGAAGTCACTTTTTCTGCTTCATAAAATACCATTCTGTTTTGTGTCTGCGCCTTATTTGTTATTAAGGCGCAAAAAAAAGGTGCAAGACACATGGCGACGACATGTGCATGGAATTTATCAACAACTTGCACCTGGTTAGTAAATCACGCCAGAAATTGATTGCACAAAAGGCGCAACTGCGTAAAAGTTCGTTGAATAGAGGCGCATTTGCTAAATAACCCCCGTTAAGTGCACTCATCTGAGTCGAATCAGTAAGCCAAAAGGGCAGAAAGTGAAGAGGAATTTGAGGCAGAAGTTATCCTCAAATTCCTCTCCTATTTCGGCTGTGTGAACATATCCTTAAGTACTACCAATTCTGTTGGATATTTGCTGCAGTTGTGTTACTATTTTCAACCTTAAGAAAAGTATCATAAGGACTGCATGAAGTTTTTAACTACAGAAATTATTAACACATTTTGCTATGCATTTAGGGTACTGACCCACTATGTACCAAACACAGTAATAACTACAGTGAATTCTGGGGCCACAGATGCTTTCTCTTATAAGTAAGTGACACACTGATTAATTCCAAGCTATTTCTCATTACTGAGGGTGGTGACGCTATGTTCCTGGATGTAGTTATAAGGGAGGTGACACACTATGTACCTGGATGTTGTTATAAGGGAGGTGACACACTATGTCCTGGTGTAGTTATAAGGGAGGTGACACACTATGTACCTGGATGTAGTTATAACTGCAGTCAGTTGTGGGGTCACAGGA
This sequence comes from Leptodactylus fallax, assembly GCA_947044405.1. NCBI lineage: Eukaryota > Metazoa > Chordata > Amphibia > Anura > Leptodactylidae > Leptodactylus > Leptodactylus fallax. The sequence continues at coordinate 5,651,384 of CAMRHE010000029.1, read as the reverse complement.
GGTGACACACTATGTACCTGGATGTGTTATAACTGCAGTCAGTTGTGGGGTCACAGATCTTCTCTTAGGATCCCTGATTAGCCCGGTTATTTCTCATTTTTGATTAATTTTATTGCAGCATTTTTGGAAAACTTTGAAAAACGCTGCATTTTACAATACCAGCAAAGTGAATGAGAATTTGGTTAATCTCATCCACACATTCATTTTAGTTGCAGAATCACAAGTGTTTTCCCTATAGATTTAATAGGGGAAGGAATCAAGAAGAGAAAAAAAGCAGCAACAACTCTGACAAAAAACACAATGAATTTTCCTTGCGTTTTTTTTTTTTTTTTGTTGTGTTTCACTACATGGTGCCTTAGCCTAAGGCTGAGGCCCCACGTTGCAGAAACTCTGCTTCTTTTATTGCAGATTTTACTGTGGTTTTTTTTAGCCAAACCTAGAAGTGGCTACAAAAGGAATGGAAAATATATAGGAAGCTCTTATACTTGTATCATCTGCTTAATCCACTCCTGGCTTTGGCTCAAAAAAAAAAACACAACAAAATCTGCAACAAAAAAAGTTGAGTTTCTGCAATATGAGGCCTCAGCCAGGGCCGGGGCCCCAGGCGTGGCGTAAACGCCACAATTCGCCCACGCGTTTACAGTCAGAGCAGTGGTGGGTTCTAGTGAACCCATGCCCACGTAGCGGAAAACAAAATGCGCTGCGGATATGCAGCGTGCCGGTTTTGGAAATCGCAGCATGTCAATTATACCTACGGAAACACTGGCGGTTTCCCCATAGGTATAATTGAAACAGAAAGTCCGCAGAGGAAAACTCTGCAAACTTTCTGTATAAAGCGCTGCGGGAAGAACCGCGGTTTCTCCCGTAGCGCTTTTTTACTGCGAGACGCCACTAGGGCCTTAGCCTAAATGTGGATTAACAGAAAGACCTATACAGGTGTTCCATGCTGAGCTATTTTACAGCAAAAAATTCTTGTACAGGGGCCTTTTCTGTCTGTGTCTACCTTTGTAACTGACAAAAAAAAAATCTTTAATTGACAAAACTGTAAACATAGAAACGTTTATGCTCAATGATCCAAAAAATGAGTATAAAACCATTTATCTTAGTTTTTAACATGTAAAAAAAAATAACCAAGTACAAAATATAGTATTCAGGTTCAGTATATATGTAGAATTCTGTTGGTCTGTACTGTAAATCATTAATCTTTGCTCAGACTTTATTTGTAAACAGCACAAAAAAACAAGTTATTTTTTCTCTTAATTTTGCTCATGTTTTTGGTCAGACTGTCTTGTCCGCGCTGCTGTCTGTGTGGCCATGGAAAGGGAAGAGCGAGAGATACTGGCTGCCTCTACTATTTCTATATCCTTACAAGTGAGACAGGCAACCAGCTTTTCCCTTGATGCACTGGATGCAAAGAAAAATTCATAGGAAGCGCCTGCAAGAAAAGCGCCCAAAATGGGACCAATCCAGTAAACCTGTAGAACATGAAAAATTATAATGAATCTGGGAGGTTTTAAACATTATTAGATGAAAAATCTGCATCAGTACTAGCAACATGAGGCATCAAACAGTTATTCTGTGAAGTGCTAAGAATACGATTTATACACCATATACACGCTACATGTCACCATGTCTATGGGTAAGTTGGTGGTACTAATTTATGCATATATTTGATTGTTCTATTGCATTATATGTCTAGGTTGGATTATATCCATAGACTTATCTAGGGTCTAGTGATTTGGGTATTGCTCTACATAATTAGCTATATGGATTACAATATTTATTACAGCTTGATTTATTATAATCGATCTGGTAATTTTTTTACTAATGTATACCTCATGCTCAGTTGTTTTTTTTATCACCATTTTGCCCTATATTTGTTTTGTTTGTGATATCTCTCTATGTGGATTTGTTATAACTGATATAATCCACTGTGAATTAGGACTTGTTAGTGTGGAGTTCTTTTCCCCCTTTACTCTTTTTTCTTCTCGTGTTTTCCTTTGTTTTGGAGACAGATTATATTTTATACCTCTTCCCAACTTTCAATGTTGCACTGTCGTAAATCGTCCTTTTTGTGTATAGTGTGTACTAATAAATTTACACAGCATTAGCAGAAACAAGAAAACAAAATAGTGATTTCTTTCTTAGGAATACAAAAGTTACATGAGGTTGCGGTTTTGTTGTCAAAAAAAAAAAATCTGCTGCTTGGTATCCTGATTAAAGAGGACCTCCACCAACTATAACACTTTACATTATTTAATAGGTGCCCATCCACTGATTCTGGTACAATTGGAATATATTTCTCTAGTCCCCACAGTTCTCAAGTAATCATTCCTGGCAATTTCTGAATCTAATATGCTACTTAGGCTGTTCATTGTCAGATGAGAATGCCCTATATGTCTGCTCCAACCCAGGATCGCCCACCCGACAGTAAAGAACGTAATTAACATATTGGGTGTTGAAATTAACAGCACTAATTGCTCAGGAAGGGGTAAGGTCTACACAAAAAATTTCAATTGCACCAGAATGGCTGGAGCAGCACCTATTAAAGGATGGGGGAGGTGGTGAAAAGTCCTATTTCACACTATGGTTACAGGTGACATCATGCAACAACGTCGCCCCTTGATTTACACAAGTAAAACTCTAGGTAAGCATAGACGCATACAAAATTAATCTATAGAACTGAAGATCATGATAATTCACATTAATTAAAGGGGTTATCCAGGATGAAACAACAGTTAACCCCTAAACTAAACCCCCTAACTTCTAATTTACTTATTTAAAAAAAAAATCTATAATTACCCATGTGACCGCCCCAGGGACACGTTCTGGTAATCCGGGGAAGTTCCATTTCTGAAACTAAACGTCACCATTATTACCCCAACCCCATCAATACTTACGTGTCTTCCTCTCCGGAAACGGCTCCTTCCCTTCTACCTTCTGCAAGCGCTTGCGCAATCTGGAGGTGCCTGTGACACATGCGCCGTAGAGATGGCACTCCAAGCGTCACAAGTACATCTGATCTGTGCACGCGCTAGGAGAGTGGAAGAGATGCATCTCCAACCTGCGCCCAGTGAAAAGAAGGAGATGTGTCCCAGAGAGGAAGACAGGTAAGTTTGATGCAGTAGGGGGTGGGCTTAGTTAGTTAGTTGGGAAGGGCTAGTAGTGGGCGGGATAGCTAGGGAGACAGGGAGTGGGTGTAACGGAGTGAGAGAGGAGGGGGGTAGTGAGAGGGAGGTAGTGTGGAAGGTACACAGGAAGCTACATCATGTAAACAAATGCAGAAGATGCCAGGAGCTCCCAGAGAAACCCAGAAATCACTCAAAACAATGCTAAAGGTATATGTGCGTACTTATTAACCCAGTAATAGCACTAACAGACCTTTTTAAAATATATATTTTTTTGCCTGGAAAACCCCTTTAAATGTGTCCATTGACAAGTAAATAACTAATATTTGTATAATTAATTACCATAAAAAATATTCTAATGAATTTAGATATTTTTAAAATTGTGATTAAGCTATGATTAAAACGAAGTTTAGATACTGTATAATTTTCTTTTATGCAGTTAGTGCAGTATCAACTTACCCAGTGGTGCTCCCAAATGCCAGAGAGCAAAGCTGGACCAAGGGATCTAGCTGGGTTCATGCTTCCTCCTGAAAAGCGTCCCTGGGTACAAATTGAAAAGTGACTGAACACATTCACAATTACTTTGCGATAGTACAAAGAGGATGACAGGTGCTGTAGTAAAGAGAAAAAGTAAGCCTCTTTCAGGTATTGTTTAACAAAACCATACTCCTAACCAGCTAAAACTGGAGGTCCTGTTGCATCCCATTTTGGTACATTTTCTACTATATTGAATATACTGTATGTATGTGATAGTAAAAAAATTATGTTACTGATTGTTGAAATCAGTGTAAATTTGACATTCTGCATATTTATCAGGGCCGTCGAGTTCGAGTTGGGGGCTATTTTTTTTGAAGGATTCATTCGAAATTGGTGGTTTGCCCTACCAACTCCATAGCTGTTTCAGACTGTTGATTGTTGGGGGGCCCCGGGGTCAGACTCCTGTCAATCTTCAACTGATGAGCTATCCTAAGGATAAGTCAACGGTTTATAACTCAGTTTATAAGTCAGAACAGGAGTCTGAGTTGGTGGCTTGGCCTATCGACTCCACAGCTCTGTAAGTTATAAGTTATATAAGAGCATAATAGACAATTTTTTGTATGCGCTTTCATTGTTTCAATTTATGGGCTAATATCCAAAGAGGGAGTCTGCAAAAGTTTAAATGTTATTCACAAATGACTGTAAAACTAGCCATACACATTAGATAACAACTATTTCTCCCAACTTTACAATTTTGCACATCACAGGTAGTGTAAATGATGGGTCCTGTCACACTACAGTGGATACACTGTGAAATTACCACCAACACACCGCTCCCTACACAGAAAGTATAGCATATAGATAGTTTACCCATGTCATAAAGTTTTCACATGTAGATTATGCAGCTAATGGAAATTTCCCATTAAGTCTAGGTTCACGCCAGCGTCGGGTTTCCATCCTTTGGGTCCGCATGGGGACCCTGTGATGAACTGACCCTCAGTTTTATATCTTTCTTGGAAGTGTGTTTTTACTTGCTCATGTCAGTCCTCCCCCTACTTGTTGGAATGTTGTGCTTAAGTTGGGTTTACACTGCTGGACGGTACGCTTCACTGGTTTTTAGGCCAGTGACCTTAACTTCACCCATCCCTCCCAGCACCTAGGAAGGTACCCATCTCTCCGAGGATTCTGCAAAGGAGGGAGGAGGAGGGCTGGCTGGGGGAGGTGAAGGGTGTAGCTGAAAAAGGGTCTTCACACTGGCTGGGGTGAGGTCCTTTGTCTTTGTGTGGAGCCTGAGAGACAGCTAACAGCAGCTGGGCTCAGGTATTACTCTATACTTTATTTCCATTTTTGTTTTATGTGCTGTATCATTGCACTTTTGCTTGTATGTTTATGCTTGATCATATTAATATTGTATATTTCTGTATATGCTATTAATGAGTACTGACCCACTTGGGTTATTAAATATATAAAATTTATAAAGCTCGTTTCATTCTGTCCTATGAACTCTGTCCGCTCACGGTTTGTGAGTGGAAGGTTAAGAAGGGTGATCGCAGGTAGGCCAAGTGGCTTGGCAAGGCGATATTCTTCACAGACCCAAAAGACAAAAACCCTGTCCACTTTAAAAAGCATAGACTATAATGGGGTCCGCCAGGTTTCCACTGATTTTATACTGAAATCAGCGGAGAGAAAAACAGGACTTTTCTCTCCAACGATTTAAGCGGAATCCTGGATGGAGACTAGCAAATGCTAGTATGAACCTAGTGTAAAATGTAACATTTGCTGTATCAAAAGATAATACATGAACATCACTTATCTCATTCATTGTTTTCTTAACTAATTGCAATGACAGATATGCAGCCATTTATGCCTCATACCGCTGCTAAAGCTCCTGCTGTAAGAGAAAAACCAATGGCAAGGCTTCCTGGCTCTGCAATATCTCTGCGGCGTCGATCATCCACGGCAAAAACTGTAAAAGCCAGCTGGAAGGTAGAGATAATTTCCATCCCCATTGCTTGCCCTGCATTTCCCTCACTACTCACCTGTGAAAATACAAATTCTAGGTAATAAATATGCAACAACACTTTTCATATAAGAATGTGAACAATTAAACATCTTCTTCCTTATAAATCCAGATAAAAGTCTTTTCATTAGGTCTCTTACCTCCATTAAATCTTCCATCTTCGGAATCTATCCTTTCCTCACTGTGGAAACTGCAAACAAACTTTTTGTTGTCCTGATTCATTTTCGTCTTGACTACTGTAATTCACTTCTAAACGGCCTACCCCTTACTAAACTTTCCCCTCCAACCTGAATGCAGTGGTCAGGCTCATCTTTCTGTCCATCCACTCCAATGTTTCTACAAGTGACCCCGTGCCGGTCACTTCACTGTTTGCCAGTCCACTTCAGACTACAATTTAAAGGGAGTCTATCATTAGATAAAACACTTTTAAGCTAATTGCACTTTGGAATGGCCTTTAAAAAGGCCATTCTACTCCTACCTTTCCTTGTTTTCTTCTCCCAGCGATTCTAAGATAATTTGTTTCTTCATTTATGTTAATGAGCACCACAGAGCACCTGGGGCGTTCCTTCTCTGCAGCGAGCACCCACCTCGTCATCGCTTTCACGGCCCCTTCGTCCATTGCAGTGACTCCCCTCTTGGTTTTCTTTGTATCTTCTTTCTTCTCAGTTCTGTATGCTCTTGTGACAGACCACCGGAAAATGGCGGCCCATCATGCGCAGTCGGCTCTGCCCAAACCCGAAGTGGCAGAGCCGATTGCACATACGCGAGAATTCGCTGCCATACAGCGCTGCCAGCGAGAACTGAGAAGAAAGAAGATACAAAGAAGACCAAGAGGGGAGTCACTGCAATGGAAGAAGGGGCGTTGAAAAGCAATGACGAGGTGGGTGCTTGCTGCAGAGGAGGAATGCACCAGGTTCTCATTAACATAAATGAAGAAACTAATTATCTTGGAATCGGCTGGGAGAAGAAAACAAGGAAAGGTAGCAGTAGAATGGCCTTTTTAAAGGCCATTCCAACGTGCCATTAGCTTAAAAGTGTTTTATCTAATGATAGACTCCCTTTAAACCTCTCACTCTCATTTGCGGAGCTCTCCACAGTGCTGTTGCACCTTTCTAGATTTCCTCCCTCATCTCTGTCTACCACAAAGCTCATGCACCTTTAAATTATATATATATATATATATATATATATATATATATATATAAGTGAGGGTGTGAACCTAGAGGGAGCTGGTGAGCGACCCAAAAACAGGGTTGAAAAGGACCTTGGCCACAACCATACCTGGGGGCTTCATTCCAGATAGAGTGCACACAGCAGGAGATTGCTTCTGGTGACCTGCAGGGAGCAGGTAGACTGTGCACAAGTTGGAGACAGATAGGTGGTCTGTTCCAAGAGAAGTGGATTCCACAACGGACTTGGTTAAGCTCAGTGTGAGCCAGACTGCTGAGGAGAAACCTCAGCAAAGCTTCTTGCCCCCAGAAGTTAGTCAGGACTCAAGAAGTGAGGTATTGCCCTGTGTGTGGGCTAGGCTGTTTTTGTTATTTTTGTTCCTGTTAACACTTACTAGCTGAATAAAGCCATTTCTTTTGGATTGCCATTATCTGATATGCTGTTTATTTGGCACCCAGCGCCATCAACACCTCTGTTAAGTTCTGTCGCTTATCCATGTTGTGGAATCAAAAGCTTATAACCTGACTTTAAATTCATCCATTGGTTTTAGAAATGATTCATATGAAAGCTGAAACCCTCCCAAATGATTTTTTGGTTAACAAAATAAATTGGCTTCACTGCTGAAATATTGATCATTTAATGAACACAGAAAGGTCAGATTTTGGCAAGACAAAAGTTTTGTCGCCTTGTCATATAATGCACCCAATCTGAGTTTAAAGCCTCACCTGTGCTCACTAATTGATCTGTTAATTAGTAGGTGTGTATAAAAAGAACTCCAGCACCCCAGACCTTCACTTGAACTGCAACTTCACCTCTGACAACATGCCAAAAATCAACCCTGCGACCAAAGCCTTGATTATCAAGAGGCTGAAGACCAGATCCACTGCAGAGGTGGCTGGCACCTTTAATGTGTCTCTGCGTCAAGTACAAAGAATTAAAAAAATATTTGAACAGACTGGAGATGTTTTTGACAAGCCCAGGTCCGGCAGACCCCGCAAGACAACTGCTCAGGAGGAACGTTTGTCGGTTAGAAAATCAAAAGCCAGCCCCTCTTCCACTGAAGCAGAGCTCCAACAGGCCTGGTCACCTCAAGTCCCTGTGTCAACTAGAACAGTTTGTAGGATTCTGTCTCGAAATGGCCTCCATGGTCAAATCCGTGCCCAGAAGCCAGCACTAAACAAAAGACAATTAAAAAAACGTGTGGCTTTTGCCAAGGCCCACAGCCTGTTAAACGGATGGACACTGAAAAAGTGGCAGAAGGTGAATTTCTCAGATGAATCTTCAGTTGAATTACCCCACAGCCGCCACAAATACTGCAGCAGACCTACTGGAGCCCGTATGGATCCAAGATACACCCAGAAAACAGTTAAGTTTGGTGGCGGAAAGATCATGGTCTGGGGTTACATTCAGTATGGGGGTGTGCGAAACATTTGCAAGGTGGAAGGCAATATCAATAGCCTAAAATATCAAGAAGTATTAGTTTCCTCTTACATTCCCAATCATAAAAGGGGTCAAATTTTGCAGCAGGATGGTGCTCCATCGCATACATCCATCTCTACATTAAAGTTCCTCAAGGCAAAGAAGATCAAGGTGCTCCAGGACTGGCCAGCCCAGTCACCAGACATGAACATCATTGAGCATGTTTGGGGTAGGATGAAAGAGGAAGCTTGGCAGACAAAACCAAAGAATCTTGATGAACTCTGGGAGGCATGGAAGACTGCATTCTTTGCTATTCCTGATGACTTCATCAATAAATTGCATGAATCATTGTTGAAACGCATGGATGCAGTCCTTCAAGCTCATGGAAGTCACACAAAATATTAAATATGGCTCTAATAGCACCACAACTTCATTCACCAATGTTATGAAACATATCTTTGTTTTTGAACAGAATTATTGGTTTGATTTTCACATTACTTTATGTGTGTGACAAAACTTTTGTCTTGCCAAAATCTGACCTTTCTGTGTTCATTAAATGATCAATATTTCAGCAGTGAAGCCAATTTATTTTCTTAACCAAAAAATCATTTGGGAGGGTTTCAGCTTTCATATGAGTCATTTCTAAAACCAATGGATGAATTTAAAGTCAGGTTATAAGCTTTTGATTCCACAACATGGATAAGCGACAGAACTTCTGTCAGGGACTGTATATATATATATATATATATATATATATATATATATAAGCTTGTACAAGCACTTTTACCTGTTGTATCACCCCCATTTCCTCATAGACTGTAAGCTCTTGCAAGCAGGGCCCTATTGTTTATTAATAATAATAATAACTTTATTTATATAGCGCTAACATATTCCGTAGCACTTTACAAATCAGAGGACCCATGAACAGACAATACAAGACATTACAATGTGACAATTAAATAAACATATAAAAAAATAGGAGTGAGGACCCTGCTCGCAAGAGCTTACATTCTATGAGGAGATAGGGGGACACAAGAGGTCAGAGGGCTTGTTTGCTACAATGGGCCAGCCATCTTTTAATAGAAAAGATTTTGTAACTGAAGCTGTATGAACCCGTTTTAATTGTTTAGATGCTGCTGTATAATGTATTATGTTTTCTAATGTCTGACATCAATAAAAATAAGTTAAGGAAAAATTGGTCAATAAAAAATTATTTTGGTCAGAGATACAATAGGAACAACTACACTAGGAACAACACCTTTTACAAAGCCCAAAAATATATTAATAAGGAGTTTAGTACGGTAACCCCAAAAAATCTTGAATTGATAACTGTTTGCATATACTAAACTAACGACCGCAGTAGGTGATATAAGAACTGAATGTAAAATAAATAGGTGAAACACAACAAAGGAATGATGTTTAGCACTGTAATGTGCTCTGTAATGTGGTGGCAGAAACTGAACATGCTTGGGGGAGGTGGTAGACTCCCTTTAAAAATTAATTAATTCAGCAATGGGTATACTCAGTGTTGAGTGAGATAAAGTTCTGCTTGGTATTTGCCATTTGTATTTCTCCTTGGGTTCAATGGGATAGATAGATTGAAATTTAGACAAATAGCACACATCTCTAGCCCTTTATTTAAAAATTATCATTTGCTATTATTAAAAGGAGTCTACCATGACCATACAGAGTGGCTCCTGCCCTTCTCTGCCTTGCAGATAGTGTCCTCTGTTCACAGTCCCTCTCTCCCTGGTAACTGAAGCCACAATTTCACTGTCTCACAGACTTGGACATCCACCTCATGGACACCTCAGTACCTGCCAGGCTCTGTCTTTCACTCTGATTGCTTACTGATCGCCTCCTTTAACCTCGGGCCTCTCTGCCTCTTGCCATCTTTTTGTCATGTTGTCTCCAATAGGCTTCCTCTGTGCTGTGCCGTTGCAACAGGACTCTACAGCCTTCCTGATCTCTCTGGCCCAAGACTTTTTCACTAGCCTCTGCTCTAAATCTGGTGCCTGCTGCTACACTCACCGGGCCTCTGATCTCACTTTTGGCAAATATTTGTAGGCCTCATCTCAGGCTTGGAGCCTAGTCACTTGCACTACCCGAAGCAGGGGAGTGCCTGGCACACAGTTGATTCAGCACCACTCTGCACTCAAAAGGTAGGAAAAGCACTCAATTTAAAGGGGTATTCCCATCTTAAGCAGTTATCCCCTATCCAAAGCCCTACCCTATTTAGATGGAAATACCCCTCTAACACCTAGCCCAAAGCCCTCACACCTTCTGACAAACTAAGGGAGCTGGAACATGTATTCTTTGCTCTAGCTACATAGGGAGAAGTGTATTACACTGAACGTGTAGTGAAACACCTACACCTACTGACAAATACTGGTACTGCGCTTTAACAGATTAATAAAGCAACATTAATATAAACTCAGAGCATGTGCTTTCTTGCTATGTTGCCAGACCTACAACAGAACCAAATTACAGAACCAAAAAAAAAAGGATTTTTTTCTATTCCCAAATCTAATTTTCATACTGATGACCTATCCACAGCATTGGTTATCAGTATGAGATCTGTCGAGATCTAACTACCAGCAGTTATAGCATCTTAAAGGTGTTTTCTTGTCCGAAATCAAATTTTCTTACTGTTGACCTATACGCAAGATAGAATATCAGTATGAAAATTTGATTTGGGGCCGGAAAACACCTTTAAGACAGGCACAAGGTAGTATCCATTATATGACAGATTAGAAATTATGTTTAACCCCTTGGCTCCTTAAATATGGTGTTTGCACAGAAGCAGAGTGGATGCTATAACCACCAGGTCTACGTTGTTTCGGACAAATACAAAAATTCTAATCACCCCCTTTCCCCAGATTCCAAATAAAAAATAAACAAAAAAAAAATTTACAAATTAGGCATATCCCAAAAATGCCTGCGGTAGAAACATATAAAAGTATGGTGAACGGCGTAGTGGGACAAAAATCAAAATGGTTGAACCACCATGTTTTTACCATTTCACCTCCCAAAAAATTTTAATAAAAATCACACTTCAGACATTCCCAAATATTGTATAATATAAAAAGTACATCTGACTCCGTAGCGCCCATCTAACTCTTGGGTGTGAGAATATGGCGACTCAAAGAATTTTTTTAAAAATATTTTTTCGTGTATATTAAGTGATTTTGTCGCCTTTCTGTGAAATCCTGCATCTCTTTATTCTTCCCTTTGCTTCTGTATTGAGAGCTGTTCGTGCCTCTCACTGAGCAAGTGTGTATGGAGTACGGGCTGTGTAAAATGTAGAGAAAGGGAGGGTCATTTCAAACAGTTATATCTTGGGTGTTATAAAATATAAAAAGTGCTTTCAGTGGTATCTATATTATTTCCAGAGAGATCACTGGCTGAAAACACAGTCAAGGATTAGGATATTTGTATGGAGAATAAAATATATGATGTATGATGTGTTTTCAACCAATGACATCTCTTGAAATAATATATATAACACTGCAACCATATATATGAGAGAAGAGAATTTCCTTTCTCATATAATGCCAAAAGTATGTTTTTATGTTTTATAACGCCTGAGATATAACTGTTTGAAGTGACCTTCCCCTACCCTCATTTTCTTACACAGCCCCATAGTCCAAGCCCGTACTCCATACACAGTAACATTCAGTGAGAGGCAGGAACAACTCAATACAGAAGCAAGGGGAAGAAAAAAGAGATGCAGGATTTCACAGAATGGGGACAAAATTAGTTAAAAAAGTACATAAAATTTATTAAAGAAAAATACTGCCAGAAAATCAAAAGTTATCCGAAAGTTTAGTTATGCTTTAAGGAATCTAATGTGTTCAAAGATACTGTACATTCCCTGCTGTCATAGTTTCCCAGGGCCCAGTTCAGTCCTTTTATCAAGCAATCCAGGTAAGCAAAAGTACATCAAACAGGGTAGTCAAAAGTCAAGGTCAGAGGGTCAAACACTGCAAACTACCAGAGCTGCAGTGACTGTGTTACAAATATATACCCTTAGTTTTCTGGAAATATGATTTTGTGTTTTTAATATTAACCCATAAATTAGCTGCATCATAGCTATTTTAAAACATAAATTATGAGACAAAGGTCATGTCCAAAGTGTCTCTAAATGTACTAGTATGCATTTAAAGTACAGTTTCTAGGTTTTTTAGCATTTAGGGATAGATGTTTTATTGCTTATGTATAGGCAGGGGTATAGAACACATAAGAATTATGATTGGAAGCAGTGGTGAAATAAAGCAGTATGGACTATAAATATTTTACAGTATGCCCCAGTAAACTTACCCTGGTAACAAGTTGATTGAAGACAGATGTAGGGATGGATATGTAAAAAAAGGCAGAGGCACATATTCCACCGAGACACTGAGCTACAGCAAAGGCCAGACCATGTAGAATATCCAATTTTCGTGCACATACCAGGGCAGATGTGATAGCTGGATTTAATTGGGCACCACTTATTCCACCAAAACTCTGCACCAGACTAACAACTGACAGACCTGCAGCTATTGGCGGAGCCAGAGATTGTGAAGTTCCGATTCCCAAACAAGATGATCCTAGTACCACTGTTAACAGCATGAAAGTGCCCAAAAATTCAGCTAAAACTGAGCGCCAGAAACGGTGTTGTCTCAATTCCTGCAAAATCAAAAGTAGATACTAAATTAATCTGAACTCCTTTCACGAACACCACAAGCCGGAGCAATGACACTGTTCACACATGGCTTCTTAGAAGTGGTGTTGGATATCCTTTTTTGTATAGGGTAAATTGTATAATTTTGCTGATTCTGTAAATGTTTTTTAGAATGGTGAGGTCTTTCATAAAAACATATAATATGGGATGTATCTTCAATCTACAAGAATACATTCAGGTATAGGCCACAAAAGGTGCAAGATAATCAACAAGTATTACATATAGTAGTACAAGGTTACAGAGAACATATAAGCAGAGATTGCTAGAGTAGTCTAGTAGAAGATATAATGAAGACATTGTACCCATGAAGATGGTCTAATGTTAGTATGGATGAAAAGAGTTCTTGAAGCTGGAGTTTCCTACCTCTTTGATAACCATCCTCTCTCGATGCTAATGGAGATTTGGAAAATATACAACCTGAGTCTTTTATTATATATCATCCTCTTCTGAATATAGCCCTCCCCTATGAACGTAACTCCTCCTAAAGACTCATCATAGTATGCAGAACATTGTCTTCTTTCCTTTTATCTTTCCCTATACGTTTACTCTGCCCAAATATCTGTTGTAAAACCAGAAAAGTGAAACTATAGTAAAGAAAAAATGGCTGTGCTGTAAATTAGATCTACAATAGCCTTCTATACAGATCGATAACCTACAAGTTCATTAAATGGGACAAATTCTGCTGGATCCTCTTTGCATTATGAAGTGTGAGTGGCTGAAAATCATTAGCTGAAGCCATAGTTGCTGTGGTGATCAAACCACTATTAAAATGTGAATGGCAAGGTGAGCCGTGCAGCTGTTTGGTCCAGGCCCTGTCTTTCCTGTTCCCTTGGTGACTATTGTGACATTTATAATGGATTTCTTTTATCTTCAGAAATAAAAATGGGACAACTATGCAATAACATCAAAGAAAAAAATTAAAATGGTGAGCAATTGTACAGAAAAATAATCTGATGTCACTATTCTACTGCAACAAAATTATATATACATATATTTAGACAAGGATTACAAGTTACTGACATACTAAGGCTAGAGCTATGTAACAGACTTTGTTGCACTGTACATTGTTGCATTTGAGTGTTTTCCATTATCTTGTATATAGAAATCTAAAATCACAAAAAACAATATGTAGGCACTGTAATGGGATTAACTCAGGGATCGTCGTCTCCTCAGTTAGACGAGCACTTTTGGCACAGCAATAACAGTCCAGTCAAATATGGTGCAACTGGCCACAACCAGTTTTATTAGTTCTTCCAGGCAAAACAAAAATAATACAAAAGAAAATCCTAGCCATCTGTCTACTACCTATAACACAGGTAGCTAACTATTGAGAGCTGCGCCTACTGCACAGCTCCCCAAACACAATGCAGAATGCACAATTCACAGTGGTTTCCCAGGAGCAGAGACAGCCGAATACCTGTGTTCGGTCTGTCCTTATATACACACACTTCATGAAAAAAGGAATTAACCCCCTTCATCCCAAAACCTGAAGTGGCTGAATGGAGTGGAGACACACCCATTTCTCCCTACTCCAGCAGCCAGACCTTTTACCAGGGTTTTGGTAAAACCCTCCAGCAAGGAACACAGCTTTCTTTTCCCAGGTGCTTTTAGAAGGTATATGACAGGAACCTGGGAGAAATGTATACTCCTTCTATCACTTTGCCCCTGGCCCTATCACAGCACTTAAAGCATAGACTTTAATATATGTGTTAAAAAGGGAAATTCCCTAAATTCTACAGTGAAATACTACTTTTTTTCTAAATAGCAATCAAGCTACAGCAATAATGCCCTAAACAGGCAGGGGTACAGCAGGCCCAGGCACAGTCCGCTGTGAAACATCCATAACACAAGGTAAAAAGTCTCTGGTACTCTGCTATTGTCACCATGGGATCCCTTTCCCCTATTTACCCTGTGTTATGACTCTGAGTCCGTGCAATAGGTCAGATAATGATTATCAACCACCCAAGGTTTCCAGTGTACCCCTGTTCTTTTTGGGGGAAATTTGTTGTGCCTTCACTTTGTTTAGAATTAAGTAGCATTTAGCATAGTTTAGAAAAAAACAACAACTCCCTTTTACGCTAAGGTACCCACGTAGTGGGCCGCAGTGAAAAAGCTCTACTGGGAAAAAACTGTGGTGGAAACGTATCACAGTTTTTCCCGCAGCGCTTTTCACAGAAAGGACTTTCTGTTTCCATTATACCTATAGGTAAACCACCAGCGTTTCTGTAGGTATAATTGACAGGTTTTCTGGTCTTTTTTTATGGTGTCTTCTAAGGATAGATCAGCTGTTCAGGACTGCTGCCATCAGTATTATACAGTGTGTGGAGCTGGAAGTGGATGGCTCCATACAGTCTGGTAAAGAGAAATCACTCTGAGACACTTCTATGGTGCTGTAGGGGTGGTTGGTGACAGAGTGAACATACCTTTTTTTTTTTTTATATCAAAGCGCAATTTTGACACTGAGAAAATCAACTATTAATCTATTTGCAAATGAGCTATATGGTCTATGCAGGGTATGGCTGTGCCTGCCAGAGCACCTATTTGTACCTCTGGTTGCTGAACATTGGAACCACAAGCCACAAACCACAAGTGAGAACAGGTGCTGTGGCAGGTGCGGCCATGCTGCGGTGCACCAAACAGTTGATTTGGATATAGATTAAAAGTGGATGTACTTGACAGCAAGATTGCATTTTGACACAAAAAGGTATGTTCACTATATCACTGACAGATCCTAAAACAAGTGGTTTAGAAGTGATTTTGTTGGTGGTAGACTTCCTTAAGCACTGAATGACAGTATTCAGGTAATAACTGGAGAACAGTTGAACAGTATTAATGGTGCTTGACTGCATTTGTTTACCTTGTGTGAATAAACTGTCCAGTCTTAACTGAGCAACTGAAAAAAATGACAATGTGACAATGGAGGGTTAACTGCTGTTCAATGCCATAAAAAAAATAATAAAATAGATACTGATCCTAAAAGCCGCCCCCATGTTTATCAAACATTTCTTGATGCTTGTAATGACACATTTTTATAGATACTATATATATATATATTGCTACATAGATAATATATACAGTGGCTTGCAAAAGTTTTCATACCCCTTGAACTTTTTCATATTTTGTCACCTTACAACCACAAACTTAAATGTATTGTATTGAGATTTTAAGTGATAGACCAACACAAAGTAGCAGATAATTGTGAAGTGGTACAAAAATGATACATGGTTATCAAATTTTTAATCACATAAAAATCTGAAAAGGGTGACATGCAAAAGTATTCAGTCCCCTGTACTCTGATACCCCTAAATTAAAATCCAGTGCAATCAATTGTATTGTACACTTAATTAGTTAAATGAAGTCTATCATTGGGGAAACGTGTTTTTAACTGAAGCAATGTTGGAATATCCTTTATAAAGGCTATTCTACTCCTACCTTTACTTTTCTTCTACTCGCCACTGTTTGTCCAAAAAAACATTTTATTCTCATATGTAAATTATTCTCAGGGAGCACTGGGGGTGTTCCCCCTGTGCTCCGAGCACTCCGCGTCATCGTCGCAACCTGCCTCCAGTGCTGTCATTTTTGTTTAGTTTCTTACACCAGCGTACTCCAGAAAAATGGCCGACAGAGCAAGAAGCAGATGCAGGATGAACAGAAG
The DNA here is from genome assembly GCA_947044405.1 of Leptodactylus fallax. NCBI lineage: Eukaryota > Metazoa > Chordata > Amphibia > Anura > Leptodactylidae > Leptodactylus > Leptodactylus fallax. The sequence continues at coordinate 5,634,792 of CAMRHE010000029.1, read as the reverse complement.
AAGATGCAGGGGGCGTGAAAAAGCAGTGCTGGAGGCGGGATGTGGCGATGAAGCGGAATGCTCGGAGCACAGGGAGAACGCCCTCGGGGCTCCCTGAGCATAAATTACATATGAGAATAAAATGTTTTTTGGACAAGGCGGCGAGGAGAAGAAAAGTAAAGGTAGGCGTGGAATAGCCTTTATAAAGGCTATTCCAACATTGCTTTAGTTAAAAATATGTTTCCCCAATGATAGAATACCTTTAATAAGTCCAGCTGTGTATAATTTAGTCTCACTATAAATACACCTGTACTGTGAAGGCCTCAGTGGTTTGTTAGAGAACACTAGTGAACAAACAGCATAATGAAGACAAAGGAACTCACCAGACAGGTCAGAGATAAAGTTGTGGAGAAGTTTAAAGCAGGGTTAGGTTCTAAAAACATATCCCAGGCTTTGAGCAGCCCAAGGAGCACTGTTCAATCCATCATCCAAAAATGGAAAAAGTATTCTACAACTGCAAACCTACCAAGACATGGCCGTCCACCTAAACTAACAGATCGAGCAAGGAGAGCACTGGTCAGAGAAGCAGCCAAGAGACCCATGGTCACTCTGAAGGAGCTGCAGAAATCCACAGCTCAGGTGGGAGAATCTGTCCACAGGACAACTATAAGCCGTGCACTCCACAAATCTGGTAATCTTTATGGAAGAGAGGCAAGAAGAAAACCATTGTTGAAAGAAAGACATAAGAAGTGCCGTTTGCAGTTTGCCACAAGCCATACAGGGGACACAGCAAACATGTGGAAGAAGGTGCTCTGGTCAGATGAGACCAAAGTCGAACTGTTTGGCCTATATAAATCAATATTGTCATTTTCTTCAGAAGTAGCTTTTGGAAAATTACATAGATAGTGGATAGTTATCGTTGAAAAATTCTCGGATGTGAAAATGTAAATCTTATGTGAAAATCTTATGTGGTAGGCTCGGCTTGGTAATAGTAACATCATTATATTATATCATTTTACAGTGTTGATTAGGGAAATTAGATTGTCTACGTATATAATGTAGTATTTGTAGTATCTATTTTGTCCATTATACTACTTTGGAAGTAGTTGTAAGGAGTTTTATGTTAGCAAGCTTTTATTTAAGCAAGTAAGCAAGTGTTTATTCAGTGTTATGTTTATTTGCGACTGTTGTCCATATGTACAGTACTGTATAGCCATTAAGTGTATATTACGGTGTTTCTTTTGGTTGCATCTATATATCATACCATGGTAGGAGTACCTGGAGAACATCCCAAGAGTCTAGCAGATATGGAGGGTGGGAGAAGCCACATGTTCTCCAGCTTGGTGGAGTCAGGAGAATCTTTGTATTGAAAGCAGGGACCCTTAGCTCAGGAGTAGACTTCGGATACCTGAGTGTAGTGCCACTGTCATTGTCTATCTCAGAGGATATAGAGCCTCAGTGGGCATGCTGGCACTCCTGGATGGTGTGACCCCGCCCTAAAATGTTTGCAAACAGGATGCCCACACACCAACTTCATAAACTGATACAAAAATAATATATCAGAAGTAAACATTGAGGACAGTACAGACAGGAACAGACACAAACAGGGCCATAGGGTGCAGTTGGGAGGAGGATGGTAGGTCTATCCAGGGATATTACTAAAGGTCGTGGCTGACCCCAAAGGAACTAAAGGATCCCAAACCATTTTAAATTTGTTTTCCATGTTATTTGATAGTGCTGTAAGGTGCTCTAGAGCTTTTACTTCTCTAATACGAGCCTATAATTCACATTACGAGGGAGGAGGTGATTGTCACCAAAGTTTAGCAATCAGACATTTCACAGGGGTTAAATACATGAAGCCAGAGAGAGTTCTTGCCTAATTTCGATATCAGGAGAATGAGCAAGTTCATTTTAGGAGTCAAGGAAAAATCAAGGCCTAGGATGTGAGAGAGCATAGTCTTCATATGAGTCCAAAGCGGTTTTATGAGAGGGCATTCCCAGAATAGATGAAAGAGATTTATCATAGGGGTCTGACATCACCAACAGACTTTGGGTATGGCATGGTTCAAGGTATGATACCAGTTCATATGTAGTTTAGACTGGTTATCCTTATTGGTAATACAGAGAGAGGTTTTGGTGGCCTGGTTTCCAGGTCGCCCCAGTCATAGACTCCCCCAGGTATCCCTCCCATTTGGTCATATAGGCATATTTTGGCTGCATTTTGGGGTCGGGGTCAATGAGAATCGCTGAAAATCGCAGAAATTAGGCCTGTAGTGGAGGGGGCAAGCTTACATATTAATCCAAATAGAGTAGGTTGGAGACCTGGGTAGGTATCTCTCAATACAAGTTTGCCAAACATCTCTAGTCAGGGCCATGGGTCCAAGAAGTTTCACAGAAGGCGGTGAGTGGAGGTTGCACCATAACAGTGACTTTTGTTGCACGGGGACTAGCCACAATTTCTCAGTCTCCATCCACTTGGTCTAAGTGGGGAGTTTAGACCAGGCCGGGATGCTGTATAATTGTGCAACCAATTACTATGCAGTAATGTTAGGGACCACCGAGCCTTCTTTGTGTTTAGGCGCCATTAGGACCTACTTCGCAAGCAGTATTTTTTTTTTAACATTAAAAATTGAATTGAAATTTTTCCAAGTACATAAAGAACAAGTCAAACAGGGTATCAACGAAAGAGAAAAAGGAAAACAACAAAAAAGAAAAAGAAAAAAAAGGGGGGTACACTTGGTGGATGGAGGGTTAGGGAACGGAGAGAATGGGAGGGAAAACAAGAAGTGACAGGTGGGGATCAGGGAGGAGGGAAACAATGGCTCTGTCACAGCAGAGTCAGTTACTTAAATCAGAAACAATAACAATGGTAAACATACCTCGTGTCAGTTTGAAAAAGGAAACGGAAAGGAACAAGAGGAGTGGGGGAATGGATAACTCAAGAGGACACAGAGGGGAAGGCAGATTGGAATTCAGCAGAGTAATAAAAGTGATTCCACAGGAGCCACGTTTGCTGGTGGGCTCTATCTATCATCATGCTTCAGTTCTGCGAGCAGGTTTTCCCTGTTATGTATGCATATGACCTCCTGTAGCCATGACAGTAGAGAGAGAGGCGTCAGGGATTTTCACAGTCTAGGAATAACGGATCTTGCCGCTACCAATAAAAAACCTAACAGCTTGCGGGTGTGCTTCTTAAACTTACATGGGAAGATAGAGAGGAGCAGGGAAGCAGGGTTATCTTCCAAAGCAATGCCAGTGACCGTATGAATAATGCAACAGACATCCGACCAAAAGGGGCGCAGGAGTGTACATCCCCACCAGATGTGTGCCATCGTGCCCCGGTCAATGTTACATCTCCAACATCGATCTGAAGTGGAGGGGTAAATCTCATGAAGGACAGAAGGAACTCTGTACCATGTGTATAGGATCTTATAGTTCGTCTCTTGTGCTCTGTAAGATATAGAGAACTTGTGACCCACTTGGAAAGCCGAAGACCACACATCTAGCGAGAACGAGACTCCCAATTACCTTTCCCAACTACCCGTGAACGCTGGTAGACTGTTGGCGGGATCCTCCATGAGCATGCCATACATAAGTGAGATAGTATGGGTTGGAGCTAGAGATGAGCGAATCGAAGCTGACGAAGTGGAATTCGATCCGAATTTCAGGAAATATTCGATTCGCATCGAATCCGGATTTCCTCATGCTTCATGGTAATGAATCGCATTTTTTCATAAAATGGCTGCTGTACATTAGGACATGGAGCAAGGAACTCTGGGAACGCGGGATCACCCACAATGCCATGCATGCAGCCAATCAGCAGCCAGCCAGCCCTGTGATTTCACAGCCCTTTAACCCCTTCGTGACTGCCCATGGCATCGGGAGCAGGTGTTAGCTGTAACTGACAGCCAACACCCTGCTCCATAACCCCGGGTCGGAGCATAGCTCTGATCGCGGGTTTTAACCCCTTGGAAGCCGCAGTCAAACATGACCGTGGCATTCAAGGGGTTCTGCCATGCTACATGTCCCTCTCGGCACCCCCCCGATCTCGCCGCAATATGCATCTTCTGCAGCATGTTCTATACCACTATACAGGCTCTCTGTAGCCAGGAAATAGCTAGGTTTTTTAAACGCGATTTGCTGCGAATTAATTCGAAACGAATCGTATTGGAGAATTCGGCGAAGCTGCCGAATTGAATTTTTTAAAAATTCACTCATCTCTAGTTGGAGCATTAGGTGAGAGGCACAAACGTTCAAAAAGGCAACCAAGCCCTGTAAAGATTATGAGACGTCTTAAGAATACTATAAAGATAGTTAAGTTGTGCATACTCCTAGTGAGAGGCAACAGAGGCAGGGTTTGGGGTCGTAGCGAGTAGCTCAGATTGGGGGAGAAGGGAAAAGGCTGACATTACCCGATGGAATCTAAGGGTATGTTGACCCACAGTATGGGAGAGGAAAGAGGAGTGAAGTGCGGCAGGGTTGCCCGAAATTGGGGTCATAGGGCCATCATTTCGGAAGAGTCTCTGCACAGTACCATAGAGTCAGCAAGACCCAAGTATCTGGCGAGTGACAAAAGGGAAAACATGAGTCCTACTGTCCGACCAATAATGCTTATGAAGTCATGGGAGAGCAGTGAGAGGGAATGGGCTCAGAGAAACCTCCAGGGCAACCCAGAGTTTAGTGCGTGCTGAGTGGTGCCAGTCAAGTATGCGAGCCGTGACCGCGGCCAGGAAATAGCTAGAACAGTCTGGGACCGCCAAACCCCCTCCCTGTTTGGGCCTAACGAGTGCTTTTGCTATTTGTGGGGGCTTCGAAGCCCAGATAAACCTAGTAAAAGTTTCCTGAACCGTAGTAAAAAAATGTTTAGGTAGAATTACAGGGACAGTTTGGAAGAGGTAGAGGAGGCGAGGGAGTACATTAATTTCCAGCAGGTTAATACGACCTAGCCAGGAAAACCCCTTGGTATCCCAGCGCAAAAGATCACTCTGGAGAGTACGCAAAATCGGGAGGAAAGGCAAGCAGTATTTTAATATGACTGTAAAGGGCAGGAAAGTTGTGTTTATAAAGGGAACTAGTCAAGGATGGCAGGTTGATGACCAAATAAACCAGTGAAACATCATTCAAAGGATAAGGCAAATTGTATTTAAGACGTGTCAGGGAGTTGGGTGGAATGTGTATAGGAAAGGCCTCTGTCTATAAACTATTAATCTTATACCCAGAGAGAGACTTGGGGATGAGTTAGGTGAGCAGAATATCATCTGCAAATAACAAAAGCTTAAATTCTCTTTCGCTCACCCTGGCACCCCTCACGTCCAGGTGGACTCGTATGCAGGCAGCCAGAAGTTCTAAACAGAGTAGAAAGAGAAGTGGGTACAGTGGGCAGCCCTTAAAGGTTCCACTAAGTATAGGAAAGGGGTGAGAGGAAGCATGAGGTAATTTAATAGTCGTAGGGGGCATAGAATATAGGTGGTCACAAATGAGCTCCCCATGCTCAGCTTGGAGAGTGCAGGGAAGGTGATTAAAGGCCTTCTTCACATCTAAGCTCAACAAAAGAATGGTCTCGCGAGAACGATTTGCAACCTCTATGAGGTTGAATGTCCTTCTAGTATTATCCCCACTTTGTCGGCAAGGAATAAAGCCAATCTGATCTTTATGGGCCAGGGAAGTAAGGTAAGCATTGAGTCTGGAGGCCAGGAGAGCAATACTGTATGTTGAAAAACTGGAGGCCTAATTTTTGAGTCTTGTAGATAGCATTGCTTGTAGTAGGAATAATGCCAGTGTCCTGTAGATCACGATGTGACTCTGTGTGTTGATCACTTGCCCTGCCTATCTACAATCCAAATTAGTTAAGTTCGGATGTGACATATAAGAGCATCTGGTAGTTTTTCTTCTGACATGACTATACCACATCATCTGGTCTGAAGCTCAGAAGCTGGCTGGAATATTACATAGTGTTCCCCTCTCTATTATAACTCTATTTATAGTGTAAATTTTATTGACAGTAACTGGACTCTCTACAGTATATCTGAAGACAGAGTGTGGAGAGTGTAGCAGTACGCCTTATCCTATGTCCTAGTGTTATTTGCCGCTGTTTTTCATGCAGAGCCTGTCACAGAACTGAATGCAGATTTAAGCTAAACAACAGACATCAGCAAAACAACACAGGTCCAGCATTAGGATGAACCATACAGCGAGAAAAGCTATTGTCATGTGGCCCATTATTCAGTTCTGGCATAGAGAGTAAATGCAAGGGAGGGAGTGTGACCAGAGCTGGGGGGTGGAAGGGGTCCTTATTGTATTCCAGCAGTCCTCTGTATTCATAATGCTGATGCATTAGGTTCTTTAATAGAAAACAGCCAGAACAATCAGAAAACTGCTATAAGCATTAAACTTATCTAAAAATCCCCATCAGTCTACAACTGTGAACACATTTGTTCGCAAACACTCCACCTATTTAGTGATGTGTCAGGCTCTGTTAATATTGAGGCTTGTTTTCAGCTCAGTTCTGTAAATTTACCTGTGAAATTCTCTAATGAAGCATCGACTATAAAGTCACATATTAGCTGCATGAAACAACAGAATATAGAGAATGGCAGTGCAGAGGTAACAGTGACAACTAGGTCTTTAGTCCTGGATGTCCATAGACCATGATGCTACATTACATAAGAGGTCAGCAATACTATATGTGGGCAGTGTGGAAGCAAAACTAGTCACATTTACTAACATTGGCGCATGTATATCAATTGAGTTATATATAGTCATGAGAATAAACAAATCGGTTTTACATTACAGGGCATCTGGTCCTTAGTCTTACAGTTAGGGTGTGTTCACACGGCGGAAAATTTTCCGCCCCCGGAGTTTTCACCGCGGTCAGCCGCAATAGGATTCTGATGCAGTGCATCAGCATTCCGTCGCGGCTAACCGCTCCTGATTAAGGCCGGATGAATGGGCCTAATCAGAAGCGCGGCTCGAGCCGTGGACACCACGGGCGGAATCTGCGACAAGATAGGTCATGTTGCTTTTTTTTTTCCGCTAGTGGAAAAAAGCCGCTAGAGGAAAAAAAAAACGCTACTGACTCCCATTTAAATGAATGGGAGGATTTTTTTTTAGGAGTTTTTTTAGGCTGCCAAAAAACTCCATGTGAACACAGCCTTAGGCATATAAAACATCAGATGAATAACACATGAACAAGTACACCATGTCATTATTTACATAACAAAAACTAGACTAAAATGCAGAAGCAGTGTGTGAAAATTAAATACACCCTTCCATAGCAGGCACTGCTAATCAAATACACTTCGTTAATTGATCATTGACAAGTGTGACCATCTCTTTAAATACAGAAGTCTTGGCAGCTTGCAGGTCTAGAAGATTCAAGCCTTTATTAGTACAATGCCTAGGAGGAAAGACATCAGCAATGATCTTAGAGAAACAATTGTTTACGCCCATCAGTCACAGAATCCAGACAATTTGAATACTATCATTCTACAGTTAGAAAGATTATTCACAAGTGAAAAACAGCAAAACAGTTGGAGTGGACATCCCAGAAAATTCATGTCAAGGTCTGACCATGCAATGATCAGAAAAATTGTGAAAAAAAGAACTACATCTACGACTCTACAGGCCTCAGCCAGCATGTTAAATGTTCAAGTTCATTACAGTAAAATTTGAAAAAGACACAAGTATGGCTTGTGTGGAAGGGTTGCAGGAGAAAAAAACATGGCAGTACAGCTTAAGCTTGCAAAGTTATCATGCAAGGCTTCTGACCATGGATCCTCCTCTGTTTGATTTGGACTATATGAACTGCTACCAATAAAACTGCAAGTGTGAAATGGTACCTACAACTCTCTGTGCCTGACTTACCTGGTAAACAGCCTACCCTGAAGGTCCCGTGTTTACACATATGATAAATTTTTATTGCACCATTTTGGGAAACTTTTAGCTTATTAAATCAAATTGAATGGTAACAAAAAGTAAGTTTTGCCATCCTTCTGTACTGACGTTTCCTTTATTCTGCCAATCAGTATAGTTATAGTGATACCAAGTTTATATTGTTTTTTTATTATGTTGTACTGCTTTGGCACAAAAAAAAAAAAATCACATATAAAATAATTTGTTTTAGTGGAACCATATTCTGAGAGCACTTTTTTTTTTTTTTTTTTCTATCAGATCCGTGAGAGGGATTGATTTTTGGGAATTTGTGGGAATGTCTATAGTTTCTATTAGTAACATTTTGGGTTATATGTGACTTTTGATACACACATATATATATATATATATATATATTATATTTTTTTTTTTTTTTTTTTTAAGGCAATGTGACCAAAAAAATTTATTTTTATTACGTTGTTCATTGTGTGGGATAAATAACATTCAATTTTTATAGTATGGGGTTTTTACGGACGCATAAATACCAAATGTGGCTATTTTTATAATAATTTTTCTTATAAAAAAAAAAAAAAAAAAATTGAGAAAATTGCTTTTTTTTTTTATGTCATAGTTTGCAATTAACTATGACTTCAACTTGAACACTAGGTGGTGTGATTGCTACTATAATACACTGCAATTCTTCTGCATTGCAATGTAATATAGTTTTCAAAATGAAAGCATTATTTATTTATTATTCTTACTTGTGTAACCTTTGGCAAACTGTTATAGAGCTACTTATGAGGGTGATGTGGGGGCCTTCAGTAGGTCCCCGGTCACCATGGCAATGCATCGGGCACCCTGTGATTGTATTATGGGGCTGCTAATCGAGAGGACAAACACAGAGACCCTTTAGATGCTACAGTCATTATTGATAGTACACCCATGACAAACTGGGCCAAGTGAACACACGAGGTAGACTGAACTGGTTGTGCAGGTGTTGCATATCTGATAACTGCTATGCATCTTGCTGGGGCTGCAAAGTTTAAAAAAAAAAAAAAAGTTCATCATGATTTAGATACTGTACTGCCTGCAGCTGATTTTTCTTCTGCTGTTTGTAGTGGAGGTGCTGGTAGAAGTGGTGGAGTGCTGACTGAAGTGAGCAGGACTGGGAGCAGACAGAGGCCTCCTTGGAAGACCTATGACTGCCACAAATTGTCTCCCTATATACTGCAGCAAGCTTGGTACAGGCTGTGGGGTCATCATCTCCACACAATTAAGGGTTAGTCTAATCCTCTAGCTGTGAAATATAAACAACCCCTTCTACATCTCTACAGATCCCAGAGTATAATAAGCAGATACCCAGGAAAGGTGATCAAACAATGTTAGTCACTTCCCCCAGACTCCGACGTGGCCACCTGTTTTCTTCAGCACTTCTGCCTGACGTCAGAGATCACTCATTTGGCCTCAAGAGATACGCGGGTTATGTCGGTGTAATTATGCATCATGATATGTCATTCACATGTGTCACCGGTCCCTCCCCAGTGACTGCTGAGGCTGCAGATTGGCAGTGGTCGCATGGGGTGCAGGGCTTCTGGGACCACAGCACGATGCGTGACCAAGAGGGCTTTGGCAGCAGACACTGAAGTGCTGGGGACAGCTGCCTTATATTTTTTTTTATTTTATATTTACTTTTTTTTTTGCCCACAAGGAGACTTGAACTAGCTATCTGATCACTGATTCAGTATTATATACTGCAAGGGGTTGAAGAACAGGGCTCTATCAAATTCTATTCTTCACAACATATGTCTGTGGAAGTGTATGTTAGCACAAAGAAGGGAAATTTCTGAGAAGCAGAGTTGTTGATGCTCATCAACAATCTCTAAACAGATTGGACAGGTTGTGTACAAAGGGAGGAAATTCAAGGCCGTTATTACCCTTCTTAGGAGTGCTTGAATAGCAAAAATAACGCCAACAACAAGGCGTATGATTGTTTGTGAGATCACAAAAGAGCCCAAGGTAACCTCTAAGCAACTAAAGGCTTTCTCGCATTAGCTAATGTTAATGTGTCTATCATCAGGAGCACACTCAACAAGGGTGTGCATGGCAGGATCCATTGCTACCAGTCTGACTTTCATCCATGCGGTGTAATTCCGAAGCCAAGCTTGTTGTACTGAAAGCTTGTGTTGGCGAATTCATTACAAGCCTGAGAACTGGTAATTTTTAGAGCTGAACACAAACCCCTGTGAAAACAGGACATTCTCTTTGAGTGCCACTGGATCATGGTTTTCACACTTCAAGAAATTTTCTGTTTCTGACAATGTTGATCCTGGCTGTTTCATACTGCTGAGTAGCTGATGTCAACCTGTGTTGTACCAAATAGTTGTAGAGTGTATTCCTTGACTGCAACATCACTACATTCTATGAGTGTGGAGTCTGGCCTACTTGATCTTTGGTATATCAGAGTAGGGAGAGATGAACCAAGCCCAAAATAACACCTGTTTGGAGCAATCGAAGTGGATAGTGGCGTAGTCAGCAGGATTCCTAGTCTCCACAGGGCCCTGAATGGGCAGTACTGGTAGAGAGAAACTGAGAGCCTGAAGGGCTGAGAGGCCAACAACCCAGACAGAGCTGACATGGCAGGAAAGAGAACAAACTATTAGGTAGTCGGGTTAAGAAAAGGCTTGAGCTTGGAGAGGAAGATCCCATGAGAAATGACCTCGGATAAAGAGAATCGGTAGTTTCTGGGAGAGGGGCGATGGGTTTGTGGAACAAGTGCGGGAGGTCCTTAAGAGCCTGACTGTGAGGGAGTCACAAAGTTGAAGAGACTATAGGGGTGACAGAATCCAATGACAGTCCTAAAGCAAATTTCAAAGAACACCAGGGATGGTGTTGTGTTTGAAGTGTCACATTCATGGCCTGACCTTACATTCTGTTGCTCTCAGGACAAAGAGGTTCTGTCTCAGAGGAGAAATCTTAAAGGGAAAACTCACATACCAGCACCCTCTGATTGGGTGTGCTTTTACAAGTCACAAAGGTGAAGTGAGTGCATCCCCCATTGACAAGTATCACACAGAATGGGTGTGTAAACAAGTTGCCCATTGCGCATAGGGGATAAGTGTCCTTAAAGGATGTCTGTCAGCATAATCTTTATTAAACCAGCCTCAGTACCTTATAGTTCTCAGTGCCGTGAGCGCCATGCTATTTGTTTCTAAAATGGTTGCTTGATTTTGACAAAAAGCATTTACTCCGGCAATACTACAAACAAATGAAAGCCTGGTGCTCATGGCTCTGAACACTATAAAGTACTGTGGTTGGTTTAATAATGTTTATGGTGCTGCTAGACTCCCTTTAATGGTACAACCCCTATAAGATGATCCTGGCTGATTTTCTACTGCTGAACAATTGATGTTAACCTGTGTTAAAGCTAGGCGACTTTGGCCACAACTCCTGTCACTCAACCAAAGATAACTGTGCCACCCTGCAACTTCTTCACTAATCTTAGTGAACAGAATTGCATTGCACCTACCCACGACTTTTGGGTCGAAGATTGCTAGACATTATCACACTAGGGGTTGCAGTGTGGCTCCATTCACCAACATTAGTGAACCAGCCAATCTCTGGTCACGCAACGGGAGTTACAACCAAAGTTGTTGTGTAGCCCTAGCCTAGACGCTGTAGACAATGTACCTGTGTGAGTACAATGTGTTACTTGGCTTTAACATCATTTTTTCAATTTCTACAAGCAGGAAGTCTGGTCGCCTTGACCTTGGATAAGTCCAAGTAGGGTGAGGTAAGGAGCAACGAAGAACAAAAATAGCAGACATGAAGACTATAATGGAGTCCATTATATTTAATTGAAAAAGTTGGGCTTGCAGTTCTTTTTTTGTCCGGCAGTTTCTGATGGCTCTGCACATGGCGACGCATGGCACAGACATGAATCCAGCGGAGCTCGAAGTAGCCAATTCTGTATAGGTAATAGCTCCCTATATCTACAATAAAAAATGACAAGTCAATGAAAAGTGAATAGTCAATAAGACTGTATACGTGTCGGATTTTTGCCCTCACCCATGCCTGCTGACTGCACTGTGTGTACAGGGTGTGAGGGGAACGTGACCAATACATGACGTGCTGGGATACACATATGTGGAGAGCAGGGCAGTGTAAGCCCGACCAGCGTTTCCTTCTCTCTCCCTACAGAGCCACAGGGACTCCCTGTCACCACCCATCATTACGTGGACTCCGGTCCCTTCCACAACCGCAGGAGCCTTTCCTCCCTAAACTCAACATCACATGACGGGGAGAGACACAGCCCGCCTTATTCCAAGATGGCGTCGCCCATGAGGGCCATGATCTCGGGGAGCCGTGTTCTGAGGTGCCTGCGTGTTACCAGTCTGCAGAGGAATTTTGCAGCTGTTAGCTCCCGAAGAGGTGAGGAAAACGAGACTGGGGGCAAGAGAGAGATGATAAAGTCAGCCTCTATCACGCGCGGTGTCCAGGGGACTACAGGTCCCAGCATGCCTGTTAGTCTGTAGTAAATAGTTATGGCAGATGTTGATATGCGCTGCAGGCGTCTTAGTTCATGTGTATGACGTCACTGACGCGTCCTGACAATGTCCTTGTGCTGCCTGTGACAGGGCCTGGAGCGTCCTGCTGGGGAGAGACTGACGTCACTGCAGTCACCTCTACTACAACAGGTCATGTAGGTCAGCCCCAAGAGACTGTCACCAGAGAGACTGTCACCTGACCCAATGTTTACCCGCTGTGCCTAATGTTTTAGAACTCCCCATTTTGTAAATGTTTGCACTTGGATTTATTCATTTCTGTTAATGGTTTAAATGGCAAAAAATATCTGTATTAGCAGATTTTGTTATGCCATGGTAAGGACCAGAAACCTCACGGAACTTATTGGCAGCCATTCATAGGTTCTGCCATGGATGACCATGACCATGACCATGACCCTAGTTCAGTGGGAGTCCCAGTGAAAGGGAAGATAGTAAGGATTGGATAGAAAGTGTTAAGAGGTAGGGTAATGCGGAGAATTTAAATGATGATTATTATTAATTTTCTATAGCGCCACCATATTCTGCAGCACCTTACAAATCAGAGGGTACGAGAACAGACGATATTTGACATTACAATGTGACAAATTAACATATCAAACAATAGGAGTAAGGGCTCTGCTTGTGAGAGCTTACAATCTATGAGGAAATATGGGGACACGAGGTAAGAGGGCTTATTTGGTATGATTGTCCAACCGTCTATTAATAGATATGTTCATACAACTGAAGCTATGAAGCCAGTCACCAGTCGGTATCTACAGATATACAGATACTAATTGCTTGGAGTACAGGGTATCTTCTAGATGGAGGGGGTTAGGTTCTGAGGAATAGATTAGGAAGGATAGTTTAGGATAAGAAATGTTAGTATAGCGTGTGGAGGTTTAGGACAGTGTCATCAGGTCATGTGATAAGCCTGCCTAACCAGATGTCATTTTAGGGCAGTTTTGAAGCTGCTGTAGTTGGGTATTAATCTGATTGTCCAGGGTACAGCATTCCAGAGCACCGATGCAGCTTGAGACAAGTCTTGGAGACAGGAGTGGGATGTTTGGATAAGTCTAAGGTCATTGGCAGAACAGAGAGGACGGTTAGGGGGGTAGACAGTATCGAAGGAGGAGATATAGGGAGGCGCAGCGCTATGGATGGATTTATGGGTGAGTGTGATAATTTTATATTGTATTCTGTGGTGGATGGGCAACCAGTGCAGTGAATGGAAGATGTATCTGTGTAACGGTTTGACAGAAAGAGGAGTCTGGTGACTGTATTCAGGACAAAGAGGGAAGGAACTGTCAAGGCAATTCACTTTGCATCTGAGTGTGCTGCAACTGCGATTTCTAGTTGCAAAAAAAAAAAAAAAATTCTGCAGTAAATCAGTCTTTTTTTAGAAGTTGCAATTACAGCGCCCTCTTGCGCACAATGCGACTTCATTCACTTATATTAGCGATTAAGTTACAGGATGACACAGCAGTCTTTGGTTATGCCGTGTTGCCCTAGCCTTATAGTGAATGAGGTTCATCAGGTTCTGTTTACATCTATCAAATGATGAATCCGTCTATGTCCAACTAGAAATCTAGATGGATAGAGATTTAAACATGGCCTTACAGTTACACAAAATAAACAAGAGTATTACTTACTTTACAAATCTACTACCATTTTTCCCACATTTCCTCTCAGCTTACTGGATTCAGTCTAGATTGAAGTGCCTTAAATGGGTTAACAGGGGAGTAGTCATTCACTTACCTGGTTCCAAGGATGCTTTTGAGGGATCAAGGGGGTTCCAGCAACCCCTGGGTCATGTGATTGGAGGCAGCATTCGGCTCCCCAGGTTGCTCTGCCCACTCCTCCCCTGATCTCAATTAATTTGGGGAAGATCGGGTAAGGAGAAGGCACAGAGCAATTGCAGTCTGATTTGTATATTGGTTAAGAGAGAGGAATTTCTCTGAATTGTTTCATGGATTTCTGGCCACAAAGGACTGTTTTTGCTTCTATTAAAGGCCCCTGTGTGACATTAATATTCGTTTGCTAAGCATTTTAGACCTGGCAGACTCACGTTAAAATCAACTAAAAGTTTTAATTTCAGGACGCTAATTTCTGCTTTTCTTTACCTTTCATGCAGAAATATCTTTCAAACTAGATGAGAAAACTGCCCACAGTAGTCTGGATCTGTTCAAGAAGGACACAGGGGTCATCTATCGTATTCTAGGCATTGATCCCTCCAAGGTCCCTCAGAATCTTGAGCGTTTCCGTGAATGGGCTGTTGTTTTAGGAGACACCCCAATCGTGAACGGCCGTCATTATTGGGAGGTGACTGTGAAGAAGTCCAGTGAGTTCCGAATAGGTGTGGCAGATGCTGACATGTCCAGAGATGAATGCATTGGTGTAAGCAGCCGTTCATGGGTCTTTGCATATAGTCATAGAAAATGGAATGGAATGGTTGTAAATAAAATTATTCCTATCACCAACATTGGCCATCCAAGCAAAGTGGGCATCATGGTGGACTACGAAGGTAGAAAACTGAGCCTTGTGGACCCTGAAAAAGGCTCTCTCATCCATACTCTTAATGCAGACTTTCGAGGCCCAATTGTACCAGCATTTGCCTTGTGGGATGGAGAACTTCTTACCCACTCTGGCTTAGATGTCCCTGCCAGTCTATAAATTCCTATAAAGTATTACAATAAAAGTGCCTCGTCAGTAAAACTCATACCCTGGCATCAAGGCGCTATAACGTTGTTATTGGTATTACATGATAAACAATATAATGTTTTATTTACGCTTTGCTTTGATTTCTGCAGTATTTCAGTTATAAGCAGTTATCAACATGGAAATTGCTCATATACTTTATCGGCAAAGTGCAATGGCATATCCTGGTGTTGTGTCAAAGGGGAAAATATGTCAGGTTCAAGAGTAGTTGTTTATATATAACAAACTTTGTATTGTGTCTTCACTGACAAAAATCTCAGCTCCTCTCCTGCCTGCTAAACTACTCAGTTCACTGCCAGATCCATCTTCACTAAAGACAGGCTTGCAGTTCATGAAAGTTTATGGAAGGGGTAGAGGAGGAAGAGGAATGAGTGAGAGGCAGAAAGAAACAAACCTCTTAGGGCAGATATAGCAATGTGTGTATCTCAGCAGAGCTTTGTTCACATCCATACTCCCTAGTACTGCTGGAAAACCGCATTAAAAGTGCTAGAAATCTTACTCTTTTTCTGTTGCAGCGTCTTTCTCGCTCACTGGACTCCTCCTTCTCCCCTCTCCCTAGACTTCTATGTAACCTGTTATAGAAATATGCTGTCTCTTTAAGATGGAGAAATATATTTTATCGTTCAGCACTGGGGAAGGGGATAGATAACCAACATCCAATCATGATTGTATGATGTATGTTGCTGGGCACACACTTATGTTTTAGCCACGTCTACTTTTGATTAATATAAAGGTTTATGTTGTACGCCAAATATAGGGGAAATAGCCTTAAGCACACTTCCTGTGCTTGACTGGTCAATTATGTGAGCTCACTCATATATCTATATCTATCTATATCGATATATATTCTATAATTTGGCATCATTTGACAGTCAGAATATTGAACCCAGTTGGGTTCTGATAACTAATTTGTATGTTTTCAGTGAAGATAGATCTGGCAGTGAATTGAGCTGCTCAGCAGGCGTGCAGGAGATAAAAGCATTTTCCTCTGATAAGAAATATTGCAAAGTTTCCTATATTCATTTACAAAAAACAAACAAACAAATGAAACAGGTAGACTTTAAAGAGAACCTATTGTCACTCCTGACATGTCTGTTTTAGTAAGTGCATGTATCCCCAATGAAATAATAAATTATGGAGTGTCTTTCCCTATAACTGTGCAATGTGCGGTACTTCTGCTATTCCTCCTAGACCTTTATGAATAAATTGATAACTTCTTCTTACCATTCCCCTTGTTAAAGGGATGTGTCCCTAAACAGTCTAACACTGGCAGCACTGATTGGATAAAGTGAGATGGACGCACCCCCCCGGTGATAACACCCAGTTCTCAATTTATTTATACATTACTATGAGGAATGGCACAATGAGTGATAGGAGAAAAGATGTGCCAGAATTGTTATAAAAACAATTGTTCACTAAAACCATTATGTCTGCAGAGCAGACAAGTCCTCTTTAAAATGGCAGCTATAGCAAAGAAATGACTTGCTTTTTGTGCAGCATCATTGCAAGGAATTTATTCATCCGCATTTAAACAAATGGAGAATAATTGACTTTTTCTTATTTTGGTGAATGACTGTGTATTCACAGTATCATTACCAGACTGCCTGGTTATTTACTTTTGAAGGATATGGATCAAAGAAACAATTCAGATTAATAATGATCCTTTTGCCCCAGTGGCCTGCTTCCACTGCTTTTACTAGAATTGGTCTGAAGCAATAACTTCTGGACTCTTCTGGATATATACTATGACACAATTGTAAAGTGTAAGCATCGCAAATGGTGTTGTCATCGACATTCAACCCTTGAGAGGTTCCAGAGTTTATGGCTTCGGGTCTAGGTTGTCCAGTCTCAAGGAAGTGGAGGATAGATATGTTCAGTAATGCCAATCAAGTGACATGGCAGTAGGTATAATGGGAAAACCCCTTTAAATATATTTGTGTTCACTTAAAAGTGGTCACAGTCATTTCAGGTCATAGAGACATATCAGAAGTTTATTTCAGTAGTGGCCTTGGTGATGTCCCCCCCACTTGTCAGCTGGGTAAGGGCACTATTTGTTGTCTGACAGCTATATCTTTGATGTCTTCTGCCTTTCCTTTAAAAGATAGCAAAGAGATACTGCTACAGCATTAAATAATACCCTCACCAATGGCAACAAAATACTACAGCAGAGCACACATAGTATCTATACCAACAGTAAATACCACATTGCTGTGCTGGATAAGTCCCCAGAAGAGTGAAACATCACAGTGCTGTACAGCATCTCACCATAGCAGTGCCATTCAAATACCACTGTATAGCTCTAGCCCATTGGCAGCAGCATCTTTCCACAGCTCAGACACTGTCAGGAGTATATCCACATCAGAGAGAGGAGATAAGAGAAGAGCCTCCTACCACCAGTACCAGTCTATGAGGCCTTTGCCTCCAGACTAGAGCATTCAGGCTGAAGTACTCCAGGATGACGGACCTGTAGATTCTTGATGATGTGATCACAGGTCCTTCAGCCTGTCTAGCCACAGAGACTGCACTGATGCACTGCAAGACTGGCTTTATCAATGCAGTTCCTGCTTTAGAGACCCTGCTGGCAGGGACCTGTGTCTCACCAGCCAATGAGCCGAGCCCTACCTATGAAGCCCTTCTCCCAGTTTCTGAAGCACTGTCTTAAGCTGGTCATACACATTTTGGACAACCAACTGGTGATGGAATTGTTCATAAACTGCCCCGCAAGGGGAACAGTTTAAGTGTGTAGTAGAAAAAAGAAGCGCAGTGAGAAAGTTGCTGATGATTGACAAAAGTGGCCGATCATGCCAAACACTGGTATTTTTGGCTGAAAATTTCAACATTGTCAATTTGATTTTGGCAGACTAAAGTCTGCTCTCAGCCAGAGATGAATGATTGTTCACGGTATCTACATGTAAGATTTTGGCCAAAGTGGGCGAATCAGCAATTATGTATGGCAAAAATATAATGTGTATGGCCAATTTTAGGCTGTATGTTGATAAAACAATAAAATGAAACGTGCTAAAGAGAAGCAATGCTCAGATGAAGATTTGCATCCCTCATAAGGGTGAGGGTCTCCACACCCAGAGCCCAGCTGACATAAACTTATGACATGTGAGAAATGGCAGTGACCGTGTAGGTAAAAGTAATGATGTGTATTTTTCTGCCTTGATTTCAGTGCTGACTTTTACATAAAAGATGTATGTAAACATTTGCAATAATATTGATTGTATAAAATAAATATTTTGAACAGATCTTGCTGATGTAATTGAGTTATCTGATTATTACCTATTATTTATATAGCTCAGGCTACAGTCCAACCTGCATTGGGTGACCATTTGGATATTCCGTCTCCCATTCCACTTGAAAAATGGGGAGAAAAAAGTCCTGCAAGCAGGACTTTTCTCTCCGTGTTTTTCGGGCGGAAATTTGGTGGACCCCATTATACTCTATGGGGTAACCACTTTTTAAGCGGATTGAGTTTCCGTTTTTCGGGTCCCCAAGCGGATCTGAAGAAATGTAAACCCAACGCAATTGTGAACCTAGCTTCAAACATGTTCCACAACACTTCCCAAAGCATACACACCTATACTCAATGGTGTTTAGTCACAGCATGAAATTTCACAGCATGTTTTCAGAAAATAGAAGTAAATAGATGCCAAAAGTGGACAAACATTTAAAGCGAACCAGGCTGTTGCTACTCTTGGCACCTGCGTAGTTGTGTGTGTGAGTGTTTTTTTTTTTTTTTTTTTTTTTTTTTTTCCCGTTTTGTTTTTTTAAACTGGACATTGTAGTACACCCCTGCTTCATTGCACATGCGCAGTGAAGCCATGGTGTATTACCCCAGTTTCAGTGAAGAGCTGCGCAGGTGCTGGGTTGTACTGGACTCATATTTAGGGAAGTATAAAGAACAGCTGTATGATAGGGCTATTTGGGACACTAAGACAATGATCCATAAGGACCTTTGGGTAGTTATGTGTCCCAATAATCCATTACAGGTTCATTTCTAACCTTCATTCAGGTTAAATGATACTTCACCTTTATATTTTCTGTCATGACCTCTCTAGAAACCTTTGTACTGTTTTAATCTTTTATCTGGTCACATGCCACTGAATGCTGGCTGTTATGCAATAAGTATATACAGTGGGGAAAAAAGTATTTAGTCAGCCACCAATTGTGCAAATTCAGCCACTTAAAAAGATGAGAGAGGCCTGTAATTGACATCATAGGTAGACCTCAACTATGAGAGACAAAATGAGAAAACATATCTAGAAAATCACATTGTCTGATTTTTAAAGAATTTATTTGCAAATTATGGTGGAAAATAAGAATTTGGTCACCTACAAACAAGCAAGATTTCTGGCTCTCACAGACCTGTAACTTCTTCTTTAAGAGGCTCTTCTGTCCTCCACTCATTACCTGTAGTAATGGCACCTGTATGACATTGTTATCAGTATAAAAGACACCTGTCCACAACCTCAAACAGTCACACTCCAAACTCCACTATGGTGAAGACCAAAGAGCTGTGGAAGGACACCAGAAACAAAATTGTAGACCTGCACCAGGCTGGGAAGACTGAATCTGCAATAGGCAAGCAGCTTGGTGTGAAGAAATCAACTGTGGGAGCAATAATTAGAAAATGGAAGACATACAAGACCACTGATAATCTCCCTCCATCAGGGGCTCCTCGCAAGATCTCACCCCATGGGATCAAAATGATCACAAGAATGGTGAGCAAAAACCCAGAACCACGCGAGGGGACCTAGTGAATGACTGGCAGAAAGCTGGGACTAACGTAACTAAGGCTACCGTCAGTAACACACTATGCCGCCAGGGACTCAGATCCTCCAGTGCCAGACGTGTCCCCCTGCTTAAGCCAGTACATATCCGGGCCCGTCTGAAGTTTGCTAGAGAGCATTTGGATGTTCCAGAAGAGTATTGGGAGAATGTCATATGGTCAGATGAAACCAAAGTAGAACTGTTTGGTAGAAACACAACTCGTCGTGTTTGGAGGAGAGTGAATGCTGAGTTGCATCCAAAGAACACCATACCTACTGTGAAGCATGGGGGTGGCAACATCATGCTTTGGGGCTGTTTCTCTGCAAAGGGACCAGGACGACTGACCCGTGTACGTGAAAGAATGATTGGGGCCATGTATCGTGAGTGCAAACCTCCTTCCTTCAGCAAGGGCATTGAAGATGAAACGTGGCTGGGTCTTTCAGCATGACAATGATCCCAAGCACATCGCCAGGGCAATGAAGGAGTGGCTTCGTAAGAAGCATTTCAAGGTCCTGGAGTGGCCTAGCCAGTCTCCAGATCTCAACCCCATAGAAAACCTTTGGAGGGAGTTGAAAGTCCGTGTTGCTCAGCGACAGCCCCAAAACATCACTGCTCTAGAGGAGATCTGCATGGAGGAATGGGCCAACATACCAGCAACAGTGTGTGCCAACCTTGTGAAGACTTACAGAAAACGTTTGACCTCTGTCATTGCCAACAAAGGATATATAACAAAGTATTGAGATGAACTTTTGTTATAGACCAAATACTTATTTTCCACCATAATTTGCAAATAAATTCTTAAAAAATCAGACAATGTGATTTTCTAGATATGTTTTCTCATTTTGTCTCTCATAGTTGAGGTCTACCTATGATGACAATTACAGGCCTCTCTCATCTTTTTAAGTGGGAGAACTTGCACAATTGGTGGCTGACTAAATACTTTTTTTTCCCCACTGTATGTCTAGTATTACCTAGTAATAATATACTTTAAGGGTACATTCACATAGAATGTCTCCACTGCTGATTTTCTGTCCATCTATTATAGGGTGGTTTTTGGAGAGGTATTTTGTTGTAAGTATCCCATTTCTTTCACCATTTTCATAAAAAATTTTGAAAGCCGCTGTGAAAAGCAGTTGACCTTAGTTTAGTGCAGCACGTGAATGAGATTTGTAGTCTTATCCACTTTGTTGCTACTGTACATCACTTTGGGTAAGCATGCATTGACTTTCATGCCTTATGTTGATATTTTTGCATTGCTTTTCAATATTTTGTGTGAGTAAACCATGTTGGACTCCACTTCCAGGCATTTTATGTTGGGTAAATATGCTTGAAGTGCTCTTCCTTATGTGGTATGATGAAGGACCTCATCTGCATGGAAGTTGTACGCCTTTCCCCAATATTTGAGTGGGTCTACTCTGGTTCTCCATTTTCTTCGCATACTGGAAAAACTATACTGAGAGGTTATTTGGTTTCCTATGAAATTTACTTTAGAGTATGAAATGTTTAAATACTTTCATCCTAAGGGTTTTAATTTGATCTCTGCCTAGATTTTCTGGGCCGGATCCAACTTTAGCTCACGTGATTGGAACCATTACCTGACATTTGAGTCTCTCCTCCCCCTCCTTCTTCTCCCGTCTTCACTGCAAGTTACAGTGAAACCTCTTTGAGCCGACCACCCAAACTTGCACAGAAAAATGATCTTTTATAGTTTAAAAAAAAAAATGATGATGATGATGATGATGAAGAAGCCCAAAATCATGTACTTTATGCTTTAGTATATTGCACAGAACCAGGTATCACATCAGCATGTTACACAGAACCAGGATGACACTGGGGCTAATTAAACTTTCTAGCACTGTACACAACTCACTCCAACTCAGACACATAACTATAGGGGTCCACAACTCTTTCTTACTAGCCTGGTGACTTGTAACTTTCCTAATTCAAAATGGGGCCATCATTCTTGGTCCCTGTGAAAGATCCTCAGTGCGCCAACACCGCTTTGGCTCACACCTGAGTCTTCTTTCATATAAAACCACACTCACCGCCAGTGAGTGCCGGGTTCACAAGATAAATACAAGACAAGCTTTCTAAATTTTATATATTTATTAACCCCTAAATGGGTCGGTATTAACATCTAACACATGCAGTTCAGAACAGATATGTAGATATATACAAGCATTAACAGTTACTAGTTACAAGATACAGTACTTAAAATAAAAGGGAGTAAAGGTGAAATGATTACTTTACCACGCATCTCCTTGATGTGGCTCTATAATCCAACACTCACACATGCTCTGTCATGTGTGAATAACCAGTGGAGGCTTCTTGGCATGTGGCATTAACTCCTAGCATGTGGCATCACAGTATATTCCAGCCTGCATGCTCTCATCACAGTCTCTCAGTAAACTCTTGTAGTCTCAGCCCAAAACTCCTCCCATTGCCTCTTACCTCATCTTTTATACCCTTTATGCCACCTCCCAGAATGAGGTCACCGGCGGCAGCAAGTCTGATTGAATAATGCACTCAAGTCCAGATTTTTTGTATAGAGCTGAGACCAAGTGGAATGATACAATGTTATCAACCAGGTCTGATCTATCTGCACAATGCATGTTTCTTTGATCACTCAGGGCTGTATAGGAATACAATGGAGCCCTGCTGGGATGGATACAAAGCCCTATTGTTCCAGTGTTGCCACTACTGCCAATATACACCTAGGATTATAGCTGCGCACCTTATGGGTAAAGAGATACGCTACCCAGAGACCAAAATACATCTCTGAGTTATAGCCATATTTAAGCAGAATCATCACAGTCCCCATCATGGCATCTTTCTAAAGCTTGATCCCCCTCAGCGTGGCTTTCCTGTTATTCTTAGTCTCCAGCATGATTCTCTCTCTCATTCCTGGTCCCCAGAATGGTATTCCTTTAGATTGTGGTCCTTAGAATGGTTCTTCTCTCAATCCTAGTCCTTAGCATGATATGCCCTTAAACCTTGATCCTCAGCATGGCTTTCCCCTTATTCCTAGTCCCCAGCATGGCTCCCCAAGATGGGGCCCATCATTCTTGGTCCACAGCATGGCACCTTTCTAAAGCTGGATCCTCAGCATGGCTTTCCTCTTATTCTTCATCTCCAGCATGATCCCCCATCACAGTATCCCTTTAAACTGTGGTTTAGTATGATTCCCATGTCATTGATAGTTCCCAAAATGATATCCCTTTAAATTGCGGATCTTAATATGGTTTCCCTCTCATTCCTAGTACCCAGCACAAAATACAATGCATTGTATTAGTGGTCAGACCCCCCTGGGGTTCAAAACGCTTAGGGGGTCTAAAAGTTAGTTAAAAAATAAGAAACACAAAAGAAATAAAAAATTCAAATCACCTCCCACTTTCCCTAGAACACATCTAAAAATAGACAAACAATATGAAACACATAAATGTTAGGTGTCCCTATGTCCAGCTCTACAAACTTATAAAAACGTTTTTTTTCATGGTGAATGCCATAGCAAAAAAAATAGAGTCAAACCACTGTTTTTCCGCAGTTTCGACTCTCATAAATATTTGAATAACAAGCGATCAAAGCAATGGACATTCCCCAAAATGGTATAACTGAAAAGTATATCTGGTCCCGCATAAAAGATGCCTCATGCATGCCCATACACGGATATATAAAAAAAAGTTATAGGTGTCCAAATATGGCAGCTCCAAGATTTATTTATTTATTTTTTTCTGAACGTTTTGGTGTGTTTTTTGTTTTGTTTTGTTTTTTTTTAAAGGGGTTAAAACAGAAAAAAAATATATACAGTGGGTATGGAAAGTATTCAGACCCCTTTAAATTTTTCACTCTTTGTTTCATTGCAGCCATTTGCTACAAGCAAAAAAGTTCATTTTATTTCTCATTAATGTACACTCAGCATCTTGACAGAAAAAAACAGAAATGTAGATATTTTTTCAAATTTATTAAAAAAGAAAAACTGAAATATCACATGGTCATAAGTATTCAGACCCTTTGCTCAGTATTGAGTAAAGACACCCTTTTGAGCTAGTACAGCCATGAGTCTTCTTGGGAATGATGCAACAAGTTTTTCACATCTGGATTTGGGGATCCTCTGCCATTCTTCCTTGCAGATCCTCTCCAGTTCTGTCAGGTTGGATGGTGAACGTTGATGGACAGCCATTTTCAAGTCTCTTCAGAGATGCTCAATTGGGTTGAGGTCAGGGCTCTGGCTGGGCCAGTCAAGAATGGTCACAGAGTTGTTCCGAAGCCACTCCTTTGTTATTTTAGCCGTGTGCTTAGGGTCATTGTCTTGTTGGAAGGTGAACCTTCAGCCCAGTCTGAGGTCCAGAGCACTCTGGAAGAGGTTTTCTTCCAGGATATCTCTGTACTTGGCCGCATTCATCTTTCCTTCAATTGCAACCAGTCGTCCTGTCCCTGCAGCTGAAAAACACCCCCATAGCATGATGCTGCCACCACCATGTTTCACTGTTGGGATTGTATTGGGCAGGTGATGAGCAGTGCCTGGTTTTCTCCACACATACGCTTAGAATTAACGCCAAAAAGTTCAATTTTCGTCTCATCAGACCAGAGAATCTTATTTCTCATAGTCTGGGAGTCCTTATATGTGTTTTTTGGCAAACTCTATGCAGGCTTTCATATGTCTTGCACTGAGGAGAGGCTTCCTTCGGGCTACTCTGCCATAAAGCCCCGACTGGTGGAGGGCTGCAGTGATAGTTGACTTTGTGGAACTTTCTCCCATCTCCCTACTGCATCTCTGGAGCTTAGTCACAGTGATCTTTGGGATCTTCTTTACCTCTCTCACCAAGGCTCTTCTCCCACGATTGCTCAGTTTGGCTGGACGGCCAGGTCTAGGAAGAGTTCTGGTCATCCCAAACTTCTTCCATTTAAGGATTATGGAGGCCGCTGTGCTCTTAGGAACCTTGAGTGCTGCAAAAATTCTTTTGTAACCTTGGCCAGATCTATGCCTTGCCACAATTCTGTCTCTGAGCTCCTTGGGCAGTTCCTTTGACCTCATGATTCTCATTTGCTCTGACATGCACTGTGAGCTGTGAGGTCTTATACAGACAGGTGTGTGCCTTTCCTAATCAAGTCCAATCAGTTTAATTAAACACAGCTGGACTCCAATGAAGGAGTAGAACCATCTCAAGGAGGATCAGAAGAAAATGGACAGCTTGTGAGTGAAATATGAGTGTCACAGCAAAGGGTCTGAATACTTATGACCATGTGATATTTCAGTTTTTATTTTTTAATAAATTTGCAGAAATATCTACATTTCTGTTTTTTTCTGTCAAGATGGGGTGCTGAGTGTACATTAATGAGAAATAAAATGAACTTTTTTGCTTTTAGCAAATGGCTGCAATGAAACAAAGAGTGAAAAATTTAAAGGGATCTGAATACTTTCCGTACCCACTGTAAATTTGGTGTCACCGTATTTGTACCGACCCATAGAATAGAGGTGACATGTCATTGTAGGCTGAACAGTGAGCGGCATAAAAACAAAGCCCAAAGGAAAGTAGCACAAACACAGCTTTTCTCCAATTCCTGGCAAAATACAGCCTTTTGGCATGTATTCTCAGCACCTCAGATTGCATTACATTGACTATGACATGAGCGCTCTGCTCCCATGTGATGCTTTGCTACTTGATGCCCTGTACATATGTCTTGTTCTTACTTGCTGCAGTCCAGTGAAGAGTTATAGCACAGAGCTGAGTCCATATTGATCTCACAGTCTATGTAAGTTCAATATGTGCTCTTTTCAAAGGGGTTACCACTGAAAATTTTGCTTTAAAAACTGGTCTGCTTATAGACAGGCAGCTTCCATAGAGTATCATGGGAGAACAATTGGTTACTGAAAAAAATCAGTGTTTAAGAAGGGGAGTCTTCTCAAAGGAGTGGTCTTCTTCAGAGGTTTCACTGTACTTGTATAATGAGGGCTGGCAGAGTAGATCATTATAATAGTAAAGCCAGGAAGGAGAGAGGAGGATCGACTTGGGTATTGGTTCCAATCACATGACACGGGGTTTGGAAACCCAAGGTACACACTAAATAGGAGATGTAAGTATTTAAGCCCTCTCGGGATAACCACTTTAGGCTGAGTCCCCAGGTTGCAGAAATGCAGCTTTTTTTTGTTGCAGATTTTGTTGCGTTTTTTTTGAGCCAAAGCCAGAAGTGGATTGAGCAAAAGGGAGAAGTAGTTCTTATATATTTCTCATTCCTATTGTAGCCATTCTTGGCTTTGGCTCAAAAAACCGCAGCAAAATCTACAACAAAAAAAAACTGCGTTTCTGCAACATGGGGCCTTAGCCTCAAAAAGGACCTTTCATATCCTAGAAAGCTGGCAGTGCGCTGAATTCACGTGACTGTCTCTGTATATATTCTCAGAGGGACGGCTTTTGGTTACAGAATAAGGCCATCCACTGGACTCCCAAGCCCAGAATGAAGACAGGTTTAAATTAATACATGAAAAATTCTACTGAATATTTTCCCACAAATATGTATCAGCTTGCTTAGCTCCTCTTGCTTTATAATGTACTGCCTGCAGCCACCACTAGGGTGAGTGAAGGAGTTTGCTGCATTCTGTTATACAGTCATGTCAATCATGGAAAAGCATTCAGATTTCACTATAACAATACAGATGAGTATTCTAGCACTTTATTAGAAAATGTGAATACATAAATACAATTCTAGGCATATTTTCAGTTATAAAGATTTTAATAAGCATACAAAATGAGCACAACCATATTCAATACACTTTATAAAACCACACCACACAAATAATCTTGACATTTTTGGCCAATATTTCATAGCAGCAATGCAGAGAAGCTGCACATTTCAGATATCAAGTACATTCATTCTGTCTCTAACGGTCGATCACCTTGCTGGTGAAGCTTTGGAAGTAAAGCAAGACAACATCTCACAAAGATCCCTAATAAAAAGAGAACATGACCTATTTGTCTAATCTCAATAGACTATATCATGAAAGATGCACTTGTGCTCTATGTCTGTAAAACCTCATTCACACTTCAGTAGTGGATCGCTATTTTTCAGACTTTTTTTTTTATGCCAAAACCAGGAATGAGCATGGACACAGAAAATATGTAATAGAAATAGTTATTATTTTCTTTCTTGAATCAATTACTGATTGGCTTAAAGAAAACTAAAATACTGATGAAATACTGAAGTGTGATTGAGGCCTAATGTCGACACAGTGGTCCTTTGTTACATGAAATAAATTCATCCTTAGTATTTAGCATTACGCAGCAGTGGATCCATGCTCATATTAGGCTTACACTAAAATGTACAATTAGCATATGTTTTTACCAGACAGAATGTGAACACTTTTTTTTGTTTTTTAGTATGATTTTATCTCCAGTGTGACTGAATGCCTGCAAAAGAATCAGACTTTGAGGCTGCTGGAGACAACTGTCTCTAGGTCTGTTTCCACCACAGACTGAAATAGTGCATGCTGCAATTTTTTTTTTCTTTTCCATGGTCATGTGACATGTAATACAGACTATTGGTCCATTGCTGTCCAGGTTCAGTATGTTATAGACAAGGACAGCGAACAGATCAAAAATCTGGTCATGTGAATTAGCCCTTATCGGCTGTTCTACACAACAGAAAAATAGGTGTACAAGAGGACATGGGCAGTGAGACTTAAAGGAGTTGTCCCACGAAGTGAAGACTCAAAGAACTTTCTCCCACTTCACATTCAACCTGAGTGCAGTCATGCTGAATGTGGGTGGGACTGATGACAGAGTGCTGTACCTCGGCTATTTGGGGTTCCCGTTGAAATGAATTCACCACTCCTGCCCTCAGGTTGACTGTGGAGTTGGTGAAAGGTCCTGCTTCATGCGGTAGCCCCTTTAACCACTGGACATTTTAGGTGCATATTTTGAGAGGGAATCATGTTTACTCCAGACGACACCATAACAAGAATGTAACAGCAAACTCTAGACAGGAATATTTGTTAAAGTAATTCCAATTGATAAGTTGTTTTATGACCTATTGTTTAAATTAAAGGGATTCTATCATTGGGGAAACATGTTTTTAACTGAAGCCACGTTGTAATAGCCTTTATAAAGGCTATTAGTCTCCTACTTTTGTCGTTTCACTCTTCGCTGCCATTTAGAAGAAATCTTGATTTTTATTTTTATGCAAATGCGTCTTCGGAATGCACAGGGGGCGTTCCCTCAGTGCTGAAACTGCACAGGGGCGTCCCCTGTGCTCTTCTCTGACGCATTTTTGAACTTACTGTGCTGCCTGTCTTCTTCTTTAGCAGACGCCTCTTCTTCATGTCATCCTTGTACGAGTCTTCGTTCGGCCATTTTCCTGTGGCCTATTACAGCGCATGCAGTACGCTCATGTAATAAGCCACAGGAAAATGGCCGAATGGACATGCACAGTCGGCGCATGTCTCCCGGAGAAAGGATGACGTCAAGAAGAGGCGTCTGCTAAAGAAGAAGAGAGGCGGCGCGGTAAGTTCAAAAATGCGTCTGAGGAGAGCACAGGGGACGCCCCCTGTACAGTTTCAGCACTGAGGGAACGCCCCCGTGCATTCTGAAGATGCATTAGCATAAAGATAAATATCAAGATTTCTTCTAAACGGCTATTACGATGTGGCTTCAGTTAAAAACATGTTTCCCCAATGATAGAATCCCTTTAAGTATTTATGTAAAAGGGGTTATCCAGGATTAGAAAACATGACTGCCCTATTTCAAAAAGAGCTCAGCTTCCTGTTTTCAAGAAGTGAATCCCATCCATTGTTCATATGACCATACTGCAGCGCTGTAGCATGGCCATGTGACCAACAGGTGTAATGTCACTGCCTAAGATGAGGATGTGGAGTTCATTCTGAGAGAAAGCAGCCATGGGAACCGCTGGAGATAGCTAAAGTACAGAGCTCAGCTATCTCTGGTGGCTCCCATTGAAATTAATGGAACGTCAGTGAGCCTTTCACCTCCCCACTCCATTCAAGCTGGGGGTGCAAAACACCCCAGTTCTCATGATTGCTGGGGTCCCTGTGATCAGACCTCCACCAATTATAATTTGACCAATTATACTGTGGATTGGGGGTAACTTGTGACAATAACACTCCTTAACAAGATTGTTGAGCTGATTTATCAAATGTGACTTTTCTTAAAAGCCAAATTGATTAAACATTGTGATGAATTTATTAACACATCTATGCCAGTTTCCTGAAAAGAGGAAAAGGCCCTCTTTTAGGCCAAAAATGCGACACATTCCCCGTTCTGCACCTCACTCACCGCTTTCTTTGAAACTTATGAGGGCAGGGCATCGAGCAAAACTGAATTTAAAAATTCTCCCATGATATATCTTTCCCAAAGAGTCATGTCCAGACTACAGTTTTGTATGCTTAGATCCATAAGACACGCTTGGGTATTTTTACATATGCAGTGGTTCAGGTTAATACCCTTCATCTGGCTGTTGGTGGGTATCCAGTGGAGAACAAAGGCTCCCCTGACGTAGTCCTATTCAGAAGGAACCTAGTGACTATGCTTGGAGCATAGTGCTGTAAGAAACAAGTGTGTGAAATAGAAAGTGTATTGCAATTGGATGGGAAAGTGGTCAGTCCATCCGTCTGAATGTGCACCCATCCTACTTTACTTTAAGGGTCGTGCTGCCAGGATTATACAGTTCAATGTGGTTGCTGTAAAGCTTACCTCTGAATGCTGTTAACAATGTAGAACAAAAGCTGAGGCAAGATGGCTGCTCCCATAATCATGTACAGAAAATACTATCAAAAAATCTACCATCAGAAAACAAAAACATTGCAGATTACAAAAAGAATCTGTAACTAGATTTAATTAGTTAAAAAAATATAGGTGATACATTGCCTTTAAAGGGATCCTGTCATGTTGAACAGTCTAATCTGTCAGAATTAAGCTATGGAGCAGGAGGAGCTGGGCAAAATGATAGATATTTCTGTAGGTAAAGATTCAGTATAGCTTGTCATTTATTCATTTATATCTCTGGGTGTCCACTGGGTGGTCCTGTCAGTGACTGACAGCTATCTTTGTATGTATGCTCATACAGGGAAAGCTGCCAGTTGTTGAGACACTCTGTCTACTGGACTCTAAAATGCAGAACATGGATATCAATAACTTACAACTTATACTGAATCTTTTTACACAAAACTCTGTATGAATCTGCTTAGTTTATACTACTCCATAACATGATGCACGTAGACTGGACAGCATTTCATTGGTATAGGTTCCCTCTAAAGTTTTGAGGAATCTGCAATTACATGAGTATTTAATAGGATTCACACTGAAATGTTAACCCTTTTACATATACATGGCAAATCTAGGTTCAATAAGTAGAGTCATTACATAATGGAACTTGTTACGGACATGACTAGTTCTAACCTGGAAAGAATGTTACATAATATCTTAAATTAGTAGATGATAGATTCATATATAATTATGCATACATAAATATATAATTATATATATATAATACATATATATCTTATTGTGACTTACAATCAGACTGTAATAAGCATCAACAAAATTTACAGTCACCAATGCTTCTAGTATTTATAGAACATGGTTGTCTAGTCGTACATAAATCTAACCTCCACATGGTATAAAAATATACCCTGCAACTAGCTTGGAAATCAATGAACAATACATTGTGTAAAACCAGTGGCAAAAAAACTGCAAGTTTTCTTGCTTACAATGCACTGCAGATTTGTGAATTTTCTTTTCTTGTGTTGTACTTTTTGGTGCAGATTCTCTAATAAAGGCTGAGTATAATGATTTAAAGAGGTTTTCTAAAGAGGGTTTCAATACTTCCTTCCTCTGTGTTCTACTGCGGACGAATCTTGGGTTTCCAGGCTGGTTCTGATGGGGCTAACTTTACTATTATAATGTTGTGTTCCCACAGTACACGTAACTAGCAGGACATGAGGCAGGAGGCTGAGCAACTCGGGGGTGGGGGGGGCCAGGTGTCGGTTCAGATCATGTGACTCAGGTTTAGGACCAGCCTGGAAACCCGTGGTTTGTCTGCAATAGAACATTTTGGATATATACACATGGACAAAATTGTTTGTACCCCTCGTTTAATGAAAGAAAAACCCACAATGGTCACAGAAATAACTTGAATCTGACAAAAGTAATAATATATAACTACATGTTGACAATCCACAAAGCTTCTGGGAGAATGTCCTATGGACAGATGAGACAAAAATCGATATTTTTGGCAAGGCACATCAGTTCTATGTTCACAGATGGAAAAATGAAGCATATCTTGAAAAGAACACTGTCCCTACTGTGAAACATAGAGGAGGCTCTGTTATGTTCTGGGGCTGCTTTGCTGCATCTGGCCCAGGGTGTCTTGAATCTGTGCAGGGTACAATGAAATCTCAAGACTATCAAGGGATTCTAGAGAGAAATGTGCTGCCCAGTGTCAGAAAGCTTGGTCTCAGTTGCACTTCACTATTCTGAAGTGGCCTTCTATGAGCCCTGACCTAAATTCTATTCAGCATCTTTGGAAGGAGCTGAAACATGCCGTCTGGAAAAGGCACCCTTCAAACCTGAGACAACTGAAACAGTTTGCTCATGAGGAGTGGGCCAAAATACCTGTTGAGAGGTGCAGAAGTCTCATTGACAGTTACAGGAATCGTTTGATTGCAGTGATTGCCTCAAAAGGTTGCGCAACAAAATATTAAGTTAAGGGAACCATCATTTCTGTCCAGGCCTGTTTCATGAGTTTTCTTTTTTAAAAAAATTCTGTTGTAGCATGGTTGAAAAGCAATGTCTGACTTTCATTTGTTTATTTTCATAGAATTTTTATATATTATTACTTTTGTCAGATTCAAGTTACTTCTGTGACCATTGTGGGTTTTTCTTTCATTAAACGAGGGGTACCAACAATTTTGTCCACGTGTGTAAGTACTGAAACCCTCCCTGGAGAACCCCTTTAAATACTTTCTTTTTTTAGCACTATTGTTTGTGTTGCTACCATTAAACAAGCGCTCTAATTACATTCTTCACTCCTTTTTATTAATAAGAGGTCTTCCACTCCTTTAAACAATATGCTGTGAAAATGTAGGCCACTTTTTATATTGCCATATTTTAAGGATAACTTCTTGCCCTTTAGAGGGATATTCTGGACTAAAACTAGTGCTGGCCTATTCTAAAGATAGGTTACTAATATCAGATATGTGGGGGTTTGAAGCCCAACACCCCCATGAATCAGCAGTTGATAAACACAGAAAGGAGCAGGAAGCAGACATCTCTGTTATCTGTATAGTGGCTGAACTGAGTTACTGCAGCTTAGCTCCCATTCAAGTAAACATGAGCTGATCTGCAGTACCTGGTCTGACCACTACATAGAGAACAGAGCTGTCTGCTTCCTGCTCAATTCTCTGTGTATCAGTTGCTGAGAAAGCTGATTGATGGGTGCGCCGGGTGTCTGGCCTCCATCAATCTTGTATTGTTTACCTATACTTAGGATAGGTCATCAATATTTTTAGCCTGAAAAACCCATTTAAGCTAAACATGTCAGCAACACAAATCTCTTTTGTTCTACAGATTTGCTACAATGTATTGGTATAGTTAGAACATAATCATCCTGGGGTCACAGAGAATTCATAGCTCACAGCCTGGACTATCTAGGGACGTAGCAAATGGACCACAGAGGGTGTTTGTTGAGGGACGTTGCATTATAGGACTTGTTGAAGGTCCTGTAGATGTTTCAGCGCTGTACAATGATACTGAGTAGATTTTGCTGATCTTTGTATAAAAGCTTAGTGCTAATTTTACTGGGTCGTGTAACCATATGTGTTGCAGATCTGTAATGAAGAAGATCAGCTATACCATACTCTTCAAATTCTCCAACGACAAATGTTCTTCTGAACTCTCTGCCCCCATATGTCTTTTCACATAGGTTTCTTGATATTCAGTCAGTAAATTCAACACATCATGTCTCTCAAACTTTATGGCATCTCGCAGAGGGGTATTACCCCACCTATGGAACATAGAAAATAATTTTGTGGCAGCTATTGGTTTATCATTTTTTTTTTTTTTTATTACAATAGTTATTACATTTTAAATAAGTTTACATAACAGTAACCGCCATCTCTATTTTACAATGGAATACAGAGAGTGAGGAATAATGAGAGTGAAAAAATTAAGAATGGATTGTAGATATATTAAATTATGATATATAGTAATATAGAAGTATATTAGGTAAAGAACAACAAAAAGTGGCCAAAGAAGATATAATTAAAAAACAGTAACAATGTAGAGGCATGAATAATTTGGTATGCATTAGATAAGAATGAATAAGGGGAATTGAGGATAATTTACCTAAATAGTAATAATAAGAGGGAATTATAGAGAGAGCTTAAACAAAATAGGTCAATGGGATAAAGTGTGTAAGGAGCAGAGATATGAATTCTAATTGTTTATATATATCTCCCAAAGAATCAAATTATTTCTAAATTTTGTATTTATGTGATCTAATAACCAATAATTATTCCATTTTGAGCGAATTCTTTTAACTTCTTATATGGATGATGGGGTGGGATATTTCCAGTTTTTAGTGACAGCGGTTTGGGCCGCTAGGAGTATGTGCCCTATAATCATTTACATATGAGAGGTATTCGGTTGAAATGAATAAGACAAAGTGCTTTTTGAGGTTGCATCGGAAGATCCCAACTAGATACTTGTTTCATGAGATGAAATATGCTGGTCCAAAAGTTTTGTATTGCGGGACATTCCCACCAGATATGAAGTGAAGAACCAATTTTTCGGATAAGAAGGTATATGTTAGGGAATTGCCCATAAAGCAATTCCCCAGTAGCTGCTGCTGGAACCCGGGAGGAAGGGGAACAACAGAGAGAGTGAGTCCTAATGCTTGACCCACCCCCAGTCCCTACCTACTTGCCTCAACTACCCTAGGCAGTAGAGGACAACTGGGAGACAGATCGGAAGCTAGATAAGTATGATGCGGTGGGGGGGGGCTTAGTTAGTTATTTGAGAAGGGCTAGCAGTGGACGGGATAGCTTAGCATAGCTTAGCTAGGGAGACAGGGAGAGGGTGTAATGGAGTGTGAGAGGAGGGGGGAGCAGTGACAGGGAGGTAGTGTGGAAGGTACACAGGAAGTTACATAGCAGGAAGCTACACCATGTAAACAAATGCAAAAGATGCCAGGAGCTCCCAGAGATACCCAGAAATCACTCAAAACACTGCTAAAAGTATATGGGTGTACTTTTAACCCATTAATAGCACTAACAGACCTTTTAAAAAAAAAAAAAAGATTTTTTGCACGGAAAACTCCTTCAAATCACATGTATGCTACATTTACTGAGCTCATGCAACACTTATGGCTTACCTGTCCTCTACAAATGGGTTAACTTTGCAACCTTCTATGAGGAATTTGACTGCATCCACATGTCCTGCCAGAGATAAAAATAAAATATTACTAATATGGAGATTTTTGGGGTTTTATTTTAATTCGGCTTTAAATTGCCATTATGTGATTACAAACCTTCTGCCGCTGCGACGTGTAGAGCTGTTCTGGAGTCGTAATCTTTTTGCTCCATGTTCATAGCAGAAAGTGCAAATCTGGAAAAAAAGGGAATATTTATTGTCTGTTATATATGCAAAAACAAGATAGTTCTGCTTGAAGGGGTAGTCCAATAATTACAAGCTGTGGTCTATTTTAGGGGTCAGCAACCTCGGCACTCCAAATATTGAGAAAGTACAACTCCCAGTTGCTCTACTGTCCTTAGAACATCCATGTAATTGAATGGAGCATGTTGGGAGTTGTACAGCAGCTGGAGTGCCAAAGGTTGCTGACCCCTGGACTATCCAATGATTAGGGAAAAACTACACAAAATATGTCAAGCCTCCAGACATATAATGTAGAATCTCTAAAGTATGCAACAGCATCGTTACCAAGAAAAAATAAGGAAAAATGTCCACCAAACATACAAATATCAGTTTATTTGGGTTGATAAAACATGTCAGACAAAATTATAAAAAGACAGGGATTGAAAAGATGCAGGACTAGATGTACAGTTACCCACATATACAAAAGCAAACCAGGGTAAGTAGCAAAATATTGAATAAGTTCTAGATAATACCAGTTTAACGTATCTAGCACTGAGCCTCCAGGAAATACTAGCAAACTCCTCTGTGTATATGAGGTGCATAAATGTCAGGTGCCCACAGGAGACATGCAAGTAGTACATATATAGTGAAACAGTAAATCCCAATACGCTACCAACCATTCACCTAGTTCTCCATGTATAGACTAACCTGTTCAGTGGTAAGATATTTGTGCTCAGCCAGGCATACTAACCACACCAGAGCTAAATTATACAGGCAAGTCCTCAAATAATGAGATTTTCCACAAGGAGGAATACACCATTAATTCTTGGAACATGCTGAGTCTAATTAGAGACAGATCAAGGTGTCTTATGCCAAAGTCTTTATTTAGATGATTTTTGCTATAGTTCCCCTAGTTTGCTTCCGTATATGTGAGTGAGTTTACATCTAGCTCTGCCATTTCTCTCATTGCCCCAGATTTACTCATTTTTAGACAGTGTAAAGGCAGACTGTCTCAACCTAGATACGTCACATTTACACCAGTGTCTGGTCGTAACCACAATAGAAAATCTGGGTCATTGTCCTTTTACATTTTGTGAGAAATGTTCATATCTACTTATTTCTTGATCCTACTATGCTGATATTTTGGTAGACATTGTCTGATCATTGGGGGTCTGCCTACTGGGGCTCATACCAATCACAAAAACAAATGTCTTGTGTGCCCCATATGAATGTCTTGTGTGCCCCATATGAATGTCTTGTGTGCCCCATATGTATCTTGAATCTCTTACGCCATTTACTTCCTGGATATATAACATACTATGAGGATAACATCTTACCTTCTCAG
The DNA here is from genome assembly GCA_947044405.1 of Leptodactylus fallax. NCBI lineage: Eukaryota > Metazoa > Chordata > Amphibia > Anura > Leptodactylidae > Leptodactylus > Leptodactylus fallax. Next base: position 5,598,964 of record CAMRHE010000029.1, on the reverse strand, counting down.
AGCAGAGACATCGCCACTATAAGCGGCAAACAGAAGGTTCACCACAGTCTTGTGCTGCAGAGAAACAGACAACAAAACTTCAGACAGACAGAGAAGGTGCTTACAAAGCAATACAATACAATTATAATAGGAGATGACTTAAAGGGCTTTTCCCACTTCCTAAATGTCTGATTGCTTGAAACACTACAGATGGGACCTTCACTGACATAATGCCCGACCTGTACATGTTGGGGAAGCGGGATATATCAAGCCTCTTGAACCTTTTTTTTTCTTATTCCTTTTGTGAATGCTTTATGCTGTCTGCGTAAGATTTCTTCTGTGCCTGTTTTCTTAACTTTTACACAAGTCTCGTCACTTTGCTTTTTTGACAGGGAAAATTGGCGTGATTTATCTATAGTGGCATTTTAGAAAGCATTTATAATGTGTACAACTACATGGACAGTGGAAACTCCACTAAAATATTTGAGAGCAGTGGAATGACAACCTCTATAGACCCCACCTATAGCTAAACATTTGCCTTTCTGTATATTTACTTCATATGCATATAATACCTGTATTTCTCTTGTTTCTTTGCGGGGATCCAGCTTCTTTGCACAATGACGCAAGTTGTCATAATGATGGAAATTGAAGAGTGATACCAGTTCCTACAAAGTGAGCAACTCTACATTACTGACTAATACACAGGATGTCCATATCCAAATAGCTGAATATACGTTACAGTGGATAAGGGTTTGAAGTGTGAGTTTTGACTTGATTATGGAGCAGTATGCGAACTTTTGAACAGGGTCATTTTGATGGTTTTGGTTGTCATTATGATTTAAAAAGAGAAAACACAGAAGTGTGACAATAAATGGCTTCAACCAACCACTAACCATGAGTGGAGAAAAAGTTTTTGTGTTATCATTCATATTCTCTGAAAAAAGGCCCAAAAAAAACAAAAAATCTGCCGGGGTATGTAAACCTTTTAGCACAACTGTATATCCTTGAGTTACCTGTAATCTTATTTAATCTGACAACTGCTCCATAATCAAGTCAAAACTCACACTTCACTAAACTTTTTAGCACAACTGTAGGTGTATCTACTACAGTCTAATCTAAATTCAATGGCCCACATAGTCAAACAGTGCAAATTTAGACAGGCAGTCTAAAAATATGCCAGATTTATCACAGGGGCTGATGCTAGAACCTTGGGTGACTGTGGGGCCCAGACGGCTGCCCATACCACCAAAACTTTCAACTAGCATTGAGTACAAAGCAAATATAGTGTGCTACTTTCTGTTGGAATACGATCCCATGTACAGTGCATTCTGATTTATCAATAGTGTTGATGGATGCATAAATTTACAATAAAGACATCTGTAATACATTTGGTTCATCTTGTTTGCCATGTTAGGCTGGGTTCACACTCTATTCAGAGCCATCAGCAACAGTTTCATTTGACTAGAAGAACACTGTAGTATGTAGAGAGAGTCTTCCCATCAAAACAATGAACAGCATAACAGAACCCCAGTGGAGCTAGTCTGGAACCATTGGTGTTTGTTGTGTCATGATCTGGCACTACCGTCATGGTTTTCATTCATTGATTCTTCTGTAGACTCTGAACATCTGCTATGAATGCCCTACTTTACCTTAAAATTATGTTATGTTAATCCCTGTAATATGTATCATAGTTATTGTATAATTTTTTCATGTGTACACTATTAAGAATTGCAGAAAAAAACAAGTCTTTCTTACATGGCAAAAATGAATCCCTCGTACACTGTTACCAATTCTGTCAAGAGGTGGAGACCAGCAGAAAACTCCCATGATGTTAGGAACGATCAGTAATATGGCTCCAGACACACCGGACTTAGCTGGAATTCCAACCTAGAAGAAAAAAAAAACAACTTGAACATTGAGCATCTGATACACTAAAACCATGAACATATGGACACAATGGACTGGTCCTATTGAATTGCAGGTATATGTACTATGCTGGGTTTAACTGTAAGTGTATCCAATGTTCACTGAGTTTAAATATTCACAAACTTATCAGTCCTTTTCTGTTCTCAGTCCTTTATAATATGAACAATGACCGATATACACACTTCTACAAATGTAATAGTATAATTTATTTTTGGAAAAGTATTTATTGTGATTGCACTATCTGGCCACTAGATGGAGATAACAGTACATACAGACGATTGATTTTTTCACCAGCAATGCAATTCTTTATTTTGTTTTGTTTTCTATTATATCTTGTTCAGAAAAAGTTTATTCTTTTATATTGCAGAACAGTTCTGTCACCAGAAATGTACTGTAGCGTACCATGTATTCATGAATTTAATTTCTAGCTGTGATTTTAGATTTACTGTTAGCTCTAAACATACTTCTACATACACTTTTTCATATTTTAAGCATCCAGTAGCATTCCTAAATAGTATTATTAACTTTAGGATATCTCATCAATATCAGATCAATGGGAATATGACACCAGACTGTTTACTGCAGCTCAGCTCCCATATAAGTGAATGAGATATGAGAAGCAGTAACACAAAATTGCCAGTATACAGTGGAAGGAGCCTCCTACTTCTGGCTCTATCCACTGTATATTTCCAGTAGCTGTCCATATCAGCTGAATGGTGGGGATGCCAGGCGTTGGACCCCCTTTCCCCCCAACCACCACTCTGATACTGATAACCAATCCTAAAGTCCTATGGTTCATCAATATGAAATGCCTAAAAAACCTATTGAATATAATAATATAATAATATTTAAGATGTTACAAGACTGCTTCTTTAGATAACAGCTATAACCAGTGGCCTTAGCTCAGGTGCACTGTCTCAGGGTCCAAGGTAATCTGAAATGTACATCCTTTTTATGATAATCTCAGTCTGCAGTTCTGTCCTCCAGGCTTTAGGAGTCATGCACAGGGTAAAGCTGTGTATATGGAGCCTGTACAATGGCACCTAGAGTTCCAACAGTTCCATGTGCCACCATAAACTACAAAAAACAAAAGCAGATAAGTGCCACACAAGTACCAAGGGAAATGTAACCCAGTAGGAATCCGCTTTAATTGATATACAGTACAGACCAAAAGTTTGGACACACCTTCTCATTCCAAGAGTTTTCTGTATTTTCATGACTATAAAAATTGTAGATTCACACTGAAGGCATCAAAACTATGAATTAACACATGTGAAATTATATACTTAACAAAAAAGTGTGAAACAACTGAAAATATGTCTTATATTCTAGGTTCTTCAAAGTAGCCACCTTTTGCTTTGATTACTGCTTTGCACACTCTTGGCATTCTCTTGATGAACTTCAAGAGGTAGTCACCTGAAATGGTCTTCCAACAGTCTTGAAGGAGTTCCCAGAGATGCTTAGCACTTGTTGGCCCTTTTGCCTTCACTCTGCGGTCCGGCTCACCCCAAACCATCTCGATTGGGTTCAGGTCTGGTGACTGTGAAGGCCAGGTCATCTGGCGTAGCACCCCATCACTCTCCTTCTTGGTCAAATAGCCCTTACACAGTCTGGAGGTGTGTTTGGGGTCATTGTCCTGTTGAAAAATAAATGATGGTCCAACTAAACGCAAACCACATGGAATAGCATGCCGCTGCAAGATGCTGTGGTAACCATGCTGGTTCAGTATTCCTTCAATTTTGAATAAATCCCCAACAGTGTCACCAGCAAAGCACCATCACACCTCCTCCTCCATGCTTCACGGTGGGAACCAGGCATGTAGAGTCCATTCGTTCACCTTTTCTGCGTCGCACAAAGACAAGGTGGTTGGAACCAAAGATCTCAAATTTGGACTCATCAGACCAAAGCACAGATTTCCACAGGTCTAATGTCCATTCCTTGTGTTCTTTAGACCAAACAAGTCTCTTCTGCTTGTTGCCTGTCCTTAGTAGTGGTTTCCTAGCAGCTATTTTACCATGAAGGCCTGCTGCACACAGTCTCCTCTTAACAGTTGTTGTAGAGATGCGTCTGCTGCTAGATCTCTGTGTGGCATTGACCTGGTCTCTAATCTGAGCTGCTGTTAACCTGCGATTTCTGAGGCTGGTGACTCGGATGAACTTATCCTCCGCAGCAGAGGTGACTCTTGGTCTTCCTTTCCTGGGGTGGTCCTCATGTGAGCCAGTTTCTTTGTAGCGCTTGATGGTTTTGGCCACTGCACTTGGGGACACTTTCAAAGTTTTCCCAATTTTTCGGACTGACTGACCTTCATTTCTTAAAGTAATGATGGCCACTCGTTTTTCTTTACTTAGCTGCTTTTTTCTTGCCATAATACAAATTCTAACACTCCATTCAGTAGGACTATCAGCTGTGTATCCACCTGACTTCTGAACAACACAACTGATGGTCCCAACCCCATTTATAAGGCAAGAAATCCCACTTATTAAACCTGACAGGGCACACCTGTGAAGTGAAAACCATTTCAGGTGACTACCTCTCATCAAGAGAATGCCAAGAGTGTGCAAAGCAGTAATCAAAGCAAAAGGTGGCTACTTTGAAGAACCTAGAATATAAAACATATTTTCAGTTGTTTCACACTTTTTTGTTAAGTATACAATTTCACATGTGTTAATTCATAGTTTTGATGCCTTCAGTGTGAATCTACAATTTTTATAGTCATGAAAATACAGAAAACTCTTGGAATGAGAAGGTGTGTCCAAACTTTTGGTCTGTACTGTATTTATAAGAACAGATTTATTATTTATGTTTTTTTGCTCTCCACCAGCATCTGCACTGTTTAGATGTAGCTCTCCAGACACCAGGGCTGCCAAACAATTTACAGTAAGATCTCCAAACTCCACTATGGTGAATACCAAAGAGCTGTGGAAGGACACCAGATACAAAATTGTAGACCTGCACCAGGCTGGGAAGACTGAATCTGCAATAGGCAAGCAGCTTGGTGTGAAGAAATCAACTGTGGGAGCAATAATTGGAAAATGGAAGACATACAAGACCACTGATAATCTCCCTCGATCAGGGGCTCCACGCAAGATCTCACCCCGTGGGGTCAAAATGATGACACGAACGGTGAGCAAAAATCCCAGAACCACATGGGGGGACCTAGTGAATGACCTGCAGAAAGCTGGGACTAACGTAACAAAGGCTACCATCAGTAACACACTACGCCGCCAGGGACTCAGATCCTGCAATGCCAGACGTGTCCCCCTGCTTAAGCCAGTACATATCCGGGCCCGTCTGAAGTTTGCTAGAGAGCATTTGGATGTTCCAGAAGAGTATTGGGAGAATGTCATATGGTCAGATGAAACCAAAGTAGAACTGTTTGGTAGAAACACAACTCGTCATGTTTGGAGGAGAGTGAATGCTGAGTTGCATCCAAAGAACACCATACCTACTGTGAAGCATGGGGGTGGCAACATCATGCTTTGGGGCTGTTTCTCTGCAAAGGGACCAGGACGACTGATCCGTGTACATGAAAGAATGAAAACCTCCTTCCATCAGCAAGGGCATTGAAGATGAAATGTGGCTGGATCTTTCAGCATGACAATGATCCCAAGCACACTGCCAGGGCAACGAGGGAGTGGTTTCGTAAGATGCATTTCAAGGTCCTGGAGTGGCCTAGCCAGTCTCCAGATCTCAACCCCATAGAAAACCTTTGGAGGGAGTTGGAAGTCAGTGTTGCCCAGCGACAACCCCAAAACATCACTGCTCTAGAGGAGATCTGCATGGAGGAATGGGCCAACATACCAGCAACAGTGTGTGCCAACCTTGTGAAGACTTACAGAAAACGTTTGACCTCTGTCATTGCCAACAAAGGATATACAACAAAGTATTGAGATGAACATTTGTTATTGACCAAATACTTATTTTCCACCATAATTTGCAAATAAATTCTTAAAAAATCAGACAATGTGATTTTCTGGATTTGTTTTCTCATTTTGTCTCTCATAGTTGAGGTCTACCTATGATGACAATTACAGGCCTCTCTCATCTTTTTAAGTGGGAGAACTTGCACAATTGGTGGCTGACTAAATACTTTTTTCCCCACTGTACCTGTTATACTGAATCAGTCCATGTCAAGCATCAGTATTGTGTCTTATCACTGATGTCACTTACATGGCAGAACACAACAAATAAAGAGTACCAATTGGCAAATATTCTACGTGACATAACCACTTTAAAAGGGTTCCCTGATTTTATGTAACCAGTGCTTATTCAGTGTATATGCACACATATACTACCATTTTTAATATCGTTGCTTGCTTTTAATCTAAACATATTTGTGTGTTCATATATAGAGACAGCTGTTGAAGGATACTGGTTCTTCTTGCAGAGACCCAGCCGGTGTACAAAGCCTTAGCCTAGCTTCACATGACAGAGTTTCACCTGTGCAACTCAGTCCGTTTGTTTGCCGGATTTCCTGGCCAGGAGAGGGACTCCTAACAATATAGGTCTCTATGATGCTTATATTCCAAATATTGTTTCAAGGCTCTAAAATAGGTTGGACAGGGATGAACAGGGTGCATACAAAGGCCGAAAAAATGTCCTTATCATGTGTTGTGCTCCTGTCTCAGACAGACTCAGGACAGGTTTTAAGCTTCAATATGTAAATAACAGTGTTTCTATTCACTGACAGCAAGGAAATATCCTCCAAGTTTACAGAAAGTCTTAATATCTGTTATACATGTCAATAAGACTAGCCATGGTACTAAGACTTTACTTACTTTATCATATTTTGCTAATAGAAATTTTTATGTTTGTTTAACTATTCTAGCAGTATACTCACATGAAAGGCAAATTGTCCAGAGAAGTCATACATTCCACACGAATGCATTAGACTCAGAGTGTTTCTTACTGCTTCTGCACTCAGGACCCGCTCTCCTGTGATGGGACAGATGCCACCATTAGCCAGAGTGGCAGCTAGTACACTCCCCGACTGACAGGTCACCTCAATGGAGCACAACTAGAAAGAGAAAAAATATATATATTCAGGAGGTACTTCAGGTACGGACTATACTGTAAAAATCAGGAAATACACACAAAGTAATTGATACACATCTCATAGATGTAGGTTGATGGCTGAACAACTGATCATCAGGTGAACAACCACTCTGCAGACATAGACACTTCAGTCCATATTGGCCACTGCAGCCATTCAGGCTGGTCGTATATCTTCAGAAACACTGGTGAAAGACAACCAATCTTTCTTGGAATGTTCTTTCAGAGAAATTTTTTTTTTTGTGGGCTACTGACTATGAAACAAAAACAACAGATTTCTGCCGGCTAGAATGATTGTTTGGCAAATATTACACGATGACCCATCGTTTTGGTTGAAATTATCCATTATGTGCAACATTACACTACCTTGTATGGCCACCATTAAGAGATTTTCCATGTGAACAAAGATTTGCAATTATCTAAACCACAGCCTATATGTGAGCTGTGCCAACACCACTGCGAATAGGAATGATGTTTTGTTACCTGGAAATAAAGATCCAGAGCAGATACCATGTCAGCTCCTTCTGGAAAACACTAGAAGGGCAAAAACATGAGAAAAGTCATTTTAAAAAGTATAAGTTAGTACAAAAATGTAAACTTATTGGCATAAAAATAATGCAACAAGTGATTACAATATTAGCGCAAAATAATACGTTTATTGGAAAAAACTGTACAACTGAAGTTGAAAGGAGGCTCTAGTACCCTGTTGGTCCACCTCTAGTATCGATACAAGATTATATACAGTTGGGCATGGTATCATGTGGCATATTTGCCTAAAGATGTTGCAGCTGGGCCCATAGATCCCGTACACTAATAGGCTGCTAAAGCTGGCATTGCAGCTGGTCCCATAAAAGCTCAGTTGTCAATAAACCTGGCAACCAAGCAGGCCAAGGAAGTTTTGGAATCTGGCGGATCAAACAATTCTGTCTGTTGGTGATCCGTGTGGGCGGTCTGGAGTCTGTTGACCACATACCTGCACGTGACCACTGCTCCAAACACCTCCTAGCAGCCAGGTCAGTGTGGTCTAGATGGCAGGGAATTTGTCTAGATGATCATCTTGCATCTGTCTCAGCCCATTCATGGTACCCCTCTCAAAATCTGTCAACTGGGCAAAATGTCTTTGAGCGTGTCATCGAGGTATGTCCAGCAGTCATTGATCTCTCACCAAGATGTATACTATGCAATCGTAGCCTCTGAGAAAGCTTTTTTTTTTTATAGGGCAGCAGAGGAAGCTGTAATCCTCTACATTCCTGCCTGAGACATAACTGCAGTCCTAGTTTTTCAGCAATCTGATATTTCTCAGTGCATTTTTTATTGTCAATGAATGTATATGAAATTCTGGACAGGGTTCTCAGGATTACAGAGACATTGTGCGCTGAATTGTAGTCTGTGAGCGCTACTTATTATGGCGGGGTTGCTGGAACTCCTGGCCTTGCCTTCCCTATGTGCCTCCCTTTTTTTTTTTTGCCTTTTCACCTCTCTCTTCTACTCTCCCTTCTCTGGTCTCCTCCCTCTCCCTTCCCTCCCTCCATCTGGTTATGCACATACTTCTCTGTGCTGTCTATCAATTACAGTGGGGGAAAAAAGTATTTAGTCAGCCACCAATTGTGCAAGTTCTCCCACTTAAAAAGATGAGAGAGGCCTGTAATTGTCATCATAGGTAGACCTCAACTATGAGAGACAAAATGAGAAAAATCCAGAAAATCACATTGTCTACTTTTTTAAGAATTTATTTGCAAATTATGGTAAAAATAAGTATTTGGTCACCTACAAACAAGCAAGATTTCTGGCTCTCACAGACCTGTAACTTCTTCTTTAAGAGGCTCCTCTGTCCTCCACTCATTACCTGTAGTAATGGCTCCTGTTTGACATTGTTATCAGTATAAAAGACACCTGTCCACAACCTCAAACAGTCACACTCCAAACTCCACTATGGTGAAGACCAAAGAGCTGTGGAAGGAAACCAGAAACAAAATTGTAGACCTGCACCAGGCTGGGAAGACTGAATCTGGAATAGGCAAGCAGCTTGGTGTGAAGAAATCAACTGTGGGAGCAATAATTAGAAAATGGAAGACATACAAGACAACTGATAATCTCCCTCGATCAAGGGCTCCACGCAAGATCTCACCCCATGCAGTCAAAATGATTACTAGAACGGTGAGCAAAAATCCCAGAACCACACGGGGGAACCTAGAGAATGACCTGCAGAAAGCTGGGACTAACGTAACAAAGGTTACCGTCAGTAACACACTACGCCGCCAGGGACTCAGATCTTGCAGTGCCAGACGTGTCCCCCTGCTTAAGCCAGTACATATCCGGGCCCGTCTGAAGTTTGCTAGAGAGCATTTGGATGTTCCAGAAGAGTATTGGGAGAATGTCATATGGTCAGATGAAACCAAAGTACAACTGTTTGGTAGAAACACAACTCGTCGTGTTTGGAGGAGAGTGAATGCTGAGTTACATCCAAAGAACACCATACCTACTGTGAAGCATGGGGGTGGCAACATGCTTTGGGACTGTTTCTCTGCAAAGGGACCAGGACGACTGATCCATGTACATGAAAGAATGAATGGGGCCATGTATCGTGAGATTTTGAGTGCAAACCTCCTTCCATCAGCAAGGGCATTGAAGATGAAACGTGGCTGGGTCTTTCAGCATGACAATGATCCCAAGCACACCGCCAGGGCAACGAAGGAGTGGCTTCGTAAGAAGCATTTCAAGGTCCTGGAGTGGCCTAGAAAACCCAAAAAACCTTTGGAGGGAGTTGAAAATCCGTGTTGCCCAGCAACAGCCCCAAAACATCACTGCTCTAGAGGAGATCTGCATGGAGGAATGGGCCAACATACCAGCAACAGTGTGTGCCAACCTTGTGAAGACTTACAGAAAACGTTTGACCTCTGTCATTGCCAACAAAGGATATATAACAAAGTATTGAGATGAACTTTTGTTATTGACCAAATACTTATTTTCCACCATAATTTGCAAATAAATTCTTTATAAATCAGACAATGTGATTTTCTGGATATGTTTTCTCATTTTGTCTCTCATAGTTGAGGTCTACCTATGATGACAATTACAGGCCGGCCTCATCTTTTTAAGTGGGAGAACTTGCACAATTGGTGGCTGACTAAATACTTTTTTTTCCCCAATGTATGTGATCTTCCACCTTGATATGCTGTTTGTTTCTGTGTAATTTATACAGTTTGTTTCTCAGCTCCTATTTGTATGGTGTCCATTTTTGTATGGTTTGTTATGTGTGTTTCTATTTTTGTTATAAATAAAGAATTCTGGAATTTTAAGAAGTCTAAACTGCATTACTGTCCCTTTCAGTTGACAACAAAAGAAAATGTCATACATATTGCTTATACTATAACTATAACTTCTTTTTGTACCAGAATTGTTTTCAGTCTATGTTATTCTCTGATTTTTCACCTTTTTCTCTTTGAGGTAATATCCTATAGCATAGTTCCGATCTCCAGTCTCTTTTTCTGATTGAAAGCTGCAGAATACAAAAACATATAGCATTAAGAAAAACTGTCAAAATGTACCTAAACTTTTAAACACATTTTGGTTTTCAGGCAGAATTTGTGTAATCAATAAATGTTGTAATATACTTTATTAATGAATTTTGCTGCTTTCTATAAAATTCTGAACATCTTTATTCTTTCCCCTGTTTCTATGTTGACAGCTGAAATCTTTATGGATAATGTAGTGAAACTGAGCTATATATTGGGCATTATGAAGTATGAAGTGTAGGATAGTAATTTTGGTGTCATATTAAAGATGAGATTCTTATCTATCTTAAGACATCTCGCTGTATTATTTTAAGATATATCATATATATATATATATATATATATATATATATATATACACACATACACACGCATAATATAAATATGCCAATTCCAACTGTGTTTTCAACTGATGATATCTCCGACAATAATACTGGTAGAACCTTGGGGTTATATGGAACAAGAGAATCTCCTCTTTCATATGACACCAAAAGCATTGTTCTTCATACAGTGCCCTACATATAACTGTTTTAAGGAACCACCCAGCCTCAGCTTTCCTAGAACACACCCATACTCCACATTTCATTAATAAAGTATATTACAATATCTATTAATGTCACAAATGCTGCCAAAAAAGTAATTAAATGTTGTTTGAAAGTTTAGATACGCTACAAATCTATGGAAAACCTGTTTACCCTTCACATACACTGCGGTGAAAAAGGTTTCAGCTTGTAAACCGAAGTGTGCCTATAAGTAATCTTATTGAATAAATAAAGTAATATACACTGAATGTCACTGGCTGTGGTGTATTTTTATGGATTTAGTAAAATCTGTCATTGTTGATCTGTCGAAAATTAGCATGCAGTTTGTGACAATATGCCAACTCCAGGCAATGGCATATGCCTTGTCAATGGATTATAACACAAAGAAATAGCCAGACGTCCTTTAGGTTGGGCCCCACGTTGCGAAAAACACAACATTTTGGCCACAGGCGGAAACACCACAGCAAAAAAAAAAATGCATCATTTTCAGTACCTGCAAACTGGATGGGATTCTGGCTAATCCCATCCACACAATGCAGAAAAAAAAATCAGCAGCGGAAAATCACAGCGTGTCAATTATACCTGTGGAAACACTCGCATTTTCCATATAGGTATCATAGGGGCATAAAGTCTGCAGAAGATAACTCTACAAAAATGCAATTAAAAACGCTGCGGAGCGCTTTTTTTTGCTGCGTTTCCCTACGTGGAGCTTTAGCCTTAAGGTGGTTTAAGGGCATAAACATGTAACAAAGAAAATGAGTGTGCCTACACCTAACTCTGCTGCGTGAATTGGGAAGGAGAGGTAATGAGAAATACAGTGAAGCCTATCTGAGACGGTCCTAAAACTGTGAAAAATTGTCTTCTAGAGAGACGGTCCTTTCAAAGAGGAGGTCCAATATGCAAGGAAAAATCTGGCCCAAGGTAGAGGTGGTTTTCTCAAAGAAGTGGCGTTCCAGAGAGGTTTAACTATTTATCCAGCTCTGATTTCCTGGAGTTATCCTAAAATGCTGCATACCTGCAAATACATCAATCATACGTCGAGCCTTCTCAGTACTGATCTCTGGCTATAAAGTGACACAGGAAAGGATAACCACATTCAGGTGTCTGCTGACAGCCTGCTAATATGTAAGTCTATGAGATAAAGAACAGTCCAGGATTACATAAATATGTTGCGTTGGTATAGTCATTACTATAATAGTAACTGCTATATGATTAATCTTTATGGTCATTACTATGCAGCTGGCACAATTTTGGGGTAAGTCTGTGTGGTAAAACACAATAGTATGGGAAATTCAAGGTGGGTGACCAGAGTTAATTTTATAGGTGGGTTGTGAGTGCTTGCACCTAAAGAAAAATTGCAGTGCAATAGGCTTCTATGCTTCACATCTAGGTCTTAAACCATCACAAGTTGGCATCTAGAGGAAAATAATTTGTCATAGTCATGCATGGGTTTTCTTTGACATGAGACTATGGAACTTGCTATCACATTATTTTCTGAGGGTTGATAACTTACAAGAACAGGAGGAGACTGAATGTAATACGTCACAGTAAAAATATCATGGCACGTGAAGGGAACTAGTATTTTTGGAAGGGATTTTGGTTCAGGGATTTATTCTGATTGTCATACTTTTTCTCCTAATGTGGGGATATTGACATCCAGCTCATAGTTTTTAGTTGCCTTCCTTTGTATCAACATGGTACAGTAGGTTTATATGTTGAACTTGACGGACTTGTGTCTATATCCAACCTTACTTCACACTTCCACTATATCCAACCTTATCAACTATATTGCTTTGTTACTGTGATTCACAAGGCTTCTGCATGGTGACTAGTCATCATTGTGCCTCAGTGTCTGTATTCACAGTAAATCTTTTTTTCCCTAGTATGGTGTATGAATTATGCTTTAAGTGTCTCCCTACATGCTATGAACATGGGGAAGAACAGTCCAATAGCAGTGAAAGAGAAATAATACTATGGCTAGGGCTACTGTTTTTCACAGTATGAGGTGTGATATTGCGATATTGCTTGTGTGCGTTGGTAAAGCAAAGCACTACTGTATAATACCTGGCATTTTCATCAATTACCTTAGAGCAGAGCCTAAGCTGCCATTAAACAGCGGAGCATCTGCTCTAGGGTGGCACAGGACCCTGCTACAGCACTTACTCTGCAGTGCCATATAGACATGCCACTGTAGAATAAAGCCCCTTGATGATCACCATAAAAGGCATATTGATGATCATTAAGGGGTTAAGAAACTTTTCAGCATGGAATTTTGAACCTAAAATGACATGGCATTAAAATATGGACATTCACTTTAAAGAGAACTTATACAGAACACACACAAGTATACACAAATAAGAAAACAACAGTATGGCAATATGTCTGTGTAAGACTTTAAGATTTGCGACAGGATAATTACAGTAGGACATGCGAGCCCTCCACACTTGACTTTGGCGCCCAGACTGATACATCAGTTGTCCTTACGTTGCATTGCTGAAGCCAATGAATTCGTTTCCTGCCATCCTTTTCAAAAACTGCATGACCTTGGGAACAGAAAGAAGGAAAACTTAAAAAGAATCTGCAACTACACTGTTATTATTTAGGCTGCTCAGATGTATGAGCCTGGCTGCAACACTGAGATGATTTATGGTATTTGTATCTGTTTATGGAACGCTGGTCTAAACTCAGGGGAATGTGCATGAAAATGGTGTTCAATGGATTACCTTGTCATGCATCGCCCCTCAAATCCTGTACTTATGCTTGCTGTTTAAAATATGGAAGCTGTTACTTATAAGTCCCTACTTTTGATGTTCTGAACCTCTTTGCCCCTTAAATGTCCCTCTAATATTATGTGCATTAACAAAATTAACTATATTGCTCCCTAGCTGTATTTATGTGACTCTATAGAATATGTCATAATATGATGTATTGTAAACTTTAAAAAGTCCATATTCACATATTGTTTAACTAATATTTTAATAAAAACCTATTAAAGCATATAGATATGCAAACAAATTGTATGCGCGCACAGTGAACTACAACTGTCCCCCTTTGACAGTACAAAAAGTTGGGAAGCACATTGGCTTCCATTATAAAGAGGCTGCTTCTCTTCACTTCTACTGGGCACATTAGGTGGACAGGTGTAGTGATAGGAGATGCAGATCCAACTGAGCCCTGCTACCAGATGAGCTCGAAGGCCCCTCTGTCACATAAGAATACACCAGTCTGGCATAACAATGTATCTCCTTTATTTTTTTATACTAATTAAAACCAGACAGTGAAACATATGATTTTTTTCTAATCTGTTTTTACTTTCTGATTGTAGATTTTTTTTTTATTTCTGTACATATTTATGTGGGCAGCCATCTTGTCTGAGCTGCTGGTGACAGCATTTTGAAATATGCTTTACAGCAGCCACATGGATTGCAGGCACAATAATCTGCAGATGTCCTTTGAGATCTAGGGGAGAGTTTTTTAGGCATGCTCTGTAACCTGTGCAGAGAAGGGGAGTAAATAAGCTGTCACCATCACCTAAATGATACCTGCCATTGTAATCCTGCCTGGTTGTGAGTGCTGTAAAAAAAAAATCCCCTAGAACAGGAAGTGCCATCAGATAATTAGGTTTAGTGGCCACAGTGAAAACAGAAGGATATAGGATTTTTTGTTGTAAATACAGTGGTTCATCAGGTTACAATGTTTTCCATACATGATGATCTATTCTGAACCACTGTAACATGAAAACAGACTCGACATACAAGGCTTGGCTGGAGGTATCAACAGATCATAGTTGTCACTGGTAAAACCCCTGTATTAGTGATGTACATGCACTGGCTGGCTGACTAGTAGAGCCTATCTACAGTATAGAGCAGTACTACATGTTCTGTACTTCTCTGTACCTATGCCAGGATGAGCTGCTCCTTTCAAAACCAAGTGAGAGCAGCTCTATGTCATTTTTTGGGTTCACTGTATATACTTTTCAGGACCTTGAATATCTCCTGTGATCATCATTTACAGCTTCCTGCAGCTGACTTTCTGACTTTCTACAAGGATTTTAAAATTTTAAAATGTAGGTAGTTTTCTGATGATGCATCCCCTTTAAGGATTTGTTTCAAGAATAGTGGTGTGCTGCGTTTTGTCTATAATAGCAATGAATCTAATAGGTAATAGTATTCATAAAACATAGAAAGGTTTGACAAGTGAGTATAGTCAATAATGGATACTTCTTATGTGATATTATTAATATCTTGGCTTTGCCAATTTGTTACGAATGTGTGTAGTAACCTGTGTCTGTAGCAACTAACAAAATAGCCAGTAACTGGCTATTGTCAAACTTTGTATTGTAGTTGTGCTGAGCTGGATGCTGTCTGGTATAATGTAGACTGGGTGCTGTAAGGACAGATTTACATGTCTTGTATTTATAATGGAAGGGGAAATTCATCTTTTCCTTGTATGGAGATGTTACAAGTCAGTCAGCAGACTCCTAGCTGATGAGTGCGAAAAGCAAGTACAATGTGCTGAAGTAGAAATAACACCAGCTGTATGAGTAATGTATAGACCTCATGCCTGGTAGGTGCCCTGACTTAGAGGGGAGTCTATGGACTAACTACAACAGAGGTGCAGTTGTTTAAAGAGGACTATTCACCACCTCTATCAATTCAAGTTCTTAGCATCTATGAATAAGCACTTCTCCACTGATTCCGGCACAGTTGGAATTTTCTCTCTAGCCTTCACCGTCCCTGAGCAACAAGCACAATTAGTTTTGGTGCCTGATGTGCTATTTAGGCTCTGTAATGTCAGAAGGGCAGTGTCGGGCAGGGGGTGTAATTCAGGGCACCAATCAGAGGCATCCGGTGTCAGAGCTCAGAATCACACCCCTTGTCTGCTCCTGTCTCACACTGCCCTCCTGACAGTACAGAGCCTACACAGTATATGCTATAATGGAAAAGCAGCTATTAATTGATGTAAAGAGTTGGACTTGTTGGATGCTTTGAAAAGTGGGAAGGATTTGTGGGGCACAATATTATTGACAGGTATTTTCCTGCATGGAAAAAGGGAAACACCGGATTCTAGAGGTGAAGCTACAGGGGAGCTGCCAAGTGAACACTTCTCATTGAGCTGGGCACAAAACACTGGCTGGGACTTAAAGGGCATATGCCGATATAGACACTTATTCCCTATCCACAGTACAGGGAATAGGTATCCAATACCCAGTGCTCAAGAAGAAGGTTGACTGAAAGTCTCCCTAAAGCCTCCTTGTGAATGGAGTGCCAGTGCGCTTGCTCGACTGGAACTTTATTAATATCTATGGGGTTGCGGCGCTGTTGGATATTACAGTCCCTGCAGCCCCATAGAAGTGAATGGAGCTCAGGTCAAGTGCATTTGAGCTACAATCACAAGGCAACTTTTGGAGGACCTTTCAGTCCACCATCCTCCTGATCATTGGGAGACCCAGTGTTTGGGCCCGCAGCGATCAGACACTCATCCCCTTTCCTGTAGATAGGGGATAAGTGTTCATAAAGGCACAACCCTTTTAATGTTATCTCCTCTAAAACACCACAGCATGAGCACAGGATCTGCCACTAACTTATACTGCTCATTGATAGGACAACATGACCACAGTGAGGGTGGGTTCACACCTGCGTTCCAGTCTGTCCATTGCCAATCCGAGTGAAAATCTCGGCGAACGGGATTGGCATTGGATACAGACCGGTCAGCGACGCATTGGTTAAAAACCCATTCATTTGAATGGGTTTTTAAAGCAATGCGAGTGTGTCCGATTGCACCCTCTGCTCTGCGAAGCCGTTTTTTTCGTCGGACACAAAGTCCTGCCTGTCCGACTTTGTTTCCGACGAAAAAAAAAGGATTCGCAGCGCAGAGGGTGCAATCGGACACCCTCGCATTGCTTTAAAAACCCATTCAAATGAATGGGTTTTTAACCAATGCGTCGCTGACCGGTCTGTATCCGATGCCAATCCCGTTCGCCGAGATTTTCACTTGGATTGGCAATGGACGGACAGCAAGCGCAGGTGTGAACCCACCATGACAGAGTATTCATAAAACATGGAGTGGATTGACAAGTGAGTATACCAAAGATATATAGTCAGTCAGGGATACTTCCTATGTGAAAATCAATATCTTTGCTCTGCCAATATGATATGAATGTGTATAGTAACCTGTATCTGTAGCAAATGGAAATGACAAAATAGCCTTATATTATACTGACTGATGAATAATGTAAGATACTTACATAATCAAACTTTTCAGCCTTGTTAGCTCCTTGCTAAATAAGACGATAAAAAATACATTACTGTATATAAAGACAAACTATGGCAAGCAGCACTACCTGCAATAAAAGGCATCTGTCACCGCAATGCTGTTTTTACTGTTTTTGGAACAATCATTATAGATTCATATGACAAATATATTCAGCTCAATGTGACCATTATTTTCTTCCATGAGCTCACACTGCAGTCGCTCTGAATTAACCCATACTTGTATATCTATCATCCACATGTCTATCACGTGACCTTACAAAGTCTGCTATATCTGATTGGTCAGGGCCTTTCCCTGCAGCTCCAGCCTTGGACTCATTCAGATATTGGCATACTTGGCAAGTATTACATGTTAGCCTCTGGGAGAGTCAATGGGAGATTGCCACACCTCTTTTTCATGATATTGGCACAAAAAGTGCCAGTCGCTTCCCTTTCTTGTGATGTGAACGTCACATAAAGTACCCATGTCATGTATGTTATGACCAGGAGTCTGGTGGATATGACAACCTCCCAGATTTTCAGGAGAGTTGGCAAGTATGGATTTCGGCTAACCCTTTAGGCTTACTGACTTGAAAGTGAAAGTTACTGAAAATTTAACAATCAGACACAAAAAAAGTAAAATATATAATTAACCTGAATATTTACAAAGAAATACATCATAATCTAGTTTTAATTACACCCTAAAAATTTAGTGATAGGTGTACTTTAACATATGTAACATGCATTACACACTTAACTAAGCATTATAGAGTCTACCAAGTGCAATCTTGCCGCTAAGTAAATCAACCTTTAGTTGGTGAGACACGTGGCTATAGCTGCATCCAGTATCCAGGCCATCAATGCTTTTACATCTGTGTAAGTAAAACACTGATGAATTTCAGCTGGATATCATTGCAGGCAGTGCGCAAGAGCAAAACTGCACAGAAATGATATCCAGCTGAAAGCACTGCCGGCCAGGGACTGGATGCGGCTATACACATCCAAGGACATCTGGCGTGCTGAGCCCTACCGAAGGTCTTGGCAACCAAAGCTTGTGGTCATCACCAAGCCCCACCTCTGACAAACATCGACAGGTCCCAATGTGCAGTGATGACATGGCAAAAATGGGTGGTCTGGTAGATGTGGCCACATCCCAGATGTACCAAAGGGCTGATTTGCATACAGCTTAAAACTTGAAAAAAATTTTTCAGGATGAAGATCGCACTTTGCTGCAAAAAAGGTATGTTCACTATGTCACTAACAGCCCCCTACAAGATATTTTGGTGGTGGTAGACTCCCTTTAATGATATATAGATAATATATCAATTCGCTTAGTGACAGATGTTTCCCTTTTGTTAAATTCACTCCTCATTTTAGCTCAAAAAAGTGCAGCAAAATCTACAACAAAAAAAAAAAAAGCAGCTTTTCTGCAATGTGGGGTCTTAGCCTAAGGCTGAGGCTCTACGTTGCGGAAATGCAGCTTTTTTTTGCAGATTTTGTTGCGGTTTTTTGAGCCAAAGACAGGACTGGATTGAGCAGATGGAAGAAGTATAAGGATTTCCTATATAGTTCTCATACCTTTTGAAGCCAGTCTTGGCTTTGGGTCAAAAAACCACAACAAAATCTGCAACAAAAAAGCTGCATTTCTGCAACGTGGGGCCTTAGCCTAAAGGGGTTTTCTCGGCCAGGAATTTTTCATACTGATGACCTATCCATAGGATAAATTGATTCAGGTCTGACACCCGAACTCTACACTGATCAACTGATCTGGGCACTGGAAACAGGGGCGTAAATACTGGGGTAGCAGCCTGGATCACGCGAGATCTGGTCCAACATTGAAGATGGCCGAAGTAGCGCACAGGAGTTCGTTGGAGCCAGGGAGAGTTAAGTAGCATTGTTATTTATGTTTGTATCTTCCCCTGGGTCTCCACTCATTATACTCTGGGGTCTGAAAAGACCCCAGAGTATAATAATCGTTCATGGGTGGTCCACTATGGGGCATAATACTGTGTGCAGAGGCCACTATGCGGCATAATAGTGTGTACAGGGGTCACTATGGGGCATAATACTATGTGCAGGGGCCACTATGTTCACCTTGGGGCCCAGCCATTCCTAGTTATGCCACTGACTGGAAGCTATAGTGATGGATGGAAGCAGGAGCAGCTCTGCTCCTATACAGATAGGACTGGAGCTGCAGACTCTGTCCATTGTATAGCAATGGCACCGGAGTACTGCAATTTTGCTCCTATTACTCGCGTCTGGGCAGGGCTGTTTTAACACATTGGTGGGCCCAGTGCAAAGGTTCAATCAGAGAGCCGCCCCATCACCACCACTTAGACATTAGACTGTTGGATGACCTATTCTGTAGATAGATCAATAGTATGGAAAATGACTGAGTGGCTCAGATGATCATGCTAATGCCCTATTATGAAAGCTGTGTAAGTAAAAATTCCATACTTACTTTAATCAATGAACAATTGACTATCGCTCCTGCGTTCACCATGGGGTTATGTGGTTTTCCTAATAAAAAATAATACATATCAGTTTCTAGTTACAGGTAAATGGAAGGCTAAGCCATCATGAAAATAAATTTCACCTCTCAGGTTTTTTATCTTAGTCAATAACTGGTCATTGCCGAGATGCAATAATGTCAGCTAATCGGTAGGGGTGCCGGAGGTCTTACCCCTGGCGATCTGATATTGATGGCATATCCTCATCAATAACCACTTTAATAATACTGTTTTCAGTGACTGTTATAAATGTGTAATGAGTTTCACCACATAGGTCCTACAGAAGCAGCAGCTGTGTCTTCTCTAACGAACTTCCAATCAATACAGGCAACATAAAACAACTAATTCTTGGTTTTTGTTGTTCTTTGGTCTACAAATTGAATCCTAAGTATTTTTAAATAGTGCAAAATGCAATTTTTTTCCTCTTAATAAGCAGAGAGGCAGACTTATTAATAGTGTCTTACATTTAGACAGCTTAAGACTGGACTAGATGCGCCTTATTGATCACAATGACTCATGTCGTATGATAAATTTGGACATGTCTGTCTGAGTTTGTGCCTCCCCTTGGTTGGCTTAGTTTAGATATATTTTTGTGCCAAAATTTTGCCTCAGTGTAGTATCTATGCCACATATCTTTAATAATTGTGGATTCCATATGGTACATGTAGAAGATCTTTATGGGGTCCCCTGAATATTTCATTCCACTGCGTTAAGGTCTTCTCTTTCTGAGGCCCCACCATTGTGGATCCTTCCTCCCTCTCGCTACCCTGTGTGCGTCTCTCTTTTTGCTGATACCTGATTTTTTTTTTTCTTTGAAGATCAAACATTCACATATAGATGTAGAACTATTTATTTATGGGCAGATAAAAAGACTATTATAATCTGACAGATTTTATGTTAGCCTTTAGTTCCCAAGAAGTCCAGTGACTATTTGATATGAGTAACACTTAAATAATAGGACATAATAATAGCATATAAAGCAACCATAGCTAGCTAGACAGATCTATTGTGAATCGGCAGAGAGATTTTCCAGTCAGGTCTTGCTCCAATGTTATGAACTGGATTACCTGGATACACCTTGTCAGTTAACGTGTCATGTGAAAGAGCTATATACCATAAATTTATGAACTTGTCAGTCGCACACAATGAGCCGGTTTTGGTCAGACAAGGTTGGTATTTTTCCAACTACTTTTGGTTAGAGCTCCCTGCAGCTAGTTTGAGCTATGCTTTAATTGATGTGTAGGATAGTATTACCCAATACATGCGGCTTGTATTTCAGTGGAGCTTTGCCTTTTTAAGGTTACACTTTGTACAATGATGTACAAGGTTATATCTTTTATGCTTCCCTCCTGGCAGTGTTTAACCTCCAGGACACATTACTGCAGAATTAAAGCATGACTGGGTCCCTTATAGTGTGATTTAAGAAGATGGGGCCCAGAGAGAAAGGATATAGGTTGGCCTGAGTATGCACCTAGATGTCACCGCAGCCGCACAGTGGGACATAATTATCAATAGAAGTCCAAAACTTTTCTGTCTACATTTGCACCAAAATTTATGGTGCATAGCATTTACAACATATTTATGAACAATGTGCACCGAAAGGAACTGAAAAATACCACTGGCTCGAAACTTATGAAAGATGTGCACCAGAATGGGCCTGGTTTAGAAGTGCCTAACTTTACGACACATTTATGAAACAGTAAAGAACAAATATGGCGCAGATTTCTTGTGCAAAGTAGACCAAGTTTAAAAATGGGGTAAACTTATGAATTTACAATTTACTTTATGCACCAATAAATTCCTATCGTGCGCCACATGTTTGTCCCCACAATAAGCGAGAGATGTGTGTCAATTATTTTGTGTCAAAAACTGTTGGGTATTTGTTGCGTGCCCCAAATATTTGTTCCTTACAGCCTGCCTGCAGGTTAAGTATTTTGTCTATTTTGTCATGGTGAAGCTGGACACTTTTAATCGAATGGTATTTGAGTCAAGATTTTGAAGCTTCTAGAAACACTCCATATTTATGAAGGTCCATATAGCAGATTCATAAATATGTCTAAAACCATGAACAGGATTGATAAATGTACAACAGTATGTTTACAGTATATAAAAATAAGCTTGGTAATATTTCAAATAATTTACGCACTATATTATACTGATAGACATCCTGGTTGAGATGAAGTACAATGAGTGTACTGTGTCATACCAGGGTGAGCTGGGGGCCCACCAGACTCAGGGGCCCACTGGGGTTTCAACTGTTCACCAATGGGCCAGTACGAGCCTGGATAAGTGTGTATAATAAAGGCAAAAACCTGTAGGTTTAGTTGCAAAGCAGACAACTCAGTCTTTACGTAAAAACAAGTGCAACTCACCATCTATAAAGTGCTTAAATAGAAGATAACCATGTAAATTCACTGTGCCAGTACCATAACAAGTATACAATATGTGTTGTACAGACATTGATGAATGCACTCATTTTGCATCTAATAACCCTGTAATTACAGATGTCTAATATTTCTCCTAAAATACTATTTGTGTAAGCTCACATGTCAAATAAATGATTGATGTAGGATGATCTATTCCAATACTTTAGTACACTGTTTCCCAACGTGTGGGTCAGATTGCGAGATACTCACAGATATACCCAGCACTATGGTCCTGATATACTGCTGATAGACAGAACAGGTCACATGACCCTCCATCAGTGGCCATATCAGGACTATAGAAATGCACAGCAGAAGACACGACAGCCACAGGAAGAGGGGTGACATGTCCTCCATTTGCTACTCCATTCAGACTTTACGGGACAAACAAATATAGCTCATCTCCATCTTCATTCTTAATTTTACACATGACTGCATAGCCAGTCTCAGTAATGCAACTTGCAAGAAAATCTGTGACCCTTCTGATGGAAGAGTTTATTTTTTAATTTACTTTTGGAGTGAGGTAATTGCATTAAAATAATCTAAAAAATTATATTTCTCCAAATATATAGATTTAAGGTTGAACTTTGGGCAGGATATTGTATGGAGTGAAAGTGGCTGTTTAAGTCATACATAGCAGTGCTAGGGTTGGTTTTATGCCTTATGTGACACTTGCAGAAGTGCAATTTGGACAACACTTTTTCTCTCCTTTCCTTGATGACTAGACTGGAAAATTCTTAACAGTTTGGTGACTTAAGACAGGACCCATTTACAATGTTTTTTTGGATGTCTTTTTATAAAGCACTTGCAAAATACATACTATCTAGACAAAGGAGAATTCTTACCTTGGAGGTTCAGTGACAGCTTGTTAAAGCGAAGGCCACTGGGCTCTTTGCCCACATACTGATGGACATAGCCTGTTCCCAGGTCATTCACAGCTATGGCATACTTTAGTGGCTTCACACATGATTGCAGGCATAATGGGACATCCGTGTCTCCTACTGAGTACCTAGAAGCAGAACACATCGGACGACATTTATTAAGGATGGCATTTCGTACACCAGTCTAAGGCCGGTTGCCGACGACCGTGCTGCAACTGGCCTGCTGTGATTTAAAAACACAGGCTGCACACAGGGACACGGGGATGTCCTCGTGTGCCGCCCATGCAGGGGCCGCAAAATTGGACAGGAATAGGACATGTCCTATCTGATGCAGGCCGGACTGTCGGCCTGCAAACTGGACTGTGAAAATCACTGTCATGTGTACGGGCCCATAGAAAAGAATGGGTCAGTGTGCTCTCCGTGAAATACATGGATAGCACACTGACCCAGAGCACGGTCGTCTGCAATGGGCCTAAAACTGAAGTTAGCTTTTCTGTGTTGTTTTCTTAACTGCATGAGTTTGTCAAAAAAGCTCCAGCTAGATGTTATTTTAAAGTCTATGGCAAAGTATTGAAAAGTCTATTTACACAGCATTTTTGTTTTTGCCATTTTTGGTTTTGTGGCATTCTTTTAAAAACACGTCTGGCATTTTTTCTATAGGACTTTAAAATGACAAAAACAAAACGCAAAATGTAACAAAATAAAATGCCACAAAAATGTTAAGAAAATATACAGTGGGGAAAATAAGTATTTAGTCAGCCACCAATTGTGCAAGTTCTCCCACTTAAAAAGATGAGCGAGGCCTGTAATTGACATCATAGGTAAACCTCAAGTATGAGAGACAAAATGAGAAAACAAATCCAGAAAATCACATTGTCTGATTTTTAAAGAATTTATTTGCAAATTATGGTGGAAAATAAATATTTGGTCAATAACAAAAGTTCATCTCAATACTTTGTTATATATCCTTTGTTGGCAATGACAGAGGTCAAACGTTTTCTGTAAGTCTTCACAAGGTTGGCACACACTGTTGCTGGTATGTTGGCCCATTCCTCCATGCAGATCTCCTCTAGAGCAGTGATGTTTTGGGGCTGTCGCTGGGAAACACGGACTTTCAACTCCCTCCAAAGATTTTATATGGGGTTGAGATCTGGAGACTGGCTAGGCCACTCCAGGACCTTGAAATGCTTCTTATGAAGCCACTCCTTCGTTGCTCTGGCGGTGTGCTTGGGATCATTGTCATGCTGAAAGACCCAGCCACGTTTCATCTTCAATGCCCTTGCTGATGAAAGGAGGTTTGCACTCAAAATCTCACGATACATGGCCCCATTCATTCTTTCATGTACACGGATCAGTCGTCCTGATCCCTTTGCACAGAAATAGCCCCAAAGCATGATGTTGCCACCCCCATGCTTCAAAGTAGGTATGGTGTTCTTTGGATGTAACTCAGCATTCACTCTCCTCCAAACACGATGAGTTGTGTTTCTACCAAACAGTTCTACTTTGGTTTCATCTGACCATATGACATTCTCCCAATACTCTTCTGGAACATCCAAATGCTCTCTAGCAAACTTCAGACAGGCCCGGATATGTACTGGCTTAAGTAGGGGGACGCGTCTGGCACTGCAGGATCTGAGTCCCTGGCGGCGTAGTGTGTTACTGATGGTAGCCTTTGTTACGTTAGTCCCAGCTTTCTGCAGGTCATTCACTAGGTCTCCCCGTGTGGTTCTGGGATTTTTGCTCACCATTCTTGTGATCATTTTTACCCCATGGGGTGAGATCTTGAGTAGAGCCCCTAATTGAGGGAGATTATCAGTGGTCTTGTATGTCTTCCATTTTCTAATTATTGCTCCCACAGTTGATTTCTTCACACCAAGCTGCTTGCCTATTGCAGATTCAGTCTTCCCAGCCTGGTGCAGGTCTACAATTTTGTTTCTGGTGTCCTTCCACAGCTCTTTGGTCTTCACCATAGTGGAGTTTGGAGTGTGATTGTTATCAGTATAAAAGACACCTGTCCACAACCTCAAACAATGTAAAACAGGAGCCATTACTACAGGTAATGAGTGGAGGACAGAGGAGCCTCTTAAAGAAGAAGTTACAGGTCTGTGAGAGACAGAATTCTTGCTTGTTTGTGGGTGACCAAATACTGTACTTATTTTCCACCATAATTTGCAAAAAAATTCTTAAAAAATCAGACAATGTGATTTTCTGGATTTTTTTTTCTCATTTTGTCTCTCATAGTTGAGGTCTACCTATGATGTCAATTACAGGCCTCTCTCATCTTTTTAAGTTGGAGAACTTGCACAATTGGTGGCTGACCAAATACTTCTTTTCCCCACTGTATAATGAAAAGAATAGTGTATGTGGTCATAGGGTATATTCATGTGTGCAGGCCCAACAAATTTACTACAACTCATACCAAAAACCAAATTATATAGGAAAACTACACCAGTTCCTGACTGGCATATATTTCCATTATAGCGCATGGGAGTGCATCTGAATTAGCTGTCAGTCATTGATAGGCCCCCCTCCTTGACTATCGGTCTTCAAGTTATACTTTCTACCATTACTGCTTTTGAAAATCTGGCACAAATTACCCTACGCTCAGATAATTCTAATTTAAGGTCTTGAGTTCTACAATATTTTTGTAATCTGATTCAAATTGTGTCTTATGGAAATAAGGGGCTATATAAGTATCTGTTATAAGAAATTATTCATATAGCTCCAACTCACATGTTACATTTATAGTATATAATATATAGTGTATAGTATGATATTAATACTACTACTACTACTAATAATATAATAATAATAATAATAATTGTTAGCCTTTTTTTTTTTTTTCTTACCTCTGTCCATCCACTGTGCAGAGAGATACACCCCAGTGGTCAGGGCTCATTTTGGCAAGTTGTGGAATATAGTTTGCCACCTAAATAAAAGCCAGAATTACAAAAAAAGTTAAAGAGTATTACATAATAATAGCTGACTGCTGTTCAGAAGCTTCAGTTATAGAAGCATAGATGCACATGAATG
Source organism: Leptodactylus fallax (assembly GCA_947044405.1). Classification (NCBI taxonomy): domain Eukaryota; kingdom Metazoa; phylum Chordata; class Amphibia; order Anura; family Leptodactylidae; genus Leptodactylus; species Leptodactylus fallax. The sequence goes on along the minus strand of CAMRHE010000029.1, from coordinate 5,572,852 downwards.
CAACATTTTTTGAGCTAAGCCCCACCCATTTTCAGCCTGACCGCACCTACAAAATCAACCATGACTGTACCCAGGCAATCCTGTTCTTAGTAGTGCTAGTACTAAACTATTTCTTTTATAAATTAATAGCACAGGTGAAGGTGAAACTTTGTAATATACTTCATTGGAGAAAGTGCCTGTTTCTTTAAGTATTTCCCTCCTGCTGCCCCTGCTCTCCTCAGAATTCACACCTTTGAATTTACTAATGCTGTCCATACACTGATGTTCATACACAGACAACTCAATTTAATAGAGTCTATGGAGAGGGGAGGAGGAGGAGGAGGATGGAAACCTAGGTCAGGGAGAAACATGATACTGTGAGCGCAATCCGCTCTAAGTATCGCCGTATTGAAGTCCAAATTCATAAAGCTGATGTATGAGCTAGCTCAGAGAGACACACACACATACACAGCTATTGTGTATATAGTGGGTTCTGTTTTAATGGAGGGGAAAAGGTGGTCTTAAATACAGTGTGCAGACAAAATACAGGTTGGACTAGTACAACTAGCATAACATGATTGGTGGCAAAGCTGTAAAATAGTTTTGGCAGTTGGACAACAAACAAAACAGGAGCCTCACCCCATTAAGGCATCTGGTGGGGGATGAGCTCTCTAAACAAATGTATGAATCTAAAATGGCTACAGGCCTGGTCCCACATGACCATGGAATACAAAATGGAGTATACACAATCTGTCATCCTCCACAATACTGTCTACAGTGCTTAGACAGTAACTTCTCTCACAACACATCTGGATAATAATTCACCTGAAAATTCAGCTCTGCTGTAAAATAAAACTGTCAGAGTGATCTCTTATCTCCCTGCCATCTATCTGCCTCCAGGAGCTGTTCTCCTCTTTCCCCTCATTTCTCCAAAGAATTCTATTGCATGCAGCTTAAAAGAAGTCTAGTCTAAAATGCTCCCCCAACCAATAACAGTGCATTGTAGGGGTCATTAATATCAATAGAAACATACCTTTGTGTTTCTAATGAAGGAATGCAGAGACAATCATCTTTCTGTGCAAGTTTGCCCACAAGTGCATCGGGGGTGAGGACTGATTTGACAGATTTGCTACAAACGGTTGAAAATTCTCTGACGCTCCAGTGGAATTGCTGCTTAATGTCTTTCTTTTTAGCCAGGATTTTTAGCCTCTGTGTGCATCACAGTTGTCTGTAGGCACATCTGGTGTATCAGACGCCGCCCCTGGTGCACTTGCATGCTGATTTGCATATCCCTAAAAAGATGTTGATCTCTGCATTGCTTCATCAGTTTATGGCCACAAGGGTATGTTTTTGTTCCTATTGAAGGACCCTATTATTGGCACTATTATAGGTTTGGGGGGAATGTTGGAGATGACAGACTCCCTTTAAAACTAAATAGTCTTTGTGAAAGGATTTGATCAGCAGCAGGAGTAGGGAAATAAGTAAAGAAGCAGGCATTTCTTCAATAAAGTTTATTATTAAGTACAACTGATTTATGCAATACAAAATAACAGATTACATTGTAGAGCTTACAACAGACTGTTTCATATTAGGATACTACCTATTACCTACAATGGTGCCATTTTATAGTTGTTCCCCCCTTTAAAGGTGTTATGTATTTTTCAAAAAATGATAGCCTATCCTATCCTCAAGTGCTGAGCTGCTCACTCGCCATGCTTTTAGAAGCGCCAGTTCTGGGTACTGCAATGGTGTCCCATAGACTTTAGCAGGATACAGCACCCATAATCTCTTCTATGGCGTGTGAGCAGCACATTGCCCAGCATGAAAACAATGCTGGAAGCTGCATGCCCCTAGAAACCGCTGATCTGTGGGGGACTTGACTGTTGGACCCCTGCCAATTTAAAATTGATGGCCTATCTTAAGGATAGGTCATCAGTTTTTAAGAGGTGGATAACCCCTTTAAAGCTGTGCTGTAGAGATGCTTTTACAAATGCTCCTATAAGACAACACCTTTGTCTTCTCTCTTTCTCTTGTTTTCTTGCTCTCATTTTTTTGCTCTCCTGTGCCATTATCTACGGTCAGAGACCAGCAGAAGTAAAAGTGATCTATTATTCATGTCATGTTCCAGGATAGGTTTGCGGTAGTCCACAAGCTTGATAGAAACCGAGAATCTTATTTGTTATGGGGTTGGAAAATCAGGAGCCATGTAAGAGGCCTACAAATGAAAATAAATAAAAACACAAAAACATAGCCAAAGAGCACGTTCTTTGTCTGTATTTTCTCAATCTTTTGCTTTACCTAATCTAATATGATTGCAGTAAAACAGATCCTCACTGTAGTGATACAATGTAATGTAAGCCAATACACTTCATATCAATTTACCTCTTACTATATTGGTTTACATCCCATAGAAAGAACTGGGATTCTGCAAAGTATCACTTTCTTTACACAAAAGGAGGAATTTATTAAAGACTGGTGCTCTGTACTCCAGTCTTAGTGAAATCCATGACTGGCACTAGCTGCACCTGAAATATTAAGACAATCTCGCCTCTAAATAATTTAGGTGTACTCCTGAAACTGGTATGGATTTCCTAAAGAACTCATGCCAGATTACCAGTTTGAGTTATAATAAACTTCTCTGTCAGTATGACAGTATGCAGAGAAATGGTAGGGTGAATGTGGCCTAATGGTCCTGTACTTGTCCTCCTACCAGAGTCTGCTTTCTGCACAGACAGTGCTGGTCTTGTAAAGGTCATGCCATATAACTCTACATGACATCCACACATTAGACTTTTAGGTTTAGTAACTGGATATGTTTTCAATTAAAATATTGGCCTATGATATGGAAGCGTTCTGTCCAGAGAACAGTTTGCTATCGCTAAGGCTCTGTATGCATCACATTTTAGTCTGCCATCGGCTATATATGTTAGGTGGAGGCTTGTGATGCCATGCATTTCACACAGCCTAATATATACACGGGAAAGGCTTTTGGCACTTACGCTGACATTCCTATAGGCCCAAATTTACTAGACAGAGGTCAGAAGAGTGTCCTCTGTTTGATTGGTGTCCATCAACATACCATTTTTTATTGTATAAGAAAGTACAGCAGAGGGCGCTTTCTTATACAGAGGAAAACACAAAAAACGTATACTGTGCAATATACACATTTTTTTTACAATGTTACACTATTGGATGGCGCTGTATAATATTGGTCACAAGCCTTTGTTGAAAATATGTCATGAGCAAATATACCCAATGCAGGGATGAACACAATGTTTACAGAGCCTCAGATATTAAAGTGTACATAACACAGTTTGAAGAAATCGGTACTAGAGTGTGTATATATAAGATGTATCACTATTGCTGGCCATTACATAACTTTTATTTAGCAGTTTTTCCCTAGGTAGCGCTATCTCAAATTTCCAGATGTCTCAGAGCTGGTGGGTGGAGAATAGTTGCAATATTATCTGCCATATACTGCAAACAGAAAGCAGAGGAGAATCTGCTTATCTAACTCTCTCGCACTCAGAAACATCAGTATGGTCATGTAGTACATTATAGAGAAGTACTGACCTGTATTCATTGGAATAAAGATACAAAGCTTACTGTTATCTGCAGCAGTCTCTGTGTCTTTGTCTCTCTTGCCTCTCTCACTCCTGCTTACTCCTCCCCCTGACACCCTCCATTGACTTCTGTTGTGAGCTGTAATATGACACAATTTTCTATTCATCTTGCTCTCGCAAGAAATAATTCAGGCAAGATTTCAGAATGAAAGTCGGTTTAGGGTGGGGTAGGTGAATGCATTTTCTCTGATAAGTCATTACATAGTGTCTTGCATTCATTTGCACTATTGAGTTTACTGAAGCATGCTGTGTGATAGTGCATTAACACATGAGGATTGTGTATCACACAGGATTGTTATTCACATCTAGGAGAAGAATGTAATCTTATCGGCTGATAACCATGTTTGGCACCATATAATCAACAAGCAAATATTTTCTTGTTTTAATTGTAGGACGAAGCAATAAATTCCTTTAATAATTTCCTTCTGACCATTTAATTTACAAAATAAAGTAAAATACACTGTAAAATTCATTTAGATATTCTCCATATTAGATCTAGAATTATTATATGTATATATGTATGCAAGTTTTTGTTTCCGAGTAGTTCTAATGTTTAAAGGGAGTCTATCACCAGGAAACTTAATATCCAGCCAGCCATAGCACACTGTAGGGAACATTATGCTAAGCAGCACCTTTGGGTAGTCCAGTAGATGCATCATTGCCTTGAAAAACCTCTTTGAGGCCGGAGCCCCACGTAGTGTAAACGCCGTGATTTTGCCGTGGCAGAAACGCCATGGCAAAAACCACGGCTTTTTACAGTCCCTGCAAAGTGGATGGGATTCTGGCAAATCCTATCCACACACTGCAGAAAAATATCTGCAGTGGACATGCTGCAATTTCATAAACAGTCACTTTTTCTGTAAATCGCAGCATGTCAATTATACCTACAGAAACACTCTTTTCCGATAGGTATAACTGAAGCAGAAATTCCGCAGAGGAAAACTCTGCAGACTTTCTGTGAAAAGTGCTGTGGAAAAAACTGAGATGCGTTTTCTGTCACGGTTTTTCTGCAGCACTTTTTGGCTGCGGCTCGCTACGTGGGGCCTTAGCCTTAATATATGCAAGCAAGGCTCAAGTGCAATGGGTGTGCTAGAGTTTTCCAACCTTAAAGGGGTATTCCCATGAACATAATCATATCTATATTTGTAGATTAAAAGTTAAACATTTTTGCAAATATAAGTAGTTAAAAATTATGCAGAGTTTTAAAGATTCTCTCTAACCATCTTAGTGGTGACATCTGTTGTCTTGATCGGTTGCCAATGGATACGAACACAAAAGCAGAAACTTTCTATGGTCTGGGACTTGTCAGGAACCCAGCAATGATTTTCTTAGTGTAGCTAGGTTATCAGGCAAGGACACTACATGTATCAGAAGATATCACGGCCACGATAAGGACATCATGGCTGATTTTCTGACCTTAGAAAGGTCCTGCATTCATGGTCGTATTCACTGGCAACCGATCAAGACAACAACTTGTGACTACAAGATATTTAGAGAAAATCTTTAAGACTCTGCAAAATGTTTAATTACTTATATTTGCAAAAATGTTTAACTTTTAACTATCTACAAATTTAAAAATGGTTATGTTCATGGGAATACCTCTATAAGGCTAAGGCCCCATGTGGCTTCTCGCAGCAAAAAGGAGCTGCGGGAAAAACCGCGGTGGCAACGTAATGCTTGTCTGCTGTGCGGATTTTACCACAAAGTGGGGATGGGATTCACTAGAATTACATCCACTTTGCTGTGAATGTAAAACACCACGTTTTTTTCCGCGGCGTTTACGCCATGTGGAGCCCCGGCCTTATACAAAGTCCTATACAAAGGCTCTGGCAGCCCCCGATTGCACTTTGGTCTTATTTTTTATGTCTGTAAACAACTTTTTTTAAGGAAATGGTGCATCTATTGGACTATCTAAAAGGTATGATGGTGCTCAGCATAATGTCCCCTGTGGCTGATTTGATATAAAGATTCCTGGTGTTCTTTTAAGGCCCCTTGCAGATGACCGTGTGCTAGGTCAGTGTGCTATCTGGGTTTTTCCCAGATAGCACACTGACCCATTCATTTCTGTCGGCCCATGTACACGACTGTGAATTACATGATCCCGTGTGCTGGCTGACAGTCCAGGTCACAAAACTCAGGACAGGTTCTATTCCTGTCCGGTTTTGCGTCCATACTTCTGCAGCTCCTATTCATTGAATGAATGGGGCCACAGAAGCACGGCCAGTGCAAGGGGCGGCACACGGATAACATCCATGTGCCAGCCGGCTGTTCAATCACAGCCGGCGGCTAGCACACAGTCGTGTGCTAACGGCCTAAGGTTGTGAAATGGCAATACTTCTGTTAAAATTAGGAACACACAATTTGCAGGTCTACAATTTTTATCTTTTATAGATTTTAGTTTTGTTGTTGGTGTAACAAGTGCTCACCTCCCCTTCCTTTATATTTCTGGCATTCTCATGCAGCTGGTTTATGTTTAATGTGAACTGCTCAAAGTCTGGAATAACAAACTTCTTACACACCACCTGAGTCAGTAGAACAATGTTATTCTGAACACACCTATAGGAGTAACAGAGAGGAAAAATTATTTTGTTTTATAGAAATATGTACTGGTAATTTACACATGGAACAAATTGGGAAGAAATGATCAAAAGCTGACCTTATGTCCTGTCAGGTACAATTCCTTATGTGCTCTGCATCCACTATGCAGTATCTTCCAGCACCTGGAGGCTGCTGAAACAGCTGATCTGTGCGGGTTCCAGTTGTCAAATCCCTACAGATCAAGCACTGATGACATACTGTGGATAGGTCATCAGCATGAAAATTTCATTTGGGCCAGAAAACCCCTTTAAGGCCTTGGCCCCACATTGCGAAAACGCTGCATTTTACATTACCTGCAAAATGGATGGGATTCTGACTAATCCATCCACACACTGCAAAAAAAAATCTGCAGCGGAAATGCTGAGATTTCAAAAATGCTTGCTACGTTTTTGTAAATCACAGCATGTCAGTTATACCTATCAAAATGCTGGCGTTTTCCGTATAAGTATAATAGAGGCAGAAAGTCCGCAGAGGACCTTCTGTGAAAAACGCTGCATAAAATAATGTGATGCTTTTCCACAGCGTTTTCTTGCTGCATGTTGCTATGTGGGGCCTTAGTCTGTGACAGAAGTTGTTGCCCAAGTTGGTACAGTAGGTTATGATGGTAAATTTTTTGTGTTATTTTTTTTTTTCAAAATGCAGCATGCTGTGAATCTAGCATTTCTGGGGCTTTCTGGACTTAAAAAAACACCTGAAAAATGGCAATACAATACAAAAACACCAATAAAAAACCTCTAGAAAACACCTACAAAATCAAACAAAAGTGTAAAGGAGCCCTTAGACATTTTTTGGCCTTGTGTAACAAGAGGACTTCAGCCACTGGCTCTATATTTAGCATCAGCCGCTGTCATAAATCTGGTGTACATTTAGACTGTCTAAATTTTTGGATAATTACTGTAAATCTTTCCCATTGTGCCTAGGGGAGAATACCTACATAATTCAATGTCCAATAGAATACAGTATTGCCCCAGAGAGTGCTGTGATTGCTGTATTACAGCTCTGTAAATATTATATGCTATGTGCATGATCCCTTATAGGCGCATAATCATTCAGCAGAGAGTGAGGCCCCATTTATAGCTATTGTCAATGTCACCTTGGAAGGGAAGACATTCATGGGGTTGTTTCCTTCTGGGTCTAGTTCTCTACACCCCAGCAAAATCAGTTCTTTGGAAGCCAAGGACAGCCAGGAAACAACTGTTACAAGGGACATAACATGTAGTATTACATTGCAGCCATTCATATGACTAAGAGCTGTTCTTACTGCTAAAGACCAAGACAAATGTTGATGCATGAAGTATAAGGCTGTATGAACAAGTGTCATATTTGTTGCACATATTTCTGCAAATTCATCAAAATGAAGCATGCAGAAATCCATCTGACTGTCACTGAAACAGCCATATTTAGATTATTTTCAACAATTGTTATGTCTATGGACAGCTTAAAGGGATATTCTGGTTACCTTACCTTGTTTCAGCACCAACACCCATCTACTTAGATACCTATGTGCATTGCACTCACTTGAATTTCATGTTTATTCGGCTCCTCCCTCCTATTTTTCCTCCCTTTATTCCTCAGGCAGCAATCTTCCTAAGCAATTATCTTGGCACCGCCAGAGATCTCACATGACCTCTGCTAAGCGCCGTTGCCTACACTTCCCATGTCCCCCCGGAGCATAGCTTATTCTATGTCTGCTTTCCCTAATTGGTTGAGAGTAGAGAGACTTATGATCTAATATCTCGGCATCCCCAGCAAGGCAAAGCGAACTTAAGTGACTGTGCATGTGCGACCAAAATCACAAAATAGCCTACAAGCTGTTTCCTGGGGTAACGGGTGGGGACAATCCTCTGAGGGTCATGAAAGATTAGAACAAAAGTTTTTACGTTACTTTTATATATCGATATTTTGAACTATCTGACACCAACTTTGTATAACATAGGTCTTATTGCTTGCTCTTGAATTCCCTTTATACCATTTTTTAAGGATAAGGTAATATAATGTATGTAAGAATATTAGTTAATATTGCAATATTATAAGAAGATTACTTTTGAAAGATTTCTAAGTCCATCGATGCTCCTATCATTGACTCCTGTATTGTATTATGCAACATGTCCATACAGTCCTTTAGCCGGGGGTCTGTGGCAAGCAGGCCATTCGCTTTCAATGTCTGTAAAGAATAATAACATAATATCAGATATTTAAATGAAGATTGTTAGTCACGGCACTTTCAATATTCCTGTACATTCATATTTTGTGGCATAGGATAAATTCCTTAAAAATTTATGCTTCTTGTCAATAAACATTTTGTTATTCTATGGTAACTCCATGTATGATTGATCTTGATAGTTAACAGAGGTGAATGATGAGCAAAAACCAATACATGGCTGTATACTAGGCACCTAAGTGGTATTGAACCTTATATCTCCTGTACTTTCTTAGGCATATACCCCATTTGCAATTTTTTTTTCTTTGAAAATCTTCAGTTTTAGAATACATAATTAATTTCATACATATCAATTATCTGATTTATTTACCAGATATTGCCCTTAGAAAATGCCCTCTGAAGTTGCCCATTGTCAAACTGGTTAGGTGGTACAATAGGTCCATGATCCGCTGTCTGTTATACTGGCACAAGTAAAGAGAAGTACAGAACGTGTAGTACTGTACTATACTGTAGAGAGGCGCTACTAGTCAGCCACCTAGTGTGTTCAATTCACTGATACAGGGGTTTTACCAGTGAGATGAGCTTGCTTATTTGTTGGAACTTCCAGCCAAGTATTGTACAAGCAATAAAAAAGTTGAGTTAATATGATTATTAACTGTTTACTTACTGCAAAAGTCACATCTTTATGTTGAGTCTGGTTTCGAGACCATTGTATGTTGAAAATGTTGTATTCTGAGGGACATAAAGGATTATGCTAGGGAAAAAAACCTCTATAGCCTGTACTGTACCATGGGGCTTGTAGATGACAACATTTTAGATGATTTTTGATTTCACTGCTTAGTGAACACTGATCTTTTGGAAGTCTGGAAGCACATGTGCAGTTTTTGCTGTGGTTTGAGGTGCAGTTTTATGCAGTTCTATGAGCCCACACCAAAAGTGGATCCAGTAAGAAAGAGAAGAATAAATATTTCCTTTATATTTCCCATTCTTTTTGACTCCACTCCTGGTTTTGGCTGAAAAATTTGACTTTTAAAAACTGCACTAAAATGCCACAAAAATTGCATATGTGATTCCAGCCTAAACAGCAATTCTAGTAATAAGAAGTAACTAGTAATTACTAAATACTAAACTTCACCGAACCACAGCACTGGAGTTTGCTGAAGTATTTCCCTTTAAACAGGAGGAGGCAGGAGTCCGCCAGCAGAACACTGATTTCACTTTTTGGAAATATGTCAGAATACATATTTGCAAGGTGAACGTCGTAATAGAGGCATCTGAACCTTTCCCATGAGTATTGTACCATCAGTGATCTGAGTGCGGACTTCTGTTTTTCCTGATGCCACCTGTCACAGAGGCCACAGATGGCGCATGTGTCAGAAACACTCACACATATATATCATCACTTCCATGTAGTAAATGCAAGTGGCCATACCCAATTTATAAATGATACTAAAGATAATGCTAAACTTATATCCAATGAATAAGGTTGTTATATAATATAACATGATTCTTTATTCTATTTATGAAACATACAGCTGTAGTAAAGGCTGTGCAAAGAACTAACTCTAAGGCTGAGGCCCCATGTTGCGGATTTTGCTGCAGTTTTTTGAGCCAAACCCAGCAGTGCTTGAATATCTCTGGCAGTGCCACTGAGAATGAATGGAGCAGCCCTATGCATGCTCGGCCTGCCACTCTATTTGCTTGAAGGCACGGGACCTCCTGTTATTATCAACTAACAGCATTTCATTTTCCTAAAGGGGTACTCAACCATAAATACTACGGCTTACCTATAAAATTTGTCATAAATGTTTCATCAGTGAGGGCCAATAACAAATGTGTCCCATGTCTGGGAGCACACACATTACAACTGATAGGAAAGGACTTGGCCAAACATGATTAGATAAAAAATCAGCTGAATTTTTTTCTATTTGTTTTAGACTATAATAAATAGTCCATGTACGATGTTTCTGAATCTAGCCCTTTCCTTCACCCAATGATATATAGAACAGGTGGCATGGGACCAACTTTTCTAATGATTTGGGTGCCCTAATAGTAACTACCCAAAATAATCAAACATCTATGGCATACCCTGTGGATAAAAGTGGAGCCTCCAGAATGTCCATTAGCGATTCTGCCCTATCCAAACACCCTCTAATGTATAATTTAGAAGCTTGATCTATATATTGGCAGAGGTCAGGCTGGCCTCTTATGAGACCTCACATTCACTAATCACCACTTGTGGGCATAATAGGTCAAAGCCCTCATTGAACAAGTCTGCAAGCGTCACTCCTTAAAGGGTCTGCTGCCAGAACCCAACATATCAACACAGCCCTGCAGGTAGATAGGTTAGGGTCACCTGCATTTGTATTCTCCTTGTGAATCAATGCCTCTGTTGCTATGATTTTGCTGGTTTTGTCAATATGTAAATGAGCTCTTTGGAGCAGCTGAGGTATGGCTATTACTACAAAGAGGTAAGCACAATGACATTGTTGCATCAAAGAGCTCATTTGCATATTGGCCCTAACCTATCTGCGGGCTTGGTTGATATGTTGGTTTCTGGTGACAGACTCCCTATAAACTTGTTAAGAGTTTTGCAGGTCTATAAGATGGTCACAGTCTTGGAGGTATGAGAATTTATGTTTCTTTTCTTATCTTACATTGATAAACTTGTTTACTGGAAGATGCTCCTGTCCTTCAGAAATTGTGTAGAAGAGAAGGTCAGTCAGGCGATGTCGCATATTGCTGCTTGCAAACCTGAAATGAAAAAAGTCCAAAAAAAAAAAAAACTTATTTGATGCTGCTAATATAAACAACCACCAGCACTCTTCTAGATCAAGGACATTGTACATAATAAAAAAAGTGTTTGCATTCTATTATCCTAAAAACAATATGCGTTATGTGAAATTGGAGGTCAATGTCCATTTTACACAAAGTCACAGGATTCTTGTCCCATTGTATAGCGGTGTTACGCAAAAACACATAAAATACACATGGGAATGTTAACACCTACAAAAATATAAACATAATGTGACATCTCCAATAAACCAAACAAAAGCTAGAAACACTTAGAGGCAATAAAGCCCTAAATCAACCTTTATTAAGAATTTTATGCCTAGAGCTTTACCTTCCTTTTAAAAACAGAAAATGTCACCTTATGCATAATGTTATCTAACTGGAAATTGGCAAAAATATTGTTGTTTCCGTTCTTATTCTAATATGCAGCAAAATCTTATAATAGGCTGTTTACATGAAACATTGTGTGCTCACAACAATGGTCCTTGAGTTTGTCTTCTATTTGCCCTGCACTTTATTGTTGCTCTAACGTTGTATTTACTACAGCCTCAGATCTATTTTACTATATTATTTTGCAATAACTTACAACACAACAGAAACTTTACCTTGGATATTGTACTCACTGTAAAAACATTATTCTAGTTGGCAGGTATACAGGCTACATGTGGGGGAGGGGGCTATTTAACAGATGACGGAGAACAACCAGTTCACTTTAGATGTTGAGAGAACACACATTAGTCATGAGAATTATGGATTGGTAACCTAAGGCCTCATGCCTTGACTATACCACTTCTATACACAAGCTGCAGGTTGTACAGGATGTAATATGGCAACAACAAAAGTTTACAGAGCCATAGTGTATCTTAAAATGGTTTCCTGGGCATTTGATATTGATGACCTATCCTTAGCTGAGCTGTAGCAATTGTGTACAGCCACTACGCTGGCATCATCTACTGTCAGGTCCATCCATTCTATGGTTGCAGTGTTGGAGACTCTCAGACTGTACAAGCAGATTGGAGTAATAAATAATTTATGAAACTATTTTCTGCATTGCTGACAAGGACACATAGCTTACCGGAAAAAGGGTGGTGAAGTGTGACACTGCACCAATATCGTGCCAAATTTTGGGCCCATAATAGTGGAGCAAAATAAGCCAACATAATGTAAAGTTAGACAAAAGTGTCTAAGGGTAGGTTCATGAATGAATTTTGCTGTACACACGAAAGTTTCTTTGTGATGAACCAAGTGAAAAAATTTATTAGCACAATAATTCGTGTAACAGGTGCTTTACAGATGCAATAGCAACGCCATGTAAAAGGTGCTTTACAGATGCAATAACAAGGCCATATTTATATAGAATATGATGAAATAGGGATGTAGATTAAAAAAAAATGCAACGTTTTGGTCTGCAGACCTTCTTCTGGCTAGATCTATCCACAGCATGTAGGAGGAACATATAAGGCGTTGGTTATATCATGGGGCATGGGAATGCTATAAATAATGTAGATGGGTACTAATTGAAAAAAGGGCGGGCACCGGACACCGGACGGGTAGGTTCACACACAGGATCTGCTGCGGATTTGGGGGCAGATTCCGCCCTGAATCCATGTTAGATTCGCCCGAAATCTGCCTCCCATTGTTTTTCATGAGACACAGAGATCACAGAAGGACGTGGAAAAAATTAATTTTGCCGCAGATTCCACGGCTCAGGACTACCTGTAGATTAGGCCCATTCATCTGAGTCTAATCAGCAGAGGAAAGTCACGATGGAATGCCATTGCCCTGCATCAGCATTCTGTTGTGGCAATCCCGCAGCCGAATACGGCAGAGGAAAATGACAAGGAATTCCTCTTCATTTTCCGCCATGTGAACTTAGCCTAAAGATGTGCCACATGTATCACACTGAGCCTCTGCGATAAATCCAGCACATGGTGACTATCTAGTCTAATGGGGGAATTTGTAAAGGGTTTAAAATTTCCAAGCTCATGGAAGTAGCTACCATGGGGGTGGGCTGTAATAAATTATAATTGAAATCTATGGCAGCTCCTAACTAGAGTAGATTTCAATTTCTGCTGCAAGTAACATCCCAAATTGTGCCACAGTTATGAAGAGGTGTGTGTCTTTTAAATGGCATTAAGCTGCCAAAAATATTTATCCTCTATCCATATTATAGAAGATAAATACCTGAATGGCGGAGGTCTGGCTGCTGAGATGCCCTCCAATACTGAGAACGGGGACATTTTTCCCTGGTGCACATTCAGCATGACCACAGCCAGGCTGAATGTAGACGTTGTCGGTGGTAGATGGCATTTCCATTAACTTCAGTGAGAGCACTGGAGATAGCTGAGTGCTGTACTTTGGTTTTCTCCACTGCTCCCATGAAAGTGAATGGGAATGCCATCAAAGCCTGCATTCAGCCGGGCTGTGGTCACTCTGAATGTGCACCATGGGAATAGGACCCCTCCGCCATTCTTTTTGTAGCATAACCCCTTTAATAATTATGGTGCTGCTGACTCCAGTGGGAAATAGCTTAGGACCGGCAAATGAAATGCTTAATAAATCCCCCTCAAAATTTACCCTGTCTAAATATTAGACAGTATTACTATATCTACCTAATGTGATATACATATGCTAAAAAGCTAGAAAAATTGTATGTTTTTCTTTTTGTAGCCAGACAGGAGTGGATCCTAGAAAGAGGAAACGTATAAAGAAAAGCCACTACTCCTCTATTCTGGATCCATGTCTAATTTTTGTTAAGAAAAAAATTCCTATGTGAACAAAGCCTATAAGAAAGACTTATGCTTTTCTTGTTTGGAACTCATTTCTAGTTTTCCATAAAATAGTTGGTAGTACCCACTGCACTGTGTGAACCCAACATTAAGGCATCCATTAATACAATTATTTTAGGAGACACACTAGGTTCAGGTCTCTCCATGACTTTCTCTGTGACAGGTGGGTCTTCACCAAAGACTACTTCATTCGTACATATTCCCCGCCTTCCTCAGAATTTTTTTAGGACTACCCAGGTTTTTCATTTTTTGTGCTCACTCACCCCACTTAACCCTGAAATTGCCCCCATGAGCTTTGAGAGACTGTGTTTGAATAGAGTAGCCAACAAAGGTTCCCTTTCTTTCATATATAGCATACTGAACACCCCCCTTCCCTATGATCTCAAATTGGACTTTATGTTTGCCTGGGAGTGGGACCTGGAGACCTCACTTACCCCAGCTCAATGGATTGCTGCACCTCTATCAGCAAGGGCAGTTGGCAGGTTACCCTTATGGAGCCTTCTCTAAAGATTTTGCATAGAACATGTTTGATCTCCTTTAGATTACATGGTTTCTACTCTACAGTCTCCTCGCTTTGTTTTCGGGGATGTAATGTTGTGGGTGATACTCTTTATATTTGGTGGACCTGACCTCTAGCCCATAGCTTTTGGACATCCATTCATAGAATGGACCAAAGACTCCTAGAACTGTCAACACCACTATCTGCACCAGTCTTTCTTCTTGGCCTTAAGCTACCTGCTTTCTGGCATGCACAATACAAATTGTTTCAGTATATATTGATGGCAGCGAGAACCCATACTGCCTTCAATTAGAAGAAAAGAAAACCTTTCTTTGTCAGCAGTCATTGGTTGGGTAGACAGGATCATGCTCCATGAGAAGATTAATGCCACAATAAGAGTGCCACTTACAATTCGACAGGGTCTGATCTCCCTGGGTCAACAGGTCCAACATTCCAGTTCTCCCATACTGTCTGCAACTTTAATATATATCTGGCTGAGAATGTTATACTTCTTCTCAGGCAGGGTCTCCCCTTTCCTTTCCCGCCGACCTAAGCTCCCTAGCGCTGATTACCCCTTCCTTTATTCTTATGTGATCGTTCCTGCACCTTTTAATCTCCTTTACTTTGTAAGCTCTACTGTTTGGGATTACATTGTTTTATTTCTGTGTTATGCAATGTACATTTTGCGTTCTTGATTGTTTTTACTACTGTTATTTCACTACCTGTAGGTTGTACTCTATGCTATTATACAATAAATACTTTTGAAACTAATAAAATTATTTTATACACAATCTGATTAAGGCCTGGTTCACATCTGCGTTCAGGAAAGCAGCACTTTCCTCTCCGCATGTTTCGTGCGGAAACCACACGGACCCCATTATAGTCTATGGGGTCTGCAGGTTTCCCAGGTAAACCGTTTTTTTTATGCGTTTAGGTTTCCGTTCAGGGGGTCCCCAAGCGGACTCATCGAATAGAAACCCGAACGCACGTGTGAACTGGGCCTAAGAAAAAAAAACAACAATGATTTCTAAAGCTGGCTAGATTCCTGGGGTTTGCTGTCTTTACATGCTGATGATGTGGAGATGCTATGTTGCTACCAGGTGGTGGTGGTAGTAAGACTATGTGGAAAGTCTTACTTTCACAGAATATGGTCTGCTATGAAATATGGACTATATCAGAAATGTACCACTCTTATGGTATGGGTCGAAATAAAGTGACACAAACGCCTTAGACTATGCAAAAATAAAATTAAGGTATAAGTAGACTTGGAACTAAATAGTAGTATGTAAACTTAAATATATATTTTTCACACTGCATATTTTCTGTTGTGCAATCCTGCCTAGCTACTGTAGTTCTGTAGGAGTACAATACTTCTGTCATCCTATCATTGTAACCCTCCCCTCTAATGATACCAGGGTGATCCTATTGACCCTGTCCCAGTCTGAACAGAAAACCTCAAAAAACTGCGGCTGGAAACAGGAAATATCAGTGTGCGCGAATGACAAATGTGAAAACTGAAGAGTATCAGAATTAAATGACAAAACAATTTTTAATAAAACCTGATTTTAAAACAAAGCATGATAAGAGATAATGAAACCCATGCAGCATCTTTATCTCAAGGAGATAGAGAGACATGGACAAATCGTGACAAATATTTGTTATAGATATGCCTGAATTAAGGTGAATTCATGCTGGTTTTGTATGGCCATAGTACAATAGTTTAGAGCTCTTGGTTTCACAAATACTAATGTATTCACTTGTTCACTAGAGCATATATCACACATCCTGTTTTTAGTGCTCCTAACTGTGTCATGTCTGTAACCTGGGGAATATTACACAATAATCCATTCTTCTCTCCATATGGCTCTAAAAGTTAATAATTAAGTTACGTATGTCACCAAAGATAGTTAATAATTTTCTTTATTTACAGCAAAAGGTAGTCTTAGTTTATGCATTACAGACTAGCCAGATGGCAGGTTTTAGCTAGGCATATAGTCATTCATTAGATTTAGACCTAGGGTACACATATACCAAGAGCCCTGCATCTAATGTGGCTAAAGGAATAGCTGTAGTCTTATGATTCAAGGTAATAAGGTCATTGGATCAAAAGATCACTTGGCTCCTAGATTTCATATGTAAATTCCAATATGGGAATACCCCTTTAAAACGTACATGTCAACAATTTACTTTTTGTTTTTTTTATAAATTATTGACTACCATATTCATAATTTTTTATGTATATACACATTTTTTATGCATATATACTTTCATAAATAATGCGTACACTCTTCCAGTATATATAAATCAATAGGGAAACAGGTACATTTTTCTTTTTACTGCACTGCAAATGATTTGCTTTGAATTTAGTCCGGTGAGTACTGACATATCCTTCAAGGAATGTGTAAAGTAAACAGCTTCACTGGTTCTGGTTTTTCTCGTCTTTTAAGTGGAAATGTTTCCCTATTTTTCAACTTTAACCCTGATGTGGTTAGGATTTATATAATGCCCATAAATATTTTAAAGCTTGGTTTTAAAATATATAAATAGGATTGTGCGGGGTCCAATCATCTGGAAATATTATATGTTAGTTATATATTATGACAGTTCTATTACAGGTTATTACGAATCAATTCTTAAAGGGGTTTTCTGGGAATATGAGCATAATAAGGACCTTTAACAATAATTAAAAACTGGCTGAGTGAGTGTTTGTAGGAATGCTCATATTCAATCTTTGGCAAGTGTAAAATGCCCTTCTTTTATCTAGGCCGAAAAATCATCATTGTCATCATCTGTTTCCCAGGCATGGTGCCATACGTTGGCTGTGACTGTTTTGTAGCTCACAACAGCGTAGACCCTCTTGCGTAGTACACATTGAAGAGGACATGCCCCTTCATTCATCTGCGGTCTTTGATTTAATTTCTCTATTGTCTACAGATCCTTTACAGCATGACAGCTATACATATTGTGTCATAGTCAGATCAAGGTATGCTTTTATGATCATGGGATGATGCATCTTAGTAGTCTCAAAGGGGTTGTCCAAAACTGGATATTGGCAGCCTTAGGAACAGTCTGACACCTGGCGCCCCTATGATCAGCTTTTCAGAGCCCAGTATATGAAGCTAGAAGGAGACATCTTCTTATAATGTGTAGTGACTGGGTCAGGTTACTGTAGCTTAGTTCTCATTCAGTATATGGAGCCATCTGCTTCTGTCTCTATACACTCTGCTTAGAACAGCCAGGTGTCGGACCCCCACTGATCTCATAATAATCACCTTTCCTAAGGATAGGCCATCAGTATCCATTCTTGGACAATATTTTTAATCCTGTGACCTCCATCTGTTGTAAAATCTATTGCCACAGATGCAAAGAGGACCAGCAGCAGCAGCAGATGCTGTGATGCTATTCAGTATAATATATTACAAGTTATGACCTTGTAATATTATTGTTCTTGTACACATCAGGACTAAGGTGAAGAGATTACTGCTATAATAGTGATGTATATATGATTGTTCTATTGAAGTGAGGGTCGCTTTGTGTGAATCCTATACTTGTTCAGTTGAGTAACATTGAGATTGTGGTGAGTACAGATTGTAAGTAGTATTGTATCTGTACATGTTTGTCATGTGTGAATTACAGTTATATATATATATATATATATATATATATATATATATATATATATACATATACAGTGCCTTGCGAAAGTATTCGGCCCCCTTGAACTTTTCAACCTTTTGCCACATTTCAGGCTTCAAACATAGGGATATAAAATTTTAATTTTTTTGGTGAAGAATCAACAACAAGTGGGACACAATCGTGAAGTGGAACGAAATTTATTGGATATTTTAAACTTTTGTAAAAAATAAAAAACTGAAAAGTGGGGCGTGCCAAATTATTCGGCCCCCTTTAGTTAATACTTTGTAGCGCCACCATTTGCTGCGATTACAGCTGCAAGTCGCTTGGGGTATGTCTCTATCAGTTTTGCACATCGAGAGACTGAAATTCTTGCCCATTCTTCCTTGGAAAACAGCTCGAGCTCAGTGAGGTTGGATGGAGAGCATTTGTGAACAGCAGTTTTCAGCTCTTTCCACAGATTCTCGATTGGATTCAGGTCTGCACTTTGACTTGGCCATTCTAACACCTGGATACGTTTATTTGTGAACCATTCCATTGTAGATTTTGCTTTATGTTTGGGATCATTGTCTTGTTGGAAGATAAATCTCCATCCCAGTCTCAGGTCTTTTGCAGAATCCAACAGGTTTTCTTCCAGAATGGTCCTGTATTTGGCTCCATCTATCTTCCCATCAATTTTAACCATCTTCCTGTCCCTGCTGAAGAAAAGCAGGCCCAAACCATGATGCTGCCACCACCATGTTTGACAGTGGGGATGGTGTGTTCAGGGTGATGAGCTGTGTTGCTTTTACACCAAACATATCGTTTTGCATTGTGGCCAAAAAGTTCGATTTTGGTTTCATCTGAACAGAGCACCTTCTTTGAGAAATGGCTTTCTTCTTTCCACTCTTCCATAAAGGCCAGATTTGTGCAGTGAACGACTGATTGTTGTCCTATGGACAGACTCTCCCACCTCAGCTGTAGATCTCTGCAGTTCATCCAGAGTGATCATGGGCCTCTTGGCTGTATCTCTGATCAGTCTTCTCCTTATTTGAGATGAAAGTTTAGAGGGACGGCCGGGTCTTGGTAGATTTGCAGTGGTCTGATACTCCTTCCATTTCAATATGATCGCTTGCACAGTGCTCCTTGGGATGTTTAAAGTTTGGCAAATCTTTTTGTATCCAAATCCGGCTTTAAACTTCTCCACAACAGTATCACGGACCTGCCTGGTGTGTTCCTTGGTCTTCATGATGCTCTCTGCGCTTTAAACAGAACCCTGAGATTATCACAGAGCAGGTGCATTTATACGGAGACTTGATTACACACAAGTTGATTATATTTATCATCATCAGTCATTTAGGACAACATTGGATCATTCAGAGATCCTCACTGAACTTCTGGAGTGAGTTTGCTGCACTGAAAGTAAAGAGGCCAAATAATATTGCACACCCCACTTTTCAGTTTTTTATTTTTTACAAAAGTTTAAAATAACCAATAAATTTCGTTCCACTTCACAATTGTGTCTCACTTGTTGTTGATTCTTCACCAAAAAATAAAAATTTTATATTTTTATGTTTGAAGCCTGAAATATGGCAAAAGGTTGAAAAGTTCAAGGGGGCCGAATACTTTCGCAAGGCACTGTATATATACGCTAAAGGGATAGATTCAGGGACACAGATAGGGATCAAAACACCTATATAATGTAATATGTTTGCATGTATAGATATCTAATATGTAAGTCAGGGACCATTAAAATCCATTTAGCAGATCTGTTTAATGGATGCAAAAATAGAAGCTAAAAATGGATGTTCTACTTATAGCATAACTACTTCATTTGTGGCCTTGACCAAATCATCTGCCTTTTTCACATTTATATTCTTCATAGCCCACTCACTATAGTGAGTAAGATTTTAGCACTTGTAAGCTACATTACTGCTCACCAGTAAATGAATTTAGAAGACATTATATGGCTCAAGGAGTTTTTGCTTTGCCTGGATGGAATTTCCTCTCCCATTATAGATATAGCTGTGTGACCATGCAATGATTTACAGTATGCAGAAACCCTTATATGGGTCATTTAAAGCTACTGCCCTAAATCTAGGCTCATATTAATGCTTTAAGTTTCAGTTTATTCATTTACATTATACAGTCATGGCCAAAAGTTTTGAGAATGACACAAATATTATATTTTCACATGATCTGCTGCCCTCTGGTTTTTATTTGTGTTTGTCAGATGTTTTTATCACATACAGAAATAGAATTGCATTCATATTATGAGTAACAGAAGCTTATATTGACAGTTAGAATGAGTTAATGCAGCAAGTCAATATTTGCAGTGTTGACCCTTCTTCTTCAGGACCTCTGCAATTCTCCCTGGCATGCTCTCAATCAACTTCTGGACCAAATCCTGACTGATAGCAGACCATTCTTGCAGAATCAATGCTTTAATTTTGTCTGAATTTGTTGGTTTTTGTTTGTCCACCCGTCTCTTGATGATTGACCACAAGTTCTCAATGGGATTAAGATCTGGGGAGTTTCCAGGCCATGGACCCAAAATCTCTATGTTTTGTTCCCTGAGCCATTTAGTTATCACCTTTGCTTTATGGCAAGGTGCTCCATCATGCTGGAAAAGGCATTGTTGAGCGCCAAACTGCTCTTGGACGGTTGGGAGAAGTTGCTCTTGGAGGACATTCTGGTACCATTCTTTATTCATGGCTGTGTTTTTAGGCAAGACTGTGAGAGAGCTGATTCCCTTGGCTGAGAAGCAACCCCACACATGAATGGTTTCAGGATGCTTTACAGTTGGCATGAGACAAGACTGGTGGTAGCGCTCACCTCTTCTTCTCCGAATAAGCTGTTTTCCAGATGTTCCAAACAATCGAAAAGGGGATTCATCAGAGAAAATGACTTTACCCCAGTCCTCAGCAGTCCACTCCCTGTACCTTTTGCAGAATATCAGTCTGTCCCTGATGTTTTTTCTGGAGAGAAGTGGCTTCTTTGCTGCCCTCCTTGAGATCAGGCCTTGCTCCAAGAGTCTCCGCCTCACAGTGCGTGCAGATGCACTCACACCTGCCTGCTGCCATTCCTCAGCAACCTCTGCACTGCTGGTAGCCCGATCCCGCAGCTGAAACACTTTTAAGAGACGGTCCTGCCGCTTGATGGTCTTTCTTGGGCACCCTGGAGCCTTTTTGGCACCAATGGAACCTCTCTCCTTGAAGTTCTTGATGATGCGATAGATTGTTGACTGAGGTGCAATCTTTCTAGCTGCAATACTCTTCCCAGTTAGGCCATTTTTGTGCAGTGCAATGATGACTGCACGTGTTTCTTTAGAGATAACCATGGTTAACAGAAGAGAAACAATGATGGCAAGCACCAGCCTCCTTTTAAAGTGTCCAGTGGTGTCATTCTTACTTAATCATGACAGATTGATCTCCAGCCCTGTCCTCATCAACACCCACACCTGTGTTAATGGAGCAATCACTGAAACGATGTTAGGTGGTCCTTTTAAGGCAGGGCTGCAATGATGTTGAAATGTGTTTTGGGGGATAAAGTTCATTTTCTAGGCAAATATTGACTTTGCAAGTAATTGCTGTTAAGCTGATCACTCTTTATAACATTCTGGAGTATATGCAAATTGCCATTAGAAAAACTGAAGCAGTAGACTTTGTAAAAATTAATATTTGTATCATTCTCAAAACTTTTGGCCATGACTGTACATAAATGTGACATCGCTTTCCAGTTAGCGATGATGATTTCCAGTTGCACACTGTTTTATTCTCCATTCATAGCTAAAGCCAAATGACTGATTCTGCTGGAGTTCCAGAGTACTGCAATGTGTCAGCTTAAATGACAGTCAGACAGGTTGTACAGAGTTACAAAAACATGGCTGCTTTCATCCAGAAACAGTGTCACATGTGTTCATTGCTTGTGTCTGATATCACTGCTTCATTCACTCATTCATTCATGCACAACCCATGACTGTTAGCTGTATAACCAGTTAACCAACCTCCATCTTCTCTGACTTCACAAACAAACAGGAACATTTCACTTGTTATTACAATACAGAGATCGATATGCAGCATTTACAACACATTTCCTCATACACAGTAAATTGGCATGTCTCCTGTTAAAATTTACAGAGTTCCAAAATAGAAAGACAGTTTAGGCTGTTAGCTCACATGTCTAGCAACATAGTAGATCTATACTGTTGTCTGTGTCCAAAGGCGAAAAAACATAATTGTAAAAGTAACTTTGGTCATTAATATAAATGTTCTACATTCTTCTACATCCATACTAGTAGCATGCACTTTTTATCCCACACGGATGAACGATGACAAGAACTGCTCACAAGTCATCTCACAAATATTCTTTTGTAGTATTACTTGCTAACACACGCCAGTGAGAGCAAAAAAAAAGAAAAGAATTCAGATACACACTAGATGAAGATTCTATGTTAACATAGAAAAACATATCTTTGCGGTATCTTAGATGGTTCTGTCTACCCCAGTGGGTGATTTGTAACTAAGTTATTTGATATTATGTAACATACCAGAAATTGTATGTCACCCGCTATTAATACTTTTTTCAAGTATAGCTTAGAAAATGGAGTTAAATGTTGTTATGCACAACCTCATGCATTTACTTTTTTTCTTAAACTTTCAGTCTAGCAACACAATAAGTTGCCATTTATACCCAGAATAAAATGCTAATATCCAATGTACAATGTTCTTATTTATATTAAATTTATATAGTAAGTGATGATATATTGGTAGGATATGCAATGACTTACTAATCAATGGGTTTCTGACTACCAGGACCCCCACCAATCTGCTAAGTTCAGCTGAGTTTGATGACTTGCTCCCTTCAAACTCCCCTAGGGCTTAGGGTTCCTGTTCTAATAATCATGGGGCTCCAACTGTGTGCTCATCACCAATCCTGTGGATAAAAGATCAATGGTTTCCATGAGATGACTCCTTTAAGCTGTGATGCAATTCCCTGTACTGCAGGTAGTCAGGAGCAGGTAAAAAATGCACACATCTTGGCCCCTTCATTCTCTGGATTGATAGGTTTTCTGAGGTGGAACTTCCACCAATGACAATACTATATTATATCCTAGCTACATGCTATAACATTCTTCGATAGGAATACCATTTCAACCTGTGACACAACCTGTCAGCAAATCATGTACTGTAGCTTATTCAGTGCTTGGGATTGATATATATTAATATTGAAAGTCCCATAGGTCCATTGATAATCTTCAAGAATTAAACAGACATTCTAAAGGAACTCCCTAGTAGTCAGTAACTTTTCTGCACTTAATAAATTTAATGATTTTATTTTATTTTATTTTAGAAAATGTATCAAAATACAAATCAAAAATTTTGAAAAAATATTAAGTAAATCATAAAAATATACAGAAATGAGACTACTAGGAGACTGCATCCTATCAAAGCTAAATGTGGCCTTGAATGAGCAGTTGCATCAGCCCAACATAATGGCTATTAACATGCAATGTGGATACAAATAATGAATGGTAAATCCCCACACATGCTTATATTTGCACTTACATCTCTTTGTTGACTTGGGATGCCCCATCAGTTGTGCCAGGTCTGTACTCTCCAATGTGACGAAGTGGGGCAAGCTTTTTCACAGCAGGGGATGCAAACATCCGTGGCAGAACTCTCAGGTTGCTCCGTAGTCTCCATCTCAGAAAGAACATTGCTGTCTAAGCAGGTTACAGGTTAGGCTTCAGGTTCACAGACGATGGATGAGTAGAAATGGACAAGATAAAGTTCAGACACAATATCAAATAGAAATCCACTAAACAACCGAATGTACTAACGTCCTAATGCCAAATGTCCAGCAAAACTGATCCAGCCAGTTAGAAGAGCATCCGTGGGAAATGTTCACAGAATCATTCCAGTGTTAAATATTTAAGAGAAACAGAGCCTGAGAGCACGCAGCAAGGCTTAGCTAAGCTAGTGATGATAGCTACTGGCGTAGAAGTCTGTGAAAAGGTTGTTCAATTTACCATTCACAAGGAGGAATTTTCACAGCATGGCGCTTCTCACAAGCCAGGGATCCTTTCCAGTAGCTTCTGCCCTTTTAACATATGTCATCACTTGTAGAGAAGCTGTGACAACACCCAAGAGACACAGTCCCTTTTAAAGAACCTTCAGCTGCTACAGAGTAGCTATTTCAAGATAAGCGGCAAGCCTCCTGCAAAGGCCTATCCAGCACCCAATCAGACAGGCAGAGAGGTGGGACTCACAAGCAGAAGCTCATCTACAGGAAAGGGGAGGAAATGGAAACTGTTATCTTATTTCTGAACTCCACACACCCACTGGATCTGTTTTATCATGTGCTTACACCACTGCTTCAGACACCTGCCTCCTCTGCTGCCAGTGTGTTCACTGTCACTAAGTCCAGCACACTGTATATCATCACAGACTGGTGCTTTATTATAGCTGCAGCCTCTGCTGGATTATATCCACTGCACCGAATACTTGTCTTAGTGACGATGAATCCTTCTCTTTGAGACAACCACACACAATTGCATGCAAAAGTGGTCTTTGGGTGGGTAGTCTTTTTAAAGAATATGGCTAGTATGTATAATGAATGGTGGAACTGTAAATTGTCACTTTAAATCTGGTCTGGATATGGGGGTGGCCTGTTCAAGAGGTTCCACTATACAGTATTATATCGCTGGAAATAGGAAGATCATGTATTCTGTATGATTCACAAATATGTCGCCTCTGTGACAACAAGCTGACATCACACCGATGAGTCACGTAAACTGTAGCTGTCATAGGTGGGGTATAAGCTTACTAAGAACTAGCCTGGATTTCCTTGATCTGGATGCAAAAGCTATAAGTGGCCATACCAAATATTTGCTGATCCTACCACATTACAAGCTCCATAGAATCTATACATATTATACGTCTATTGATTTGCATAAGTGAGATTTAGTAATTACATTATTACGTAACCACAAGTTATTGCACTAATGTACCATTACCTATTGCCTCAGCATTTGCTGCGTTTTATTCATGTTTACCAAGAAAAAACAGAAAAACATTCCAAATGAAGGAGACATCTGAAATTTTATTTTTTATACTTGCCATATCTTTAGGATTGATCACTACTAGTTTTCTCTAAAGTGCTCCATATAGCAAACACATCACAACATCATTACACGATTCTTTTTGGTGTGAATTCACACAATGTTACTCATTATGAGTAATATCAAAACCAAAAGTTATGTTATGATTATAGAACTTGAAGGGATGTTACAGGGGTTTTCCAGCAGTTAAAAGGTCACTAACTTCAACAAACTTTGCATAAATCAATAGTGCAAGCAAATATAATTAACTTTACAATATATCTTATCAGAGAAGCATCCTCTTATCTGGCACTTTTTCTGCCATTCACTTAGGAGTCTCTGTTTAAAGAGGACCTTTCACCACCTCCACCAGGTAAAGTTCTTAGCATGTGTTAATAGTCGCTGCTCCACTTATTCCAGCGCAGTTAGAATTTTCTCTCTAGTCTCTACTGTTCCTGAGCAACAAGCACAGTTAGTTTTGGTGCCTGATGTGCTATTTAAGCTCTGTATCGTCAGGAGGGCGGTGTTAGGCAGGGGGTGTTATTCAGAGCTCCAATCAGGGGTAGCTCAGAATCACACCCCTTGTCTGCATCTGCCTTACACCTCCCTCCTGAAAGTACAGAGTCTAAATAGCATATGAGGTACCAAAACTAACAGCAATGATTGCTTGGGAATGGTGGGCTAAAGAAAAATTCCAACTGTGTCAGAATCATTAGAGCAGAATCTATTAAGTGATGTTAAGAACTGGACTTGTTGGAGATGGTGAAAGGTCCTCTTTAACCCAATTTTAAGAGGTATCAGATTATAGAAAGGATGGGGAAAAGTGAGCAGGAGGTCAGTGTGATTGAGGGCAGACAGACAAGATGCTGCAGCTGAATAATAGGCTTCTATCTCACTCTGAATACAAGTCATAAAGTGGCAAAAATCATGTTACTCCTACAGTATGCACAATGTATTCTATAGAAGGACAGAAAGAATAATTTGCCACCAAGACCACCTCAACCAAATGATTTCCTGTCTCCCTGGTGCCGTGGTTCAGTATATGGTGGAACAGCTGGATAAACTACTGGGGGGGAGGGGGGCTGATGATAACCAAGGTTTTGTTGGAACCATAAACAAAGTAAATGGTACGTGGGGAATCCTTAAGAATATAAGAAAATAAATAAAAAATAAGCTCCAAGTGTAAGGGTCTTGCCAAACGTAGCAACCCTGACACTACTGCAGCGGTCTGGGAGGAAGGACAGAGACAAGTGAGCCCTAATCTCACCCCAGCCACTGTCCCTTCCTATTGCCACAGTTACCCTAAATGGTAAAAGGACAACCTGAAGACAAACCCTATACTGGGTAAGTGACACACAGAACAGGACAAGACAAAAACAACACAGAAGCAGAGAGAGCAAGCCAAGGGGTCAGTAACAAACGAGCAAAGCAGTACAAAGTCAAAATCCAAGAGAATAGTCAGGGGCAAGCCAAAGCGTCAGAGAATCAAGTAACAAAGTATCAAGGAGTATAGAAAGACAGCAGGCAAAACACAAGTGTAATAACCGGCAACCTGTTGAGAAATGACATCCTGTATATAGAAAGTCTGGGACCAGCCCCCAGATAGGTACACAGGCTGTCCATCACACAGGCCAGGAAGAGATTAACTCTAAGCAGTCCAGAGAGAAATGTTCAGACACGGGTGGGGCCGGAAATCAATTACACTGACTAGGACCATGTTCAGACTGAGCAGCAAGAAACTTACACAAAGAATCAAACTGAACACACCTCCTTCGCCACAGCATGCGAGCGGAGGGTGGCGCCGAGACCCGAAACGGCAGAGACGTTACACCAAGCTAAAGGGAAGGATCTCCAAGGTTGCCTTCTCTGGAATACTGCCTGTGTCATGTGCAACATAGGAAAGGCAGTAGGAACTTATGAACATATGGCTTAAAGTATTCCAAACCTTTAAACACACTTTGCATAAATCAATAGTACAGTGTGTATCTAGGGAATAGCACTATATCTGGCCATTATGTGACTTATCTTATTTAAAGAGGACCTTCCACCACATCCACCAATTCTAGCTATTCACATCATCTAATAGGTGCTGCTCCACTGATTCTGGCACAGTTGGAATTTTTTCCCTATCCCCCAAGATTCCTGAGAAATCGGTGCTGTTAGTTTTGGTGCCTCATATACTATTTAGGCTCTGTACTGTCAGGTGGGAAGTGTCAGACAGGAGCAGGCAGGGGGTGTGATTCTGAGCTCTGAAAATGTCCACTTTTGATTGGAGTTCTGAATCACACACCTTGCCTCATACTGCCTACCTGACAGTACAGAGCATATCAGGAACCAAAACTAATAGCATTGATTGTTTATGAGCTGTGGTGAATAGAGAGAAAATTTCTACTGTGCTGGGATCAATGGAGCAGCACCTGTTAACAGATGCTAAGAACTGGAGTTGATGGAGGTGGTGAAAGATCCTCTTTAAATGTTAGCAGTTTTCCCTCTGCAGGCTGTATCCGTCGTTTGCAGTTCTCCCTGAGCTGTATGGAGGAGACTAGCTTTCATACACAACACTCAGTAAGTAGAAGAGAATATATTCATAAACTCACTCAGAAATGGCCCAATGACATACAGTGGGGAAAAAAAAGTATTTAGTCAGCCACCAATTGTGCAAGTTCTCCCACTTAAAAATATGAGAGAGGCCTGTAATTGTCATCATAGGTAGACCTCAACTATGAGAGACAAAATGAGAAAACATATCTAGAAAATCACATTGTCTGATTTTTTTAAGAATTTATTTGCAAATTATGGTGGAAAATAAGTATTTGTTCACCTACACACAAGCAAGATTTCTGTCTCTCACAGACCTGTAACTTCTTCTTTAAGAAGTCCTCCACTCATTACCTGTAGTAATGGCACCTGTTTTACATTGTTATCAGTATAAAAGACACCTGTCCACAACCTCAAACAGTCACACTCCAAACTCCACTATGGTGAAGATCAAAGAGCTGTGGAAGGACACCAGAAACAAAATTGTAGACCTGCACCAGGCTGGGAAGACTGAATCTGCAATAGGCAAGCAGCTTGGTGTGAAGAAATCAACTGTGGGAGCAATAATTAGAAAATGGAAGACATACAAGACCACTAATAATCTCCCTCGATCAGGGGCTCCACGCAAGATCTCACCCCGTGGGGTCAAAATGATCACAAGAACGGTGAGCAAAAATCCCAGAACCACACGGGGGGACCTAGTGAATGACCTACAGAAAGCTGGGACTAACATAACAAAGGCTACTGTCAGTAACACACTACGCCGCCAGGAACTCAGATCCTGCAGTGCCAGACGTGTCCCCCTGCTTAAGCCAGTACATATCCAGACCCGTCTGAAGTTTGCTAGAGAGTATTTGGATGTTCCAGAAGAGTATTGGGAGAATGTCATATGGTCAGATGAAAGCAAAGTAGAACTGTTTGGTAGAAACACAAATGGTCGTGTTTGGAGGAGAGTGAATGCTGAGTTGCATCCAAAGCAGGGGCGTAACTACCGGGGTAGCAGTGGTAGCAGCTGCCACAGGGCCCGGGACATTACGGGGCCCCGCGGGCCCCCGATGCGTTTTTTTTTTTTTTTTTTATAGTCCGTTATCTGCTGGGGTAACCCCAGCAGGTAACGGGCCCTATATACTTACCGTTCCCCGAGGTCCCGCTCACAGCCGCCTGCGCTTCTGATTCTACGGAGACGGCTGTGAGCAGGAGCGGGGATCGGTATGTGAGGCCACGGGCCGAACACCTGCTATCATTATACTTCGGGGTCTTTTCAGACCCCGGAGTATAATTATCGGAAGCCCAGAGTTGGTGAGGGAACATAAAAAACAATATACACTTACTGCTCCTGCGCCTCGGGCCTGTTTGCTGACGTCCCAGACGTCAGCCGACGTCATTTTGCGTCGCGACGCCGGTCCCGCATCACGTGACGCCGGCCTGGTCTGCACAAGAAGAAGGCCGGAGTAGTGCACGGGCATGCGCCAGAGCGAGGAACAGGTAAGCAACGTTGTTTTTTTATGTTTCTATCCTCCCCTAGGTCTCCGATTATTATACTCTGGGGTCTGAAAAGACCCCAGAGTATAATAATTGTTCATGGGTGGTCCACAATGGGACATATAATAGTGTGTGCAGGGGCCACTATGGGGCAAAATACTCAGTGCAGGGGCCAATATGGGGAATAATAGTGTGTGCAGGGGCCATTATGGGATATAATACTGTGTGCAGGGCCCACTATGGGGAATACTACTGTGTGCAGGGGCCCCTATGGGATATGATGCTGTGTGCAGAGGCCACTATGGGACATGATACTGTGTGCAGGGGCCACTATGGGGCAAAATACTCAGTGCAGGGGCCACTATGGGGAATAATAGTGTGTGCAGGGGCCACTATGGGACATTATACTGTGTGCAGGGGCCCCTATGGGACATGATACTGTGTGCAGGGGCCCCTATGGGACATGATACTGTGTGCAGGGGCCACTATGGGACATGATACTGTGTGCAGGGGCCCCTATGGGACATGATACTGTGTGCAGGGGCCCCTATGGGGCATGATACTGTGTGCAGGGGCCCCTATGGGACATGATACTGTGTGCAGGGGCCCCTATGGGACATGATACTGTGTGCAGGGGCCCCTATGGGACATGATACTGTGTGCAGGGGCCCCTATGGGACATGATACTGTGTGCAGGGGCCACTATGGGACATGATACTGTGTGCAGGGGCCACTATGGCACATAATAGTGTGCGCAGGAATGCGTTTTTTTGGGGGGGTTTTTTTTGGGGGGGGGAAGTTGGAGGGGGCGTTCCGGGGGGGGAGGGGCCGGGGGCGGCGGTTCGGGGGGGGGCCCCATGTCAAATGTTTGCCTTGGGGCCCAGCCATTCCTAGTTACGCCACTGATCCAAAGAACACCTACTGTGAAGCATGGGGGTGGCAACATCATGCTTTGGGGCTGTTTCTCTGCAAAGGGACCAGGACTACTGATCCGTGTACATGAAAGAATGAATGGGCCATGTATCGTGAGATTTTGAGTGCAAACCTCCTTCCATTAGCAAGGGCATTGAAGATGAAACGTGGCTGGGTCATTCAGCATGACAATGATCCCAAGCACACCGCCAGGGCAACGAAGGATTGGCTTCGTAAGAAGCATTTCAAGGTCCTGGAGTGGCCTAGCCAGTCTCCAGATCTCAACCCCATATAAAATCTTTGGAGGGAGTTGAAAGTCCGTGTTGCCCAGCGACAGCCCCAAAACATCACTGCTCTAGAGGAGATCTGCATGGAGGAATGGGCCAACATGCCAGCAACAGTGTGTGCCAATCTTGTGAAGAATTACAGAAAACGTTTGACCTCTGTCATTGCCAACAAAGGATATAAAACAAAGTATTGAGATGAACTTTTGTTATTGACCAAATACTTATTTTCCACTATAATATGCAAATAAATTCTTTAAAAATCAGACAATGTGATTTTCTGGATTTTTCTCATTTTGTCTCTCATAGTTGAGGTCTACCTATGGTGTCAATTACAGGCCGGCCTCATCTTTTTCACTTGGTGGCTGACTAAATACTTTTTTTTCCCCATTGTATATAGAGAAGAACTGGTCAGTACTGATGTAAGTAAAGTACTTTGGTTGTGAATGAAAACTCCTATTCAGCTCAAGAATTAGTCTAAGCATGTGATTCTGCTCCTGCTTACTCTTCTCCTTCCGTTCTCTAATGACATCTATAGACACATATAATCTAAGTCATATGACTTGCAGTCGGTCTTGAGACAGATATAGCAACATTGCAGGGAATGTCAGTTTAGCATTTTTCTCTGATAAGGCCCAGTTCACATCTGCGCATGGGTTTCCATTCGGGGAGCCCGCTGGGAAACCCCCTGAACGGAAACCAATTCCGCATAGAAAAGCGGTTACCTTAGGAAACTGGTGGACCCAATAGACTATAATGGGGTCCGTGTGGTTTCCGCATGAAACATGAGGAGAGAAAAGTGCTGCTTGCAGAACTTTTCTCTCCGCATTTTTCATGCGGAGAGGGGAACGGAATGGCCCGAACGCAGATTCCCCTTACGTCCGACAGCAGCACAATATGGGGTATCTCTGCCCCTGTGTGTTGTTTAGGACAGTGGAACCTTTAATTAGCACCAAATTTAAGGTGCCTCCTACTAGCCCTATAAGAGGGCACCTGAGACCTCCCTCCACTGTGTTTTTTTCTGTCCTGTGTGGGACAGGTGGACGGAGGTCTCTGGTGACCTCCCGTTGCTAGGGTTTTTTTTCCTAAAAAAGCTCCTGGCTTACCTTTTTGGGGGTACCTCGGTCCTTTCCTACGTTCCTAAGATCCTCCGGTCCTTCGGGCCTTTTTCCGCCCCGCAGCGCAGCGTTACCCGGCTCATCGCTCTGCAGGCAGCACGATCCCGGAAGTAAGCGGGGAACCTCTTCGGCCGGAACCTTTTTTCGGTCCCGTGTTCCCCGGGGAAGGAAGCCTTTGCGCACCACCGCGGCCTACTTCCGGTTTTCTCAGAAAAGTGCGGTAAGTTTGAAAATTGGAATTTTAATGGCAAAATATAGATTTGTTTTTTGCTGCTTGTATGTGGAGCCTCTGGCTTAGGCTTATGCTCCTCTATGTTCCATTATGACATTTGACCTTGTTTGGCGCTGTATGAATATTTTCTTTGTTTGGCTCCTCCCCTCGCTGCTGTATTACATTTAAAAGGGCTTCAGTCCTTTACTGGGTGAGCTCGTGGTTACTAGCTCCTCTGCTGCGGTTTGCGGTGTCAGGGTTTTTCCTGACGGGATCTTTTTTTCAAGTGACCGATTTAAAAAAGTAAGGTACCCCTTGGTTTTTTTCTTCTTGTAAGCGATGCTTGGCAATCTTCTATTCTACATTGTCATGTGGCTTTTGATGTTTCAGATGTCATCTTCTGCATCAGGTAATGGCGATGGGCTTAGGAGGAAAAAGTCCTCTAAACGTAAACACCTAATGTGTTTGGATTGCAATACCCCTTTACCTGACGGCTATGATTTTACCCGCTGTCGCCAATGCCGCGGACCTCCGTCAGAAGAACCTTCTATAAGAGAGGTTGTCACATGGGTAAAGGACTATATGGAGGAGTCTCTTAAGGAGATCCGTTCTTCCATCGCCCAGATTGCCAAGAAACCACGGGTTGAGACACAGTCCTCCCTACGCATCGCTGACGAAGATTATCAGATAGTGGACGAGACACTCTCATCTGACGATTCCACTGAAGATTCCAGCAGGCCGTGCTTCCCACTCGAAAAATTAAGCCGGCTGCTGAAGTCCATCCGGTCTAAGGATCGTGATGTTGACGGGGAAGCCTCCACGTCCACCTATAGAGGGCCTAGGGTCTTCCAAGTGGACGAGACATTACAAAGATTAATGTCTTCAGAGTGGAAATGTCCTGAAAAACCTCTTGTGGTTTCTAGGAGGTTCAAGGCTTTATTCCCAGTTGCTCAATGGGATCAATGGGGTCCTCCTCCCAAGGTGGATATGGCGGTGGCCAAACTGTCCCGCCGCACTATGGTACCATCAGATGATGGATCAAATTTGCACGACGCCATGGACAGGCGCATCGACAATACCCTCAAGAAGGCGTATTCAGCTGCCTCGGCCCAGACCGCTGTGGCGGTTGCGTCTTGTGAAGTGTCAGCCTCTTCTCAAGGGAAGAGCAGTCAAAATCCGGTCAGACAACATGACCACAGTGCTGTACGTGAACAGACAGGGAGGCACCAGATCACCAACCCTCCTCAGGGAGGCAGATCTGATATTTACATGGGCAGAGAAAAATCTAACCCATTTATCCGCAGTTCACATCAAGGGCTCCCTGAACATAGTAGCGGATCGGTTGAGTTGGGGTCATGCCGTATCAGGAGAATGGTCACTCAATCCAGAAGTCTTTCATCAGATTACCCTGAAGTGGGGTCTTCCAGAAATAGACCTCATGGCAACCCGACTCAACGCCAAGGTGGAGACGTTCTGTTCCCTTTACCAGGAGGACAATCCCTTGGCAGTGGATGCCCTGTCCATCCCTTGGAGGTCCAGGCTGGCATACATCTTCCCTCCAATTCCAATAATACCGAAGGTATTGATGAAAATCAGACAGGAACAAGTCTCTGTGATAGCCATCATTCCATTCTGGCCAAAAAGAGCTTGGTTTTCCCAACTCATGGAGATGAGTCGAGGGATATATTGGAGGCTTCCCCTCATCCAGAACCTGGTTTCCTAAGGATCTCTGAAGTGCCAGGATCTCTGGAGATTCAACCTGACAGCCTGGAGGTTGAGCAGTCCCTACAGCAGGATAGAGGACTGTCAGAGGCCGTCCTGAAGACCCTTTCTTCTGCAAGAGCAGACTCTACCAATAAGAACTACCAGAGGACAGCCAAGATTTTCATGGAGTGGTGCTCCAAGAAGGGTATTAATAATTTACAACCTTCAACGGCTGATATTTTAAATTTTCTTCAGGACGGTTTGGATAAGGGCCTTGCCCCTGCCACTTTGAAAGTGCAGATTGCGGCCCTCTCCGCTCATTTGAACAGACGTCTGTCTCAGGATCCTCTGGTTGCAAGGTTCCTTAAAGGGGCAATGAGGCTAAAGCCCTCAGTATCATCTCCAGTTCCCCAGTGGGACCTTGCGGTAGTCCTTACAGGCCTGTGCGGTCCTCCATTTGAACCCTTGGAGACTACGGAGCTAATTTCGCTACCAGTGTTTTTCCCCACTCCAACCTCTGAGGAGGAAGAAAAGCTCCACACCTTAGATGTGGTAAGGTGTCTGCGGATTTACCTATCCCGCACTCAACCGTTTAGGAAGGCCGAAAACCTACTAATTAATATGCAGGGTAAAAACAAAGGCCTCAAGGCTTCCAAGCCTACTCTATCCACACGGATCAAGGAGACAATTAGGTCTTCCTTCCTTATTCAGGAGTTACTCCCTCCAGTTTTTTCTACGGCCCACTTGACCAGGGCTGTGTCGACTTCTTGGGCTGAGTACCGGTCCTTACCTTTGGACCAGATTTGTGCGGCTGCATCATGGTCATCCCAGTTGACCTTTGTCAAACATTATCGTTTAGACGTCCGCAGTTCCCAGACAACTGCCTTTGGTCAGACAGTCCTTGACGTTGTAAGGCGAGGAAACCCTCCCTAGGGGAATTTCTTGCTATCTCCCCATATTGTGCTGCTGTCGGACGTAAGGGGAATCGTTGATTGTAATGTCAATCTGTATTCCCTTAGTCCAGACAGCAGCATAAGGCTTCCCTCCCTAGAAGCTTGTTTCCTTTTACTTTATAATTTACACAGTGGAGGGAGGTCTCAGGTGCCCTCTTATAGGGCTAGTAGGAGGCACCTTAAATTTGGTGCTAATTAAAGGTTCCACTGTCCTAAACAACACACAGGGGCAGAGATACCCTATATTGTGCTGCTGTCTGGACTAAGGGAATACAGATTGACATTACAATCAACGATGTGAACCGGGCTTAAGATATATCACAAAGTTTCTTATAATTGCCTGTACTATTGATTTATGCAAAGTTTGTTGAAAAGTTAGTGACCATTTCAGCCTTGGTACGGGAAAGCAAGGTTTCTAGAACATTGGGATGATCCAAATGGAAGAGAGTCTGTTGTGTTACGGAAAGAGAAAATTTTAGCAGAGGTGAAGGAGTATTTAAATTACAGAGGATGGGAGAGAACTAGGCAACAAGTAAAGAGGTAGATAGTTTAGAGAGTGGACACTCTATACTGATTTAAGACAGTGGATAGGGAGATCCATTTGTTACAACGCAACATTGAAAACCAATGTGCTTACAAAAATTCAAGAAATCACATTCTTGAAAATCAACATAAAAAACTGGGCTAAAATACCAATGACCTATCCAAAATGGCTTGTCCATGTCTGACAATTAATGACCTGTCCTTAGGATAGGTAATTTATTTGAAACTGGTGGAAATCCAACACCAGAGCTTCTGGCTCCATACACTGTGCTAAAAATAACTGGTCGATGCTCAGCCGGGTGTCTGACCCCCAAAGATTTCAAAGTAATGACTTATCCAAAACATAATCATTAATTTTCAGTCTTTGACAATACCCTAAGTATAGACCAATATCAGATTGGTGGGAGCATCTGACACCCGGGACCCTTCCTGATCAGCTGTTCACAGCAGCTGATACACAGAGAATGGAGCAGGGAATGAATGGAGCTCCATTCTCTGTATAGTGGCTGAACCAAGTCACTGCAGCTTAGCTACCATTCAAGTGAATGGCTACTACACAGAGAAAGGTGATATCTGAATCTTGCTCCTTTCTCTGTGTAGCAGCTGTTGAGAACAACTGACTTTTAACCCAGAAAACCTCTGTAACGTGTATGTTCACAAATGCCATAAATCTAGCAAACAAAATCTCATCCACACACTGCACAAAAATTTCAATGTGAAACTTGACAAGTAGTGGAAATTTTTTGTTCACATTTTCACATGAAATTTCACTTTTGCAATGCTTAAGGTGAGCTTGAGGCAAATCTGTAACAATTTTTTTAATTTTTTTTTTAGCATTTACTAAAGTGTTCTACTTGCAGACTTTTGCCACAGAATCCACAGATTAATATGCAACATATTTTTTTGTATACTGAAAATAATGCACCGAGCATTCCTGGAGTTCTATCTGGATACTTTGCCTGGCCTTGAAGTGACCCATCCTCTGTCTTCTTCATTACTGGGCAGTGTGCTCATACACCTGTCGTATTTTATTGCCGAGATCTAAAGTCAGAGAATATCATGTTGAATGCAGATGGCCACATCCATATCATTGACCTGGAGCTGGCCCATGATGATATCACTGTTTGCAATAAAATTCATAGAGTGACAGGCACCTTCTGTTATGTACTACCCGAAGCGCTTCTCAGTAAAGGATATGGCACAGCCATTAAATAGTGGAGCTTTGGGATTTGTGGTATCCAGAATGGTAACATGATGCTTTCTATTTTACAACCACATTTAAAAAAAAAGATTGGACGTTGTGTAAAATGTAAAGCACACGAGAATGCAATGATTTGGAAATCTCATATAACCATATATAGAAATTGATGGCAGCATCACATCTCAAAAAAGTTGGGATAGAGTTAACAAATGGCTGGAAAAGTGGTGTCATTATCTGTGAACACAATTCGCCGTGCAATCCACAAATGCAATTTAAAGCTGTATCATGCATAGAAACACCACTGTCTTCTCTGGGTTAAAGCTCATTTAAAATGGACTGAGGTAAAATTGAAAACTTATTTTTTTTTCTGGTGAACCAGTTTGAAATTCTTTATGGAAATTGTGGATGTAGTGCTCTGTGGACTCAAGAGGAGAGGGGCCATCTAGCTGGTTACCAGCACACAGTTCAAAAGCAAGCCTATATCTCTGATAGTATGGGGTTGCATTAGTGTCTCTGGCATGGGCAGCTCAAACATCTTGCAAAGCAATGAGCAGTATATAGAGGTTTTACAACATATATTCCCATCCAGACAACTTCTCTTTCAGGGAAGATCTTGCATATTTCAGCATCCATCACAACAGCATGGCTTCGTAGAAGAACAGTCTGGGTTGAGCACTGTTTAGCAGCTAGAATAAATGCTGCCTCCGATGCCGCCCCTGCTACATCTTGTGTCACCCCCTCTACCTTGTAAGCTCTTGCGAGCAGGGCCCTCAGTCCCATTATGTGAATTTCTTTGTAATGTATCTTTTTTGTCTGTACTTGAACCCTACAAATTGTACAGTGCTGCGGAATATGTTGGCGGTATATAAATAAAATGTATTATTATTATTATTATTATATTAATAATAATCCTACATCAGACAAGAATAGGACAACATTCTTCCACCAAAACTCCAGCCATTGGTCTACTAATTTCCCAGATGTATGCTGACTGCTGTAAAAAGTAGAAGGGATGCTACACATTGGTAGACATGACCCTGCCCCAATTTTTTTGAAAAGTGTTTGTGTCATCAATTTCTAAATGAGTTAATTTTTTCAAATGAAATGGAAACATTTCAAACTTTCACCTGCTGATATGTGTTCTATGTTCTTTTGTGAAAAAAATATGGTTATATGAGAATTCCAAATCATTGCATTCTTGTTTTCTTTACATTTTATACAGCAGTCCAACTTTTTGGAATTTAGGGTTGTACAAGCAAATGTCATAACCACTCAGAAGCCCACATTTCTAACTTAGCTTGTTGCTGATAAAATCATTGGTGTCCGAGTGGAGTAGCAATATGGTGCTCATGCAGTTAGCATCACTTCTCTTCCCCACTGTGGTAAAGCCCAGCAACTCCATTTGGCTCCTTGATGGGTCACCTCTCAGATACTCTACCAGATACTCTTCTTTACTTCAGATGTTATGGTACAACAGGTTTTCAGAAGGACAACTTTAACAGTGGAGTGTAGAAATGTGACTCTAGGTCTCTAGGCTGTGGCAATGAACAAAGTACTTCCAACCTTGCAGGGAGATGCACTACCCTTCACCACACATTCTGGGCTCCTGCTCACCAGATTCACTGAATAACTGATGTCTTAGGCATAGTCTTTGTTCTATAGCTCTCCCTGACTTCACTAGGTGTTATCCACCAAGAAACCCTCCTACAGTGAATGGATATCCTGCTCCCACAAGTCATCTCTCCATCTCGCCTTCTATGAAATGCAGAAATGGCGCGTCAATGGGGAGCCATCTCATGCCATGAGTAGCTGGGGTAACGCCTGACATCAACATGCCACATCATGGGAGAGCAATGCACAAGTTCCCCGTGGTGTAACTCATGGGCTCAACTTAGTTCTGAAATCACTGCACGATCCATCTTCCAGAAAGTACTAAAATACTGACTGTGCAATGACCTGTACTAATTAAAGAGATGTCAGAATGCATACAACACATCATAAAGTATATACTATAACACACAAACCTTACTAAGCAAAGTTGTGGTGCACCAACTTGCTAGGGCTGTGTTCTCACTCTATCTACAGTCATGGCCAAAAGTTTTGAGAATGATACAAATATAAATTTTTACAAAGTCTACTGCTTCAGTTTTTCTAATGGCAATTTGCATATACTCCAGAATGTTATAAAGAGTGATCAGCTTAACAGCAATTACTTGCAAAGTCAATATTTGCCTAGAAAATGAACTTTATCCCCCAAAACACATTTCAACATCATTGCAGCCCTGCCTTAAAAGGACCACCTAACATCGTTTCAGTGATTGCTCCATTAACACAGGTGTGGGTGTTGATGAGGACAGGGCTGGAGATCAATCTGTTATGACTAAGTAAGAATGACACCACTGGACACTTTAAAAGGAGGCTGGTGCTTGCCATCATTGTTTCTCTTCTGTTAACCATGGTTATCTCTAAAGAAACACGTGCAGTCATCATTGCACTGCACAAAAATGGCCTAACTGGGAAGAGTATTGCAGCTAGAAAGATTGCACCTCAGTCAACAATCTATCGCATCATCAAGAACTTCAAGGAGAGAGGTTCCATTGGTGCCAAAAAGGCTCCAGGGCGCCCAAGAAAGACCAGCAAGCGGCAGGACTGTCTCTTAAAAGTGTTTCAGCTGCGGGATCGGGCTACCAGCAGTGCAGAGCTTGCTGAGGAATGGCAGCAGGCAGGTGTGAGTGCATCTGCACGCACTGTGAGGCGGAGACTCTTGGAGCAAGGCCTGGTCTCAAGGAGGGCAGCAAAGAAGCCACTTCTCTCCAGAAAAAACATCAGGGACAGACTGATATTCTGCAAAAGGTACAGGGAGTGGACTGCTGAGGACTGGGGTAAAGTCATTTTCTCTGATGAATCCCCTTTTTGATTGTTTGGAACATCTGGAAAACAGCTTATTTGGAGAAGAAGAGGTGAGCGCTACCACCAGTCTTGTCTCATGCCAACTGTAAAGCATCCTGAAACCATTCATGTGTGGGGTTGCTTCTCAGCCAAGGGAATCGGCTCTCTCACAGTCTTGCCTAAAAACACAGCCATGAATAAAGAATGGTACCAGAATGTCCTCCAAGAGCAACTTCTCCCAACCGTCCAAGAGCAGTTTGGCGCTCAACAATGCCTTTTCCAGCATGATGGAGCACCTTGCCATAAAGCAAAGGTGATAACTAAATGGCTCAAGGAACAAAACATAGAGATTTTGGGTCCATGGCCTGGAAACTCCCCAGATCTTAATCCCATTGAGAACTTGTGGTCAATCATCAAGAGACGGGTGGACAAACAAAAACCAACAAATTCAGACAAAATTAAAGCATTGATTCTGCAAGAATGGACTGCTATCAGTCAGGATTTGGTCCAGAAGTTGATTGAGAGCATGCCAGGGAGAATTGCAGAGGTCCTGAAGAAGAAGGGTCAACACTGCAAATATTGACTTGCTGCATTAACTCATTCTAACTGTCAATATAAGCTTCTGTTACTCATAATATGAATGCAATTATATTTCTGTATGTGATAAAAACATCTGACAAACACACATAAAATCCACAGGGCAGCAGATCATGTGAAAATATAATATTTGTGTCATTCTCAAAACTTTTGGCCATGACTGTACAGGTGCAGTCAGGGCAAGGATTTAATCTTCCCTGTGCAATGAAACAACTGTTCAAGGTGTGAATCTGCATTACCTGACATCCCTCCCTTACTTTGTGATTGTTGCCTCTGACAATTGGCTAAATGGGAACGAAGACTCTCCCTCCAGTGCCTTCCTCTCTACACCCAGGTGCTCTGTAGTATCTTTCTACCATAACTACCCACCTGGGGAACCCACTCACTTAGTAATTTTACATTGGGCCACTTGAGGAAATGACTTCCTCCCAGGAATTTCTAAGTGTTCCACATGAGGAATGCTCCACCCAGTCCTGCCCAGGAATTTTCAATTTGGCCCATCCACGGACTTCACTTCCAGAAATTTTAGACCTCCACATCTGCTATTAGACGTTACAGGAAACAACCAGCTATTGGCAGTCACCTAAGTCTACATTACGGGCTGCCACCTCTTTGCCTACAGGTCCTGCACCAATCCACACTACTACCCTACTGCAGCTCAGATCATACATGTGA
The DNA here is from genome assembly GCA_947044405.1 of Leptodactylus fallax. NCBI lineage: Eukaryota > Metazoa > Chordata > Amphibia > Anura > Leptodactylidae > Leptodactylus > Leptodactylus fallax. The sequence continues at coordinate 5,532,589 of CAMRHE010000029.1, read as the reverse complement.
CACAGTATGATATTTATCTTACTAAGTGTGAAGTGTATATCCAAGTTCCTAACAACATATATAGCATAAACTTGTAACAATTGTCCATAGGTGTAGGTCTTTGTAGCAGCTTCAGGATTTGGTCTTCAGAATCTGACCATGTGATTTTAAAGGCTTGAACACATAACTCTACTTTTTGACCATGGAGTCCCAACCCAAGCAAACTGGACTGAGGAGGTCAACTCACACCAGGATTTTGCTCTCGGCCATCCTGTGGTCAGCAACAGTGGGCCTTCTGGCTCCCTTTCATTTTCGATTGCTCCGCTGTTGCCTTTGGCTGATCCCCTTCCAGAATGACTCAACAGACTCCAGGGCTCTTCACCCATGTCACTTATAGCAGCCTCCTCTTGGGTGAACTCCATAATGACACACTCTGGTTCCTCGCTTAGCATACTTTACACCCACTCTAAGGCCTCATCCACACACTCCCCCAGAGCCCCTTTCCTAAATGAGGATTTTTTAGCCTTCCAGGACAGGGGTTAAACGACTAGGTGGTTTGCTCATGTGCAGCAAGATGTCCGTCACTGCTTCTCCAGTGTGCAGCGCCCCTGTCCAGACCCTCCAGAGTTGCCCCAAAGCACGCTGCCCCCTGCAGCACTTGGAGTTCTTTGGTGGGCGAAGACCTTGTCAGTGGAACAATACGCACAGGACACCTATCATTGTATTAGTCCATTATCTCATGTTACATACCTGAATGTTTCATCACAAAGACCATTCTGCTAAGATAACAGAAGCAGCACTAAATATGTTTTTGAGATGTCTTTCTCTTATGCCTTGCATAATGTACCCGTGACTACTACCCAGAACATAATACCTTCTAACCTATGTCTCTGATGTATGTGGCCTTGGCTGCCCTAGAACATTGTCTCTGAATTATCTTGATGCTGCACTATTGCAAGTGTGTTTCTGCCTCAGGCTCTTGGCTTGGCATCATACAATCCTGGACTGGCATCTCAGATCAGTCCAGTTGGTGTGCATAATAAAACCAATTGGCCTTTACCTATTGGAATAATCCAAAAGATAATGGCTGATTTAAACGAAAAAAAAAAAATGGCAAGTGTGTGGTCAGTGGGGCTGGACAAGGCTGCTGCATGAAGGCCCCCATAAACTTGAGGCCCCCATAAATTCTGAGGCCCTAAGCAGTTGCGAGGGCTGCATTATGGCCTACACCACCATAGGATATGCCATCAATATTAGACCTGCAAAGGTCTGAGACCCAGGACCCCTGCAGGTCAGCTGCTCCAGGACAGCTTGTCTCCCGGTAATGTTTACAAGCCAGGAGCCACTTTTCTCACTTACCGTACAAAGTGTAGTAGCAGCGGTGATTGAGCAGCTTGTCTAGTCGAGGGTATTGTTTGTTTCTGACTATATTAAAGTTTAAAATCCGCACTGCTTGTGAGTGGCTACAACTGTAATGTATATTGTATACTGAGGATATAACAATATAACAAGCAGCTATGATCAGGGGAATACATGCCTGTGCAACTTGTGTAAACACAAATTTGTTCACAGCCACCTGAAAAGGCAAATAATAGAATGCATGTATTGGGTTGCAATTACGGGGATGAGCCAGGGGTCTTGGTAGGGTCTCAAAAGATCAGAGCGTGACATATAGTTTAGGATTTCCTGGAAGAAGTACAGCTGATATGGGGGAATTTGGGTAGCTGATATGGGTAATCCTAGTAGTGAAGAGTCTGACATGAGAGAGATTCTAGGAGTGAAGTATTCATATGCTGGGAATAGTTGAGCTGGTATGGAGAGATACTAAGAATAACCCCCTCCCGTCGGTGACATTTTTTGATTTTTGATTTTCATTTTTGACTCCCCACTTTCCAAACTCCTTAACAAAGATCTAAAACTTTGCAAACATTTTTTTAAAAGTCGCCATATTCTGACACCCATAACTTTTATATATTTCTGTGTGCGAGGATGCATAGGGTGACTTTTGTTGCGGCGCCAGGTGTGCTTTATAGTTATACCATTTTGGGGGAATGTCTATTGCTTTGATCACTTTTTATGTAAATTTTTATCAAAGGCGAAACAGCAAAATAACGGCGGTTCGTTAATATTTAACATTTTTTTAAATATTTTTTTTTACTTTTTTCTGGCGCCTTGGTCAGTTTTACGAGCACTGATCGTATTATACAGCAGAGACCCGGTGGCTATGGTGGCTCCAGTACTATTAGGCCGGAGCTCCATGAGGCGTAAAAAAAAGTGGTGCTTTACAGTCACAGCAAAGTGGATATGTGATTCTAGTGAATCCCATTCCCGCTTTGCTGTAAAAAACCGTGGCGATTTCCAAAACTGTTACGGTTTTGGAAATCGCAGCATGTCAATTATACCTACGGAAATGCCGGCAGTTTCTCTATAGATATAATTGAAGCAGAAAGTCTGCAGAGGAAACCTATGCGAACTTTCTGTCCAAAGCACTGCGGGAAGAACCGCGATGCGTTGCCGATATGGTTTTTCTCACAGCGCTTTTTTGCTGCGGGATGCCACGTGGAGCCTTAGCCTTACGGCAGATGTCAAGAAGGGGATAAAGGATCTGATCAAAGGTGGACACAGATAGTTGAGGGTCCTGTGCAAGTCCAGTTATGGGCCCCTTGTTTTCCAACATCTAAGCAGAGAGCACCTCATTCCCAATCTAAAAAACCACAAGTAATTGTTAGCCATTAAAGAGAACCTTTCATCACCTCCAACAGGTCCAGTTCTTTACACTGGTGCTGCTCTGCTGATTCCAGCACAATTGGAATTTTTTCTCTAGCCCCCACCATTCCTGAGCAATCAATGCTGTTAGTTTTGGTGTTTGGCATACTATTTAGACTCTGTACTATCAGGAGGGCGGTGGTGTCAGGCAGGAGCAGTGTGATTCTGAGCTCTGACACTGGCTGCCTCTGATTGGAGCTCTGAGTCATGCCCCCCTGCCTGACACTGCTCTTCTGACAGTACAGAGCTTAAATAGCACATCAGACTCCAAAATGAACTGCGCTTGTTGCTAGGAAACCGTAGGGGCTAGAGAGAAAATTCCAACAGCACTGGGATCAGTGAAGTGGCACTTATTAACAGATGCTAAGAACTTGAATTGGTTGAGGTGGTGAAAGGTCCTCTTTAAGTTTCTTAGACTGCAGGTAAATGCCTAAGTTTATAGACAGTAGAAAGTTGTTGTTAAGGTCATAGGGCCGCTTGAGCTACTGGGAACCTGTGCAGCGACCATGGAATCTGAGAGGTTAAGAAGACTTTCACTTCAAGCTGTTGGTTGCTAAGGCAGCTGGGAGCCTTCTAAAGCATGGGTCCCCAACCACCGGTCCGCAGACCGAGACTGGGCCGTTGGGGGGTCTTTTGCCGGTCCGCGGGTCGGCAATTTGGCCACAGTGTTGAGGCTCCTAGCTCTATACTAAACATGATCCTCCCCCCTCTACGTTCTCTATAGTACAGTCATGGCCAAAAGTTTTGAGAATGACACAAATATTATATTTTCACATGATCTGCTGCCCTGTGGTTTTTATGTGTGTTTGTCAGATGTTTTTATCACATACAGAAATATAATTGCATTCATATTATGAGTAACAGAAGCTTATATTGACAGTTAGAATGAGTTAATGCAGCAAGTCAATATTTGCAGTGTTGACCTTTCTTCTTCAGGACCTCTGCAATTCTCCCTGGCATGCTCTCAATCAACTTCTGGACCAAATCCTGACTGATAGCAGTCCATTCTTGCAGAATCAATGCTTTAATTTTGTCTGAATTTGTTGGTTTTTGTTTGTCCACCCGTCTCTTGATGATTGACCACAAGTTCTCAATGGGATTAAGATCTGGGGAGTTTCCAGGCCATGGACCCAAAATCTCTATGTTTTGTTCCCTGAGCCATTTAGTTATCACCTTTGCTTTATGGCAAGGTGCTCCATCATGCTGGAAAAGGCATTGTTGAGCGCCAAACTGCTCTTGGACGGTTGGGAGAAGTTGCTCTTGGAGGACATTCTGGTACCATTCTTTATTCATGGCTGTGTTTTTAGGCAAGACTGTGAGAGAGCCGATTCCCTTGGCTGAGAAGCAACCCCACACATGAATGGTTTCAGGATGCTTTACAGTTGGCATGAGACAAGACTTCTCCGAATAAGCTGTTTTCCAGATGTTACAAACAATCGAAAAGGGGATTCATCAGAGAAAATGACTTTACCCCAGTCCTCAGCAGTCCATTCCCTGTACCTTTTGCAGAATATCAGTCTGTCCCTGATGTTTTTTCTGGAGAGAAGTGGCTTCTTTGCTGCCCTCCTTGAGACCAGGCCTTGCTCCAAGAGTCTCCGCCTCACAGTGCGTGCAGATGCACTCACACCTGCCTGCTGCCATTCCTCAGCAAGCTCTGCACTGCTGGTAGCCCAATCCCGCAGCTGAAACACTTTTAAGAGACGGTCCTGCCGCTTGCTGGTCTTTCTTGGGCGCCCTGGAGCCTTTTTGGCACCAATGGAACCTCTCTCCTTGAAGTTCTTGATGATGCGATAGATTGTTGACTGAGGTGCAATCTTTCTAGCTGCAATACTCTTCCCAGTTAGGCCATTTTTGTGCAGTGCAATGATGACTGCACGTGTTTCTTTAGAGATAACCATGGTTAACAGAAGAGAAACAATGATGGCAAGCACCAGCTTCCTTTTAAAGTGTCCAGTGGTGTCATTCTTACTTAGTCATGACAGATTGATCTCCAGCCCTGTCCTCATCAACACCCACACCTGTGTTAATGGAGCAATCACTGAAACGATGTTAGGTGGTCCTTTTAAGGCAGGGCTGCAATGATGTTGAAATGTGTTTTGGGGGATAAAGTTCATTTTCTAGGCAAATATTGACTTTTCAAGTAATTGCTGTTAAGCTGATCACTCTTTATAACATTCTGGAGTATATGCAAATTGCCATTAGAAAAACTGAAGCAGTAGACTTTGTAAAAATTAATATTTGTATCATTCTCAAAACTTTTGGCCATGACTGTACATCAAACAGCGCTGTACACCGGGGTGTGCTGACAGGACCTCAGTGTACAGCACTGTAGACCAGGTCCCCACCATTAGCTACGTAGCTAATTGCGGGGACCTGGTCTACAGCGCTGTACACCGAGGTCCCACCAGCACACCCCGGTGTATAGCGCTGTTTGCTGTATAATCCCGCCCCCATATGACCAAAGCCCCACCCCTAAACTGACCGCCCCACCTCCCTGCCGGGCTGTGGCAATAAAAGGTTGGGGACTGCTGTTCTAAAGGATCTCAGGCCTGCCATAGCAATATAACTATTGAGGTCAGCCTCAGTAGTAGTACAAGGATTTTACCATAGACTGATGATGATATGATATGACATATGATATAAACAACACAGGTTCAAACCCCCTAGGGGGAAGCGGGCAATTAAAAAAAAGTAAGAAAATTTTAAAAGTTTAGAACAAATTTAAAAAAAATATAAAAGTTTTTATTCCTCGTTTCCCTGGATCACATATAAAAAAACATAAACAAATTATGCATCCATATCACAAAACGCCCAGACTATAAAAATTTTAAATTATTTATCTCACAGGATGAACACAGTAGTAGGGAAAAAAAAATCAGAAATGCCCATATTGCCGTTTTTGGAATTGCCTTAATTACAGCAGAATTCCAGTTACTTTTTATTGATGAATTATCCTCAACACCCACTGTTCAGCTGTGTGAAAGGTCTTTGGTTTCATGTGAGCACCAAGATCTCTTTACTGTTTACATTGCATGTCATCTGTTTAATAGTGGCCTTGCAATTAACCCATATATTTAAATATGACAGCCGCTCAGGAGCTGAGCGACTGCCATAGCTGTCAGGTCTCTGCTGAAAAAGCTGACTGAGGCTTATGGGCGTCGTCATTTTGGGAAGGATCGCCAAAGCGCCCAGGCTCCAAGGTTATTAAAGGCTCCCAGGCTTGCCTTGCATTAACTTCTATTACAGGTTGCTCTATTGCGTTAGTGATCAGACTCACTGGGGTTCAAGACCCCTAGGAAGGCTAATCATTATAGTTAAGAAAAAAATTAAAAATGAATAAGAATTAAAAATTCAAATCACACCATTTCACATATAAAAGTAAAAAACTAAGTGAAACAAATACACGTTAGGTATCCATGTGTCAGAAAACGCCTTGTCTACAAACTTTTTCCCATATGTTGAACGCCATAGTGGAAAAAAAAAAATCAAAAGACCCGAACTGCTGTTTTGCCTCTGTTAAAAATTCACAAAAGGGTATACCTAAAAAGTACACCTGGCCCCACAAAAAAAGACGCCCTATGCATTCCTGTACACGGAAATATAAAAAAGTTACAATGTAAACAACCAGGACCAGATCCACAGAATCCCTTGGTGATAGGATGTGGAAGAAAGGAACCGCGCTTACCCAGATGTCTTCAAGGAAGGTCTTTATTGATACCAGAACACACAACGCGTTTCGGAGCTACAAGATGCCCCTTTTTCAAGTGTACAATTTTGGTACATATAGCCTCTAATTCTACCCCATTTTAGCCACTAAAAGCAACAGAATGAATGACAGCAAGCAGAGATCTAGAAAACCGTGAGGTAATCACAGTATATGCTATACACCAAAATTGTACACTTGAAAAAGGGGCATCTTGTAGCTCCAAAACGCGTTGTGTGTTCTGGTATCAATAAAGACCTTCCTTGAAGACATCTGGGTAAGCGCGGTTTCTTTCTTCCACATCCTATCACTCTGAGGCTCTGGTCCTCATTGTTTACATTGGATGCATACGTCCTTGTGGCGGTACCCTGCAGCTGTCCCATATTGGATGTCTACACTGACTATTCTGCACTCCAGGGAGTTGTGACTTATTCACAACCCCACAAGGTGATCAATATTCCCTATAGTATCTAGATCTACTAATTTGACGGTACTACACTATGGATTGCGCAGTGCTGTTTTTTTCTTTGTATATATATTTTCTTTGTATATTTTTTTTTTGCATATAAAAAAGTTACGTCAGAGTATGGCGACTCCAAGAAAAAAAAATTTTTTGCAAACTTTTGGATTTTTTTAAGGGGTTAAAATGTAAATAAAACTATATAAATTTGGTATCCCTGGAACAGTACCGACCAATAGCATACAGGTGACATGTCATTTTGGCTGCACAGTGAATACTGTAAAGTAAGAAAGTCACACAAATGCAGTTTTTCTCTAATTCTACCCCATTCTGAATTTTTTTCCAGCTTCCCAGTACATTGTACAGAATACTAAATGGTACCATTACAAATTACAGTTGGTCCTGCAAACATTAGGACCTCATAAGGCTTTGTGAACAGAAAAATGGCTATTATTACATAACACAGCCGCTATGAAACAGATGGTGTGCAATGTAAACAGTGAAGATGTCACAGCATTTTCACAAGAACCACAGCCCCTTCAAGCAGCTGATCAGTGGGGGTCCAGGGTGTTGGACTTTCACTGATCTCTTATTGATGACCTATCTTGAGTATATGTTATTAATAAAAATGAACTGGACAACCCCTTTAATTTGCTATTTATACGTGGAGGACAGTTATAGCAGTGATTTCCCTACATACAGTGCTGGCCAAAAGTATTGGCACCCCTGCAATTCTGTTAGATAATAGTCAATTTCTTCCAGAAAATGATTGCAATCACAAATGCTTTGGTAATAATATCTTCATTTATTTTGCTTGCAATAAAAAAACACAAAAGAGAATGAAAAAAAAAAGTCAAATCATTGATCATTTTACACAAAACTCCAAAAATGGGCCGGACAAAAGTATTGGCACCCTCAGCCTAATACTTGGTAGCACAACCTTTAGACAAAATAACTGCGAACAACCGCTTCCGGTAACCATCAATGAGTTTCTTACAATTCTCTGCTGGAATTTTAGACCATTCTTCTTTGGCAAATTTCTCCAGGTCCCTGAGATTTGAAGGGTGCCTTCTCCAAACTGCCATTTTGAGATCTCTCCACAGGTGTTCTATGGGATTCAGGTCTGGACTCATTGCTGGCCACTTTAGAAGTCTCCAGTGCTTTCTCTCAAACCATTTTCTAGTGCTTTTTGAAGTGTGTTTTGGGTCATTGTCCTGCTGGAAGACCCATGACCTCTGAGGGAGACCCAGCTTTCTCACACTGGGCCCTACATTATGCTGCAAAATTTGTTGGTAGTCTTCAGACTTCATAATGCCATGCACACGGTCAAGCAGTCCAGTGCCAGAGGCAGCAAAGCAACACCAAAACATCAGGGAACCTCCGCCATGTTTGACTGTAGGGACCGTGTTCTTTTCTTTGAAGGCCTCTCTTTTTTTCCCTGTAAACTCTATGTTGATGCCTTTTCCCAAAAAGCTCTACTTTTGTCTCATCTGACCAGAGAACATTCTTCCAAAAAGTTTTTGGCTTTCTCAGGTAAGTTTTGGCAAACTCCAGCCTGGCTTTTTTATGTCTCGGGGTCAGAAGTGGGGTCTTCCTGGGTATCCTACCATAGAGTCCCTTTTCATTCAGACGCCGACGGATAGTACGGGTTGACACTGTTGTACCCTCGGACTGCAGGGCAGCTAGAACTTGTTTGGATGTTAGTCGAGGTTCTTTAGCCACCATCCGCACAATCTTTCGTTGAAATCTCTAGTCAATTTTTCTTTTCCATCCACATCTAGGGAGGTTAGCCACAGTGCCATGGGCTTTAAACTTCTTGATGACACTGTGCACGGTAGACACAGGAACATTCAGGTCTTTGGAGATGGACTTGTAGCCTTGAGATTGCTCATGCTTCCTCACAATTTTGCTTCTCAAGTCCTCAGACAGTTCTTTGGTCTTCTTTCTTTTCTCCATGCTCAATGTGGTACACACAAGGACACAGGACAGAGGTTGAGTCAACTTTAATCCATTTCAACTGGCTGCAAGTGTGATTTAGTTATTGCCACCACCTGTTATGTGCCACAGGTAAGTAACAGGTGCTGTTAATTACACAAATTAGAGAAGCATCACATGATTTTTCAAAGGGTGCCAATACTTTTGTCCACCCCCTTTTTTATGTTTGGTGTGGAATTATATCCAATTTGGCTTTTTGACAATTCTTTTTGTGGTTTTCCATTGACGACAAATTAAATGAAGATATTATTACCAAAGCATTTGTGATTGCAATCATTTTCTGGACGAAATTGAGTATTATCTGACAGAATTGCAGGGGTGCCAATACTTTTGGCCAGCACTGTAAATAGTGCCCTCTTAAAGGGACAAACCCTAAAAACCAAGAATAAAACCAAAAATATGCATGATATAGTTTATCTCTTGTTATGTCTGCAGGATTAACTGCTAAATTGTAGGTCTGAGCAGTTAAGCAGAAACCTTGCAGACATACATTTTCTCCACTGTTTTTCAAATGTTTACAATACCCCCTTTTCATGTAGACCTTTTGTTCCATACCTATGGTAAGTTTATAGCGGCCAGATCACTTCTCTCATTCCAGACAGGACTGAGTCCAACCAATGCTTAGGTATTGTTTTCTAGACAAGATAACAGATCTTCTGATCCCCCTCCTCTTTACCGAATCAGCCCTGTACTTCCACTTTCAGTCTTGCATGGTAACAATAACAGAGTCCTATACACTCTATGTGCAGCATCCCAGAGGCTGCTGCTTTTAATTGTTTGTCTTTTGTGCCTCTGGGATTGTGTTGGTATGTTCCATTCTATGTTACATGTGATTGTTGTGCAGCTATCCTCTGTATTTCCCCCCTGCATTGTGCAAACCTTGCCTTGGTTCAGCCCTGGCCTATCACAGGCCACTGGGGCAGGGTTGTAAGGAGACCTAGTCTCCCCAGCGACGGTTGGTCTTTAATCTAGTGCAGGGGTCGGCAACCCCTGGCATGCATGCCAAGAGTGGCACACGAGGCTTATTTCACTGGCACGGCAGCCCGAGTCCTCACCCAGCAGATTCGATCGGACCAAACACGGCCGAAACGAAACTGCTATTATTATACTGTGGGCTCTCTTCAGACCCCGAGTATAATAAGCGGAGGCTCAGGAGAAGTGATGAAACATAAAAAACAATGATACTCACCTTGCTCCCTGCGCTCCGCGGCGGCTGTGCGATCTGCCGGCACAGCTGACAGGGCCTCAGAGGTCACGTCTGCGTCTGACGTCATTACGCATAATGACGCGACGTGACCCCTGAGACTCAATCAGCTGTCGCTGGCTACAGGCAGAAGCGCCGAAGAGAACACAGAGCGGCTGCGGAGCGTGGAATGGTGAGTACATTGTTTTTTTATGTTTGTCACCTCTGAAGAGAACTATGGGACCTAATACCATGTGCAGGGACCACTATGTGACATAATAACGTGTGCAGGGAACGCTTTGTGACATAATACCATGTGCAGGGACCGCTATGGGACCTAATACCGTGTGCAGGGGCCGCTATGGGACCTAATACCGTGTGCAGGGGCCGCTATGGGACCTAATACCGTGTGCAGGGACTGCTATGAGACCTAATACCGTGTGCAGGGACTGCTATGGGACCTAATATCGTGTGCAGGTGCTGCTATGGGAACTAATACCGTGTGCAGGGACCGCTATGGGACCTAATACCGTGTGCAGGGACTGCTATGGGACCTAATACCGTGTGCAGGGACCGCTATTGGACCTAATACCGTGTGCATGGACCGCTATGGGACCTAATACCGTGTGAAGGGACCGCTATGGGACCTAATACCGTGTGCAGGGGCCGCTATGGGACTTAATACCGTGTGCAGGGGCCACTATGGGACATAATACTGTGTACAGTGGCCACTATGTGACATAATACTGTGTGCAGAGGCTGTTATGGGATATAATACCTTGTGCAGGGGCCGCTATGGGACATAATACCGTGTGCAGGGGCCGCTATGGGACATTATTCTGTATAACGGTGTGTTTTCTGCATTAAGGATGTGTTTTTGCACAGAAAACACAGGCATTTTTTTTTGTGCAAAAATGCACCATGTGAGCGCAGTTTTACATTGAAGTAAAAGTTCCAGTGGCCTAAGAGTATATCTGCATGCAGATACATAGTGTGTCACCACCCTGAGGGTGCTGCCATACGGTGCTCCTGGACACATTTACCACTAATTGGGGGCTGCACATGGACTTTCATTGCTTCTAATCGGAAAGTACAGGAGCGCCCCAGGAAATAGCAGTAAACGCATACGTCCTAAAGCATCTGGTGGCAGCACTTCTGTGTTATGGTTTGTGGTGTATAACTTTAGTTTAGGGGTCGTCAGACTTACAATTATTGCCCGGCACTCCGAGTACCTCATCTTTGATTTTTTAATTAAAATCGGCACGCCGAACAAAAAAGGTTGCCTACCCCTGGTCTAGTGTGTGCAGTTGACTAGAGAAGGTGAGCAGAGCGGGCCTGCCACAGTGTTAGGGTCTTGCCAGATGTAGCAATACCCTACACTACTGCAGGGGACTGGGAGGAAGGACAAAGACAAGTGAGCCCTAATCTCACCCCAGCCACTGTCCCTTCCTATTGCCTCAGTTACCCTAAACGGTAAAAGGACAACCTGAAGACGAGCCCTATACTGAGTAAGTGACAACACAGAACACAGACAGAACAAACGACAAAAAGGGAGGGCAGGAAGCCAAGGGTTCGGTAACAGATGAGCAATGCAGTACAGAATCAAAATCCAAGAGAATAGTCAAAAGTCAAGGCCAGAGGTCAGGAATAGGAATACAAGAAACAAAACAGCAAGGAGTAATAGCCAGAACGCACAAAGCAATAACCAGCGACCATGTGAGGGCTGACAACATGTTTATAGAAAGTCTGGGCAAGCCCCAGACTGGATTGGTAGACAGGCTGTCAATCACACAGGCAAGGCTGAGATTAACTATTAGTGGAACAGAGAAAACCAAGGTGAAGGAAACGGGTGTGGCAGAAAATCAATTACATTGTCTAGGACAGTGTTCAGACTGAGCAACAAGAAACCTACGCAAGGAATCAAACTGAACATGCCTCCTTCGCCGCAGCGTGCAAGCGGAGGGTGGCTCAGAGACCCAAACAGGCAGAGATGTTACACACAGCCTCTGGACTGAGGGTCGACGGTCGCCTTCACAGCCCCAGGAGGGATATCATCAGCCCCAGGCTCATCTCAACACATCCCTGAGCAAGGGAAAAGTGCTGTCAGTACTTTTGGACTTATTCAGTGCCGTGCCAGGAGGAGCAGGAGAGGACCCTGACAGGAGTTCCACGTTCGGGCCTAGTATACAGGTAACCAGATCCCTGTCAGGACTCCCTGTGACTCCATCCCCAGGATACCTAGCTGGGAGAGGCATGAGAGGAGGAGTAGAGGAGAACTATGCTGCAGAGCCTGTATCATCCCTGGGCACCCTCCTAGAACCAAGGCTGGGGGTTGGACACTGTAGAACTACTACCCCCATTTGGGAGCTGCCGATACTTTTTGTTCCTGTTGCCAAATAAAGGCTGTTCTGGTTTACCTGCACCACTGACTCCTGAGTCGTGCCTGCATCACCATCAGGGCCCTTCCGACCTACACCACACCGGCTCAGAGAGGAGAGGTCCCCTCTCCAGTTGGAAGTGCCCCGGGGGAAAGAACTACTACCACCACTATCCGGTAGTGCTGCAGGACCCCCCTCGACTTTGTCCGGCCCAGGAGTGGGACTGGAGCGGTTGGTGAGTGTGCTCGGCCTGCTAGGTGGCACAGCATCTGCCAGTACTACTCACATCCTCCGGTGTCCTCCATCTCGGTTGTGGCATATGCACCAAGAACAACTATGCATGGCGTTTATAGACAATGAGCTCAGTGACGCTACCACGGCCTCCGAATCTGCAGTTGACAGCGGTCCCACATCTCTCTTCCATTTACAGTAGCTCTCACCTCTGATACAGGATCCCCTAAAAAGTGATCCAAAATACCTCGGTAGACCATAGAGATTAACTCTCTGGATGCTTCTGCCTTATCCCAATACAATATCTTAATTTTCTAAATTATTTTTCATGCTTTTTAATTATGATCTAAAAGACAAGAAGAGGAAGATATATCGGGAAATGATGGTAATACGTCATATAGGGAATTATTTATTCATTTCTATTTGTTTGGGTTGTGGGTTTAGTGGTCCTTTAAGATTATGTATACCTACATATTATTTATTTGCATTACTGCAAATATTGTTCTCCTCCACAGCAAAAAAAAAAAAATGTAATGTAAAAAAATGTAACGTGACCTTCAGAGCTGACACAATTGGAAAAGGCCGGGGACTACTAATAAATGATTTCACATGCCAGAAAAGCTCCTTGTCTCATGGCTGTGTGTAGGGGGTGATGGACTGGACTGGTGACAGTGGAGGCAGTGTTGGGGTGCAGGCTGTGACTGCCACTTTAATTCAATCTTTCAATGAGAAGGACTTTAGTTATAAAACATTTCCAACACTTTTCACTGCAAAAAATCATGAAGGATGTACTCTATGAAGCTATTGGGGAGTAAGGGGCCACATGTTGTTTTTACACAGCTGGCTGTGTCCTACCCCTGAGTACTTAATGTCACAAATAATCCTAGGAACATTGATTTTATTCTTAGATATTGTTAGTTGGTAACCTGTTGCTTTTGTGCTTTTTGTGCTTTTGTAAGCGTAAGTGGAAATACTGTTAATTATTTACTACAGCACCATATTGCAAGCCTGAGTGCCTATATATCAAGTTTGTGACACCAGGTAACCTCAAGCTACTCACATGGCTGCTCTCATTTCAAACCCAATTTCTAAGAGAGTTGAAAATGAGTCCACCACCTTTTTCCAGAAAAGGAACATTGATCTTTATGGACCCCACTGTTTAGTACCGAACTGCTGCATATCTGATTGCTGCTATGGGTTACCATTGGTCCTGTTGCCATGGAAATACCACCTGGTTATTGTTACTTTGTGAATACCATATATTTGTTATGCTGCTAATGTGTCATGAAAGAATGCCATGCCATGTGATGCTGCATACCACCATTTTCCTAGGTAGAATACATCCATGTTAGTTAGATGGACAAAAGTAGACATTACACCTACAGGAGCTTTTATGACATCCCATTCTAAATACGTAGGCATTAATATGAATTTAGTTCCCCCATTGTAGTTTCCACAAAGCTTCCACTCTTGTGGGAAGACTTTCTACAAAATGATGGAGTGTCTGTGGGAATCTTTGCCCAATCATCCAGAAGAGCATTTATGGTGTCAGACACTGATATTCGTGTGACGTTGGACGGAAGGGCCTGGCTCACAATCTCTGTTCAAGGTCATCCCAAAGGGTTTCAAAGAGGGCCACCCAAGTTCTTCCACACCAAACTCAACCAACCATGCCTTAATGGACCTTACTTTGTGCACTAGGACATTACTTTGTGCATTGTTCCCACAAAGGTAGAAGCATACAATTGTCCAATTGGCTGAACATTCAAGGGATTGCCCAGTTAATTTTTATTTATGACCAATTTTCAGGATAAGTCCCCACTGGTCAGTTGGTCGAAGGGACCATGAGCACCATGATTCCTTCACTGTTTACATTGCACACCATCTGTTTCATAGCAGCCAGGCAATGTAATTATAGGCTTGTCCCACAGAAATGAAAGGGATGAGGCTGTAAATACATCCTACGGCCACTATGAAACAAAAAGCGTGCAATGTAAATAGTGAAGAGGTGAGGGTGCTTGCACTGCCACTACAGCCCCTACAAACATCCCCTTCCTGGGTGTTGGAAATCGCAATGGTTTTGGAATCGCATCGTGTCCACTGCATGTATTTTTCTGCAATGTGTGGTAGGAATTCGCTAGAATCCCATCCACTTTGCAGGGACTGTAAAACGTCACGTTTTTTTTTTCGTGGCATTTATACCACATGGTGCCGCGGTCTAAGACAGTTTTCATAAATCTGCCCATATAACTTTATGTGGTGTGAGAAAGTGAAGGGTGTGGTTTGGGAGAACAGGTATGTTCCAGCCAGGCAGTTAAAGGGTGTCTGGTAGAAGCCACAGCAGGGAGGTCAGCTGACTAATTAAGGCCTGATATAGGGTGTGTGTCAGGACTAGGAGGTGTGGCACTACATTGAGGAACAGTGTGAGCTGTATAACTGAACCTGCATGAAGGTAAATCTGTGCCACCCGTCTAATGTAACCAGAACGAGAGTCTGGTAGCCAGGCTCTTGTATAGAGAGGGATTGTCTTTTTGTGTTAGTTATTTCTCAGCCGAGAAGGTTTTGTTTTTCTTTGTTTGTGCCTTTGTAAAGGCAAAACCTGTTAACTCACTTACAAGTGAATAAACTCTGAACTTGAGTGTGATCCAGTCTCTGTGTCCCTGTTTCCTGCACTGCTACCAAGCATCTACCTGAGCAGTTCCCCACATATGGTGCTTCGAATGTGGGCAGATGTGCAGTGAGACATACACGGGCTGCGTGTCTTGTAGCTGACAGAACTGAAATAAATAGCCACAGCCATGGAGGAGGTTGTGAAGCAGCTGATACAGGCTAATGCAGCACAACAAGAGACCAATCGACTTCTGACCAAACAGTTGTCGATGTTGCTGGCCGCTAAGCAAAAGGCTGATCCACCAAAGCCAGAGCGGGACGTCAGGAAAGAGGTCCGTAAAGCGCTGACCAAGATGACGGCAGAGGACGACATAGAGGCCTATCTGACCGGGTTTGAAAGAGTGGCCAACCGTGAGAGGCTTCCACGACAGCTCTGGGCCGAGGTGTTGGCACCCTTTTTAGTCGCCAAGCCCCAGCAAGCCTATTTTGACCTAAGTGAACAGGATGCTTGCGACTACCAGAGGGTGAAGGCGGAGATCCTGGCCCGGCTGGGTGTGGACCAGCACGTTCGGGCTCAAAGAGTCCATGATTGGGAATACCAGGAGGCGTTACCACCGAGGTCACAGATGCACCACCTTGTACAGCTTGTCCGTAAGTGGCTCCAGCCGGAAAGGATGACCCCAGCCCAGGTGGTGGAGCGGGTCGTCGTAGACCGGTACCTGAGGGCTTTACCAGATAAGATCCAACAGTGGGTGGGACATGGAGACCCAACTAACGCCAATGAATTGGTGGGGTTGGTGGAACGCTACTGGACTACACAGTCCCTCAGGAAGGTGTCCCCCCAGATTCCACAAGTCCCCAAGGCCCGGAGGGCCAACATTCCTCGAGCTCCCCAGGATAAGAGAGTAACCCAGGGGAGGAGGAGAGAGACTGTCGTCTGCTGGGATTGCCACGAGCCGGGACATATTGCGGCTAATTGTCCCCATGCCTTAGAGCCCATGGACTGCAGTCTGGGTCAGAGGATGTCCCTCTATGCTGCCCAAGCCTATGCTGCTGCCACCTCGGACACTGATGATGGGCGCCACCTATGCCAAGTGACCGTGGCTGGGTGCCCAGTGGTGGCACTACTGGACTCTGGCAGTCGGGTGACCCTCGTAAAAGGGTCCCGTGTCGACCTCGGGACTGTCACCGGACGCACAGTTGGGGTCCTGTGCATACATGGCGATTTAAGAGACTACCCGACTGTGATTGTCGCTATCCAGACCCCCTGTGGGGAGAGCCGACACGAGGTGGGGGTTGTCCAGAATTTGCCCCATGACCTCCTTCTGGGACGGGACTTTCCCCTGTTTTGGACTCTATGGCGGGGAAAACAAGGGTCAGAAAACCCACCCCCAAGTTTACCACAGGTACTGTCTAGTCAGGTCCTCAAGCCTGAACCCAATGACTTGGACTCTAGGGTTCCTGCCGTAGGGGTGACCATGCTAGAAGGAAGTGGTAGCTCTGTATTTCCCCTAGAGGTAATGGCAGGTGAAGCCGAGGCAGCCAGTACCGAACCTCTAATATCCGATTTGAACGTATCTCGCGTTGCTTTTGGTTCTGCACAACTCCAGGACTCCACTCTGTCAAGGGCCTGGGAAAATGTAATAGTTATCAATGGTGTGTCTCAGCGCCCAGGCGCTGATGAGGTGTTTCCCCGCGTGGCTGTCAACCAGGAGTTGTTATACCGAGTTGACAGGGTGCGAGGAGAGACCTTAGAACAGTTACTGATACCCCAGCCTTATCGCCGGACAGTGCTGGATTTAGCACATAAAAATGCGCTAGGGGGACACCTAGGTGCCGCAAAAACGCAGGACCGTATAGTGCAGCGTTTTTATTGGCCAGGGGTATATCGTGCAGTTAAAGAGTATTGTGAAACATGTCCGGAGTGTCCGTTGCATGCCCCCAAGGCACACTTTTGAAGCCCCCTGGTACCTTTGCCCATTATTGAGGTGCCCTTTGAAAGGATTGCCATGGACTTGGTAGGTCCTTTAGTTAAGTCCGCACGGGGGCATCAGCATATTTTGGTAATCATGGATTATGCTACCCGATATCCTGAAGCCATCCCACTACGGCATACGTCGGCAAAGTTGATTGCCAAGGAATTGTTCGCCGTATTTTGCCGAGTGGGTCTACCCAAGGAGATCCTCACGGATCAGGGTACCCCGTTTATGTCTAAAGTCACCAAGGAATTGTGCAAACTCTTTAATATCAAACAGTTACGTACATCTGTGTACCATCCCCAGACAGACAGGTTAGTAGAACGATTTAATAAAACCCTAAAAAGCATGTTAAAAAAGGTGGTAAACAAGGATGGAAAGGACTGGGATGTTCTGTTACCATGTTTGATGTTTGCCATCCGTGAAGTACCACAGTCTTCCACTGGGTTTTCCCCTTTTGAGTTGGTCTATGGCAGACATCCTAGGGGTCTGTTGGACATTGCCAAAGAGATGTGGGAGCAAGAACCCACTCCCCATAAAAGTGTTATTGAACACATCGCTAGTATGCAGGACAGGATAGCGGCCGTTATGCCCATAGTCAGAGAGCATGTGGAGGAGGCCCAAAGGGCTCAAAGCCGGATTTACAATAGGTCAGCGAAGGTAAGGACCTTTAGACCCGGTGACCGAGTTCTTGTACTCATTCCCACAGTGGAGAGTAAGTTCCTTGCCAAGTGGCAAGGACCCTATGAGGTAATGGAGAAAATAGGAGAGGTGGACTACAAGGTTCGTCAGCCTGGTAGGAGAAAACCAGAGCAGATTTATCATGTAAACCTGCTAAAGGCGTGGAAAGACAGAGAGAGTCTGCTTACAGAAAGATCTCCGGCTAAACTGCCTCCTGTACTGTCCCCACAGGCTGCGGTTAGGACTACAGAGGAAGCAGTAGGGGTAACAATAGCGGAGTCTCTCACAAAAAGTCAACAGCAAGAATCCAGAGAGTTTGTAGCAAGGAATACAGACGTGTTCTCCGAGCTACCCGGGTGTACGTCTGTAATCAAACACGATATTGTTACCGAGCCCCAGGTGAAAGTACGGTCGAGACCGTACCGGATCCCTGAGGCTCGTCGACAAGCCATTTCAGAGGAAGTGCAGAAAATGTTAAAGTTACGGGTCATTGAGGAGTCCAAAAGTGAATGGGCTAGTCCCATTGTCCTAGTTCCCAAGCCAGATGGAACATTGCGGTTCTGCAATGACTTCAGGAAACTGAACGAGGTGTCTAAATTTGACGCCTACCCCATGCCACGGGTAGATAAACTTATTGAGAGACTGGGAGGGGCCCGGTACTTCACTACTCTCGATCTCACTAAGGGATACTGGCAGGTACCACTGACGGATAGTGCCAAAGAAAAGACTGCCTTTATTACTCCTGAGGGTCTTTTCCATTATCTTGTGTTACCGTTTGGGCTCCATGGGGCCCCAGCTACGTTTCAAAGGTTAATGGACATAGTTTTAAAACCTCATAGGAGATACGCCTCAGCATATCTGGATGACATCATCATTTTCAGCAATGACTGGGAGAGTCACTTGCCCAAGGTACAAGCTGTAGTGAATTCCTTAAGAGCAGCTGGCCTGACTGCTCACCCCAAGAAGTGTGCTTTGGGGATGGAGGAGACACGCTATTTGGGATATGTGATCGGCCGTGGTATAATCAAACCCAAGGTCAACAAGGTCGATGCTATTCAGAAATGGCCTCGACCTATGAGCACCAAACAAGTTAGGTCATTCCTGGGCATTGTGGGGTACTACAGACGCTTTATACCAAACTTTGCCACAGTGTCTGCTCCCCTGACGGACCTTCTAAAGGGTAAAAAGTCCATTATGGTACAGTGGAATGACCAGGCCGAAAGTGCTTTTCAGGCGTTAAAGCTGGCCTTATGTGGGTCTCCTGTTCTCATTACGCCCGACTTCAGCAAAGAATTTGTGGTACAAACAGACGCATCAGATGTAGGGCTGGGAGCTGTCCTGTCTCAGGAGGTGAATGGAGAAGAGCATCCAGTTACCTATCTGAGCAGGAAACTAACACCAGCAGAAAAGAACTACAGCATAGTAGAGAAAGAGTGTCTGGCGATAAAATGGGCGTTAGAGGCCCTGAGGTACTACTTGCTGGGTAGGCAGTTCCGTCTAGTGACCGACCACTCACCCCTCACTTGGATGAGCAGATCCAAGGACAAGAATGCCAGGGTTACTAGGTGGTTCTTGTCCCTTCAAAATTTTAGTTTTTCGGTGGAGCACAGAGCCGGGAAACTGCAAGGCAATGCGGATGCCTTGTCCCGGACTCATTGTTTAATGTCTGGAGTTCGCCCCGAGGGGTCAGAACTGAGGGGGAGGGTATGTGAAAAAGTGAAGGATGTGGTTTGGGAGAACAGGTATGTTCCAGCCAGGCAGTTAAAGGGTGTCTGGTAGAAGCCCACAGCAGGGAGGTCAGCTGACTAATTAAGGCCTGATATAGGGTGTGTGTCAGGACTAGGAGGTGTGGCACTACATTGAGGAACAGTCTGAGCTGTATAAATGAACCTGCATGAAAGTAAATCTGTGCCACCCGTCTAATGTAACCAGAACGAGAGTCTGGTAGCCAGGCTCTTGTATAGAGAGGGATTGTCTTTTTGTGTTAGTTATTTCTCAGCCGAGAAGGTTTTGTTTTTCTTTGTTTGTGCCTTTGTAAAGGAAAAACCTGTAAACTCACTTACAAGTGAATAAACTCTGAACTTGAGTGTGATCCAGTCTCTGTGTCCCTGTTTCCTGCACTGCTACCAAGCATCTACCTGAGCGGTTCCCCACAGTGGTCTCCCACTTTGTAGCTGAGTAGCTCTTGTTCCTTAACACTTCTACTTTCAATAATACCACTCACAGTCAATGTTGAAATACCTAGAAGGGAAGAAATTTCACAAACGGATTTGTTGCAGCAGCGACATCCTATTACAGTCTATGCAGGAATTCACTGAACTCTTTACAAAGATCCATTCTTTTAATAATGTCTGTAAAGACAACTACATGGCTAGGTGCTGGAGTTTATACACCTGAGTCAATGGACTGAATGAAATACCTGAATTCAAAGGTGAAGAACTTTGTCCCAATACCATTCTCCATATGCAATATCTACCTTGTGCTATATAGAATAGTGGTAATTTTTATGTGCAACCTTTTGGGCTCCCTCAGGGTCCAGGACCCAGAAGCAGCTACTAACATTGCACCCAATATAGTTACACCCATAATACATTTTATTTATATAGCACCAACATATTCCGTAGAACTTTACAAAATGTAGGGTTCAAGTACAGACAAAAAGATACATTACAGAGAAATAGTCAATTCACACAATGGGACTGAGGGCCCTGCTCGCAAGAGCTTACAATCTATGAGGTAAAAGGTGATACAAGAGGTAATAGGGGTGACATAGGAGGTAGCATTGCTTATACAGTGTTCCAGACTTTTTGTGATAGAGGTTAATTTCATTACACATAAAAAATCTGTATGAGCTGTCACTAGTCAGTGTCCTTTAACGTGCCTATGATGCCTGGACATATAAAGTTACAGTCCGATACGGCACCATATCCTGTGGGGTAATGTGGGAGCATGAACTGAGAAGGTTAGTTTTAGGGATTCTAACTGCAGAAGGGTTTACATTGGGAGTTGTGATAGGCCTGTCTGAAAAGATGTGGGTTTAGTTTGCGCTTGAAGCTGTAGAAATTGGGAGTTAATCTGATTGTCCGGAGTAGAGAATTCCAGAGAAGTGGTACAACTCGGGAGAAGTCTTGTATACAAGCGTGGTAGATTCTGATAATAGAGGATGTTAATCTTAGGTCATTGAGTGAACGGAGAGCATGGGTTTTGGGCGATAGACAGAGATGAGGGAGGAAATGTAGGGAGGTGCGGCATTATGGAGAGCCTTGTAGATGAGGGTGATAAGTTTATATTGTATTCTGTTTTGAATAGGCAGCCACACATGGCCCAAGGTCAAAGAAATAGGTACAATGTCACTGGGTAGCTGTTGCAGGATCTGAGGTGCCACTAGACTTGCGCTTGGGGGCTGCAGGAAGATATGCCTGGGTGATGTGGTCATTTGTGGAATGACTTATCCATTGTGCCTATGCCCCATGTGCACCCCTGAGAGAGCATTTGAGAGATTGTTTTGGCACCACTAGAAGTCAGACTGTGCACTTAGGAGGTGCTGCAGGAGACAACAGCGAAACTGCACAGTACAGTAGTTCACTAGCAAATAGGAGTGTAGCACTATTCATATAGGTGCATTACCCTAAGTCTCAGAAAGGTCCCCAAAGGAGCCATAGACGCTCCAACCTACAGTATAGTCAGGCGTCTTTCCCAGGTGAAGAAACTCACTAATGTGCAAGAAGCCAAAGCAAAGTCTGTAAGCACCATCTCATTGCCTCCTTATGAGTAACATTCAATTTCTCACCAGTTACATAGGTGTCTGAGTCTTTCCGCCATACCTAAGTGGGAAACTACTCGAATAGGGTTATAGTTTCCTATATTTAAAGTGACACACCTCCCACCATATGTGTGGCTCAGTCACAAGTCAATTTATAAGATGGGTACTTAACCTGTGGTCCTTGGATAGATTTCAGAGAGTGTGTACACCCAAATTGTAAAAAAAATAAAAACTCATATCTTAAATTATAAAATCTTGTTATTTCTTAAATTATGAAATCTCGCATTTCTTTAAATCATAAAATCCAGCATTTTCTTTATAAAAGTAACCAACTAAGCACTGTAGTATGAGCAGTATATACTGTAACTGGAACCCACAGATATTTCCTTATTACATAAGATTTTGCAGGAATGTTTAAATGTTATTTACGACTAATATTAACTTAAAATGAAAGACATTGAAGTAGATTTATTATTACTGTCCGAAGAAGCATTAACTTATGAGACAGTGAAAATGCAAATTGTGCCATATTTACCAAAATACCCAACATACTATGATAAATTTGTCTCAATACACTAGGCATGTGTGTAGTGAGACTAGGCCTAGTGTATTGAGACATGCTGGTGATTTCCCTATAGGTATAATTTAAGCAGAAAGTCCACAGAGGAAAACTCTGCAGACTTTCTGTGAAAAGCGCTGTGGAACAAACTGGGATGCGTTTCCGCGCTGGTTTTCCCCAATTGCTTTTTGGCTGCAGCTTGCTACGTGGGGCCTTAGCCTTAAAGGGGTTATCTATGAATTATAAAAAAGTCATGGGAGACCAAAAACAAAACAAAAAAGGCATATTCACCTGGCCTCAGTGCTCTGTTGTGTGGTCCTGGTCCCCTTTCTTTCATGTCTTGGGACTTGTAGGGCCACACGTTGGCAGGCTCCAGGGCTGGTTTTAGACAAAGTGGGGCCCTGGGCAAAATTAAATGCGGGGCCCCAAATGCTGATATGCAAACAACACCATCGTCTTCCAGTGGCAGCCCCTATAATAATGCCTCCTTTCTGCCAACAAAAAGGTAATAACAAGCCCCATTTTACCACAAACAATTCAAATGAGCACCTTTGTACCACCTAATAGATTTTTGCACCCAGTCATCAGTTATTATAGCGCCTCCTTATAAATAATAGTCCCTGATTATAAATAATATTACACCTTTATCAGTAATAGCACCCTTATAAATGATAAATAGGGCCCTGTATCAGTAATATTCCCCTTTATCAGTAACAGTCACCCCGTAAAAATAATACTGCTCCCTTATAAATAATAGTCCCCTCATAAATAATAGTTACCCTTATAAATAATAGTCCCCATTATCACTAATAGCCCCCTTTATAAATAAGCCCACTTAACAATTACACCCACCTTTATAAATAGTTCCCCTCTAATAAATAATAGCTCCCCCCCTTATAATGGATGCCTTATATATAATAGTTTCCCCATTATAAATAATAGCCCATCTTATAAATAATAGTTCCCCCTTATAATAGCCCCCTCATATTTAAGTTTCCCAACTATATATAGTAACCCACCCTTATATATAATAGTTCTCCGTTATACAGTGTCGGACTGAAGGACCTTAGGCTCACCAGAGGAACTTGTTCTGGGGCCCCACCAACAGCTTCCTGCTAATAGCCTACACCACGGCTCCTTCACTGAAGTCTTACATATGTGCTGACTATCTGGTGTTACTGAGTATGTTCCCAGTATAGTCGGCCCTTATAGTACTGTGCAGGTCCCAATAACTCCATGGAAAGCTCATGCACAGTACTGTATGGGGAATGACATGGCCATGGAGCACTACATGTATGTGCAAGATTATAGTGACATTTGCCTCTCACTCACTTCAGATCTTACAGCCTACCTCCTCAGGCTGTCTCTTGTACACTTGATAAAGGGGATCTGATTTCCTCGAAACGCGTTGTGTTATTTGAGTATAATAAAGCATCTTTGGTGAAGCGCGGTCCCCACACCTCATTTTTTGGGAGATTCTCCTACCAATCCATTACAAGATTATAGTGAGGGAGCTGTGATGCAGACATAGCACACAGGGCTGCCAGCAGGAATTGTGAACCCCCCCCCCCCCCACAGTATAATGCTCCACAGTATAAAATGCTCTCCTGAGCCCTCCAGTTTCCCCACATGGTATATAATGCTCCACAGTGACCCCACACAGTATAAAATGCTCCCCTGAGCCCCCCATAGTGATCCCACATGGTATGTAAGGCTCCATACAGTATAATACTCCACAGTGGCCCACACAGTATACTACCCCTTAGTGGCCCCAGACAGTGCAATATGCTCCCCAGCAGCCCCACACAATATAATATGCTCCATACATTATAATATGCACCCCACAATGCCCCCCTAGTATAATGCTCCAGTGGCCTAACACAGTATAACATGCTCCATAATGACCTCCACACAGTATAATATACTCCCCAGAGGGGTTCCCCCAGTATAATGCTCCACAGTGGTCCCCCACTGTATAATATGTTCCCCCCAGTCCCCCCCAGTATAATGCTCTACAATGGCCCCACAGAGTATCATATGCTCCCGAAAAGCCCCACAAAATATAATACACTCCACAGTGGCCCCACACAGTATAACAGGCTCCCCACACTGTCCCTTCCCCCAGTATAAAGCTCCACAGTGGCTCATAGTATAATATGCTCAACAGAGGGCACCCGCTAGTATAATGCACCACAGTGCCCCCTCCAGTATTTTGCTCCACAGTGGCCCCACGCAATATATTATGCTCCCCTGAGCGTCCCCCCAGTATAATGTTCCACAGTAGGCCCCACGCAGTATAATATGCTCCCCAGAGGGCCCCCTAGTAAAATGCTCATTAGTCCCCCCCGAATAATGCCTCACACTGGCACCACGCAATATAATAGGCTCTGCTGATGCCCCCCCCAGAATAATGCTCCACAGTGACCCCACTCAGTATAACATGCTCCAGAAATGGCCTCCACACATTATAATATACTGCCCAGAGAGGTTTCCCCAGTATAATACTCCACAGCGGCCCAAAACAGTATAATATGCTCTCCAGAGCCCCCCCCAGTATAATGCTCCACAGTGGCCCCGCACAGTATAATATACTGGGGGGCCCCTCTGGAGAGCATATTATACTGTGTGGGGAAACCGTGGAGCATTATACTGGGGGGGGGCTCTGGAGAGCATATTATACTGTGTGGGATCATCGTGGAGCATTATACTGGGGAGGGGGCCCTCTGGAGAAAATGTTATATTCTGTGAGGCCTCTATGGAGTATTATAAAGTGGGGGGGCTCTGGAGAGCATGTTATATTCTGTGGGGCCACTTTGAAGCATTATACTGGGGGGCCCCTCTGGAGAGCATATTATACTGTGTGGGGCCACTGTGGAGCATTATACTGGGGGGCCCCTCTGGAGAGCATAATGCTCCAAAGTGGCCCCACATAATATAACATTATCTCCAGAGCCCCCCCCCCCACATTATAATTTTCCACAGAGGCCCCACAGAATATAACATGCTATCCAGAGGGCCCCTTTCCCAGTATAATGCTCCACAGTGGCCCCACACAGTATAATATGCTATCCAGAGGGGCCCCCCAGTATAATGCTCCACAGGGGCCCTACAGTGCTATTATTATATTATATTCTGGGGTCTCTTCAGACCCCAGAGTATAATAATCGAAGGCCCGGGGGAGGTGAGGTAAAATAACAAACAGTTATACTCACCTTGTTTTACCTCTCCTAGGCCTCCTCGCGCTGCTCCGTTATCCCCACCGGCGCCGGCTTCTTCTTTTCTGCGGCTGACGTCACGCGTTGTGGACGTCACCGCTGAGGCCTGTGATTGGGCCTCAGCGATTACGTGAGGCACGCTGTCAGCACGCCCCACGTGATCCCTAAGGCTGCGGCCTGGCCTCAGCGGTGATGTCCGGAACGCCAGAAGATGACGTCGGATGCCAAGGACAGGTGAGTAAAAATGTTTGTTATGTTTACTCACCTCGGAAAGGGGCCCTGCGGTCCCTTTCTGTTATTGATTTGGCCTGGCCTGACTCCGGGATCCGGAGTCATCAGGTTCCGGATCCCAGGGGCCCCTTTGGGGACGGGGCCCTGGGCAATTGCCCAGTTTGCCCCCCCTAACACCGGCCCTGGGAGGCTCATATGACCAATGAGACCAATCAGTCTCAGAGGGATCTCTGACATCACTCACATATGTTGCTGGTTCCTTATTAGCGACTGCTGAGGTGACTGACTGGTCTCAGTGGTCATGTGAACTTTTCCGCTTCTGGCCCGATGAACTGTAGCATGTGAGGGAGAGGGGACTAGGATTCACCCCAGTTGCCCCTGACTTTTCTGTAATTCATGGACAACCCCTTTAAAGTAGTCGCTAAAAGTGACTAAAATGCATAATATTTCTGAAGCACGCCATGTACTGCAATTTTTGGGTCTATTTAAGATGAGAAATAACTTTATTAATCCCTAAGACATCGAAATTGTAACAGATGTAGCTGTTATAAGAAGCAATGACAGACAGAAAGTGACAATACAATAAACATTACAGAACATATAAATTAAAATCCGTTAATTACCACATAACATAGATTAATTTTTAAATTATACTAAAAAACACAATTGTGACAGACTTCTGGTGCATTGTGCTTAGTAAATTCCCCCCATTGCTTTGAGTCAATAAGATTCACCGGAGCACCAACAGGGTGTAGGGAGAGGGAGCATATAACATTATAAACATATTACAAGCTGCTGAGAGAAATTGCTAGAAGACTGTTATAATACCACTTGTGACCAGAAGGTGGCAATAGATATTAAACCATTACGCATTACAATTTTCACCACTAATTGGCAATATCCAGCTTCAGAGATGTTTAAGACCATAAAATAGATGTTTATACCATTACAGCTATAATATTATCAACCAACCTAGAAGGACAAGTCCGAGACAATCATTTACACGTTCAATAAACTATTATGTATTATCTATAGATGACGTTTGTGGATTTACACCAGACAATCTCCATTAAGAATATAGTTAAAATAGCAACTATAATTACTCGGCCTAAATGAGCCCTTACCTAGCGATCCAGTTCACAATTGTTAAATGGGTGTGCCCATCTCAGAGATTTATGGCATATCCACAGAAGGAGGGACCCGCACCTGTCTGGAGAATGAGTGTCCTTTAATCCTTGTCTCGTACCCACTGTGACTTGAGAGGTGGCTGTGCATACATGGCTCTCTCCATTCATTTCTAGGGGAGTTCCAAAAATAGAAGTAGATATGATATAAATATCTGAGAAGTTGTACAATATGCAACATTTTTCATTCTTAATGATGTGTGTTAAGCAGAATACTGTAAAGAACATCTGCCATGAGGACAAGAAAATGTCTAACGCGCTTAGGGAGTTGCCCCATATTTATCGCAGCCATTTTTCATTTTCGTTTTTTACTCCCCACATTCCAAAAGACTTTTTTAATTTTTGGTTCACAGATCTGTATGAGGGCTGGAAAAATTCCGAATGGAGTGGAATTAGAAAGAAACTGCACGTGAGCCATTTTCTTATGGATTCAGTTTTTACAGCATTCACTGCACAGCCAAAATGGCATGTTATCTAACTTACAGCAATACCAAATTTATATAGTCATTATATTCTGACACCCATAACGTTATATTTCTGAGGGACATGGTTGTACTTTTTTTTATATATCATTTTACGACTTGTCCGACATTTAAATCACTTTTTACAAAATTTTTTGGTAGGTGGCAAAACAGCAAAAAAAAACGGTTCAGACATTTTGATGTTTTCTCCTGCTACAACATTTACCATATTGGATCTATGGAAAGGGTTTGATCTTTTTTCATATTTTTTTAACTTTGATTTTTAGACCCCCTAAGGCACTTGAACTCTAAAGGGGTCTGATCACTGGTATAATATACTAATGTACTGCAGTATTTTGAGAAATCCATTGACTTCTATTACAGGCTGCATGTGTAAAGTAATGGAAGAGTGAAGAAATCAGGCGATACCTTTTAGAGGCTAACTGAGTATATTTGATGGTAAGCTTTCGGAAGTACTAGCTCTCTTCTTCAACATGGTGTGTAAAGTAATGACAGATCTTCAACAGGCTCCTAGCACTTTTGGAAACAGATTGCCGCTCACTGGGCTCACTCCTGGAGAGTGCAATCCAAGAGAACATGGCGGGGCCCATGCACTGCCAGTAATCAGATGCCTCGGTCACATTTGATTGAGAAATCTGAAGGGTTAATGTCCACAATGAAAGGGGTCTCTGATCATGGCTATTGCTGCCGGGTCTCTGCTCGGTTTCTATCCTGCGACATTTAAAATTCCGACATTCTCCGTACTATTACAGCGATGTTGGGAAGGAGTTAAATATATCTGGTACATTATATATCTGTATATATCTGTAGCCATTTTCACTAAGGATTAACAGAACCGCATGGCATCTTTCAGCGTCAGACTAAGCAGGCCTGAGGCATCCATAGGAAATGATTTTGATGGCTCACCTTTGTAATCTTTCTTGATATTATTGTACATACAAGACATATTATCAATAAGAGCTAACCGGTTATTTGTGATGTTGTTCCTTTGTGTTAGGAAGTAGTATGGGGCTTTATGTCATTATGTAAACTAAAAGAATAAGTATGTTCCATATATTTTTTTAGAATGAAAGTCGAATGATCTATGCAAAATTACGACATTATTTTGCATACATTTATTTCATACATTTATTTTTAATTCACTGTTTTTGTTTTTTACCTGTGAACACTTTAAGGCTGAGGCCCCACTTTTTTGATGCAGATTTTGCTGCATTTTTATAGCCAAACCCAGGAATGGATTGAGCAGAAGAGAGAAGTACAAGAGTATAAGAGCTTCCTATATACAGTATTTCCCATTTCTTTTGTAGCCATTATTGGCTTTGGCTCAAAAAAACGCAGTAAAATCTGCAACAAAAAAGCTGCGTTTCCACAATGTGGGGTCTCAGCCTAAGGCTAAGGCTCCGCAAAGCGAGTAGCAGCCAAAAAACGCTACAGAAAAGACTGTTTTGGAAACGCATCACGTTTTTTCAACAGCGTTTTTCACAGAAAGTCCACAGAGACTTTTTATTGCATTTTCCTCTGCAGACTTTCTGCCTCTACTATACTTATACGGGAAACGCCAGCCTTTCCATAGGTATAATTGACATGCGGTGATTTACAAAAACAAGAGCGTTTTTGAAATCGCCGCATTTCCAATTCCCTAATATACTTTTAGTAGCTGAATAGCGATCTAGACACTGAGTAGCTGTAGAAAATGTAACATTTCCAGTGGTCGATCCATGTCTTGCCTATACGACATAGGCCACGGATATTTTTCCCTATTGCTCCCCTAGTATTTTTTTCATTTTAGCTAGCAGTAATGGTAATCGTTGATTGTAATGTCAATCTGTATTCCCTTAGTCCAGACAGCAGCACAATATGGGGTATCTCTGCCCCTGTGTGTTGTTTAGGACAGTGGAACCTTTAATTAGCACCAAATTTAAGGTGCCTCCTACTGGCCCTATAAGAGGGCACCTGAGACCTCCCTCCACTGTGTAAATTATAAAGTAAAAGGAAACAAGCTTCTAGGGAGGGAAGCCTTGTGCTGCTGTCTGGACTAAGGGAATACAGATTGACATTACAATCAACGATTCCCCTTACGTCCGACAGCAGCACAATATGGGGAGATAGCAAGTAATTCCCCTAGGGAGGGTTTCCTCGCCTTACAACGTCAAGGACTGTCTGGCCAAAGGCAGTTGTCTGGGAACTGCGGACGTCTAAACGATAATGTTTAACAAAGGTCAACTGAGATGACCATGATGCAGCCGCACAAATCTGGTCCAAAGGTAAGGACCGGTACTCCGCCCAAGAAGTCGACACAGCCCTGGTCGAGTGGGCCGTAGAAAAAACTGGAGGGAGTAACTCCTGAATAAGGAAGGAAGACTTAATTGTCTCCTTGATCCATGTGGATAGAGTAGGCTTGGAAGCCTTGAGGCCTTTGTTTTTACCCTGCATGTTAATTAGTAGGTTTTCGGCCTTCCTAAACGGTTGAGTGCGGGATAGGTAAATCCGCAGACACCTTACCACATCTAAGGTGTGGAGCTTTTCTTCCTCCTCAGAGGTTGGAGTGGGGAAAAACACTGGTATCGAAATTAGCTGATTGCTATTATAGCATGAGGGGACCTTAGGGTTAAACCCAGGCAAAAATATAAAGTGCACCCTATCTGCAAAATGCACAATGTACGGTTCTCTAGAAGAGAGAGCCTGGAGTTCCCCTACTCTTTTGGCAGATGTAATAGCCAACAAAAAAACGGTTTTGTAGGCCAAATATTTTAGCTCCGTAGTCTCCAAGGGTTCAAATGGAGGACCGCACAGGCCTGTAAGGACTACCGCAAGGTCCCACTGGGGAACTGGAGATGATACTGAGGGCTTTAGCCTCATTGCCCCTTTAAGGAACCTTGCAACCAGAGGATCCTGAGACAGACGTCTGTTCAAATGAGCGGAGAGGGCCGCAATCTGCACTTTCAAAGTGGCAGGGGCAAGGCCCTTATCCAAACCGTCCTGAAGAAAATTTTAAATATCAGCCGTTGAAGGTTGTAGATTATTAATACCCTTCTTGGAGCACCACTCCATGAAAATCTTGGCTGTCCTCTGGTAGTTCTTATTGGTAGATTCTGCTCTTGCAGAAGAAAGGGTCTTCAGGACGGCCTCTGACAGTCCTCTATCCTGCTGTAGGGACTGCTCAACCTCCAGGCTGTCAGGTTGAATCTCCAGAGATCCTGGCACTTCAGAGATCCTTGGGAAACCAGGTTCTGGATGGGGGGAAGCCTCCAATATATCCCTCGACTCATCTCCATGAGTTGGGAAAACCAAGCTCTTTTTGGCCAGAATGGAATGATGGCTATCACAGAGACTTGTTCCTGTCTGATTTTCATCAATACCTTCGGTATTATTGGAATTGGAGGGAAAATGTATGCCAGCCTGGACCTCCAAGGGATGGACAGGGCATCCACTGCCAAGGGATTGTCCTCCTGGTAAAGGGAACAGAACGTCTCCACCTTGGCGTTGAGTCGGGTTGCCATGAGGTCTATTTCTGGAAGACCCCACTTCAGGGTAATCTGATGAAAGACTTCTGGATTGAGTGACCATTCTCCTGATACGGCATGACCCCGACTCAACCGATCCGCTACTATGTTCAGGGAGCCCTTGATGTGAACTGCAGATAAATGGGTTAGATTTTTCTCTGCCCATGTAAATATCAGATCTGCCTCCCTGAGGAGGGTTGGTGATCTGGTGCCTCCCTGTCTGTTCACGTACAGCACTGTGGTCATGTTGTCTGACTGGATTTTGACTGCTCTTCACCTTGAGAAGAGGCGAGAAATGGAGTAAGGCACGATATACAGCTCTGAGCTCCTTCTAGTTGGACGAGGTCCTTCTTTCTGGAGTGCTCCAAACTCCCTTTATGGAGTTTTCGTCCAAATGGGCTCCCCATCCCGAGAGGGATGCATCTGTAGTCAACAGGGTCCAAGAAGGTTGGACCGTGGACCTTCCGTCTTTCAGGTGCAACCACCACTTGAGGGAAAGACGGTTCCTGGGGGAGAGTCGAATCTTCTTGCTGAGTGTAAGAAGGGAGCGATCCCAAACCTCTAGTAATTCCTTCTGGAGGGGACGTAAGTGCCACAAAGCCCATGGGACTGCCTCCACTGAGGAAGACATCAAGCCCAGGATCTTCATCAATGTTCTGATGGAGGCTATCGGCTTTTTGAAGAGGTGCCGGACTGCACCGACCAGTTTCTCCTTCCTTGCTGGTGTCAAGGAGACCTGCAGGCGGACTGAATCCAGGAAGTAGCCGAGGAACTTCCTTCGGGTTGAAGGGATCGTTACCGACTTCTCCCAGTTTATAAGCCATCCCAGACTCTGAAACAGGAACACAGCTGTCTGTAGATGCTGGAGCAGAACAGACTCTGACTGGGCTTTTATCAACCAGTCGTCTAGATAAGGCACTACAAATATCCCCTGAAGTCTGAGGGCGGCCGCTATAGGAGCCACTACCTTTGTAAAGGTGTGGGGAGCAGAGGAGATCCCGAATGGTAGTGCTGTGAACTGAAAATGCTTCGTGTGGCCGGAAACTACTACGGCAATCCTTAGAAACCTTCTGTGTGGAGGATAAATAGGAATATGCAAATAGGCGTCTTTTAGATCCAAAGTCATGAAAACATCGCCTTGGAGGAGAAAAGTGGTGACAGACTTTATGGTTTCCATACGGAAGTGCTTCTTTTTGATGAAGCGGTTGAGGTACCTTAAGTCTATGACCATTCTCTACTTGTCTGCCGGTTTTGGTACCAGGAAGACGGGAGAATAGACACCGGATCCTTCTTCTAGAGAAGGGACTTCCTCCAGGGCTCCCTTGTGAATGTACTCTCGGGTGGAGCATTCCAATGTAGTCTGCTGCATTATAGGGAGGCTGCGAGTTAACACAAACCGATCCTGAGGAGGATGGAGGAACTCTATTGCATATCCTTTTTGGATTACCTGCAGGACCCTTGGGTCTTGAATTTTTTCCTGCCAGCAGTTGAAAAAATGGGAGAGACGACCCCCGACAGGAATCTCGGCCACAGGAAGACTGCTCCTGATGTCAAAAGCTAGGCTTCTCCTTTTTATCATCAGACTTCGGGAATCTCCGGACAGCGCCTCTAGATGAATATCTAGAGCCTCTTTGGGACTGCCGTCCACGACGAGGTGGATAGCCTCTATCACGGCCAGAATTAGATCTACCTCTAAAGGCCTGGGGTAAAGTTTTACCCTTCCTATCAGCCAAGCCCTCCAGGATCTCGTCTAGGGCACTGCCAAAGACTCTACCTGGCTCAAAGGGTAATGCGCACAAATTATATTTTGAGGGGAAATCAGCTCTCCAGGGTTTTAACCATAGAGGTCTTCTTGCTGCAGTGGTAAGTGCCAGAGATTTGGCCGCCAGCCTTAATTGATGGTGGGAGGCCTCCGCTAAATATTCAGCTGCCAGGGAAACCGAGCCTAGAAACCCTAGCAGCTCATCTCTGGAGACTCCAGAGTCGATGTCCCTCTCGAGGTGAACCAGGTCAGTGCGTAATTTGGCTGACACTTCACAAGACGCAACCGCCACAGCGGTCTGGGCCGAGGCAGCTGAATACGCCTTCTTGAGGGTATTGTCGATGCGCCTGTCCATGGCGTCGTGCAAATTTGATCCATCATCTGATGGTACCATAGTGCAGTGGGACAGTTTGGCCTCCGCCATATCCACCTTGGGAGGAGGACCCCATTGATCCCATTGAGCAACTGGGAATAAAGCCTTGAACCTCCTAGAAACCACAAGAGGTTTTTCAGGACATTTCCACTCTGAAGACATTAATCTTTGTAATGTCTCGTCCACTTGGAAGACCCTAGGCCCTCTATAGGTGGACGTGGAGGCTTCCCCCGTCAACATCACGATCCTTAGACCGGATGGACTTCAGCAGCCGGCTTAATTTTTCGAGTGGGAAGCACAGCCTGCTGGAATCTTCAGTGGAATCGTCAGATGAGAGTGTCTCGTCCACTATCTGATAATCTTCGTCAGCGATCCGTAGGGAAGACTGTGTCTCAACCCGTGGTCTCTTGGCAATCAGGGCGATGGAAGAACGGATCTCCTTAAGAGACTCCTCCATATAGTCCTTTACCCAGGTGACAACCTCTCTTATAGAAGGTTCTTCTGACGGAGGTCCGCGGCATTGGCGACAGCGGATAAAATCATAGCTGTCAGGTAAAGGGGTATTGCAATCCAAACACATTAGGTGTTTACGTTTAGAGGACTTTTTCCTCCTAAGCCCATCGCCGTTACCTGATGCAGAAGATGACATCTGAAACATCAAAAGCCACATGACAATGTAGAATAGAAGATTGCCAAGCATCGCACAAGAAGAAAAAAACCAAGGGGTACCTTACTTTTTTAAATCGGTCACTTGAAAAAAAGATCCCGTCAGGAAAAAAACCCAGACACCGCAAACCGCAGCAGAGGAGCTAGTAACCACGAGCTCACCAAGTAAAGGACTGAGAACCTTTTAAATGTAATACAGCAGCGAGGGGAGGAGCCAAACAAAGGAAATATTCATACAGCGCCAAACGAGGTCAAATGCCATAATGGAACATAGAGGAAGCCTAAGCCTAAGCCAGAGGCTCCACATACAAGCAGCAAAAAACAAATCTATATTTTGCCATTAAAATTCCAATTTTCAAACTTACCGCACTTTTCCGAGAAAACCGGAAGTAGGCCGCGGTGGTGTGCAAAGGCTTCCTTCCCCAGGGAACACGAGACCGAAAAAAAGGTTCCGGCCGAAGAGGTTCCCCGCTTACTTCCGGGATCGCGCTGCCTGCAGAGCGATGAGCCAGGTAACGCTGCGTTGCGGGGCGGAAAAAGGCCCGAAGGACCGGAGGATCTTAGGAACGTAGGAAAGGACCGAGGTACCCCCAAAAAGGTAAGCCAGGAACTTTTTTAGGAAAAAACCCCTAGCAACGGGAGGTCACCAGAGACCTCCGTCCAACTGTCCCACACAGGACAGAAAAAAACACAGTGGAGGGAGGTCTCAGGTGCCCTCTTATAGGGCCAGTAGGAGGCACCTTAAATTTGGTGCTAATTAAAGGTTCCACTGTCCTAAACAACATACAGGGGCAGAGATACCCCATATTGTGCTGCTGTCGGACATAAGGGGAATTTATATTCTTAGTTCCTTACCATCTATGCACACTAGGGGGGAGACACTTACCAACTAAACTGTACAAACCTAAATAGAGAAAACCTTCAGTGAGGCTCTGCACTAGAGGTTTTATTAGGAGTCTGCGTCACAGATTCCATCAAAATTGCCAGAAAAAGTAGTGAAGCATGCTGCACTATTTTATCTGGTACAATGCTGGGCTCTCTGATGGAAACGCAATGGATCCCATTATAGTCAATACGGTCTGTCAGGCGCCATTTTTTTGTTGTAATGGAATGGATCTGGTATATAGATACAAGCAAGACAGAACAAAGACAATAATAGCGTAAATGTGAACAGACACTAATTGTGCTATCATTTTGTTTTATCATGAGAAAAAGAGAAGATGATAGTGGGTTCACACAAGATTTTAGTAAAAATGTTGTGATTTTTGCAATGTTTTCTACTGCATGCTGCATTTTTTGTATCACAAAGTGCTACAAACCAGTGTTGGCTTTTTGGGTTTGTAATGTTTTTTTTCAGATGTTTTCCTATGGAATTCTCCATAAAAAAAAAACATGCCTGAAAAAAAATAAATAGAAGACAAAAATATATGGCCAAAAAAGTCACAAAAACCCCCCAAAACAGATGAATATCACAGAATTTTATTTTTCCAAGCACAAAAAACCTTGTGTGAAGCCCTACTGTGTTTAGAGTCGAGTATAACACTTAGGTCCATTTTATTTACATTTTACAATATTTTACTGTGGACCTTTATGGTGATTTAGTATGGTTTAAAGTGTAACTCCAATTATAAACAGCTTTTCATAAATAAATAGTACAGGCTAACATATGATATTTTGTAATATATCTTATTAAAGAAACATGTTTTCTTCCTCACTTTTTTAGGCAGAAATACTTTCTACATATTAGTCTATGAAAAGGGATGGGGGATTGCTTATGGGTTCCGATACAGAATCTGTAATGGGGCCCCTACATACCATCTAACACTTATAATGCTGATATATATTCTGTGGCATTTGGACCTTTGGGGCCCCCTCAGACTTCAGGACTTGGTAGTGACTGCTACTGCTGCACCCCCTATAGCTACACCACTGAACTCCACCCCTACTCCATAGCGCTCTATGAGTGAGGCTAAATACGGAGACAAATCTTATGTAAACAAGCAGTCAGAATGAAGATAAGGAGCATGAGTAACTTAATAAGTGGAAAAAGAAACAGATCTCCTTAATAAGATATATTACAAAGCTTCTAATTGACATCACTGTATTTATTACCCTGTACTGTGATATTATCTCTTTACTGTGACATCACTGTGTGCATTATACTGGTACTGCATATTATTGCATATTATTCTTGTACCATGACATAACTGTGTGCATTATACTGGTACTGTGACATCACTGTGTATATTATTCCTGTACTGTGATATCATTGTGTGCATTATCCTGCTACTATGACATCACTGTGCATATTATCTTTGTACTATGACATCACTGTGTATGTTATCCCTGTACTGTGATATCACTGTGTCTATAATCTTAATAATGTGCCATGTGTATCTTATCCCTGTACTGTAACATGTACATTGTCCTGGCACTGTGACATCCCAGTGTATATTCTATGTACTATGCATATTATCTCTGTACTGTGTATTATCCATGTACTATGACATCACTGTGTGTATTACCTGTAGTGTAAAATCAGTATGTGACCATAATAATCGCACACTTTTTAAGTTCTCAACTCACTGCATAAGGTGGTCATGGTAAAGTGGGGTCCATTTACAAAATAGCTACAAGGGCCCATGGTTACTTGTTAAGCCCCTGAGCACATCACATAGGTATATCTGTACATATTTTACTTAACTAGGCACTGCTGTGTCAACAAACTTTGCATAAACATATAGTATAGGCAACTGTAAGAAACTCTGTAATATATCTTATCAGATAGAATCGCTTCTTTTGGCACCTACAGTGGGGAAAGAAAGTATTTCATGCACTGGCGATTTTGCAAGCTTTCCCACCTACAAAGAATGGAGAGGTCTGTAATTTTTATCATAGGTACAACTGAACTATGAGAGACAAAATCTAAAAAAAAATTCCAGAAAATCACATTGTATGATTTTTAAATAAGTAATTTGCATTTTATTACATGAAAAAAGTATTTGATACAATAGAAAAAAAGAACTTAATATTTTGTACAGAAACTTTTGTTTGCAATTACAGAGGTCAAAAATTTCCTGTAGTTCTTGACCAAGTTTTCACACACTGCAGCAGGGATTTTGGCCCACTCCTCCATGCAGATCTTCTCCAGATCTTACAGGCTTCGGGGCTGTCGCTGGGCTACATTGAGTTTCAGCTCCCTCTAAAGACTTTCGATTGGGTTCAGGTCTGGAGAGTGGCTAGGCCACTCCAAGACCTTGAAATGCTTCTTATGGAGCCACTCCTTAGTTGCCCTGGCTGTGTATTTCGGGTCATTGTCATGCTGAAAGACCCAGATTCAATGCTCTTACTGAGGGAAGGAGGTTTTAGGGCAAAATCTCACGATACATGGCCCCATCCATCCTTCCTTCAATATGGTTCTGTCGTCCTGTCCCCTTTGCAGAAAAGCGCCCCCAAAGTATGAGGTTTCCACCCCCATGCTTCATGATTGGGAGGGTGTTCTTAGGGTTGTACTCATCATTCTTCTTCCTCCGAACAAGGCGAGTGGAGTTGATACCAAAAAGTTCTATTATGGTCTCATCTGGCCACATTACCTTCTCCCATGCCTCCTTTGGATCATCCAGATGGTCATTGGCAAACTTCAAATGGGCCTGGATATGTGCTGGTGTGAGCAGGGGGACCTTGCGTGCCCTGCAGGATTTTAATCCATGATGGCGTAGTATGTTACTAACGGTAATCTTGGAGACTGTGGTTCCAGCTTTCTTCAGGTCATTGACTCCCGTGTAGTTCTGGGCTAATTCCTAACCTTTCTCAGAATCATCCTTACCCCACAAGGCGAGATCTTGCATGGAGCCCCAGACCGAGGAATATTGACAGTCATCTTGTATTTTTTCCATTTTCTAATTATTAAGCCAACAGTTGTTGCCTTCTCATTCTGTCTCTCACAGTTGAAGTATACCTATGATAAAAATTACATTCTTCATTCTTTGTTGCCATTGTATGAAATACTTATTTTCGCCACTGTATTAGACTGTTCCCTGCTTCCCCGCCCTCTGCTAAAATGACTGTGAAAATCACTGCTCTATCTGTCTTGGGAGGGACTGCAGGTCACATGACTCAGATGACTCATGTCTATAGAAATGTGTGAAGAGTAGAAAAAGCAGGAAATAACAGAAGAAACCAAGTCTTAGGATGATGCTAAAGATGAATAGAAGGCTTGTATCCCAACCAAAGCACTTTACGCTAGGTTCACACTAGCGTTCGGGTTTCCGTTCTTCGGGTCCGCTTGGGGACCCGAAAAACAGAAACCCTATCCGCTTAAAAAGCGGTTACCCACGGAAACTCATGAACCCCATAAACTGCTTGCAGGACTTTTCTCTACGCATATTTTTAGTGGAATGAGGGGTGGATTCTCCGAATGGTCACATAATGGTCACATAGTGTGACTGCAGCCTTACTCATCTCTGTTCTTCTCTATACTGTATATGTCCTGCATGGTCTTGGGACTGTTTCTAAGTCAAAAGGTTACACAGCAGATTATGTATCTACCACCCACCAGCTCAGAGAGGCCTGCAATTGATAATAGAAATTCCAACACTTTTCATTGTTCCCTATTTAATTTACTTTGCTCTTTTTTGGAGACAGGCACTATTTGGTTAAAGGGTTGGGGCTAGTTGCTTAGGGGCAGGTTTAATACTTTAGCAACAGAGCTGTCTGCAGCATGAGAAATGTAGTAAAAAAGAATTGTCTCTCAGCCAGGAGCCGACTCATAGAGTAGGTTTGTTGGTAAACGTCACACAACTAACTACAATTTTCAGATACTGCATACATATAGGAAAAGATCGCAGAATATAGGTCATATAATGACCAGAAATAGTGTTACTCCTTATGTACACAACCATAACAATTTATCCTGAAAAGGTTGCCAAAGGTACAGCAAATAAAGGCCTAACCTAATAAAGGCAACCTCTGTTAGGACATGCATACATCATGACCCACTGCTCAGGTTGCCATGGAAAACACATAGCCAACTGGAGCTAACCTCTTGGGACTACTATCTTTACATTCCAACCCCACTAATGGGGTTGATGACTAAAAAATGAATATCTGGAAAATCAGTTATAACAGCTGAACCAATTTGTTAACTATGACGATTATTCCAAAATGAAAACTATTATGGTGCCTTATCTTAACATATTACTATTATAATCCCTTAGCATGGCATCATTTTTTGGGGGGAGAAAGTTTCTCTTGCGAGATATTGTTGTTACATACTTGTTATGGTATCCCTGGTGTATTTTTGATTCTCTTTTACAATGTCCACCTAGTGTGCCTAAGTACTGGTGGACACACATGCCCAGTACAGATGTCATGAACACCATCTGTACAGGGCACAATACTCAAGTACAGTCTGTTTAGATGTTCGTTGCTACATTCATATCTCAGTCTCACTTTCTGGATATTCTTGTATATAGATTTCAGAAGGATTCTTGTTGTTGTTCGTACCAGTCAATAAGCTAATGAATGGCATCTTTATACCAGCACTGAACACATTAGGTTGACATTTGGAAAGGGGGTCAAAATAACACTAATAGGAGCAAAACAAGTATGTATATATCTAGATATAACAGCACTTTAAAAAACTGATTGGCAGAGGTTATGCTGTTGGAACCTCTGCACATGAGCTGTTTTCTAGGCATGCATCTCCTGGCATTGTATACATGCCGAGCATTGTGCTGTCACTTGCCGTATTATTGATTATGGTAGTTGTGGGTACTGCAATGGTGTTCAATAGTTTTGTCAGTACCTTCAACTGCCACTATCAATAACATGGAGAGTGAGCAATGCAGAAACCGGCATATACTGGTGTCCCTTGAGAAACAGCTGATCCATGGGAGTCCCATCTTAAGGACAGGCCATCATTTTTGCATAGGTGGATAACCCCTTTAATAGTGATGCTATGGCAATTGAATAGTAAACAAAATGGACTAACAATAGGATAAAAAAAATATATATAACAACTTGGCTATTCCAAACATAATGAAGGCACTGCACAGATATAATAAATAATGTCACCAAAGAGGAATAATGAAACAGTGACATTACAATACACGTACGTTGCACAGGGTGATGCTGTAGCACAGATAGAATGCAAACTGTGGATTCACAGTGTTACCTTTATCATCTCTATTTCAGACACAGGATAAGTAAGTAACTGTTCAGATTCAAATATACACTAGTGATGACTCCAATTGGTTCTGGCTAAA
Source organism: Leptodactylus fallax (assembly GCA_947044405.1). Classification (NCBI taxonomy): domain Eukaryota; kingdom Metazoa; phylum Chordata; class Amphibia; order Anura; family Leptodactylidae; genus Leptodactylus; species Leptodactylus fallax. The sequence goes on along the minus strand of CAMRHE010000029.1, from coordinate 5,492,623 downwards.
CAGCCATACAAACAAACATACAGACCATGAGATATGAACTTTGCTGCAGGCTTCAGTCTCCTGAATATTCTCGAGTTGGAAGCTGATGCAACAGTTATAATAGGAGAGAAAAAAGAGCAGACGTGGGGCATAGAAAAGGACAGACCAGGAGTATGCAAACCAGAATGGACTAGAAATTGGAACTACCAACATTAGGAATGTACTAGGAGCTTGAATCAGGAACAAAGACAGGCTGGAGAATGGAGCCAAAACTAGAACAAGGTTGCACCATAGGAATGTGGGCATGGCAATGAAATGTGAACACGGGAGCAGAATTGGATTATGGTCCTAAGAGCAAGAGTGGAATGTGGTCATTGGGGCAGGCCTGGAACATGATCAGAAGAGTAGGACTGGAATGTAGTCTCAGGCATGACAGGCAAAAGGAGTCCACATCCCTCTACCAATTCCAATACTTCCTGTCACTGCTTCTCAGTTAAGGATCCCACATCCTCTGCCCATTTAAGGCCCTATAACATCGATTTAGTAGTCAATTGTTTGGAACAAACATTTGTACAAGCGCTTTTTTCCCTGATAATCAGCCTGTCTAATAGTGCCGCCAATCATGGAACCATTGGGGTGATCTGCTGATCTCTGCAGGACAGAAATCATTGTTCATTGGCAGCGCATCGCGAACAGGGAGTTTGAGGAGCCTTCACAGCCCAATTCTTTTAACATTACTTATTCCAGAAAACTGGTATAAGTAGTGCCTGAAATCTACGCCAGCTCCAAGCCTAATAGTTTTGTCGCATCTCATACCAGTGCAGCTGATTATTAAGACTGGCATACTACATACCAAAACATAAGAAGAAAGGAAGAAGAAATAAGCAATATGCTCATGTGTTTTCAGGGGCTGCTATAGGTTAGTTTTCTGATAAAGATTGCAGTATGTGACTGAAATGTGTCACATGGATTGTTTTCAATAAAAGTGGTTCCTCCCAGAAAACCTCTGTGAGCGTGTCTTCTGAAGCGACCTATAGCAGTTTTCAATGACACTGGAGCATATTGCTTGTTTCTTTTTTTGTATCTTATGTTTAGCTTCTGATTCCGAAGATTCTGTAGCTGAGCAGCTCCAATCTGTAGCTGCAGCTACTACCATAAATGAGAATCTCCATCATTCATCATACAGTGGATTACCCTTAGCACAACTCTGCCATCTGTGTTTTCTTTTATGCAGATTGTTGACAAAGGCGACTCTCTTCAAATTGTGCAAATATCTTATGTCTGAAGATTTTCCCTTTTCATCGTAATGATTGAACAGTTACAATGTGCATCTTCCATCCTGGAATACCTGTCCTGTACTGCACAGATGACTCATTGATGTGAATGGTCACTGCGTAATACTTCATTTTCCCTTCGGTGATGCTGTAGAAAAATTGCAGATTATGATTGTGATCAACTTATTTTCAAGGGACTCTTCTACTGTAAAAAACAGGCATGGTCCACAGTGGAGAACCCCTTTAAAAAACACCTTAATTTCTCATGACCTAATAGTGCATCATGGGAGGGAGCCCATTAAGGCGAAATGACATAGCCATAGCACATAGCTGGCGTCCTCCACTAATTGCTGCAAGCGGTGAAATTACTGTTCGCAGCTGTTTAACCCCTTAGAGTCCATGCACTCGACGGTGTGTGCATCCGAGTTGGGGACCAAGTTTATGCATTCATATCTACGGGGCTTCCGGATCCATTCTGGTCTGATAACACGAATGATTATAGAGCAGGTCCTATTCTGCTCCATGTTATCGGAACGGAATGGATCTGGAAGCCCTATAGATGTGAATGCATCACGGAATTCACACTTGGTCATGTGCATGGACCCTTAGATGCCACCATCAATAATGACAGTGGCATCTAAGGTCTGTTTGCATTGCCATGGTAACGGGCGGTTTACTGGGTCTCACGTCACCATCATAAGTTAACCAGAGGCAGAGTCTTATAGATTTACTTTCACTTTTAGAATTTCTTTACTTTTTGTATAGTATATTGCAATACAGAAGTATTGCAATTTACTATAGTGGCAATTGTGCCCCCTAGTCCTCAAATCTCAAACTGGGACTAAGTACAAATGTCAGAAGATGATGTAAAATATTAAATAAAAAATAAAGTAAAAAACAACATATATAGTCCTTTTCCAAATATTTTTTTGTAACAGAGAAATAATAATAATAATAATAATAAGAATAAAAATTATTATTATTATAAAGCCATATTTGGTATTGATCCATCCTTATCAACCTATGCTATAAAAGCACATTATTTATCCTGCACGGTGAACACGGTAAAAATAGAAATAAAAAACAAAAACAAAATTGAGGTTTTAGGATCAAATTGCCTCTAAAATGTATTTAAAAAATTCACAAAAAGTCACATATGGTACTATAAGAAACTATAGCTGATCCCGCAAAAAAAATAAAAAAATTTGTATTGCTGGACTGACTGGCAGAATAACGTTAAAGGGGTTGTCTGGGTTCAGTGGTAGGCCGACAGATGGCTCCATGACCATTCGGCGTAACTGTAAAGTGTCCGGGCACCATCACTGCAGTTCAGCTCCCACTAACTTCAATGGGAGGTGAGCTGCGGTGGTGGTATCCAGCATTTCTGCTTCTGGCCCTGTATTGGGTAGAGGATAGGCGCTGAAAGCGGCTCCGTACAGCTGATTGGTCTAGGGACCAGCTGTATGTCCCCTCCACCTCAGTATAGGCTGTAAAAAGCTAACCCTAGATAACCCCTTTAACAAATTATTTATGATGCCCAGTGCATCATGTAAAATTCAGAACAAGAAATGGTGAAATTTACTTTTTTCACCAAATGGTGCAATAGAAAAGTACAAAAAAAGCACAAAAAAACAAACCTTCATATGGTTATGTCGGCATTAAAATGAAAGGTATAGCGTTTAAAATATGACAATGGAGTATCAAACTAGTCCACGTCCTTAAAAGGTCACTAACTTTTCAGACAACGTAGTCTCATTTAATAGAGCATGTGATTCTGGACCAAAATGTAATGTACTTTATTTAAAAATGTGGCTGTATTTGCAGTCCAGTGTCCCTGGATCTCCTATATCATGTTTTCTTGGACTATTGGACTCAGCTATTTGTTTGTGATTTTACCTGTTACTTTACAGTTTACTTTCAGCAGAATTACATGTAAAAGAATAGGTCAGTGTGCTTTAAGAGGTTTCTGAGATTGCTGGACAGTTTATGATCTATTATTTTTAAATATTCTTATCTAGTATTTTTTATTTCTTTATTTTTACTACTGCATCTACATTCAGCACCTCAAGGAAAGTAACATGAGATATGTTGCACAGCCCTGCTTTCTAGTTCTTGAACGTTCTCACCTACTTCTGAGTTAGGGTGGGTTCACATTTGCGCTTGAGTCCGTCCGCTGCCAATCTGAGTGAAAATCTCGGGAAACTGGATAGGCACCGGATAGCGACAGGTTAGCAATGCATTTCTTAAAAACCCATTCATTTGAATGGGTTTTCAAAGCAATTCGTGGTTGTACGCTTACACCCTCTGCGCCGCGAATCCAGTTTTTTCCTCGGAAACAAAGTCGGACATGCAGGACTTTGTGTCTGACGAAAAAAAACGGCTTCGCAGCGCAGAGGGTGCAATCGGACACCCGCACATTACTTTAAAAACCCATAAAAATGAATGGGTTTTTAAGCAATGCGTCGCTAACCTGTCGCTATCCGGTGCCTATCCAGTTTCCCGAGATTTTCACTCAGATTGGCAGCGGACGGACTGAAGCACAAGTGTGAACCCACCCTTAGGCTACATGCACACAATTGTAGTGATTTTTACTGTCTGCAAAAATTGATCTGTATTCCACAAATACCATGTCTGTATTGCATCAGTATGTCATCCATAAGCACGGATCCACAAAAAGACTGTATGGGTGAGTCTGTACCACAAATACTGCAAAATTATGGATGGTTTCTATGGCCTGGACAGTGATTTATTAAAACTACAAAGGGTATGGGGCCATATAATATCTATACAGATCCATAATTTTGGATAAGGAATGCAAAACAACTTAGGTCATGTGCATGAGGTCTTAGGGTTCTTTCACGCACAGCACTATAAGAAAAAACTGCTGTAGTTTATCATGCCAAAGCTAGAACTGTATTCAAGAAGAATGAAAAATATAAAGGAAAGACCTTCCTTAATCCTTCTTGCTGGATCTTTTTTTGATTTGGGCTCAAAACACTGTATCAAAACTCCAGTGTTATGCTAAAAAATGCTGTATGTGAAACCACCCTAACTCTAGGTGTTACCTATAGATGGTTTTATGTGTAAAGTTCATATGTATATTTATGTGTAAAGTTATATGTATGTTGTCTTAAAGGGGTTATCCGGTTTCTAACATTGATGGCCTATCCTTAGGATCACTGGTATCCAGACAGCGCGACTCTCAGTATTGTTTACATACGTGCTGCTCACTCACCGTACAAACTGTAGCAGCGAATGTAGATATTGCAGCATTGCCCCACAGATTTCAATGGGACCCCTGCAGATCTAAGGATAGGCCATCAAAGTTAGAAACCGGATAACCCCTTTAATGGTCAGTGGGTTTTTTAGGTTCCTGTAGTTTCCTCTTACATTCCATATGTTAGGCTACATTCACACTACCATTATTACATACAGTCTGTTGCTGTCATCTGTCAAAGGAAGACAGAAATTGATACTTACGATAGCAGAGTAACAGATACAGACTGAGCCTATTTATTTATTATGCTTACTTATATAGCGCCATCATATTCCGCAGCGCTTTACAGATATTGTCAGTCACTGTCCCATATAGGGCTCACAATCTACATTCCCTATCAGTATGTCTTTGGAGTGTGGGAGGAAACCGGCGTACCCGGAGGAAACCCATGCCTACCTCCATATGTGCCTGTTCCCATTGACTCTAATGTAAAACAACATGATGGATGCTATCTTCTATAAGAAAAGTAAAAACATGACGGAAGAAAGTTCCCATCGAGTTTTTTTTTTACATTGGGTTGAATGTGGAAGGACACCTGACAGATCTGTCATTTAATGTTTGTTGCTCTCATTCTCTGATGGAAGAGATCAACAGACATTGAATAACAGTAGTGTGAATCCACCCACATTGGCTTTTCAGGCAGTCAGCCTGTGCTTGTATGCATTAGATATAAATAAAACATAAGCCACATTACAAGCAAGGAAGTTCTAGCTGGCACTATAAAAATGTCAAGATAATCACAAAATGTATGACGTTCTGTTGTCACTGGACACCCACTGAGCAGCTTAGGAGAACATCTTAAACTTCTTTTAGGGCACATGTGGAACTCATCTAGTGCCCTAGTTTTGTAAGCGCAAAGTGCACTAACAAACATAAGAGTCATCGGAATGCTGATGTGCAAATGACAAACATGCAGGCACATGGCCCCAGCATTAATGAGTCCTCACCCTAGCTCTACAAGAACAACTAAGGGGATGACTCATTGTCTGAGCTGGTAACACCGCTCTGCTACCATTACCTGTAGCCAAATGTAACCAAACCTCTAACCAGGGATTGCAAGTATGGTGTAAATAATAATTCATCTATGAAAAGTGGCATTATGTCTTTCTTTTATACATATTCAGTATCATGAGGGCAATGTTTTCTACCAGTAAGCTAGAATCCATAAAGTACATCATCTGGTCACATTTATTTTATAAATGGCAAAAAGTGGCGACACTTTTTTCTAGGTGTTAATGAAGCAGAGTTTAAATGGAACCTGTCAGGTGGCTCTTCCACTATAACCTAACCTGGGCCCATCATGTGCAGTATGAAGTATCAACGTACAACCCCAATTCCAATGAAGTTGGGTCGTTGTGTAAAACATATATAAAAACAGAATACGATGATTTGAAAATCCTTTACAACCTATGTTCAATTGAATACACTACAAAGAAAAGATATTTAATGTTCAAACAGATAAACTTTATTGTTTTTTTGCAAATATTCACTTATTTTGAATTTGATGCCTGCAAAACGTTCCAAAAAAGCTGGGACAGAGGCAACAAAAGCCTGGGCGAGGTTCCTTTCCTTATAACAACAATCAATAAGCATTTGGGAACTGAGGACACAAATTGCTGAAGCTCTGTAGGTGGAATTCTTTCCCTTGCTTGATGTACAACCTCAGCTGCACAACAGTCCGGGGTCTCCATTGTAATATTTTGTGCTTCATAATGTGCCACACATTTTCAATGGGAGACAGGTCTGGACTGCAGACAGGCCAGTCTAGTACCCGCACTCTTTTACTATGAAGCCATGCTGTTGTAACATGTGCAGAATGTGGCTTGGCATTGTCTTGCTGAAATAAGCAGGGATGTCCCTGAAAAAGACATCGCTTGGATGGCAGCATATGTTGCTCCAAAACCTATATGTACCTTTCAGCATTAATGGTGCCTTCACAGATGTGCAAGTTACCCATGCCATGGGCACTAACACACCCCCATACCATCAGAGATGCTGGTTATTGAACTTTGCGTTGATAACAATCTGGACAGTCCTTTTCCTTTTTGGCCTGGAGGACACGATGTCCATGATTTCCAAAAACAATGTGAAATGTGGACTGGTCAGACCACAAGACACTTTTCCACTTTGTGTCAGTCCATCTTAGATGAGCTCGGGCCCAGAGAAGCCAGCGGCGTTTCTGGGTATTGTTGATATATGGCTTTTGCTTTGCATGGTAGAGTTTTAACTTGCACTTGTAGATGTAGCGACGAACTGTGTTCACTGACAATGGTTTTCTGAAGTGTTCCGGAGCCCATATGGTAATATCCGTTACAGAATGATGTCGGTTTTTAATGCAGTACCACATAAGGGATCGAAGGTTACGGGCATTCAATGTTGGTTACTTGCAGAGATTTGTCCAGATTCTCTGAATCTTTTGATGATATCCCCCAGTAGTTGATGAAATCCCCAAATTCCTTACAAGTGTACGATGAGAAATGTTATCTTTAAACTGTTGGACTATTTGCTCACGTAGTTGTTCACAAAATGGTAAACCTCGCCCCATCATTGCTTGTGAACGACTGAGCCTTTCGGGGATGCTCCCTTTATACCCAGTCATGACACTCACCTGTTTCCAATTAACCCGTTCACCTCTGGAATGCTCCAAACTGGTGTTTTTTGAGCATTGCTCAACTTTCCCAGTCTTTTGTTGTCCCTGCCCCAGGTTTTTTGGAACGTATTGCAGGCATCACATTCAAAATGAGTGAATATTTGCAAAAAACAATAAAGTTTATCTGTTTGAACATTAAATATCTTGTCTTTGTAGTGTATTCAATTGAATATAGGTTGAAAAGGAATTGCAAATCATCGTATTCTGTTTTTATTTATGTTTCACACAATGTCCCAACTTCATTGGAATTGGGGTTGTACAAAAAGGTTATAAGAAATACATTTTCAGCTGTTTTGGAAACTGACTAAATATTTAGGCTCTTGCAAACCACATAATTCAATTATGAACAGATTGTCAACATGCACATGCAGTACACATGCTGACATTAAAGGGAACTTGCCAGGTGGTTTTTCCATCATAAACTGGCCCCATCATGTGCAGGATGAAGTGATTCCCTTTCCATTGATACCCCTTTATAAACTTTTTGTTGCAACAAAGTGAAGTTCTAAATGTTTGAATGGATAAAATGCCACATTTAAAGTACCCTAAGTAGTCATGGGGGATGGGGAGCAGCTTCAGTCTAGTCACACTGTTCGCTTGATAATCTCACCTCCTGTACATGACTGACATCTCCCTCACAGTCCCCTCCCTGACCCCACAAGCAAGATCTCAACCTTACCTGTGACTTGATTAGCAAGCGGACAGTGTGACTAGGCTGAAGCTGCTCCCCATCCCCTGTGACTATTTAGGGTAATTTACATATTGCATTTTATGAATTCAAACATTTAGAACTTTGTTGCACCAAAAAGATTACAAAGGGGTATCAATGGAAAGGGAATTACTTCATCCTGCATATGAAGGGGCCAGTTTATGATGGAAAAACCACCTGACAGGTTCCCTTTAATGTCAGCATGTGTACTGCATGTGCATATTGACAATCTGTTTATAATTGAATTATGTGGTTTGCAAGAACTTATATATTTAGTCAATTTCCAAAACAGCTGAAAATGTATTTCTTACGAACATGATTCATTTGTATAAATAATCCCATCATCGCCATTAAACCGCCTGATCAGGGGGCAGTTTAGTTGTTAAAAAAAAAAGAACAATGCTCAGTAAATCTGCAAAAGTTGGCTGATGATCGTGCAATAACAGACGATCATGCCAAAAACTGATATTTTCGGCAGATTTCCAGCCGCAAATATCCAGCCTGACTGATCTGCTGTCTGTCGGCCGCAATCAAACATTTGTGGTATTAGAATACCCTGTCTTTGGACAAAATGGCTGAAATTGGCCAGTTTGGCCACTGGAAATCTAATGTACAGTATATTGCGAGCTGAAAGGCACCATATGGCCTTATTCACATGTCCATGTACATTGAAAAAATGGACTGCTTTTTTTCCCTGTAGCTGCAATGGATATAGATTTGTCTCAGTTGACTTCATGCTAATATCACATTATTTTTCATATAAACCATTTATATGTTTGCATGGATTGCTCACATACTCAGACTTCTTTTCTTATGAATATATAAATCTATTCATTAGTTTTCTTTATTTCCAACAGACATCCAATATGTTGAGTTTATACGTCCAAGGCCTCGTGCACACAACTGAGTGTGCAGATCAAAAGTGGTACGATTTTTTAGCAGAATGCACTTGAATTACAATAGGATGACACTAGTGATATCTGAGTGCCTTTTGTCCCCTATTGAGTTTAATTGGGGGTTCCATTCTGTTATCTCGGAGCAGGATAGGACCTGCTCTATAATTATCAGAAAGAACGTAACGGAGCATCAAAACCCCATTCGGAAGAGCCTCAGGCTGCATACTCGGTGCATGAGACCTAATAAACAACAGTATGCTGCTTGTCTTAGATTTTATATTGAGAGTCATGTGCTAAACACTCATGGTCAGCTTGCATCTACTTCTACACATTGTATTATATTACATTAACCCCATAAGAACGCAGGGTAGTTTGGGCATTAATGCTTGGCAACTTTTTCATACTTTCCATCTCTGCCATCTCTCCATACGTTTTTCCTCCGTACATTTTTCTGTTGACATTGCTATATGAGGGCTCATTCTTTGCGCAATGAGTTGTATTTTTAGTTGAAAGATGTTGGGGCAGATATAATGTTTTCATTTGCTTTTGTTAATGTTTTTGGCGAGTTCACATGAAGAAAACATACAATTCTGTATTTATTTTTTGTGTTTTGTTTTTGTGGTATTTACTCTGCTTTAAAAAAATTTCGTGGCCGTTTTTCCACCAGGTCATTAAGATTACAGTGACACCATAGCATTACAACTCCTGTGCCTGCTACAGCCCTGTGCTTGTACTATTACGGTCCTGAGAGTTAACTGTACACTCAGTGCAACATAGCAGTACAGCTCAGAGCGTTAAAGGGTTAACCATTTGTCTTATTGATCTAAGATGCAGATTTTCTGTTGAGCACAACCACTATATTTGTTTTACACTATTTTATATAGGAGTACAGACATAACTAAACTAAGCTCTTTGAAGAATCTTGGGTGAAAGCCATCTGGCCCCATCTAACAATCCTCATTCAGTATATTGCACCCTCTTTAACCCCCCCCCAAAAAACTGATAGATAACACAACACAATAACACAACAGATAACACTGATAAAACTTGCCCTTGTCAATCTTGGGCTCTCTTCAGCTCCAAAAATATCAGGATGCGGCACATACAATCTCTGACATTGCCAGTATTATAACTTTGTGTGTGATAGTGTGTGGAACTGAAGAGAAACTTGAGAACAAGCAGGGTAAGTATATGGAAGTGCCTAATTTGAGGCTTGAATAATTTTCTTTTAGGAGTCTGGTCTGTAGTCTGAATTTTGGGGTTTGGTCAAAAGTCTGAAATTATTTAAATCATCTGGGGTCTTAGTTTAAGGGTTTGGGGAATGGTGTAGAGTCTTCATTAATATAGGGGTGTGTTGTAGGGTTTAAATTTATTTAAAAGGTATTGCCATGTCAAGGACTATATTCAGACTTGCAGTGTAAGCTAACTGAAGTGTTTTACCCAATACACTGCTTTATCAATATTGCTCAGTTTGCCAAATACAACTAAATCTCTCTCCTCAATGTTTAGAGCTGGTTGCCTAGGTTACAGACCTGTTCGCAGGTTGAAATGATGACTCGGTCCCTGCTCCCAGGCATACATATTTTATTCTCTTGCTCTTTCTTCATATAGCTTTCAGTTTTTGAGCCATGATAAGAGCCAGGTAAGTTTCTTAAACAATGTTTCTGTTGTCTGTTTAAGTAACTCCATAGGTAATTGTGCTGTTTACAGCAAGCAGGAGCTCTGTGCAAGAATGAGCTGAAAACCAGGAAGTGGAGGGGAGAGGAGACAGGAGGCCAACTAAAATCCTTAGCTGAGAAAACTCCTTTAAGGGTCTGAGGTCTGCATTCATTTGGGGTCTCATCTGAGGTCTGAATTTAGGGTCTGGGGTTTGAATTTTTTTTCTGAATTAATTTAGGGGTATGATTTGGGCTCTGTATTAATTATAGAGGTCTGGTCTGGGATTGAGGTGTCCGGTCTGAAGTCTGAATCAATCATATTTGTCTGGTCTGAGGCTTGAAGATATATTTGTGCTGGGGTAGTCGCATAAGCAAGGGGTCAAAGATGTTTTGGCAGCAAACTCTGCTGTCTTCTTTACTTAGTGCTTGGTGTACAGTAAATATATGAGCTATGGATTATAGTACATGACAGGAAATTGAGCTGTTTCTACCACTCGATAACATTTAAAATAAGTAATAAGATTTTAAACTAAGAAAATCAAGATAAGTTATAATCAGTCCGTAATCCTATAAGAAGTCTTTGTGTAGCTTTGGTCTAAGGCTACACTCACAATGAAAAAAAAAAACAGCCATGAAAAACAGATAAATGGTTGTTTTTTCACAACCGTTTTCCATCTGTGAGGCATCCGCTTTCACAGATCCCTCATGAAATTCAGTCTATTGATGGATCCATGAAAACAGACAAAAACATGGCATGCCCATTTAGTGACAGTCCATTCAAACAGTCCCTCAAAGCAATGAACATGTGAATAAACCCATAGACATTGTTCTTACATGAGATATTTTTCACATGGCCTAATTCAAAACTAGAAGTTACCTTTCCCCTTATCAGTAGTATCAGAGTCTGATACTGTCAGTTGTGATGGGACACAGACCTTTAACAAGGGGGATGATAACACCAAGTTATCAATTCATTCATACATTTCCAAATAAAATAACTAAGAAAAGATGATCCAGGATTGATGTTTAATGGGGAATACAAGTATTAATGTAGGTGGCGCACTACTATTGCATCAGCTGATTGAAACCCCCACCCTCGGGCAGTGACTAATAGCAACACAATTTTAGGGGTAAATCAAAAGTAATACAATTCTGCAGTCATTGGCCAATGCACTGGGGCAGGGTTTCTTCCACATGTGTCTTTTGCAGCATTAGAGCAAAGTCTATAAAACAGACATATCAGAAGAGCTGATAGTTCCTATGTAATTGTGTATTCTGGCTCAGACTGCATCTGAATAGTTCTGTATTCTCTTGTTTGTTCTGTAGCAAAATAATACTCTCCAAGTCGCCTTAGTAGAGCTTGTATCTAGTACACTATACAATCACTGTATATAGTATTATTGATAATTATATTTCTGTTTGTATAGTGGAAAAGCAAGTGCAAATCTGTCATTGACTGTATGAATAGGTGTTTCTATGTGCCACTTTTATTTCTTGTGTTAATGGTGTATGTTACATATTTACGGTGAAGGCAAAGGTTGTGACCAAAGAAAAAATTAATTGTGGCCAGTGGGTTTATTATTGTATTAAAATCTCTGTATTAAGGGGTTTTCCAGGCTAAAGATAGTCAAGTGAATAGGAGCTAAGCTGCAGTAACCCAATCTGTCCACTGTATAGAGCTGTCTGTTTCCTGCTCCATTCTCTGTGTATATGCTACTGAAAATAGACTGGTGGGTATGTCACCCCCAACAATTTGATATTGATGACCTATCCTAAGGATAGGTCATCAAAATGTTTAGCCAAGAATATCCCTTTAATTCCTTTGTATACACAGAACTAAAGAATTCATCTAATAACTGTTTTCTAGTAATTGTCTTCTCATTTTCCAGTGACAGAATCCACATTGCTCTTATGTGTTCTGACCTCTCAGATATATAAAATTAATGTATTTTTTAACATTAGACATAAACCATGTTAGTATCAGATGGATGACTCAAAATAACTCTCCATATTCAAGTATCCCTCTTAGGGATTCTATACCACCTGAGTTTGGAGAGTAACTTTGAGCCCTCCGTCTGAGACTATTTTTCCCACCCGTTATTAATAGAGGAGAGGTGATATAGAGGTGGAATATTATATTATATTTCCCTCAGATTTAACAGTTATGCTTTGAAACCGCAGGGGCATGCTGTTTATCATTATTGTTTTATTTTTCATGGGTTGCAACTATTTTAATGTATCATAGATTTCTATGTAAAAAGTAACTGAGCCTAGAGAAGGAAACATATTTCGTTAATGAGTTATATTACAAGGTTTTATTACATACACTTGCACTATTCGCTTATGAAATGTTGTTTTATAATTTGAGATATACTTTAACACCTTTCCTGACACCCAACATACTACAACGGATGTCAAGTCTTTAAACATGGTGGCCGCTCAGGAGCAGCCACCATAGCTGCCAAGTCTCTGCTGTATTATACGGCGGAAGCTTGGTATAAATGATCATGGCCATTAACCCTACTGATACCTTGGTCAAACTTGACCAGGACAACATTTTACTGGCAATGTGTAGACACTGCCATTTTACCTGTCGGTTCGCCATCCCTGAAACAAGAACTGGGACAGCAATCCATTGCTATGACATCCGAGAGACTATCAAAGTCACCCAGGCTTGTCTTCAAGAGGGTTCTATTACAGTCTGTGCTAAGTTCAATCACCCCCCTTTCCCTAGATCAGATATAAAAATAAATCAACAAAGTAAAACACACAAAAATGGCTGCAGCGGGAAGGATTAAGATGCAATTTACTTTCAATATGTAGCTTGAAGTTGTTGAGACACTTTACTAAGAAATACCATATTCTAGAAGTGACTTCTATTGTATCCAGTGAAGACTTTTCCAATCAGATTTTATGCATCATACCCAATAGATATGTATATGAGGAAACAGGGATTAGATTTGATAACAACAATAAAAACATTGGTTTTGCAAAAAAAAAGTTGTAAGATTCTGATATTATAGAACTTATTGTTCTAAGCTTTTTCCTGAAATGTAGCTTGAGTCAAAAAGATCTACTGAAACAAACTTTTTTTTTAGGGAAAGAAGACAAACTAAGATATTTTTTCTCATTTCCGCAGCTCTGTAACTGGCTCTGGTGCCCCCTCCTTCACCCGCCTTTCTTTGACCCATCATCACTATGACATCAGCATTTCAGGCTTAAGGCCAAAACATCTGCAGATATCGTGAGCTCAGCTACAGGGCGGCAAAGGAATAACATACTCCACAAGACTAGGGAATGAGAGGATCAGCAGCATAGGAGGGGAGAGTAGCCAATGTAATAACACAGGGAGCAGCACTAAGGGCTTGAAAGGAAGGGTCAAAGAAGTTCAAAGAAGGTGTGAGGAGAGCACATAACCAGAAATAAAAGTGCTTTAGACAGAGGGAAACTGACAAGGACACACACTGAGAAACATCCCTTTGGCATAGCAGCAGTTAAGCAACAGGAAATAAAGATGGATTGGAGAGGAAGAAGTTGTTACACTCATGGAAAAGAATAGCAGATCCAGGGGAGGGCGAGAGAAAAATGGGAGGAAAGTGACATCCAAAATAAAAGAGAGGCAAAAAGGGAAAATTCTCATACTTATACACATTATATGTATATATATATATATATATATATATATATATAAACAGTACAGACCAAAAGTTTGGACACACCTTCTCATTCCAAGAGTTTTCTGTATTTTCATGACTATAAAAATTGTAGATTCACACTGAAGGCATCAAAACTATGAATGAACACATGTGGAATTATATACTTAACAAAAAAGTGTGAAACAACTGAAAATATGTCTTATAGTATAGGTTCTTCAAAGTAGCCACCTTTTGCTTTGATTACTGCTTTGCACACTCTTGGCATTCTCTTGATGAGCTTCAAGAGGTAGTCACCTGAAATGGTTTTCACTTCACAGGTGTGCCCTGTCAGGTTTAATAAGTGGGATTTCTTGCCTTATAAATGGGGTTGGGACCATCAGTTGTGTTGTTCAGAAGTCAGGTGGATACACAGCTGATAGTCCTACTGAATGGAGTGTTAGAATTTGTATTATGGCAAGAAAAAAGCAGCTAAGTAAAGAAAAACGAGTGGCCATCATTACTTTAAGAAATGAAGGTCAGTCAGTCCGAAAAATTGGGAAAACTTTGAAAGTGTCCCCAAGTGCAGTGGCCAAAACCATCAAGCACTACAAAGAAACTGGCTCACATGAGGACCGCCCCAGGAAAGGAAGACCAAGAGTCACCTCTGCTGCGGAGGATAAGTTCATCCGAGTCACCAGCCTCAGAAATCGCAGGTTAACAGCAGCTCAGATTAGAGACCAGGTCAATGCCACACAGAGTTCTAGCAGCAGACACATCTCTACAACAACTGTTAAGAGGAGACTGTGTGCAGCAGGCCTTCATGGTAAAATAGCTGCTAGGAAACCACTGCTAAGGACAGGCAACAAGTAGAAGAGACCTGTTTGGGCTAAAGAACACAAGGAATGGACATTAGACCTGTGGAAATCTGTGCTTTGGTCTGATGAGTCCAAATTTGAGATCTTTGGTTCCAACCACCGTGTCTTTGTGCGAAGCAGAAAAGGTGAACGAATGGACTCTACATGCCTGGTTCCCACCGTGAAGCATGGAGGAGGAGGTGTGATGGTGTGGGGGTGCTTTGCTGGTGACACTGTTGGGGATTTATTCAAAATTGAAGGAATACTGAACCAGCATGGTTACCACAGCATCTTGCAGCGGCATGCTATTCCATCCGGTTTGCGTTTAGTTGGACCATCATTTATTTTTCAACAGGACAATGACTCCAAACACACCTCCAGACTGTGTAAGGGCTATTTGACCAAGAAGGAGAGTGATGGGGTGCTACGCCAGATGACCTGGCCTCCACAGTCACCAGACCTGAACCCAATCGAGATGGTTTGGGGTGAGCTGGACCGCAGAGTGAAGGCAAAAGGGCCAACAAGTGCTAAGCATCTCTGGGAACTCCTTCAAGACTGGTGGAAGACCATTTCAGGTGACTACCTCTTGAAGCTCATCAAGAGAATGCCAAGAGTGTGCAAAGCAGTAATCAAAGCAAAAGGTGGCTACTTTGAAGAACCTAGAATATAAGACATATTTTCAGTTGTTTCACACTTTTTTGTTAAGTATATAATTCCACATGTGTTAATTCATAGTTTTGATGCCTTCAGTGTGAATCTACAATTTTTATAGTCATGAAAATACAGAAAACTCTTGGATTGAGAAGGTGTGTCCAAACTTTTGGTCTGTACTGTATATATATATATATATATATTGTATAGTGAGAGGTTTTTAATAAAACGTACATTAGGTAATTTTGGTATTGAAATACTTTTTCCTTTAGTCTGAGAACCATCAGTGAACTAGTAGATTTCTACCAGTTATTACCAAGTTATTTCCATGAAATTTAGAAGTGCTGGATACATGAAGATTTGCCTTTCTTGTAATAAACTACCTTATCTGCCCAATTACAAGACAGAGCTGTAAAAAGTCAACCTGTAACATTACGTTTAAGTGAACCTGTACAAATATAGTCTAATCTGCAGGCAGTATGTTATAGAGCAGTAGAAGCTGAGCAGATTGATGAATATAGTTTTGTCAGAAAAGTTTCAGTATTACCTGTCATTTATTTATAGAGGACCTTTCTTCAGCCAGTCAGTGCAGTTAATATTGATCGTGAGATGCTAATTAGGTTATTTACTGTCAAGTAGGTGGTCCAGGGTCAGATCTCTGACATTGCTAGCTTGTAATTGGATAGCACCAGAGAGCTCTGGATCACACCTCCTTGAAGGCTCCTACCTAACACCATCCACTTGACAATAGAAAGCCTACATAGCATATCAGACACTAAAACTAACTGCTCTGATCGCTCAGGATTGGTGAGCGCTAGAGAGAAAATTTTATTATCACTGGAATTGGTTGGCAGTGCCTATTAACAGATATACAGAACTGGAGTTGGTGGAAGTCATTAAACATCTTCTTTAAATTACTGAATTTCCCCATGGTGGGACTATTAAAGGATTATCTTATCTTAAATCTTTCATTCTTGGCTTAGAAATCCAGTGGATGATCCTCTTCAGTGAATGACAGCTATCTTTGTATGCACACAGGACTCCTAAGACCAAAATGAGCAGAGGTTCAAATTATGCTCATCTCGTCTTCTATTGATCTATAATATGGGATCCCAAACTGTGGGTAGTGTCCCCTTGGGGGAGTTGTGTACAGACCTCCATTGTGTCCCAGCCCCTTTACCAATATTCCTGCTGTGCAGTGCTATGCTATGGCCTCTGATCAACCTGTTGGGTCACATGACCTTCCATCAGTAGCCATATCTGAAGCAGAGTGTTGCAGAGCCTTGCAAGAAGATAGGAGAGTGAACGGCTTACACTCACTTAACAGCTGAAGAGTTGCTGAACAGACTTGTGAGTGGGTAGGCAGTGTAGATTAGAGCATATGGCCGCAAAAGCAATAAACTTTCAGGACACTTATTGGCTCTTGCTAGTCATCTGACGGTTCCTTCTAATGGGCCTTCTGGGAATTGTAATCCTGCTACCATTATCACTAATGTATGTGCAGGCAGCAGGAGTGCTGTAAGAAAACCAGAATAAGAGGCAGAATATAGTGTTGAAAAGCTGAATACACGTGTAAAGCAGAATAACAGGCAGAAAACAGCAAAACAAGAGAAAGAATACAGTGGTTACAATAGAAAAAAGTCAGAATACAGCAGAATAAAAGTCAGCAGAATATAGTGTTAAACCATTATTTATTGATGTATAGAGTTTCTACATTGGTCACTAATGGGCCTTAGTCTGATGCAAATGACTTTCTACATCAAGTGCATCGGACATCTGCGGGGTCTCCTGAATTGTGCGAAGCAGGTGAAGTGGGCATTTCCCCATCTCAAAATGTTTAGCAAACAATAAAAAAATTAAAGACATAAAGCACTTAGGGTTGGTTCACATCTGTGTTCGGTTTTCGTACAGGGGAGTCCGCTTGGGGACCCCCCAAACGGAAACCTATACTCAGAGAGAAGCGGTTTATATAAGGAAACCTGCGGCCCCCATAGTCTATAATGGAGTCCGTGTGGTTTCCGCTCAGTCCCCAAGCAGACTGCCCTGTATGGAAACCAAACGCAGATGTGAACCGGCCCTTATTGAGCATAAAAAATTTTAAAAAATTATGCCAGAACTACCATTTTTGTCTGTCAAAAAAAAGAAAAGTGATATGATCCCTTAAATGTCATCAATAAAAACATCAGGTCTTCCTGCAAACAATAAGCCCCTCACAATTCCGCTGACAAAAAAATAATTACGTTATAGTTCTATAAAGTAGCAATCCAAAAAAAAATATTAGAAATTGGATTTTTACTTTGCAAAAGGAGCAAAAAAACCCTCAAAACTATACAAATTTGGTATCAATTGTAATTGGTAATTGTATCGAACCAGTGAATAAATGTATCAGGAGACTTAAGCCATATAGTGAATGGTGTAAATCTATAGCATAATAAGGCAACAGCAGAATTGCTGCTTTTTTCTATTCCTTCCCATAAAAGGTTAATAAATGTTAATCAATGGGATATAGGTATCCCAAAATAGTGCCATTATACACTACAACCTGTCCAACAAAAAAAAAAAAAGCTCTCATGCAGTTATGCTGATGGGAAAATAAAAAAGTTATAGCTCTTGGTTTGTGACAACATAAGAGCACAAAAATGTTATGGCATTAAAGACTAAAACAGGTGGTCACTAAGGGGTTAAATACAATGGTTGTTTTTGAAGTTGCAGGGACTTTTTGAATGGTGCTGGGGGTCCCAAACAAAAGTGTTGGCCAAAAGTGTGCCCAACCTTCAGAAAGTGTGGGAAATGCTGACATTTGCACAATTGGATTTGAAGGGGTTGTTCCAAGTTTACAACATATCCCTTATCCACAAGAAAAACTGAAAATCAGTGGGTGTCTGACCACTGGGACTTCAACCAATCATGAGAACAGGGATCCCTTGGACCTCCATCTGAATGCAGCATTAGTTGCACAGGGTCGCTGACACTCCATCTCTAAATAGTAGTCTCTTTTTAATTCATTTCTTAAATAGTGGTAACATATTCTGAATCATTGTATAGAAATTGTCACCATCGGTCCCTGGCCATAGTGTGGCTCACAATTTAATTTCCTTAATTCTCTTACACACCAGTGCCAGTTTTGTTAAGTAAACATGGGAAGAACATATAAACTCCATGCAGCCTTTGCCCTTAGTCATGCTCAAATCCAAGACCTGACTACTGCAGAGCATCAGCTACTGAGCTACCATTTTTACCCAAAAAAATGTTTGAAAGGAATACATATAAATACATTTTGTGTGAAGAGTGCAAGTATACAATATAATGTACTGTATGTATGAAGAACATCAGTAATAGTAAAATGCATTAAGCCTAAATTACATTTGCATTTTTTGCTTTTGTTCCATCAAAAATTAAGGGTAATTTCATTTATTTGTTTGTTTTTTTATGTTTGCTTAATTTATAATCAATAATAATCTAAGAACATTTACCTTGCTTGTTATAATACCCTAACCTCGAAGGAGTCCCTTGCTCTGTTTTGCTTGTAATAGAGAAAGTATGGATAAATGGCAGAGCATGTAATCCCTTAACTGGGCCCCTAGGTTCAAAGGAGTCCGAGGCTCCTGAAATCTACAAACTGGGAGATATGTTAGGAATTCTGGTTTGGATGGGGGGGCTCAGAATGGGTCCCAGCTGTGCTAGCTATTGCTGAGGAATGTTCCCTCCACCATTGCCACACACAGTCACTACAGCACAGCCAACACAACGCAGGGAGTGTTAGGCTATCTTCCTCTGACTGGCTATGTCACATTCCTCACAAGTCTCCATTTACAGGACACAGCCCCAGGAAGACTTGACATAATACATTGAAATAGGGACCTTTAGCTTTATAGTATTGTCTGTCGATATTTCTGGCCATAGAGCCAAAATAGCCAATACAGATTATTTCATGGTAATATATAGGTATACTATGTAATAATAACATTTTTTTATCACTTGCTTATGCATAAAAGTAACGGTAGAAATAGTTATTTTTCCCTAATAACATGGGTTGAGAACTGGTCCCCTTTTACATAAATATGCATTAAACTTGTGGTCTGTGTAGTTGGAGCTCAGTGGTTTTGGCACAGTGGAGCCCCCTGGACTTAATCAAGGTAAAAATAACACACACAAAAAAAGAAAACACATCGGCTCCAAGCTACAACTCAATTTACAAACCAAACAACACAGTATAAATATTGTGCATGAAATATAGAATTACTGAACATGAAAGCAAAGTACAGGGATGAGGAGAAACTAAAGAATTGGCTGGCCGATCAGTTTCAAAGAATATGTTCAGCCACAAAAAGGAAGCGCTATAGGTACTTTAACCATTATATTCAGTACGTGTTTTATGTATATTATGCATCATTAGTACAATTATTTACCTCTATATTTTATTACATTGGACACATCTGGATTACTGTAGGTTTTAAGTAGGACCCAAAAATTTTAAAAAATTACCAAGACAAAAGTTGTCCAGGCTACAGATAATGCATTTCTTCATAGATTTTTCCTGATTTTCGATACAAATCAGGAAAAATGTACAGTAGTTTTTAGGGACAATGATGTGCTCCATGCTCTGAGGTTTCCTTCCATGAGCATTAAAATACCAAGAGACCTGAGAGACCTACAACCTTGCCCTGAGGATCATGCTTTATACTGAAAAAAAGTCTATCATTTAGCCAGTCTTAAGTTGGCTGTACACAGTACATGTATATCAACTGAACCTGATGATACTGGCGGGACTGCATGACTATCTGATGTGTATGCCTTCCAAATCTCCCCTAATGGCAGATGTTGGGGAGAATTCATCCAACCGTTCCTTCTGTTTTAGGAGAGATAACCTGCTGTCAGAAGTTTTCTCCCAATTTTGTGTACAGAACATATGCATGGTCTGGTTAGCTGAGTATAATTCTGTATGGGGGAGTAAGAAAAGATAACTGTCATTTGGCAGCTATTGTATGTATGGTCACCTTTAGCTAGATAAACGTATCCTGACATTTGACTTATATGTACATCATAATGTCGGGGGGCAGGTATGGGGATTGTTCAGGAGCAGAGCCCTCTCCATATATAGTGGGTCCTAGCTGTATTATAAATCAGGCACCCAATGCTAGCAGCAGTGAATGGTGACAACACTGATCATGGCTCTTAAGCATTAAAACTCTGTGGTCAAAGGCGACCACAACATCAAAGCTGTTAAAGCAAACCAGAGTGTAATAGAAGTGCAGTGTATATACACTACACTGCAATACAGAAGTACTGCAGTATATTGTATGAGCAATCCAACAACTTAGGGCTCTAAAACAGGGATACTATAAATAAAGTTATAAAAAAAATGGATGCTGTAAAAAAACAAAACCATAAGAAAATAGTTTCCAATTCCACCCACTTTAAAAAAAAAATTTCTGGCTTCTCAGTATATCAGATGGAATAATATTTTTTGCCAATAGGAATAATAATAATAATGGAATCTTATGTAATAATAATTGGTGCCATGAACTTATCACTGAAAAAAGGCACAGCCTTAGCAACCTGGAGCGAAGCACTGGGGAGAACTTTGTCTTCATCTCTGGGGGACCTAGTATGCCCATGCATTATATAGAAGGCCTGTGATTTCAAAGTGCACTGTGTATTGCATGTATTGTTGCTCATAGAAAGCAACACTTTGGAGACGCTTTTAATGAAAAGGAATTGTAAAGACCAGAGAACCCCAATATTCAATAATAAACACACTACTTCTATGGCCATAAGTTGCTAACACGAATCCCTGCTATCTACTTATTATCTTCACTTCATAATCTACTCCTTCTTATACACACACACTCATATATGTATTTGCAGCTATACGTGTTTCCCATTGACCTTTTTCTGTTATGTTTTGTACACCTAGGCATGGACAAAGAACCATTATAATCCCTTAAGGTCTTTAATACTCAATGTAGACAAGGAGGGTGTGGGGGCTAGGTTGGGAGGCTTGTTCTTCGGCTTTGCATTGCTTAGACTACATTGTCGCTTGTCGCTTTGATCGGTTAAAAAAAACAAAACAAAAAAAAAAAACATTATTTAAAAAAAAAAAAAAACTACATGAGATACAGAAAGTGGTATATCTTTGTTAATGTTAATGTTCATAAGTCCACCAACAGGAGAACACTGAACAGCAATGGAGTTCATGGCAGTATTGCCAGGAGGAAGCTGCTGCTCTTCAAAAAGAACAGTGTTGCTTGTCTGCAGTTTGCTGAAGATCACCTGCCTGGACAAGTCAAAAGACTACTGGAAAAATGTTTTGTGGATGGAAAAAACAAACTAGAGCTTTTTGGTTTAAATGAGAATTTTATATTTGGCAAAAGAAAAACACTGCATTTCAGCATAAATACATCTGTGAAACATGGTGGTTTGTAGTATTATGGCTTGGGCCCATTTTGCTGCATCTGGGCCAGGATGACTTGCCATTGTTGATGGATCAATAAAATTCAGAATTATACCAATATTATAACAAATTCTAAAGGAAAACCTCAGTATATCTGTAAGCTGAATCTCAAGAGAACATGGCTCATGCAGCAAGACAGCGACCCTAAACACGCAAGTCATTCACACAATGGTTAAAAGGAGAATAAAGTTAACATTTTGGAACGGTCAAGTCATAGTCCTGACTTTAATCCAACAGAAATGTTGTGGAAGGACACAAAGTGACATAACAGAGTTCAAGCTGGTTTGTACAGAGGAATGGGCTAAAATTCCTCAAAGCTGATGTGCAGAATTAACCAACAATACTAAAAGCAAAGGTTGCCATACTTTGCCACTGACTGTCACTGATATGTGAGATTTCTTCTATAAATAAATGACCAAGTTTAATATTTTTACTTATGTGTGATTTGGTTCTCATGGTTTACATTTAGGAGTTGGTATGAATATCTGATGTAGTTTTACAGTTTTACATCAAATTTATGCAGAAATAAAGAAAATTTTGAAGGGATCACAAACTTTCAAGCACCACTGTATGTGGAGTATCAAGACAATAATAATACCAGCCAGCATTTTTACCCATTCCAGACAGTAGAATTTAGGTTTACAAAAATTGTATTTCAGAAGTTAGTTAACTAAATATCCTGGTTTCTGTGGCCTGATAATGAAAGTGACACTGAATAATAATACTACTAACGCTAGGTTCACACCTGCGATTGGGTTTCCGTTCTTCGGGTCTCCTTGGGATCCAAAACATGGAAACCCAATCTGCTTAAAAAGCAGTTACCCGCGGACCACATAGACCGCGCCCGAAAAATGCTTTCACTCCGCATTTTTCAAGCTGAATAGGGAATAGAATCCCGAACGGAAATCAAACACTGGTGAGACCCCAGCCTAACACTAATAAAATCATTATGACATGATATATCTGCAGTCAGACAATATCGACAATATCTGCAGGTGGACATCTCCGTCTTTGCATGAGGAGAAATTTTTCACGCACATTAATTGGACATTATTCTGCCAGGACTGATCTTGCCAATTGACCTGAGGGGCCAGGATTTTTATCTCCTTGTATCTGATACAATGTATGTTCCCAAATAGATCAATAAAAATGGTGCCTGATGCAAACTCCAGATGTCAAAATTTCTTATTTATGGCCTGCTCCAGTTGTGCTACTGGTTGGTAGGAAATAAGAATTTATGTCATGCTCTCTATGAATGAAATCACATAGCTGCAGCTTTCATCTGTTCTTATACATTATTGTACATTGTTTTATAGCAGTACATACTGAAACACAGCTGTAACAACAGATCTGAAAGATGGTGTACAGTAAATGAATAAATACAGTGCACTTGCTATATACTACTACCATACTTGTACTTCTATGCTGGTAAGAGTTGGGAGAAAGAAATCTAGCAAATATCATAACACTTTGAATAAATCTCCTATATATACTAAATGCCTTTAAAAGTGCCAACCTCCCAAAATTTTGGCAGTAATACTGAAAACACTAATATGATATGTCTGTTATAGTATGCAATAAAGGGATGAATTTATAATACACATTTACGGCCCTATTTGCGGCCTGACCCTCTTCATAATTTTGGCATGTCCCACTCCAGTGCAGTCTATTATTAAGACTGGCATACAACACACCAGTCTTAATGAATTGACCCTACTGACTCTCAATGGATAAATTAAATAAGTTTTCTTTATTTATGTTAATAATGCTGAATCACTGTATAAAGAATTTTTTCTTCTGCATTCCGAATATTTCTTTGCTGTCAGTGAATGAGAAAACCTATCATAGCTATGTCCTGCCCTCAACTGAGAAGTGGATAGAGTTTTGTCATTGATAGGCAATTCTCTACGAACTAAATACATCAGCAGCATCTGCACAAACCTCTCTGATAGTTTTCAGTAATGTATTAGTCTAATGTCACCAAGTATTGCCTAGTCTGGAAACAATGGTAACCACTTCTCAGCTAAGAGCAGGACTATACAGTACATGGATGGGTTTGCTGCCTATGAATGTAAACAAAAGTGCACTTATTCACTAAAAATATTGAAGAATTATAACAGAAAGCATACTTAGTAAGTTGTACAATTTCATTTATACAGTGATCAGGCTTTCTTAACACTGAATAAAAAAAAAAAATTAAACAGGACCTTTCACCACCTTCACCAACTCGAGTTCTATGTTTGCTTTAATAGGCTCCGCTCCACTGACCATGGCACAGTTGGATTTCTTTCTGTAGCCGCCACCTTTCTTGGGCAATCAGTGGTGTGCATTTTGGTGCCTGACATGCTAATTAACTGTTTGCTGACTGCCCGTGCACTATATATGTGTGGGCGGTCTGCATTTAACTCTGCGAGGACATACTGCTACATCCTTGCAGAGTTAGCAGCTGAATGAGATCATGCAGCTTCGAGAGCTGGGAGCTGACTGTTAGTGACAGCTGGACTCCCCAAACATAAGGCAGGGGTGGTTTATTACCTGATCGCTGTATACACACAGCTCCATTCATTTTAATGGGAGTGTATGCACTTTGGTACTCCGGTAGTCCCATTGAAATGAATGGACAGCTCTCTACTGACAAGGGGTACTGGGCCAATGATTCTTTCCTGCTTCTGTCTGGGACTAACCACTTGACAGTAGAGACCTTAAATAGTACATCAGATGCCAAACTACCTGCACTGATTTCTCAGGAATATTGGGGGCTAGTGGAATAAACTCCAATTGCACTGGAATCAGTAGATCAAAGCCTATTAAAAAATGCAAAGAATTGGAGTTGGTGGAGGCGGTGAAAGGTCTTTTTTAAAGGAGTTATTGTTCCCCGACAGTATTTGTTTCTGGCACTGCAGTGATAACATCCCTGGCTACGCCACATGCTCACTGAGGATGAGCAGCAGCACTAGAACTGCTAGAGAAAGAACAGGTAAGTAAAGCCTCTTTTTAATTTATAACATACTCTGATACTACCTATGTTTTAGGGGGTTTAAGAAAACATTTAAGTTCCATTTTTGTATGTGTAAAATTATTTCTGATCAAATTTGAATTGGAACATTTTGTAGTATAAAATATGTGTTTTTATAGCAGCATTTCAGAGCATTACCCTTTGTAAGCCTAAACTGTATAACAGGTTTCAGTGGCAGTAGAGCTAGGTTAGTGAGTGCAATATAAAATATATTATTGTATCAAACTCATAAGTGACATGTGGAAATATTGCCTTCATATTTATTGTTGGCCATGAAAAGATTAATATCAATGCATATAGAATAATATAAAATATCTAGAATCGGAGAACCCTCAGCATTCTCAGTCAAGGTGAAGCAGTGACGTTTCAGCCTACACACTGGGGCTTTACTCAGGTTCCAGTGTGTGGGCTGAAACATCACTATTCTAACACGGTTGAATAAAAGTACTTGAATTCACTTTGAATAGGACTGCTGTGAATTCTAGAATTGTATGTGCAGGATCTGTTATATGGGTCAGGTTTGCCGATACACCTACAGATCAACACAGTTCTGTAACATTTTGCGTTCACGTAGCATTTAATGTCTTCTTCTGTTCCCTGTAACTTAGATTTTTAACTTTTTTTGTGGCTAAATTCTACTATCAATTGTGTCCTAATATGTTCTGTTCCCTACACTGTTTTCTAAAAATTATATTGAAGAGCATTTCCACCTAGAATTCAATACCCACCATATAAAAACCCTGAATAAAAAACCTGGAATTACTGTTCTTCAAAAAGTGTTCAGACATTGTATTTGGGCCTTATTCACATGATAGTGCCATATTTAACATCCTTGAAAAACATTTGTGTCAGTGAATATCAGCGAATAACATCCGTGTGAAGGCCATTTTTCCAATCACAAAGGCATTTTAAAAACATAGATAGAGCATGTCAGTTTATTGGCAGTGGCGAAAAATGGTTCATTAAATAAATGGACATGTGAATAGACCCATAGGCATTCATGGTTTTAAAAACGGCTGTGCGACGGCATTCTTCACTGTCGTGTGAATAAGGCCTTATATAGGCGGATAGGTTATATGGCCCTGTGCTGTCTGTAAATGGGACATGGAGTACTTTTACATGAATCAGACTCTGAGATTCTTTTTTACAGATAACCTGATTCGCCCATATAAGATAATCGACCTATGAAAAAAAACAGATGCCAAGAAAGATGCAACAGCTGTGAAAAGCACAAACAACATTCAGTTTGTGATAATATAGTGTTATTCATTTCTTAAAAGGTGAGAACCAATATGGTTACCCTTCCTGTTGTCACCTCTGCTGAAAAAGCCACCACAACAATCACAAGGAAACAATCATAATTATCAAACTTTGGTTGTCCTTCTAAGGCTATGTTCACATGTGCATCACAGGCTCCACCATCTGATCAAAAAAACTGAAATGCATGCAGCTCTATTTTTCCAGTAATATGACAGAAACCATAACAGAATCCAACAGACTCCACTATAAGCCAATATGGTCTGTTGGGCACTATTGGCTTCTGTTATATGACAGATCTGTCAAAGCTTAAATTCTGTTTTTCTGCTCCTATGACAAAACATAAAAATGGAATTCACAACATGGATGTGACCTCAGTCTAACTACTGACTTCCTGCATAAATTGGGATATGTTGAGATGTAGTTCCCTGGGAATAAATCACATTCAATGGGTTGAATTTATTAATAGTGACTACAGTTTTGAGAACTAGACTAGATACACTAAATTTATCACAGTGGCTCATAGTCAATATTAAATTTCGCACATCCTCAGACACTTCTTTCCAACTTTATGCCTCTTTTTTAAATGCCAAACTATCCTAATCCACACGTCTTTCCCACTAAGTCAGAGTCCCCTGTCAAGTGAGGGGCAAAAAGTGTCTAAAACAGAGTGTGGCATTTGTGCTAGTGTTCTCAGCCATTCTGGCGCACCTTGATTAGTAAATTTGGCCCAATGTTGCCATATTTAGGATGTCCATTTTAAGGTGGGGCCCCATGTGGCGTAAATGCTTGGCTAGAGTGGAAATGCTGCGGAAAAAAACTGTGGCATTTTACAGTCACTGCAAGGTGACTACAATCCCATCCAGCGGAAAAATACGTGCAGTGGAGAAGCTGTGATTTCCAAAACCATTGCAGTTTTGGAAATCGCAGCATGTCATTTCTACCTATGGAAAAGCTGGCGGTTTCCCTATAATTATAATGGAAGCAGAAAGTCCGCAGAGGAAACCTTATTCAGCTTCTCCAATACAGCTTTAGAACTTAAGAGCTTTCTAGTTGAATCTGTGGTCAGGCAATGCTGTACAGAAAAATAAAATCCCTTTGACTAAACAAGCATTTGGGGTTATTATGAGGGGAAATTGTATAGTCTTTCCAAAGGAAAAAAAAATTCAGGTGCTTCATTTTGCAAAGAAGGGGTCAATCTTTTTCTAAATGGGGTGTCAAATATCAAGACCTGCAACAAAAATTCAAGACAAAGTTAGACAACTCTTCCAGATTTAATAAAATACATACTGTACATAGGGTGGAGAATATGTTGCATTTCCATTAAAGTTGAGTTCTACTACAGACACCTGAGCTGAATTACAGTGATGAAATGTGTAAAATAGAACTGCAAATTTGTAAATGATAATTTTTTTTTTCTTCTTTAGACCCTTTAGAGGTAGTACTTTTTCAAGATCAAGGAGGATGTGCCTGTTGTAGTTTATTTTTCTTCTGCCAAAGCCCCAGAACATATACAGTAGAGAATGATAAAAGGCTTACTTTATTTGAACTAATACACCCTAAAAAAAAGGATGGACACAATATCAGTCACTTCTATTGTACAAAAGTTGGATTTTGTGGTAACCATAGACCTTAAGGCCTCATGCACACTGTCAAATCCTTGGTTGAACGGCATAGACTGAACCAGGACCTTTCTGAGTTTTGTCCCATGCCCACAGCCCCATACACAGATCTGTATTAATACATGTTTGTGCGTATGGGACCATAGAATATAATGGAAAAACATGGCTAGCACACTGACAATATACACAGTTATGTGTACAAGCCCAAAGGGTGTTTCTTTTCTGCCAGTTACTAGTCTAAAATAATCAGGGGGTTTTGCCCATCTACAACTAGAGAATATTCATCGGACAACCTGAATAGTGTTCTGAGAAGAGGTGTATAAGACATTTCATTTTCGTATAGAATTCCTACATCAGTACTTTAGGGTAAGGACACACATTTAGGTTTTTCACATTTTTAGGCTTTCAAGTTAAAATCAGATGTGGATCATAAAGAATGTGAACCTACAGTATAAAGGGTAGATAGTACGTCTCTTATTTTCAATTCACTCCTGCATCAAACTAACTGCATCAAACTGACCTGAATGCACGGTGGCTCAGTGGTTAGCACTGTAGCCTTGCAGTGCTGGAGTCCTGGGTTTGAATCCTGCCAAGGACAACATCTGCATGGAGCTTGTATGTTCTCCCTGTGTTTGTGTGGGTTTCTGCTTGTGGGGGTTGCCACCATGAGGACCAGTCATGTGAAGGAAGGGGTCTCTTGTTCACCATTGAATCAAGCAGTTACCTTGAATGAGCAATGGTGCACAACTCAAAGGCTGAAAATAGGCAAGTACAGCACTCAAGTCAGTCAGTCCCATAGACTTTTAATGGAGTGACAGCGGTGGGACACTTATCACCTAACCCGTGGAAAGGTGATAAACGCTGGTCTTGGGAGAGTGCCTTTACTTTCTTTCTGTAGTAACTTCAGACCCAGATTGTCTATTTTCTTAGTGAGCCTAGTAAAAGGGAGGAGGAAATATTACATCTCTCTAGCTCAGCAATTTTAACAGTAGACAAAAACCTATTTCTAGAGTTTGAAGGTCACAGATGTGGCCTTAAAGCAGGTAAAGCCTCACCATCTAGATGGATCACTAGTATCATTCTGGAATGCTATAGGCTAGAAGGTCTTCATCCTCCATGTACTGTCAACAAGACTATCAGCAGCATCTTGGGCAGAGATGTATCACTGGACCAGAATTGCACTCCTGCTTCTTGATCTGCCATTAACCTGACACATTTGTAATGTAGTACAGGCTGGACACTGCTTCTACGGTACTAGGTTATCGGCCATTCAGGCTACAGTGTCATACTATATATTACAATTTGTGTTATTATTGTTATTATGTTTTTATCCATTCTTACATCTTGAATGTGTAAGATAACTTTGATTTACTTAAGGGTTGTCCACTTTCAGGCCAATATTGCGAGAGAAATGTTATTGTTTGTATAATAACATGTTGTATGATAAACTGGTAATAAGTTTTATATAGTACAGTCATGGCCAAAAGTTTTGAGAATGACACAAATATTATATTTTCACATGATCTGCTGCCCTCTGGTTTTTATGTGTGTTTGTCAGATGTTTTTATCACATACAGAAATATAATTGCATTCATATTATGAGTAACAGAAGCTTATATTGACAGTTAGAATGAGTTAATGCAGCAAGTCAATATTTGCAGTGTTGACCCTTCTTCTTCAGGACCTCTGCAATTCTCCCTGGCATGCTCTCAATCAACTTCTGGACCAAATCCTGACTGATAGCAGTCCATTCTTGCAGAATCAATGCTTTAATTTTGTCTGAATTTGTTGGTTTTTGTTTGTCCACCCGTCTCTTGATGATTGACCACAAGTTCTCAATGGGATTAAGATCTGGGGAGTTTCCAGGCCATGGACCCAAAATCTCTACGTTTTGTTCCCTGAGCCATTTAGTTATCACCTTTGCTTTATGGCAAGGTGCTCCATCATGCTGGAAAAGGCATTGTTGAGCGCCAAACTGCTCTTGGACGGTTGGGAGAAGTTGCTCTTGGAGGACATTCTGGTACCATTCTTTATTCATGGCTGTGTTTTTAGGCAAGACTGTGAGAGAGCCGATTCCCTTGGCTGAGAAGCAACCCCACACATGAATGGTTTCAGGATGCTTTACAGTTGGCATGAGACAAGACTGGTGGTAGCGCTCACCTCTTCTTCTCCAAATAAGCTGTTTTCCAGATGTTCCAAACAATCAAAAAGGGGATTCATCAGAGAAAATGACTTTACCCCAGTCCTCAGCAGTCCACTCCCTGTACCTTTTGCAGAATATCAGTCTGTCCCTGATGTTTTTTCTGGAGAGAAGTGGCTTCTTTGCTGCCCTCCTTGAGACCAGGCCTTGCTCCAAGAGTCTCCGCCTCACAGTGCGTGCAGATGCACTCACACACCTGCCTGCTGCCATTCCTCAGCAAGCTCTGCACTGCTGGTAGCCCGATCCCGCAGCTGAAACACTTTTAAGAGACGGTCCTGCCGCTTGCTGGTCTTTCTTGGGCGCCCTGGAGCCTTTTTGGCACCAATGGAACCTCTCTCCTTGAAGTTCTTGATGATGCGATAGATTGTTGACTGAGGTGCAATCTTTCAAGCTGCAATACTCTTCCCAGTTAGGCCATTTTTGTGCAGTGCAATGATGACTGCACGTGTTTCTTTAGAGATAACCATGGTTAACAGAAGAGAAACAATGATGGCAAGCACCAGCCTCCTTTTAAAGTGTCCAGTGGTGTCATTCTTACTTAATCATGACAGATTGATCTCCAGCCCTGTCCTCATCAACACCCACACCTGTGTTAATGGAGCAATCACTGAAACGATGTTAGGTGGTCCTTTTAAGGCAGGGCTGCAATGATGTTGAAATGTGTTTTGGGGGATAAAGTTCATTTTCTAGGCAAATATTGACTTTGCAAGTAATTGCTGTTAAGCTGATCACTCTTTATAACATTCTGGAGTATATGCAAATTGCCATGAGAAAAACTGAAGCAGTAGACTTTGTAAAAATTAATATTTGTATCATTCTCAAAACTTTTGGCCATGACTGTAGACTCTTTGGTCCAAATAATTGAACTTTGGTTCATCTGTTCTTGACAGGTCTGATATTCTATATGGTAAATTTCATAAATATGAAAGTCAGTTAGTACTAGGTGTAAAACAAACATCTTTAAGGCTAAGGCCCCACGCAACAAGACGCAGCAAAAAAATGCTGCAGAAAAAAACGTGGTGGAAATGCATCACAGTTTTTCATTGCATTTTGGCAGAGTTTTCCTCTGCGGACTTTCTGCTCCTAATATACCTACAGGTGCATCTCAATAAATTAGAATATCTTTGAAACGTTTATTTATTTCAGTAATTTAATTAAAAAAGTGACCTCCTATATTTTCTAGATTCTTTACACACAGAGTGTTCTATTTCAAGTGTTTCATTTCTGTAAATGTTGATTATGGATTACAGGTAATGAAAACCCAAATCTAAGAAAATCTGAATATTTTAAAAAAGTTCAGTATTGTAAATTCAGTGTCTCACCTGCCAAGGTTTCCTAAGCCTTTAAATGGTCCCTCAGTCTGGTTCAGTAGGACACACAATCATGGATGACGCTGATTATGAATTGTATTACTGAATTACTGAAATGAATGAATGTTTCAAAGATATTCTAATTTATTGAGATGAACCTGTATATGGAAAACCCCAGCGTTTCCGCAGGTATAATTGATATGCTGCAATTTTCAAAAATGCAGGCATTTACGAAAATGCAGCTTTTCCACTGCGGATTTTTTTTGCAATGTGTGGATGGGATTAGACAGAATCCCATCCACTTTGCAGGCACTTTCAAATGCAGCATTTCTGCAACATGGGGCCCCAGCCCCATGTTCCAAGTCCTTCTTTACCCCCTAGTGAAAAATAAACACTGTGGGGCAGATTTATGAAGACTGACATTACTAACATCCTAGCAGACAGATTTCTAGTGTAAATGATAAATGGGGGGGGGACTGTTGGCCCGTGCCCATGTATGCCTTCACCACACCCCCTTTTTGGTGGCACAGATTTTAAAAAGTCACAACATGGTTTTGTGCAAAAAATTGTGATTTTTCTTATGCCGTGTATGCCATAAAACTGGCATACAAGTCATAGTAAATCTGGGCCTATGTACTCATTTCTTCATTTGGCCAGGGATTCAGGGGGGAGTCTCCATTTTGTTCCATGCTCTCCATGACCTTTGGACTGCATATGCAAAGGCAGAAGGTAAACAAAGACTGGGGACCGACTCGAGACTTTCTGCTAGATTCCTGGCTGAACAAAGAGGGTATATAGTGTACATAAGTATATGAGAGTATATAGCAATTATTATTTTAAGCCTCATTAGGTGGTTAAAAAAAAAAAAAAAAGGACTTCAAAAATCCATTTAATGTACTATTTACTTGGGCACATATTTGAAGAATAATAGTAGGACTAGTTGCAGATGAATAAGGTTATAGTTATAACAAAAGCCAAAATGCAAAAAAAAGTTCAGTTTAGAACTCAGCAGAGTTGTAAACATATCATATAACATGGATACAATAGGGGGAATTTATTAATGTTTTTTTTTTTTTGTCAGAGAATGACCCCTTGACAGTACAAGATAATATAAGTGTACTGTCAAGTGGGTGGTTTTCTAACACCTAAATACCGAAAAGTCACAAAATTTTGTACTAGAATGAACATTAAAAAAATCTGGTTCACAATAGTCCGGCTCCACAGCCCTGCTGGAAGGTACCAAGAGCACCATACATTTATCCTCTATTCACAGACTTACAATTTCTTAAATGGATTGCTTTTAGACCAAAAACTACAATTTTTTTCTATTATTTTACACATTCTTCTAGGCATGCAATACCTACAGTATGGGGGCCAGCTGCAGAAAACGTTATTTTTGAATATTGGCACATATAACCAGTGGGCTTCTGATAAAGCACATGTTAAAGGAATATAGACTGGCTGCTGAATAAAGCATGCATGTATATATGTATACAGTACAGGGAAATTCCTTTAGTACGCCAACTACTACTTGTTTTCAGGACAGAACTGCAATATCATGTGACATTTTTGAAGACAAAGAAGACTGAGTAGAGAGAAGTTTTTTTTTCTGAAAACACAAAAACACATACAGTGCCTTGCGAAAGTATTCTGCCCCCTAGAACTTTTCAACCTTTTGCCACATTTCAGGCTTCAAACATAAAGATATAAAATTGTAATTTTTTGGTGAAGAATCAACAACAAGTGGGACACAATTGTGAAGTGGAACGAAATTTATTGGTTATTTTAAATTTTTGTAAAAAATAAAAAACTGAAAAGTGGGACGTGCAATATTATTCGGCCCCTTTACTTTCAGTGCAGCAAACTCACTCCAGAAGTTCAGTGAGGATCTCTGAATGATCCAATGTTGTCCTAAATGACTGATGATGATAAATATAATCCACCTGCGTGTAATCAAGTCTCCGTATAAATGCACCTGCTCTGTGATAGTCTCAGGGTTCTGTTTAAAGCGCAGAGAACATCATGAAGACCAAGGAACACACCAGGCAGGTCTGTGATACTGATGTGGATAAGTTTAAAGCTGGATTTGGATACAAAAAGATTTCCCAAACTTTAAACATCCCAAGGAGCACTGTGCAAGCGATCATATTGAAATAGAAGGAGTATCAGACCACTGCAAATCTACCAAGACTCCGCCGTCCCTCTAAACTTTCATCTCAAACAAGGAGAAGACTGATCAGAGATGCAGCCAAGAGGCCCATGATCACTCTGGATGAACTGCAGAGATCTACAGCTGAGGTGGGAGAGTCTGTCCATAGGACAACAATCAGTCGTACACTGCACAAATCTGGGAGACACACCAAACATGTGGAAGAAGCTGCTCTGGTCAGATGAAACCAAAATCGAACTTTTTGGCCACAATGCAAAATGATATGTTTGGCATAAAAGCAACACAGCTCATCACCCTGAACACACCATCCCCACTGTCAAATATGGTGGTGGCAACATCATGGTTTGGGCCTGCTTTTCTTCAGCAGGGACAGGGAAGATGGTTAAAATTTATGGGAAGATGGATGGAGCCTAATACAGGACCATTCTGGAAGAAAACCTGTTGGAGTCTGCAAAAGACCTGAGACTGGGACGGAGATTTATCTTCCAACAAGATAATGATCCCAAACATAAAGCAAAATCTACAATGAAATGGTTCACAAATAAACGTATCCAGGTGTTTGAATGGCCAAGTCAAAGTCCAGACCTGAATCCAATGGAGAATCTGTGGAAAGAGCTGAAAACTGCTGTTCACAAACGCTCTCCATCCAACCTCACTGAGCTCGAGCTGTTTTCCAAGGAAGAATGGGCAAGAATTTCAGTCTCTCGATGTGCAAAACCGATAGAGACATACCCCAAGCGACTTGCAGCTGTAATCGCAGCAAAAGGTGGCGCTACAAAGTATTAACTTAAGGGGGCCGAATAATTTGGCACGCCCCACTTTTCAGTTTTTTATTTTTTAAAAATGTTTAAAATATCCAATAAATTTCGTTCCACCTCACGACTGTGTCCCACTTGTTGTTGATTCTTCAACAAAAAATTTAAATTTTATATCCTTATGTTTGAAGCCTGAAATGTGGCAAAAGGTTGAAAAGTTCAAGGGGGCCGAATACTTTCGCAAGGCATTGTATTATCACAGAATCACTGTGAACATTTTGGGCTTCCTCCCTGAAGCTTCTCCACCAAATTTTATATACTTTTCAATTATCCTGTGATAATCTGGAACATTTGATAATATGGCACCTATGAGGTCTCACTGCCAGCTCAAATGCATTTTAATGTTATTATACCTTACTTTTACTAAACTTACTTTTACAATCTCATATATTATAAGCTTTCTCAAGCAGGGCCCTCATTTCTGTTGTTCGATATGCTAATTTCTTTGTCATATAATGTCAAATACTGTCTGCTCATGTACCCTCTGATTTGTAAATTGTTGCAGAATATGTTGGTGCTATATAAATAAAGTTATTATTATTATTATTACTATTATTAATAAACCCAAAGTAGCACATTCAGCAGATTTACACACTCGGTACATTACTTATGTGAACCTCACTTCCCATCAATTACTTATGATTAAATGAAGAACAATCAAGAATTCAGGAATCGGAGATTTACATTTTATAAATTATATGTTAACAATATTACATTTTAAAAACTGTAGTTCAGTTTCAGCAGAAAAGTTTGTTTTTGTAGAATAAAAAGTTATAGAATGTATTTTTTTTTTACTTCGTTATTGCCAAGATCTCAGTTTGCAGTCATTCCATACCAACCTTCACTGTTTGCTTCCAATGGATAGAAACCTGTCCTAGTCATGTAATGGATGCACAGGGACTTACTTATTAAGAGATACAGCTCTAATGACTCTTAGGCTACAATCAGATGACCAAGGTGCAGAATGGCCATTAAAAACGTCCATTTTTCACGGCCGTCTTACACTTGAGGGACATCCATTTTCACGGATTCCCCATACATTACAGTGTATGAAGGGATCTGTGAAACGGCCGAAAATAGGACATAACATATTCACATCCATGTGAATAGCCCCCATTCACTGACATTGAATTCAATGCTGATGTGTGATGTATGTTAAAAAAATGGACGTCACACATCCATTATTCACTGTCAGTGTGAATATAGCTTAACTGTAATAAGCCACATCCCTGTGTGTCTATCACATATCTAGGATGGATTTCTTTCGATTGGAAGCAAACAATGAAAGTTCCTATTAAATGACAGCAAGCTAAGATCCTGAAAACAATGAAAGATTGACACAAAGTGTATTGGAAAACTTACTCAACAAAGAATAAAGTTATTTTTAATGCACCTTTTATCACAATTCTTATTGCACTTTCCAGGGCTTTTCTCAGAACTGATATGAATCATTTTAGTTACTAGATGTTTATCCACAAGTGTTATCAATTCTCATAAAGGTACATGTACAGTTGTGTGTGCTTCAGTGTATAGTTTGTTTTATAATAGGGTTTTTTTTGGCGGTTTCCATTATTTTTTCATTTGGGTGTCTGCATAGATTCAAAGAGAAGAGGTAATAAAAGTATTAACATAAACACAGAAAGTTCAGAAATTTCCATATATAAGAATTTTAATTTATTTTTCCAATAATGTCAATAAGTACTTAGTTTTGTATTACTTTCTAACAGGTATTGTGAATAGCTGTTTAGCACTATGTAAGACTAGGAAATATAACTTTTATGACTTTACGTTCTGACTTGAAATATTCTGTAGGTGTAGTTATTGCAATATCATTGTCAGAAGAAAATTACAGGAAATCTTTGATGTACAGTATAATGATAGAATGCAGAGTATTATCAGAGAAATATGTTTTCAGCAAACAAAAGTGAATCTTTATACAAAGTTACACAATGTTCAGATATACTTTCTGTATGAATTCTCTACTTGCTTTCATTCAATACAACCTTCATTGTTTACCTCCTACAAAGTGTCCATAGTCATGTGATAGACATAAAAGTGCACTACTTGTAACAAGGCAAGACTCTGATACCCATACTATTCCTGTAATTCACTAAGCACCTTTGTGTCCATCACATGACCAGGTCAGATTTTCATCTCCTCAAAGTAATCAAAGAAGAAAGCAGAGATCTTAAAAACCATGAGGAATTGATGCAGAAACTATATAGAAAACATACATAACTTTTATTTACTATT
The DNA here is from genome assembly GCA_947044405.1 of Leptodactylus fallax. Classification (NCBI taxonomy): domain Eukaryota; kingdom Metazoa; phylum Chordata; class Amphibia; order Anura; family Leptodactylidae; genus Leptodactylus; species Leptodactylus fallax. The sequence goes on along the minus strand of CAMRHE010000029.1, from coordinate 5,455,943 downwards.
ATTTAATATAAAATAAAGTTTATGTGCTAAAACTGTAACATCCTTTTAAGGTATGTGAGTTCTCTGTGCCCGTCATTTGCTTATCGAGAATATTCCTCTATATTAAATTAATATTTGATTGATAGTCAAATATTAATTGCTTAGATTTGCAAATTAGATTTACATAAACAAACATTTCATAAAATTTACTTTCTACTAAATTATGAATATGTATTTTCTATGTATGTTTTTTTCAGCTTTGCTGCATGTGAACGTTTTGTCTATTACTAGTTCTGCGCAGATCTGTTATTCTAGTCTGTTTTTTTTATTATTGCTTCTTCTAATGTTACTTTTAATTTCCTTATTTGTTTAATAAGAAAAATCCCTTCTTACTGTTAAGATTATAGAAATACATATACATTAAAACTAATAATAAATGTATTCTGTTAATACTTAAACGCAAATATTTACATTGAGTAATCTAAACCTATGCACTTAAACGCCAAATAAAAAGTGTAAAGTCTTCCCAGGGTAAAGCTGCAAAGCAAAAATCAGTAGAAAGGAAAAGGTTAACTAAGAATCCCCCTCCTTCTCCTCAATCCCTTGCTTTACCCACAGAGGGCACTAGGACCCTGCAGACCTCTACTATAGGCTGTGTTACGTCAGAGGGCTGGACAGAACTGCCAGTCTCCTGTGTCCCATCTCCCTGTACCTTAAAGGAAAAATGCTGCTGTCTGTCCCTCCAAGGGCAGGGATCGCCTCTTTCAGCTATACCAGGAGCCATAAGAAGGTAACCCTGCTGACCATACTTGTCTTGTACCCCTGTGCTACCTGTGCACTCTCACATTTACTAACAGGCCTATGCCAGTCCTTTAAAATGGTTCACAAATGATTTGTCTGGGAATCAGTTTACCCTTGTAGAAGGCAGGGCACTTACTGGTGTGTAGTGCACTTATACCCGTAGGTGCCTATGGATCTGATCACTGTATTCATGTGTATTGGGCTAAGCAGGAAGTGGACACTATTGGCTTTAGCGTTGGTTACAATACTGCAAAACAATGACAAATAGTACAACTGGATTATACTGTCAGCTGTTATTGTCATCATGTGTCATATGGCTGCGTAGATTGTGCAGCTTGTGGTGTGTGATGTGTGCGTTTATGTAGCTGGATGATTTGGAAGTAACATTGAGAGAGGCACAGAGGAAGGGCATTCACAGGGAGAGAGAGAGAGAGAGAGAGAGAAGGAGAGAGGCGCACCCAGAGGCAGGCAGACAGGAAAGAGAGAGAGAGAGAGGGGAGAGACACAGGGTATACAAGTAGAAGACACACAGCACAGGAAAACACACATAAGGCCAGTGGACGGATAACATTGTCACAAAATGGAAAACATACAATATATCTTATACAACTGATAGCAATGAAGAATACTGTACACTGCTGAGTAGACATTGGGAAAGACACCACAACGCAGATTTATACCATGGAAGCAAACTCATTTGAGGGGCAAACGCTACGTAAAGAAAGGGTACAGGTACCAATGTAGCCTTCTATATTACTGCACATGTGTCCAGACAGCCGGGTTGTCGCTATAGTAGTGGCATCACTATGGGCAGCCCCCCAGGATCTAGAAGAAGATGTTACTGTATGAACTAATTGTCATAACTTATCATCCAAGCCCGCGTTATCCCTAGAAAATACTGCAGATACAAAGTACTGTATGGATTGTTACATTCTCAAGGTTATCAAGCACATCCTATATGTATGTGTATAGAAATACTTGACTTACTGATGTTTAAGCAGTTAGGGTGTTCTAGCGACCGAATAGCACATGAACAGTGACAGCGAAAATATACCTAATACAAAGCAATGCAAATATACCACATACAGTACATATGTATAGATTTTATATTTTCATAGATCTAGACATTAAAGTTTATTTGGTTACATGCTGACATTAACATTAAAAAGCCGTAACGCCTGAAATAAAAAGAATAAACGGCCCTTAAATTGTTCCCTTCTGTCTATTCAGCAGTGGTGTTACTCAACATTCCTGGGCCCCAATGCAAAATCTGTAACAAAGTTCCCCAATCACTATTTATAATACTGGTCTACAGGACCCCGGTACATCTGCACCACCTGCACTCCTACAGTTATACTCTATAGTTACGCTCTTTTCAATCAGCCATATTTTTACCTGGGGTTAGTTACACAAAATTCTACCCTGTATGTAAACCTTAATGGTCAGGTTATCTAATAACTGTCTCCTCTGCCAGAAAACCTTACCTTAAGGCCCCAGTACACATTCAAGAAAAGATGGCCAAATTCACTGATTTGGGCTGGACCGCCCAGTTATCTGATTTGTAAAGTGCTGTGGAATATGTTGGCGCTATATAATTAAAATCTTATTAAATTATTATGTTAGATGGGGCCTCCTGACTCTCCCTGACATCATCTATAAGAGACAAATCATAATAAATGTAAACACCTGATAGGTTTTTTCTTCCTAGAGAGAGGCTTACTCCACTCCCTACACTAAAAAAAAAAAAAAAAAAATACATACACACTCAGCTGTACTGAGGGTATACGTGTGTGGGAGAGTCCAAAGAAATACCGTAGCTGTCTTCAGACAACATCTTTAGCAAGTACATGGACACTTTAACATTTCACACAAAACCACTAATGAACACAATTGTCACAACCGTAAAATGGCTGTCAACATCATAAACAGTAATGGATGTACTATAAACCTTCTGCATAGTCAAATGAACTAGTAATACAGTAGAGTAAGACAAGTTGGAAGATGGCAATTTACATATTACAGTCCATTAAACAATGAAACATTTAATTTTTAATATTCACCGATTCTTTTATCACTTGGTGTTTATTGTCTTTTGTATTTACATTGAACTCCTGTGGTTACAAATATCTAGAACTGCGCATATTGTAATCTTCTGATGGCTACGTGCACACAGCCCTACACCTACGTCAAAGTTTTTATTGTACTATGATTATAGCAAGTACATCTCAACCAGGAAACATTACAGCTCTCCCATGGATTGTTTTCTATGTTTTTTTCTAAATATAACAAGGGTTGGAATACGCTTGGTTGAGACCCTTGATGAGAAGTTGCAGGCCTCAGTTGCCTTTTCTTTAGCCATATTGCATTCTAAAATGGTATTCTGGTGCAATGTTTCAGGTCCCTCTATAGATAGATGTTTCTTTTAAGTTCTGACATAATCACTATGGCAGTCTAATTTATGGGTATGTTGTCTGTGTTCTAGGATTGACCTACAGCATATTGTTAATACTGATTTTAGTAAAGTGAATAGACAATACATTTTAGACATATTATAGACTTGGAAACATCTATGATGTGATATGCATTAGATATTTTGTCTTAAAAGTTTTGAATAATGCTGGAATATCACTTCCCATGTTTCCATGATTGCGCAGTATGTGTGTGCATGTTTTTGCATATTGTATAATGTTGTACTGTGTTAGCCATAGAAAGTAGTGGAAGAGTGAAGTAATCAGGCGATACCTTTTAGAGGCTAACTGAGTATATTTGATGGTAAGCTTTCGAGAGTACTAGCTCCCTTCTTCAGACATGGTGTTATACAAGAAACAGAAAATTCACAGACTTTTTATACACAAAAGACATGGACCTTCAAAGGAACTTAGAATCTTTAAAAAAAACCATATGCAATATAAGTGGAGAAGTTATTTACAACAGGTCAAGAAATAAACAATCTGGAAACTTGTGGGGCATGATGGAGGGATATTGCATATGATAGTACTACAGAAGTTGTGACACAAATCTCTCTGTCAGGATGGGACAAGACTTGCTGAAGATATCTGTAATTTCTTTCTGATGATGCAAGACCATGGAATCAGAAGTGACTTGACTTAATAGTTTTACCTTAATATAACCTACAATATTTACAATGCTCCTTTTTCTCAAAAGTTATAGTAACATCTAGTTCTGTATTACTATGGCAGAATCACTCCCTGTGCAAGCTAGAGTGATTCTTAGGCTCTGTTCACACTACCGAGGTTCATGGCTGAGTGGTGCTGCCCATGATCCATGAAAGTAGTGCATGCTCTACTTTTTGATGGCTCAGAAATGCTGCTCAGTTTTCACAGACCTGACTCTCCTATTAAAAATCAATTTGTTCATGAAAAAAATGATGTCACACTGGTGCTGTATGTGAATATTACCTAACAGTAAATTTTCATTATTCTGGGAAAATGCAATTTGCTGCCAGTTACAACAAACAGAATGCAAGCACCACTTATGGCAGCCAGCACTCTGTAAATGGACCACTCAGAGGAGCTGCTGACATCATGGCAGCCACTGGGAGACTGTCATTCTTATTATTACAATCGCTTCTTCTTGTAAAGGAAATGTTTCTGGTAATCATATAATATATTACATTCATAATCCAATTCCCCAATACAATACAAAACATAATTTATCTTCTGTGTTTTGAGGTGCAGTCCTATATAATTTATAACCTAAACTTCTGGTAATCTGTGGACCACTTAATCTATCTTAATCTATAGACTGGATAGTGTAAGGCCACCTCCAAGTGTATGGGGGTCCTTGGCTATAGAGATATAGTATATGTAACTGTTACCCAATGGGTCCTGGCATCTGCCCAGTTTTGACTAGTGCCAATTCCAGCCCTGGGTGCTTGTAGAGATATGTTGGTATATTATATCGGATACACATATCACTAATGCATTTTTCCTCTTTATTTCAATGATAACTAAATGTTCTCTGATATATTATTACAGTGCTAGATTTACAAGACAAATAGTAGGTTTAGATGAACAGCAGTAGTGTTATTTTACAGTGGGGAATACCACAATTTGCAGTTGGATTAAGTTAACTAAATATGATATGTATAGTAAAGAGTCAAGCTGTAACGTAACTGCTGAGTAACCCTCGATAAAACGCATGTTATATTATATCAGGGCTGACATCTCAACTTGATCAAATCACATGAAAAGGGTGGAAAGGAACATAACGTAACTGGTAACATAACCCTGTGATAGCCAACTAAAATAAATAATCCAGGCTGACCAAAAAAGTCCAAATACAGAAAAAATGACATGTTAATGTCACAGGATGAATGAGAGCGCATAGTGTTATATGCTGGAAGGAATGGTGCGGGCAGACACACAGTGATGTCATTCTACAGATCACTGGGAAAATCCCATGTTTTATATGGGATCCAGTTACTAGTTTTCCAGAACAAGTTGAAACGCTTCAAAGTCTCCTTCCCTTTTCAGGAAAAGGAGGTGTCACTGTGAACCATAATGAGGTATTATTTTCTCATTCATGAAGCCATTCATTGGCAAGGTTGTAGAATGATTTGGCATCTCTGGCTTTATTTCTGTGTTGGAACTGATGTCATCTTGTCCAAAGATTGTCCATAGTGATTCTGGTTGTCTGCATACTCTATATTTGACCATATTTCAACTCTGTGTACCCCTCAGAATGCCAATTTACTGGCGAAGCATGTTGCACAGTGAATTTTATTTACAAATGGTGGTGTTCCCATAGTCCTAACAAGGCTTATCCTTGTCTCCTATACAGTTTGGATCAGACTGCATCTGTCCATTAACTGGAGGATAACAGCTAAATATATAAGATGGCATATTGAAATAATATTCCTACCTATACAGCTATCTATTGCTGGCTTTCTTCCACTTGGTTTAACTTGTGTATTTGGGTGACTACTAAGTAACTAACTGACTGGAAGGAACTAGACATTGTATTTTTTAATTTTCTAGTTGATATTTCACGTTTTATAATCTAGAAAAAATAAAAGCTATGTTTTAGAAAAGATCGACAATGTCTGTAAAGCGCTGTGTAATATGTTATACAAGTAAACTAAGTAAATATGGAAAATGGACCTTCTCCTGCCTTTTGGGCAATTGTAAATAAATAAGGATATGTCATTGGTACTGTCTGGCTAGGCATAAACTATATCTGTCTATAAACACTTCATACTTTGTATGCTGTATATGTTCGCTTATTAGAAGTCACCTTCACCTACATGCGCTAGCTTTAAGTAAGTTAAACACCACTCTCTTCTAACCTCATACTTACCACCTAAAACTAAAGTCATACATCTTCATTTATTGAACTGTGCTTTAGATGAATAATCTGAATTGTTATATCACACGTAGCTTATATATACAGTACATAGGGACAGATTTGCTAATATAGTTTAATTTATAGACAATGTAGACTAGATTGTTTTAAAATGTGACAGGTTTTGCATGCTTATAAAACGCCAACATATTGGGCAGTGATTTACAGATATTGTCATCCCTCACTGTCCCAAGTAGGGCTTACAATTTAAATTCCCTCTGTGTTTGGAGTGTGGGAGTAGAGGAAACCCATGAAAAGGTGGGAAGAACATACAAATTCCATGTCCTTTGCTGTATTCAAAACCTAGGACTCCAGCGCTGCAAGGTAACATGGCTAACCACTAAGCCACTCTGTTGCCTATTTATGACAGTGGCTGAAAAATCTAGTGCTCTTGAGAAATATCTGTTGGCTTGTTTCACACCAAAAACATGCAGCAGAATTTTTAAACACTTTTAGAGCCCAGTGTCATTCTGGGAAAAAAAAGTCTTAGTTTACATCTTCAAGTGAAATCATAGAATTAATATTTTATTTTTGCCTCTATACCATCTCCTTTCCTATAATAGTTACCAATGTACTGAAATAGCGGAGATATCATAAATGCTTGGAGAGTATCTTTCCAGGGCTTCACTCTTTCTCCCCGGGCACTGTCTTTAGTTACACATGAGCAGTGGCAGAGAGCAGAGTTGTCACTCTAACCACTGCTCCTTGTCATAGCTCCTGTAAAAATATGACAGGGTTCATAGGGTTCAGAAGAACAGAATACAAGTCATATAAGCTGTGCACAAATATATGTCATAAAAAGCACAGAAATGGACAGCAAACTATTTTTATCACTTACAAAAGAGGCTCAATGCATTTTATATACATATTAAATTTATAGAGACTTCAGGGAAAAGTTTTGAGAAGCAGCAATCGTAAAAACTGCACTGACACATCCTCCAAGTTTTAGTTTCTTAGAGGTTGTCCACATGTAATAATAATATAATCATCCTTTAATAGTCCCACCATGGGGAAATTCAGTGTGTTACAGCAATAAAGATAAGCAATACAAATACAGATACAAACATATACAATAAAGTTATACAAGAATGTAAAGGGGTTATATGCCTAAACCTCCATAAGAACCAATGCTTACTGGTATATTCTCATTAGTATGAAGTAGTACCAATATTTCACAGTGTATGATCTCTGCTCCAGACCTGTAGACCTCAAACAGACCTTTGCATATAGCAGCTCTGTCTGCCTCTCTCATAGCAATGAATCACAGAGCTATAATGGACCACCCGTGGACAGTTGAAGTACATCAATTTGATCCATGTACACAAACTCCTGTTTCTCTGTGGATGAGGAAACTCCCTAGGAGTCACCATGGGGCAGTCACCACTCTTATGTTCAAAAGGGAACTTGCTGTTTTAATTGACAGGGGGTTTTGATCTCCATTCATAAAATGCAGAGTAAGTTCCTGTTTTCATGTTGGTGGACTGCTGACAGTTCACTGTATCTTAAAACTCCATCTTATTACTGTGCTGTTTACATTGCATTAAAGAATAACTCCATTTACAAAAATCTTTAAATATGTCAAAGACATATCACAAGTTTTCATTCTTCTGATAACTAGACTGAAGGTGCCAATGCACTCATGAGTACCAATATAGCAACAAGGATAGAGCATAATAAGGCAAATATCATAAAAAATGGAACTTTTAAACCTGTGTAATAATAAATGCTCATTCTAATTATAAGGACTATAGATTGAGTGGACACTACACCAAATTAGGATACCTATAAAATAAAGAATCCATCTCCAAATATAGAAAAAAAATAATCAAATTTTATTAATAGTCACAAAATGAATATCATGAAGACCACTGTAAAAGAGGCGGCAAACCCAGAGAAGGTACAATATAGTGACAAATCACATACATACTCCTATAGTGAGTCTGTTCAAGATAAGCATAAAGCCTTATCCAATGTTTACTAACCAAAGGGCTTTAAAAAATATATATGTAAGAAACTACATTCACATCTGCAAGGAGTCTCTATTGCAATGTCAGTCAGAAATCACCAAGTGAAAAAGTCCTCCAAGCTCCACTTTTTCGCCTGACGAAAAAAAAAATGCATACCTGATGGACCCCATTATATTCCCTATCCATTGCTATCTGTTTTTCCGTCACAGGACCAGAAGAGCGGATCGGACAACGTAGATGTCAATATAATGTAAACAGTATCCCAGCATATCCATTAGCCCATTATATGAAGTTACTGCAGCCTGCTCCATAGATTTCAACGTGATAAATTTCAGAGGCATAACTATTGGACCCGGCAGGTTACGGAGCCCGCAGCCAGCTGGAGATGGCCGGGCCCCGGACCACTATGATAGCGGTCGGGGAAAGCCTGGTTCCCCGACTGCTATACATACTGTTATTGGAAAGGAGTCCTGACATATTGTAGGCTCCTTTCCAATAGATGGCAGCCCAGGGGAGGTGACTGAAAATAATAAATACATATTCTTACTTCTCCTGGGCGCAGCGTTCTCTCTGGCGCTCTTCCGTCATGACTGAGGCCTGTGATTAGGCCCCAGCGGTCACATGGGGCGCAGCCGCGTAATGACGCCGCCCGCCGCTCAGGCCCAATCCGGTCTCGGCGCCCGGGGCCTGGACGCTGAGTGGCGGTGGGGGTGCCGGGGGGCGGGGGTGTTTGTTTTTTTCACCCCCACCCCCCCTTTTTTTTTTTCGGGGGGGCGGGGGCCCCCCCAAGGATAAAAACCCCCCCCGGGGGGGGGGGGCTGTTGGGGCTATTCTGTGTGGGGCCACCGGAATTTGGTGCTTTGTGGGGGCCACTTTGAGCCTACATTGCTGGGTGGGTGTGATGCGACCCCGTTTTATATCTTTCTTGGGTGTGTTTTACTTGCTTTTTTTTTTCTTCCCCCCTTTTTATTTTTTGTTTTTTTTTTGTGTTTATTTTGGTGGGCGATACGCTTCACTGGTTTTATGTGTGTTCACTGGAGATGGCTTGCTATAGTCAGGCACTTTCATTATCCCTGGCCAGATGGCGATGGGGGGATAGCAAGCCAGTGACCTTAACTTCACCCATCTCTCCGAGGGTTCTGCAAAGGAGTGAGAAGGGGGGCTGCCTGGGTGCAAGGGGTGGGTGGAGCACTAGCCATATGCTGTGGGCAGACCTGGATTCTGGGGTCATTCAGCAAAGAGGCAATAAGGAGCTCTGATCTGGAAGAAGAGGAGAGAGCTTGCCCTACTGAGGAATGCATTGAGGGCCTAGCAGTGAGGCCTGAAGCCTTTCCCTTTGTTCTGGACAGCATGTAGAAGGATTGTTTTATGCAACTTGCTTAAGCTTGCGCCCTAGGCCCAAAACTCTGCTGTGGCCTAGAGAAATGGACTACGAGCCTATGCCGGTATTTTCTCTATCTTTTAATTTCCCTGTTTATTTTTGTGTATTGTATCATCGCACCTTTGCTTGTGTGTTTATGCTTGATCATATTAATATTGTATATTTCTGTATATGCTATTAATTCATACCGACCCACTTGGGTTATTAAACATATAAAATTTATATCGCTCATTTCGTTTTATCCTATGACCCGGTCTATTCACGGTGTGTGAGTTGGAGGTTAAGAAAGAAGTTTGATCGCAGGGCGTGCCAGGCGGCTGGGCGAGGCGATATTCTTCACAGTGGTGGCAGCGTTGTGGGATCTTAGGATAACAGTGTGTGGGTGTGGTATCACGCAGACACTGGGGATTGCGGCAATCCTATGGAACGAGCGCGGTGTGAGATCAAGCTTAAAATACGGTGAAAGTTTGGTACAGTACTGTTCCCTCCCTTCTTCTTTTTTTCTGTCCTATCTTTTATTTGGCAATGACTTCCAGTGGATGTCTCGGACTCTGAGAAGTGGAGCCAGGGGACGTCAGAAACTGACTGATACAAACGCTGCGCAGATGGCTGATATGGAAGGTGCTGCAGCCGGGCAGGACGAGGAGCAAAGTCCTGAGGGGCTGGCACAAGAAAACATCACCATGCCAGACGGTGCAGCAGGTGCCCGGACCCCAGAGGTAACTGTGCCTGGAGGGACCAGTAACCCCAGTTCTGTGGGGGTAACGGACTTATACTTGCAAATGGCCTTACAGCAGATAGACGCCAGTGACTATAGCGCCCGTCTGCAGGTGATTCACCAGTACCAAGCTGCTGCAGAGCGCCGGACGGAGAGAGAAGCTGCAGAGCGCCGGGCGGAGAGAGAGGCCGCTGCCGCTGCTGCAGAGCGTCGGGCTGAACGAGAGGCCCGTGAACGCCAAGCGGAGAGGGAGCATCAGCTTGAGCTAAAAAAGCTGGAACTTCACCAGCAGGTGCAACCTTCTGCTGCACCAACTCCAGGAGCCCGAGCACTAAAGATCCGATCCGAGGACTTTCCAATCTTGGAAGATAACGGGGACTTGGACTCGTTCTTGCGGGGATTTGAGAGGGCGTGTAAGCAGCATCATATTCCCCAGGCAGAATGGGCCTGTTACCTGTCTCCCCGGGTGAAGGGAAAAGGCCTGGATGTTTCCACGAACTTACCAGAGGATGCGGACTATAAGACCATCAAAGCAGCGCTGATCCGGAGATACCGGCTCACGCCAGGAGGTGTACCGCAAAAAGTTCCGGAATATCCAGCGGGGTCCCACAGAGAGCTATGCGGATGTTCTGCACCACTTACAGGTTACATTCTGGCAGTGGATCAAAGGACTTACTGTCACCACGTTTGAGGGAATTGGGGATCTTATGATAAAGGAACAATTTCTCCAGGTGTGCCCTCTGGATGTTCGCCAGTTCGTGTGTGATTGGAAACCCAAAACAGCAGACAAGGCTGCAGAGATTGCTGACGACTATGTGTCCACCAGGGAGCAAGGGATCAAGAGAGGAGCCACACTGCAGAGACCCCCAAGCGGGAAGGAGGGGCAAAGCTGGAGTTCACCACAGCCTGCGGTCTCCAAGTGGGGTAAGACAAACTCTGTCCCGGGTGCCCCCTCTACTTCCACTGTCCCAAGAACTCTGGGCGCCCCGGGGACCCCCTCCAAGTCCCAAGGAGAGGCCCGGCGGTGTCATGCTTGTAACCAGCCAGGACATTTCAAGGCGGAGTGCCCCAACCGCTCTAAGAACCCCCCTGTTTCCCCAGCCACGGCAGCTGGCTCATCTGTATACTTGGTGGGGAGGGAGGGGTTGCAATCCGATGCCAACAGTCAACAGGTCATTGTGGGGGGTAAAGTGGTCATGGGATTTCGGGACACTGGGACGCAGATTACTCTGGTGCAACCTGACTTGGTCCCTGCGGACAGTATTATCCTTGGAAAAACTCTGACCCTGAAGGGTATTGGACAAGAACGCGTAACTGTGCCCATGGCTTGCGTCCATTTGGACTGGGGTGCGGGAAAAGGGATGCGTGATGTGGGGCTAATGTCTGATCTGCCTGCCAATGTACTATTGGGAAGAGATTTGGGGCCCTTGGTGTCCCAATATGGGGTGGGAGCAGCCCCACCTCGCTGTGACAAAATGTCTGTACTGAAGGATGATTTTAATGAGGTGTTGAAGCCTGTCACACAGGCAGAGGCAGAGGGAGGGGTCAGCCTTTTGTCTCCCCTTGCTGTGTGTCCAGCTAAAGTAATCAGTGAGCCTGTGAATGAGGCATTGTGGAATGCTGACCTGGCTGTAGCCCCGCCCACATCTGCGGGTGATGAGAGCCCCCTCAGTGTGACCCAGGCTCAGCCATTCACCCATGCAGTTCACTGTGAATCAATGAATGAATGCAATGTCAATGTAATTGTTAATTCTTGCCTTGCAGGTTTACAGGGTAGCTCTTCTGAGATGCTGGGGGCAACCCCAACTGAGGACAATGTGCCAGGTGGTCAGGTGGGTCACGGGGATCTCAGGGCCGATCCGGATGAGGAACGGACCGCTGGTGTTGCGGTGGTAACCCGCAGCCAGAGTGCTAGAGGGGTGGAAGGCACTCCGACCCCTGAGCCGTTCCCTCTGTCACCCGGAGATGGCACTGAGGTCGCCGTGACTAGCCTCCCCACTCTGGAGCCGGAGGAGCCCGGCGGGTATGTGACATGCACATCTCTTCTGTCTGGTTCCAGTCAGGAGTTCAGGGACGCTGTCCAAGCTGACCGCAGTCTGGGCGCATTGAAGGAGCGTGCCGATCAACCTCCCTTGGAGTCGGACAAGGACCGCGTGTACTGGGAGCAAGGGAGGTTGTACCGGGAAACGATCCCCACAAAGGGAAAAGAAAGTCGGCTCAGGGAGAAACATTTGGTGGTACCCCAACCCTATCGGGTGGAATTGTTGCGGATTGCTCATGATATTCTACTGGCAGGCCACCTGGGGATCGCTAAGACCAAGGCTCGCCTCAGCCACTTATTCTACTGGCCTAAAATGGGGACAGATGTAGCTAAATACTGCCGTTCATGTGACACTTGTCAGAGGATGGGCAAGGCGGGGCAAGGCTCAAAAGCCCCAATGATCCCTATGCCCATCATAACCGAACCTTTCCAGCGGGTGGCTGTGGATCTCATTGGACCCCTGTCCATTCCCAGTCGCACCGGGAAACGTTTCATATTAACGGTAGTAGACTACGCTACTAGGTACCCGGAAGCTGTCGCTCTGTCTTCCACCCGGGCTGATGTAGTGGCCAAGGCTCTGGTAGGCATCTTCTCCCATGTTGGATTTCCCAGAGAGATGCTCACAGACCAAGGTACCCAGTTCATGTCTGCCTTGATGCAAGGCCTGTGTAAGGTAACAGAGGTGCAACATCTGGTGTCCAGCCCGTATCACCCACAGACCAATGGCCTGTGTGAACGGTTCAATGGCACCCTGAAGCAGATGCTCAGGATGTTAGTTGAGTCCCACGGGCGCGACTGGGAGCCTTATCTCCCGCACCTGCTGTTCGCTTACCGGGAGGTGCCACAAGCCTCAACGGGGTTCTTCCCCTTTGAGCTCTTGTACGGGAGACGTGTACGTGGGCCCCTAACTCTTGTGAAAGAGTCCTGGGAAGGAGAAACAGCCATCCAAGGTGTGCCAGTCATGCCCATGGCCCAAGTGCAGACGGCATGGGGTGCTGGAGGTGGGACCCAAGAAGGGGGTGTGTCAAATATATTACCTGTCAATGTGGAGGGATGGTTTGGGGAAGCATGATCTCAGTCATTTGCCCAAGGTATCACCATCACCCACCCAAGTACAGGAGGAACAGGATGTAGATTTGGAAGCAAAGGGGGAGGTGCAGAATCCCCTAGAACTCTCCCAACTAGCGGCTAGTGTGGGAGAGACCCTGAGAGACTGCCAGGAAGGGGTCTCTGAACCGGTACCACAAGGGCCTGGGGTTGCGATTGTGGATCTGCGGGATGCCAGCACTCAGAACGAGGTCCCAGTGCAGGCCGGGGGTAGCCAGGTGGGCGGAGACTGCCGGGATGGGGTCTCAGCACCGGTACCACAAGGGCCTGGGGTTGCGAGTGTGGATCTGCGGGATGCCAGCACTCAGAACGAGGTCCCAGTGCAGGCCGGGGGTAGCCAGGTGGGCGGAGACTGCCAGGATGGGGTCTCAGCACTGGTACCACAAGGGCCTGGGGTTGTGAGTGTGGGTCTGAGGAACGCCAGCACTCGGGGGGAGGGACCCAGAGCAAGCAGGAGGTATCTAGGTCTACTTAATTCAGAACCTGAGCCTTAGAAGAGTCTCCATTCAGACAGGAGAGGAAGAGGGTATTAGTACGCCAGGAATATGGTCAGGGACCAGCGCAGGTCCTGGCGGGGTGAGGCCGCCAAGGTGTCCGCGGAAGGCGATCGTAGGATCGTCCTTCCTCCCGACACGCTCTAAAAGGGGGAGGTGTGATGAACCGACCCTCAGTTTTATATCTTTCTTGGAAGTGTGTTTTACTTGCTTATGTCAGTCCTTCCCCCACTTGGAATTTGGTGCTTTAGTTGAGTCTACATTGCTGGACGATACGCTTCACTGGTTTTATGTGTGTTCACTGGAGATGGCTTACTATAGTCAGGCACTTTCATTATCCCTGGCCAGATGGCGATGGGGGGATAGCAAGCCAGTGACCTTAACTTCACCCATCTCTCCGAGGGTTCTGCAAAGGAGGGAGAAGGGGGGCTGCCTGGGTGCAAGGGGTGGGTGGAGCACTAGCCATATGCTGTGGGCAGACCTGGATTCTGGGGTCATTCAGCAAAGAGGCAGTAAGGAGCTCTGATCTGGGAGAAGAGGAGAGAGCTTGCCCTACTGAGGAATGCATTGAGGGCCTAGCAGTGAGGCCTGAAGCCTTTCCCTTTGTTCTGGACAGCATGTAGAAGGATTGTTTTATGCAACTTGCTTAAGCTTGCGCCCTAGGCCCAAAACTCTGCTTTGGCGTAGAGAAACGGACTACGAGCCTATGCCGGTATTTTCTCTATCTTTTAATTTCCCTGTTTATTTTTGTGTATTGTATCATTGCTCCTTTGCTTGTGCTTGTGTGTTTATGCTTGATCATATTAATATTGTATATTTCTGTATATGCTATTAATTCATACCGACCCACTTGGGTTATTAAACATATAAAATTTATATCGCTCATTTAGTTTTATCCTATGACCCGGTCTACTCACGGTGTGTGAGTGGGAGGTTAAGAAAGAAGTTTGATCGCAGGCGTGCCAGGTGGCTGGGCGAGGCGATATTCTTCACAGTGGGGCCCACTGTAGAGCATATAATACTGGGTGTGGCCCACTGTAGAGCATATAATACTGGGTGGGGCCCACTGTAGAGCACATAATACTGTGTGGGGGCCACTGTGAGCATATAATACTGTGTGGGGGCCCCTGTAGAGCATGTAATATTGGGTGGGGACCACTGTGTGGAGCATATTATACTGTGTGGGGCCACTGTGGGTAGCATATTATACTGCGTGTGAGGGGAGAAATGTAGAGCATATAATGCTGTATGGGGGCCACTGTGGAGCATATAATGCTGTGTGGGGGCCACTGTTGAGCATATAATACTATCTGGGGCCTCTGCTGAGCATATTTTACTGTTTGGGGACCCGTAACCGGTTCGGGGGGGGGGGCCCATGTCAAATGTTCGCCTTGGGGCCCAGCCATTCCTAGTTACGCCACTGGTGATAATGCTGCAGTACCAAAACCCACTGCTACAGTTTGTACAGCAATTGGGCAGCATGGTGGCTCAGTGGTTAGTACTACAGCCTTGAAGCGCTGGAGTCCTAGGTTCGAATCCAACCAAGGACAACATCTGCAAGGAGTCTCCCCATGTCTGTGTGGGTTTCCTCCCACACTCCAAAGGCAGGCATACTGATAGGGAATGTAGATTGTGAGCCCTATATGAGACAGTGACTGACAATGTCTGTAAAGCAAATATCAATATGCGCATTTCAGGCTCTGCAATGGTTTCTACTTTTACTCTGTCCAATTCTGCGTTGGCACTGTGACATTACTCAAACTTCCCTACTGCCCTGCTCCTTTGGGTGCCCCCCTTTCCCCGTGGCCGGTGGCCGCTTACGGGGGCGGGGGTCGGAATATGATGGCGTTATATAAGTAAGTTAACTAAATAATAAACTCATGGTATGTAAACAATACCAAGAACTGGGCTGTCTCTGTACAACTGATATGCCGTCCTGGCTGGGGTTTTGGCACCCACAGATCTTATATTGATGGCCTATCCTAAGATAGTAGAAGGCCGAACCCATACAGTCGCAAATAAGCTGGCCTTGGCTGCTCTCAATTGGATAACTGGATAAGCGCTATGATGATATTCCACTTTGGATGCATTAAAATAAATGCATGACCAGAGGCGTGCATATAGGAAAACATAACTGTATGCAAACACTTCAAAGACTGGCACATACAGTGATTCCACATCAGTGGATCAGAAATATAGTAACACGCCCAGGCTTCAGGCTCTTGCAGTAAAATGAGAGTGACAGAGGGAAGAGAACACTCCAGTCACATGCCTGTTAGTGAGCGTGATTCTGGCACACAGGAAATAGATAGCACACTTCCAACTTGCTGACTGTATTCTGCCTGATAGATTCTTACACTGAATCTTACATGAAGTCCACTACAGGTCTGTCGGAAACTACAGACATAACTGATGTTAATACATAAGGCTTTAAATTTATTGATTACTGCTACTTCCTTGGATAACTGTGTGGCTTAAATCTGTAATAGAGCTTCATTAGAAAGGATAAGGGATTGATATAGGGTGGGAGACATAACTCTTAGTATTTCAGAATTTTGTAAAGAAAAAGGTCGACGTTTTCAGAATAAGGCTTTATGAATGAATGAGTTGTATAGTGCTGCGAAAGAGCACCTATAGACTTACAGTATGTTGGGTCCCCGTACACTTCAGTATGCTCCCAATTTGCAGAAAAATACGCACAGCAGACATGCTGTGATTTCCAAAACCGTTGTGGTTTTGGAATTCACAATATGTCAATTATACCTACGGAAAAGCCAGCGGTTTCCCTATATGTATAATGGAAGCAAAACGTCCGCAAAGGAAACCTCTGCAGACTTTCTGTGAAAAGCGTGGTGGGAAAAAATTTCATGGGGATTTAGCCTTAAAAAGTTAATATACAATAGAAACTAAATAATTTCCTTACACTTCTGTTTTTTTAGTTACTTAAAGGGGTTGTCCAGCAGTATACTATTGTTTATTACAATATTTTCATTAGTTTGTAAGTAAATTGTCTTACAGCATAGAAACCAACAGTATGAAACTAGTATAAAGTTGTAACAGATATGGCACATGATCCAGCAGTATATGATTTATGGCTTATCCTTAGAAAACATCATGAGAAGCAGATCGTCATTGTCTGACCTCCAGCTGATCAGTGTACTGGGAGTCGGACACCCACTTATCTGCTATTGGTGAAGGAACATTCCATTACTTCTTGCTAACCACTAAATGTTTGTAAAAAGTAGGGCAAAAATAGAAGGGAATATGGTTGCAGGATCTGGCTACATAAAATTTGTAGTCTGTTACCATGGAGACATATAGGTCTGCATAGAAACTATAAACACAAAATGGAGGAAAATTGATAATCAAGACCTATTGTAAAGTAGCTTAGTCTATAATTTAAAGGTCAGCTTCACTCCATCATAATACAGGAGTAATCTGATTTGTAAAGTGCTACAGAATATCTTGGCGCTATATAAAGTTATTATTATTATTATTACATCATCATCATTATTATTATTATATTCCCACAACATCATACTGCAGTCAGGCCAGGATTTGTGACCATTAGAACTTAGTCACATGACAGTGCCATTTTTTTATGAACCTAAGGTCTTTGAAAAATGTCTGTGTTGGTCCATTGAAGCCTGCTGAAAGGGCTTATTCACATGGCAATGAATACCCATATGATGGTCCTTATTTTGAATCACACGGATGTTTTAAAACCTATGAATGTCTATAGATCTATGCACATGGCCATCTTTATGCCAAAATGGGCAAAGATAGAGCAAGACAGTTTTTTTTTTTTTTTTTTTACAAAAGACATATGAATGGACTCAAACATTTATGGTTACTGTCGTATGAATAAGGCCTAATATGGCTGCAGAAATTCACGTGCAGGAAATTGGCCTTCATGTATTTGGACAATAAATAAATATTGGATGCAAAGGTGGACAAAGCTTATAGGTATGTCGCACCTGCAAAATAATTCACCTCAACCAGTCATCAAACTCTGCAAACTGCTACAGCGCTACTCAGATATTTATGTCACTTTTATATTACAGTTTTGTAAAAAAAAAATCATAATGATAACAATTCCTGTACCATATATAAGAAGTAATAACACAATACTATATAATAGAATTGTAGCCTTACAGTTACAGTGCTATAATTCTAATACTTAATATAAGTATGTACAATGTAATATGTAATTCAGCATCATATAATGCAAGAAAGACTTTTACCCACTGGTGATCAGTGAATTATTTTTCCTTTTAAGGTAATAGCAGGTTTTCTCAAGGTTCCTTTGCAATCTGCTCTGCTAGTAAAGGCCCATAGAGACTGCAACATGCCGCAATTACAATTTAATTAAACAAGCAGCATGTTTTTAGGCTGTGGGAGGAAAACTCTAGAATATGGAACTAAACCCAAGGCCCTACTTGTACAGCGTTTTGCTACTATAATATCTGAATCACGTCTAGTCCCAAAATGCCATCCTGAATTATAATTCTATGAAATAGTGCTCATCCCCATTCCAGATGTCCCTTAGTGCTGGAAGTAGATCACATTGAATGGTCTGAGTGTTAAAGGAATTGTAATATTAGAAAGCAGAACACGAGTCATATAACACAGATTCTGAAGGATTACTTATCAGCAGTATGTCCCTAGACGGATCATCTGCTAAGATGCTGTTTAAGGCTTGGACCGTACGTGGCATAAATTCCGCGACAAAAACGGCAGAAAAATCCCATCCACACATTGCAATAAAATACACGCAGCGGAAATGCTGTAATTTTCAAAACTGTTGCGTTTTTAGAAATCGCAGCATGTCAATTATACCTATGGAAACGCTGGCAGTTTCCCTATAGGTATAATTGAAGCAGAAAGCCTGTAAAGGAAAACTCTGCGGTTTTCCCCCTGCGCTAAAAGCACATGTGGCTTGTTTGGCAAGGAGGAACCACATCATTGTGGCTGTAACACCTTTCAGAAATACTTTAGGCAACAAAGATATCCAAAATATAAAAGCATGCAAAAAAGTTATTTCCTTTTAACTTAAAGGGGTTGTCCCACTAAAGACACATTTCCTATCCACAGGATAGGGAATAAATGTCAGATTTCTTGGGGTCCAAGCACCCACTCCCCCAGCAATCATTAGAATGGGGCCCTGAAAGTCCCCCATTTTTCATTCACACTTTCAGTGACCTATTCTACTGATTTCTGGGGGAGTGGGTGGTCGGACCCCAAAAAATCTGACATTTATTCCCTAACTGGTTGATAGGGGATAAGTGTCTTTAGTGGGACAAGCCCTTTAATACCCCACCAAATGTAGGTCTCATGTGCATGGTCATATTACAGCTCTGTACAAGTTGCAAGTTATATCACATATCAGTGATTCCTGTGGAAAGCACATACAGCATACAGACCCACTGAATTCTATACTGTGCAAACAGGTGTCCATCTTTTTTTTGTGGTCACCATCTTGCCAAAATGGACATCCTTACGTCTTTTTAAAAAGGTGTGAAAAATTAATGACATGGAGGGAAAATTATAGACACACGGAAAGCAATCGTAATGAAAAAAGACATACGGATGAAAAATGGACACAAA
This sequence comes from Leptodactylus fallax, assembly GCA_947044405.1. Taxonomy (NCBI): domain Eukaryota; kingdom Metazoa; phylum Chordata; class Amphibia; order Anura; family Leptodactylidae; genus Leptodactylus; species Leptodactylus fallax. The sequence continues at coordinate 5,436,484 of CAMRHE010000029.1, read as the reverse complement.
CGTGAATAAAACCTTACTGTCTCTTCTTATGTACAGGCATACAGAGTTCCTTTTCTATAAAATCTGTATGAATCCAACAGGAAACAACTGTGGCGTGCTATGCTGCATGCCAGATAACATATAATGTTGGTATTCTTCCCTAGAAGTATCGCTACATATGGCGACACACTGTCATACAGAACTGCATAGCATGCAGCCTTTGTATTCCATTTTTTAACTATTTAGATACATTGGTAGGTTTTTAGGTATGGACTGCATTTAGAAAGGGGGAAGCAAATATTTGAACTTGCAGCGTGCAATATATATAGTAATAAACACTGGTTTCATTGATATTTTATTGCAATGTTTCTAATCTAGAAGCAGGTATTGTTTCTGTAGAATTCTAGATGGATTTGGATACATCAGAAATATTCGCATTCCATATTTTAGGCTTACCAATGGTGCACTGTAACAGCTGGCTGGGTTCGCTCTCCACTAAAGATGAAGTGGTTTAATAAGACAACTGTAACATCTCTTGAGGACTGAAATCGCCAGGTACATGACTGCTTTTTATGTTCTAGAAGAGATCATTTGCTATCAAGAGACCCGCCACTTTACTGCAGTGTTCTGAAGTGACCTTGTGTCCAAAAGCTAGTATAATGAACAGAAGTTGAATTTACCAGTAGAAGGGGCAGCAGAGGGATTAAGGATCCTTGAAAACTGAAGGTCGCAGAGTGTGAGCTTATTACTTTGCTCTGGCATTATTTTTATTCCCCAATGAACACAGACACAGCTTTTTAAGTGCATTGGTCACAAAAAATGTCATATTTGTATAGTTTGTGGTTACTGTTTTATCTTGTTGTTACATACTCCTTTGTGTTACTTGTCTACTTGTAATGGAAAGCCTATTGTGGTGTATGCATGAGATGTGGATAGAGCAGATTGACAGCACCTTAGGACTTGGAATATAGGTAACTTTGCAGATGTGGAAAAGCCATTTATCTGAGATGCTTATTCAGTTGATCTACTTCTTAGCCTATAGTTCTCCATCAGGGCCTTAGGCCCAACTGCTTAGTCCACCCATGTTACAAGGTGAAATATTCGTGCACATTTAGAGGGTGGACCTTGAAAGACCACAGAAAGTGTAATGATTTAAACTGTTGTTGTCAATACATATATTTACTTTTAGCTAAGGACATTATACAGTATCTCATTTATATTTATTTATGCAATTAATAGGTATTCGATTGTGGTAACTTCTTTAGGCAAAACTTTTTTTTAATAGAATCACAATGGTATCATTTTTTTTAACTGTAATTTTTATTAAGGTTTTACAAGATATATAAGACAATAAAAAATGACAAATTTTACAGGAGGTTTTGGTTGCGGAGAATTTTACAGACTCCTCTAAGTTCGACGCCCTCTGGCGGCCGTGGGTTGTGTTCCAGGATTCTTCGGAGTTTACCACACACTTTTCATAAGCCATCCTGGTCCTGAGACCCCTCTCTGTCACCCTGGTGGTTTCTGCCCCTCTCCCCGGACTCCCCCCTCTTGTCTTCTCCTTTGTTGCCCTTGTGTCTTTGTTTACTTGTTGCTTTCTCCCCTGCTTCCTACTGATTCTGCTTCCTTGCTCTTCTCCAAGGTTTTGTGGTCCCTGCTGGACTCTTTGTTTCTCGTGGACCTGGATGCCATGGGCAGGGTTTAGCTCTGATGCCTCTCACAGTTCACTTTCCCTTTTTCTTAGTCTTTGATTGATTTTGTGTTTGTCCTTCCTTTGACATGCTTGTTTCGGACTTGATGGTTTGCTTATGCACTGGCTTATGGCATTTTTTTTTTAAGCACCTTCTGGTATGCTATGCTATGTCTTGTTACTGTTTTGTTAGATAGAAAACTTCAATAAAACTTGACTGCACCTAAAAATGACAAACTTTCCTGAGCAAAAGAACATAAACTATATACAATCATAATGGCATCAAACTAAAGGAGAACATAAAGGATAGAAAAAGAAGGGGGTTAGAATCAGAGACCCCGTATGGGTCATGGATATAATAGTGCATCAACAGCTTATATTGAGTCTCTTTATAGGTTACACCTGGGGTTCCCAACCATCAGTCCGCGGACCAGGACCGGGCCATTGGGGGTTCTTTGCCGGTCCGCGGGCTGGCCTCAGTCTTAGCTGGTTACTTCGCGCTAGGCCATGTTGCTATGGTAACGTGTAAATTATTGGGTAGCGCGGAATCCTGTAGCTGCTAAGGATTCCATGCTACCTGATAGTTTACACATTACCATAGCAACGTGGCCTAGTGCGAAGTATCCAGCCTCAGTGTCGGTTACCTTCCCATCTCAGTGGAGAGTCTTCCTGTCCACACAGTGGAGCCCGCATATAACCCCCGCCCCCATATGACCAAAGCCCGCCCCTGTTCCACCCCCACCCCAGCCCGTCGGGCCATCCTCTACGACAGCCGGTCCCCGGCGAAAAAAAAAGGTTGGGGACCACTCGGTTACACAACATAGAAGACACGACCATATAATCTGCCATGGACCAAATGAAATTGCCCGCCAATGGCTTCCTCCCATTTAGTCATATATCTATGGACAGGAGGGTCTCGTCCTTCTAGGTAGGAGAGAAGTTGGTATATAGTAGAAATCAGGCCCTTCGTAGAGGTTCCAGCGCAACATAACTTCTCAAAAGCGGGCGCAGAGGAAACCTTCGTGGAACTAAATAGGGTGAAGACTAGGTGAGCAATTTGTTGGTAATAAAGCCATTCAGCTACTGGGAGGTATAAGAAGGTAGTGAAATACTCAAAGGCCTTAGCTGAAAAGTTGAAGGATCCACTATGTCTGCCAATATAAACAAACCGCCCTAGACCAGGTAGGGACCATAGCAGTCGTCAGTCCCTCTGGGAGCAGTGGGTTATACCGGATTGAGATCATGGAGGAATCTGGAGAGGTGAGAGGGAATAATTTACTGCAATCAGTCCAAATAGTTTTAGTGAATCGGATAGGGCGCAAGCGGTAATCAGAGGGGGCGGTAGGGGAGCGGCCCCATTTGGATGCACAGAGGCGAGCCATAACTTTTCTACCCATTTCACCCAAAAGGGATACAACGTAGGTGGGTAGCCCAATAATAATGAAGAATACAGTGGGGAAAAAAGTATTTAGTCAGCCACCAATTGTGCAAGTTCTCCCACTTAAAAAGATGAGAGAGGCCTGTAATTGACATCATAGGTAGACCTCAACTATGAGAGACAAAATGAGAAAACAAATCCAGAAAATCACATTGTCTGACTTTTTAAGAATTTATTTGCAAATTATGGTGGAAAATAAGTATTTGGCCACCTACAAACAAGCAAGATTTCTGGCTCTCACAGACCTGTAACTTCTTCTTTAAAAGGCTCCTCTGTCCTCCACTCATTACCTGTAGTAATGGCACCTGTTTGACATTGTTATCAGTATAAAAGACACCTGTCCACAACCTCAAACAGTCACTCTCCAAACTCCACTATGGTGAAGACCAAAGAGCTGTGGAAGGACACCAGCAACAAAATGGTAGACCTGCACCAGGCTGGGAAGACTGAATCTGCAATAGGCAAGCAGCTTGGTGTGAAGAAATCAACTGTGGGAGCAATAATTAGAAAATGGAAGACATAAAAGACCACTGATAATCTCCCTTGATCAGGGGCTCCACGCAAGATCTCACCCCGTGGGGTCAAAATGATCACAAGAACGGTGAGCAAAAATCCCAGAACCACGTGGGGGGACCTAGTGAATGACCTGCAGAAAGCTGGGACTAATGTAACAAAGGCTACCGTCAGTAACACACTACTCCGCCAGGGACTCAGATTCTGCAGTGCCAGACGAGTCCTCCTGCTTAAGCCAGTACATATCCGGGCCCGTCTGAAGTTTGCTAGAGAGCATTTGGATGTTCCAGAAGAGTATTGGGAGAATGTCATATGGTCAGATGAAACCAAAGTAGAACTGTTTGGTAGAAACACAACTTGTCGTGTTTGGAGGAGAGTGAATGCTGAGTTGCATCCAAAGAACACCATACCTACTGTGAAGCATGGGGGTGGCAACATCATGCTTTGGGGCTGTTTCTCTGCAAAGGGACCAGGACGAAATGATCCGTGTACATGAAAGAATGAATTGGACCATGTATCATGAGATTTTGAGTGCAAACCTCCTTCCATCAGTAAGGGCATTGAAGATGAAACGTGGCTGGGTCTTTCAGCATGACAATGATCTCAAGCACACCGCCAGGGCAACGAAGGAATGGCTTCGTAAGAAGCATTTCATGGTCCTGGAGTGGCCTAGCCAGTCTCCAGATCTCAACCCCATAGAAAACCTTTGGAGGGAGTTGAAAGTCCGTGTTGCCCAGCGACAGCCCCAAAACATCACTGCTCTAGAGGAGATCTGCATGGAGGAATGGGCCAACATACCAGCAACAGTGTGTGCCAACCTTGTGAAGACTTACAGAAAACGTTTGACCTCTGTCATTGCCAACAAAGGATATATAACAAAGTATTGAGATGAACTTTTGTTATTGACCAAATACTTATTTTCCACCATAATTTGCAAATAAATTCTTTAAAAAACAGACAATGTAATTTTCTGGATTTGTTTTCTCATTTTGTCTCTCATAGTTGAGGTCTACCTATGATGACAATTACAGGCCGGCCTCATCTTTTTAAGTGGGAGAACTTGCACAATTGGTGGCTGACTAAATACTTTTTTTTCCCTACTGTATGTGAGATTGCCAGCCCCCCATTCTCCTTCCCCACCAACATCACTGACCTGGGAATTCAGTGGCACTTAGCATTCCAAATAAAATGAAATATAGCCTTCTGCAGACCGCGGTGTGACCACAGAACAGTATCGGGAATGTCTCAAATTAGTACAATAAGTTCGGGAGCAGGGTCATTTTTACTGCCAAAATGCGACTGAGAAAAGAGATATGTAGGGGTCTCCATATATCCAGCAATGTCCTTAATTCACGGAATAGAGTAGGTTAGTTAGCCGAATATATGGAGTTGTATGTGGGGGTAAGGTGAATCCCCAGGTAGCGGAGCAAGCGTTCTTTTATCGTGAGGAATATTGAACGGAAGGCCCTTCGTCTTAGATGAGTTTATCTTATATCCTAATAATCAACCATAGTCGTGAAGGGTATGTAGGAGATTAGGCAGATTGGTATGGGGATTAGTAAGAGTAAGTGGGACATCAGCGGAAAAAAGGGATATTTTAAATTCCCAGCCACAAATTTTTATACTTGTAATATTGGGGTTCTGACATATCTTAGCCACTAAGGATTCAATGCACAGCACAAAGATTAGGGGAGAGAGAGGGCAGCCCTGTTGTGTGCCATTTCTAATGGGGAAATAACTGGTTTCAACTTTTAATAGATTAATTTAATAAATCAAGTATGGCAATTCCATGAGCAAATGATCAGATTTGTAAAAGGTATATTCACCTTTGAACATTATTTTACAATACTGATATGATCTCGAATGGAAATACATTGTATCAATTTATTTGGAATGTTGCTGAGTTACTGCCTGCATTTATAGCCAAGAGCAGCATTCACAATTATGTTGGTCTTTATTAAAGACATGCAGGCAAATTTGTTAGTACACAGTAGGGGAGATTTATTATGAGGATAATTTTTAAAGTCAGTTTTGCTGGCGTCTGTCTTGGCGTAATTTGTGCTAAATTTAACAAGTGTCATAGGGCGTTTGATACTTTTTGCAACTATAAATTTAACACTTCTGACCTAAGAGGTTACTGCACTTGCTTGCACCACCCCCTTACTATGAGTGAGATTGTGACAATTTTTGGGACTTTTTAAAAAGTCGCAGTTTAATAAATCTGGTATACAGATAGGTGAACAGGTTAAACATGCTAACTTATCCCATTCACTTTTTAGAAATCACCGGACCAAAAAGTACTGCAAGCTCAACATTTTTGTCCAGTGATTTCAATATACAGTACAGTCATATGAAAAAGTTTGGGCACCCCTATTAATCTTAATCATTTTTAGTTCTAAATATTTGGGTGTTTGCAACAGCCATTTCAATTTGATATATCTAATAACTGATGGACACAGTAATATTTCAGGTTGAAATGAGGTTTATTGTACTAACAGAAAATGTGCAATATGCATTAAACCAAAATTTGACCGGTGCAAAAATTTGGGTACCCTTATCATTTTATTGATTTGAATACTCCTAACTACTTTTTACTGACGCACAAAATTGGTTTTGTAACCTCACTGAGCTTTGAACTTCATAGCCAGGTGTATCCAATCATGAGAAAAGGTATTTAAGGTGGCCAATTGCGTTGTTCTCCTATTTGAATCTCCTCTGAAGAGTGGCATCATGGGCTCCTCAAAACAACTCTCAAATGATCTGAAAACAAAGATTGTTCAACATAGTTGTTCAGGGGAAGGATACAAAAGTTGTCTCAGAGATTTAACCTGTCAGTTTCCACTGTGAGGGACATAGTAAGGAAATGGAAGACCACAGGGACAGTTCTTGTTAAGCCCAGAAGTGGCAGGCCAAGAAAAATATCAGAAAGGCAGATAAGAAGAATTGTGAGAACAGTCAAGGACAATCCACAGACCACCTCCAAAGAGCTGCAGCATCATCTTGCTGCAGATGGTGTCACTGTGCATCGGTCAACAATACAGCACACTTTGCACAAGGAGAAGCTGTATGGGAGAGTGATGCGAAAGAGCCGTTTCTGAAAGCACGCCACAACAGAGTCGCCTGAGGTATGCAAAAGCACATTTGGACAAGCCAGCTTCATTTTGGAAGAAGGTCCTGTGGACTGATGAAACAAAGATTGAGTTGTTTGGTCATACAAAAGGCGTTATGCATGGCGTCCAAAAACACAGCATTCCAAGAAAAACACTTGCTACCCACTGTAAATTTGGTGGAGGTTCCATCATGCTTTGGGGCTGTGTGGCCAATGCCGGCACCGGGAATCTTGTTAAAGTTGAGGGTCGCATGGATTCAACTCAGTATCAGCAGATTCTTGAGAATAATGTACAAGAATCAGTGACGAATTTGAAGTTACGCCGGGGATGGATATTTCAGCAAGACAATGATCCAAAACACAGCTCCAAATCTACTCAGGCATTCATGCAGAGGAACAATTACAATGTTCTGGAATGGCCATCCCAGTCCCCAGACCTGAATATCATTGAACATCTGTGGGATAATTTGAAGCGGGCTGTCTATGCTCGGCGACCATCAAACTTAACTGAACTGGAATTGTTTTGTAAAGAGGAATGGTCAAAAATACCTTCATCCAGGATCCAGGAACTGATTAAAAGCTACAGGAAGCGACTAGAGGCTGTTATTTTTGCAAAAGGAGGATCTACTAAATATTAATGTCACTTTTCTGTTGAGGTGCCCATACTTTTGCACCGGTCAAATTTTGGTTTAATGCATATTGCACATTTTCTGTTAGTACAATAAACCTCATTTCAATCCTGAAATATTACTGTGTCCATCAGTTATTAGATATATCAAATTGAAATGGCTGTTGCAAACACCCAAATATTTAGAACTAAAAATGATTAAGATTAATAGGGGTGCCCAAACTTTTTCATATGACTGTACAAATAAAAATTGATACCCGACAATCATCATTATAGTTAATGGCATCCCGCAGATTCCATTGTTGTCAGTTTTTTCGTACTTTTGGTCCAGCAGAATATTCAGTACAACACATGTGAACATAGCGCAAGATAGTTAGAGAAAAATGTTTAAAACATTTTTAATTACTTAGAATTGCAAAAATGTTTAACTTTTAATTGTCTACAAATTTATATATGGTTATGTCCATGGATAAACCCCTTTAAGGCTGAGGATGCACATTGTGGAAAAGCTGATTTTTGTTGCAGATTTTGCTGCAGTTTTTTGAGCCAAAGTCAAGAGTGGCTTGAGAGGAAATGGGAAATATAAAGGAAATATTTATACCTTTCCCTTCTGTTAAATCCACTCCTTTGTCTCAAAAACACTGCAGCAAAATCTGCAACAAAAAAAATCAGCTTTTCCACAATGTGGGGCCTCAGCCTAAACAGGACTTGTCACCACCTTATATCAATGAATCTAGTGGCATATTTCATTGCTGCCTTTTGTGATTTTCTTTAGTTTGTAAAGGTCCCCCATTTAGTGGTTATCGGTGCCATTAGCTCCTTCACAGCCAGTAAGTCAGCAGCCAGTAGCCAAGGGCAGTCCATCGTGCTTCAGCATTAGTGACATGTCTCCTCAGACATTGATGCTGGTGCTAGGACCCTCCTACTTGGCTGCTGAGTGCTATGAGTACAGGAACTAATGGCACCGATAACAAAGTAAAAGAAAACTACTGGCATTTGTGAAGTAGCAGCTCTGAAGGTGTGAGGTGGTGACAGGTCCTCTTTAAGACATCTCATTGGGAAACAAAGGCTTGACCATGTATAGTTCCAGCATGCCCAAACCTACATTACCAACTGAGCTAAGCACAGCCAGATGTGTTTGGTGGCTTCTTGTCTTCCTTTCCTGATACATGGTTTTTTTTTTTTTGGACAATTCTTATGGGATGGCTGGTTTTAATCTGGAAAGAAAGCAAATTTATTATTTTTCAACTGCGGCATGGTTGTATCAAAAATTGAAAGATCTACAATATGCAACATAAACCATTTCTTATGTAAACCTCTCAGTGCACAGTATGCGCTTCATAACGTGTTCTCTATTGCAATGTAGTTTTATCTTAACAATGCATTCAGTAGACTTATGGAACGGTTCAGCCCAAACAAGCGACTAGTTTCTATGTGAGCCCCTGTTTATGAGCAGCAGAATCTCATGTTAGAAAGCCAAAGAATGCGTTCTTGGTTTGGGAATTTTTCTTGAAAAAGAGAACCATTGTGTCTGACAAAGGCAAAACTTCTAAGTTCCCATATGCACAAGTCTGGGCCCTCCCTCTCCTCCTTGTCTGTCATTTCCTCAGCTGTTCTACTCGCTCTGCTGCTGGCACTGCCAGTACACTAAAGCCTGAGTGTCAGACGATGCTGTCGCCAATTCTGGTGGCAGACACCTCTGGCAACAGAGACAAGGCAGGAAGTAGTTTAGAGGAGCAAAGAAAGGTTCTTCTTGTACTGCCCCTCCCAAAGCTTTCCCTGAAGTCTCCCTGTGTGCTGGAGCTTAATTAAAGCTGCATTGCAGATCTGTATCAATGAGAGAGAAAGCAATAGCCGGGCACAATACAATAGAGCGTGGCCCTCAGTACACAACTTCCTTAAGGACAAACGGAGTGTACTGTACACAGCATTGTTACGGATGCTTGCGTCATAAAATATTGATGACATATGGGGCGTTACTGTGATCAGAGCATATCATAGCTCTGCTACCTTCAGATACAGTACATACAGTGAGGTAAATGAGAATTATCCATCAATCTGAATATGCAATCATGTAATAAAATAGAGACTCATCATGAAGGGCATCCTCCGCTGGTGCTAGGGACATCAAGACTGACATAAATATATGACATTCTTCATGAATGCCTCACCAATTTTTTTTTCACTTTGGTGATTCATCATTTGATCTATGTAATGCGGCTTGGAATTCTCCATAATTTAGGAAACTTATATTACAATGCCTACTCTGACTACCAACTAGAGGACCCAGTACATCTGTTCATTACATGGACAGGCCATTGATTCTATTGGACATTATGAAATGTATAATAGGCAGATGTGTGACTTCTTGGGCCCCTGAGTGAAATCTGGAACAGGCCCCCCTCTTACCATATGCCATCTACAGTTATTTCTTATATTGTAGAGAGGCCTACACTAACTATTGGGCTTTTTCTCAGACAATATCCTTGTCTGTAGGATCTTAAGTCAAACCCAAGGATCAGCCCATGCATTACTGATGTCTCTTTAAATTCAAGTTCTTAGCATCTGTGAATAAATTGTGCTCCACTGATTCCAGCGCAGTTGGAATTTTTTCTCTAGCCCTCACCACTACTGAGGAACAAGCACAGTTAGTTTTGGTGTCTGATGTGATATTTAAGCTCTGTAATGTCAGAAGGGCAGTGTCAGGCAGGGGTGTGTGATTCAGAGCTCCAACTAGAAGCAGCCAGTGTCAGAGCTCAGAATGACACCCCTTGTCTGCTCCTGCCTGACACCATCCACCTGACAGTACAGAGACTATATAGCATATCAGGCACCAAAACTAACAGCAGTGATTAATCGGAAAAGGCAGGAACTAGAGAAAAAAATTCTGCCAGTATCAGTGGAATAGTGCCTATTAATTGATGTAAAGAGCTGAATTTGTTGGAGGTGGTAAAAGGTCCTGTTTAAGTAGAAGATTCCATATGATTATGGACAATAGTTTGATTAATCAGAATTAATATAATCTACTATTTTACCTCATTCTAACCTCTGCTTATCATAGAGCCAATAATGATAAGATAACAAAACCATGCAGTGTACCTGTTTATTGATCACATGTTCATCACCTTTTTATGATATGACAAAAGATCAATGGCCAATGGGAATTGTATTTCAACTACTAAATTTCCTCAAGCAAGAAAAGAAGAGCAGCACCATTGACTGCAACAATGTGTGCCAGACCTCAGGTCAACAGCCAATTGACCACAAACAGTATAGCAAAAAATGAACAGGTCAGCACTCCAAAAAGAAAAGGAGTTTATTAGCCTAAGGTGCAATGTTTCAGTCCTGAAGGCTTGAACTAATAAATACAATGATATATATGTATGTAGATACAATATATACACACACACACACACACACAACACATATATAAAATTGACATATAGATTATTTTGTTTTACTGTGTATGTGAAGTTCATGGATGAAATATAAATAAGCTTAATTCAGGCACAGGCTAGTGATTAAAGGGAGTCTGTCAGCAGGGAAAATTGCTATAAAACTAATGTAGTGTTGCTTTTACCCTTTCCTAAAATGCCTTTTCTGCACTGCAGCTCCATTTTTATGAAAATCTTCTTCTTATTCATATGCAAATTAGCTGAAAAGGGGTTTAAGGGTGTTTCTTTTCATTTAGGGGCTCCACTCTGTGCCCTAGATAACTGCCCCTAGCTGCAGACAAAGTGTGTCACTCAAGTAATGGGGGGGCAGAGCTGGGTGGCAGTTAGGGGCAATTATCTAGAGCAGAGAGATAAGCCCCAGAAGGAGACGAAAAACTCATAATGCCATTTTCAACTAATTTGCATAACAAAATCCTGCTTTTCATGAAAATGGAGCTGCAATGCAGAATAAGAAAGGCAGCTTTGGAAAGAGTAGAAGCTGTCTGACAAGGTACTGTCATTAGTTTGATATCCATTTTCCTGCTCTGCTCACAGACTCCCTTTAAAAAGGAATCTATCAAATATTATATATAGTAAAATGTGACAGCAGTATGTACATAGCAGGAGGAGCTAAGCAGACAGATATAGTGTTTTGTGGAAAAAGATTTAGTATAAAATGTAAATTGAAATCCCTGCTTTTTCTATGCTTAGGGGTCCAGTGGGTAGTATTGCTTAGTAAATGGCAGTCATGTGTCTATGCCAGTCATATAGGGAAGGCAGTCTATTATTCATTGTGACTACCACTGGAGTCCTGAACAAAGAAATAGCAAGAATTTCAATCAATAAGCTCCAAGAAATACTACATATTTCCATGCAAAACTATATATCAGGGTGGGTTCACACTTGCGCTTGAGTCCGTCCACTGCCAATCCGAGTGAAAATCTCGGGAAACTGGATAGGCACCGGATAGCGACAGGTTAGCGACGCATTGCTTAAAAACCCATTCATTTTTATGGGTTTTTAAAGTAATGTGCGGATGTCCGATTGCATCCTCTGCACCGCAAATCCAGTTTTTTCGTCGGAAACAAAGTCGGACATGCAGGATTTTGTGTCCGACAAAAAAAAAAACGGTTTTGCGGCGCAGAGGGTGTAAGTGTACACCTGCGCATTGCTTTAAAAACCCATTCAAATGAATGGGTTTTTATGCAATGTGTCACTAACCTGTCGCTATCCGGTGCCTATCCAGTTTTCCGAGATTTTCACTCGGATTGGCAGCGGACGGACTCAAGCGCAAGTCTGAACCCACCCTCAATCTGCTCAGCTCCTCCTCCTCTATGACATGTCGTTGGTAGATTGAATCGCATTTTCATGGTGTCAGCTTCCCTTTAAAGGGTAATGGAAAGGGTGGGGGGCAAATTAAACACCATTCCCTTCTGCTCTGGTTGGTAAAACCTGTCACTATAATGAGGGGTTCATTTCTGAGTGGTCCTTTCTTTTCAATGTATGCCATTGACTCTGTCATAGCGATGGATTCTGTACATTGGAAATGTATTGTTTGCAATTGTTAACCAGTAATATAAGATGTGGTAATATTGATCCTTAATGTAACGCATAAAGATTAGAAAGCCACAGAATATATGAAAGGTGTTTGCAGAGTGATAAGTATGTATTGTCAAGAAAAAAAACAATATACATTATTGCAAACATGTAGAATAATAGTTGCTCTCACCATGTCCATGGGTAATAATGATATAGCAGCATCAGCTGTGGCCTTTACACATATTTCCTCGGATCTCCCAGAGGGCTGACCTCTTTTCACACTCTGGGGTCTCCTCTCTTATTCTCTCTGTGTTTCCTATATACTAATTGCTATTGATTGGTTTGAGCTGTTGCATTTCCTCATTCCTTGTGCCCCTCCTGTGTGGTTTATGAGTGCATTACTAATAGCAGATGCTAATGTAAACTTAACCCCATGGATTGTAGAGCCGTCTGAATACTAGTGGTTAACAGAGCATAGATTTGCTAGAATCTTTTATTTAATTTTGTTTTCTGTCTTGTAAAAGCAACACCTATCTATATGTACTATGGATGGTCTCCTGCTCTGGACCTTCCTCACAAGCCAGAACAAAAAGCCACTCTGTAATGCCGATCATACACATAAGATACCGGTCCATTGAACGAATATCTCACTCCATTCCCCCATACACATGCTTGCTCGGCTCTGACGCAATGTAATACTACATTTTCACTGCAGTAACTATTGCAGGGGTTATATCTGGCTGGAAAAATCTACTCTAGTATGAAAGGGTTGTCTATAGCGAGACACCCTCTCTATGATGAGACAAACCCTAGTAAAAATGATGGTGTAGGGTCACAGTCAGAGAGCCATGTAGGTTGTTAAGAAATAGTGAATATGGTATGCCTGGAAGCCAATGCCCTTATGTCCCTGATATAGTGATCAGCTTATTGTAACCCAGTTATCTCATTTTTGCATTTGGAAAGCTTTCATTGTTGTATTACAGTAAACCAAACAGAGGAGCCATAATCTATTGTTTATAAAGCCTGGTGGTATCACCAAGGTAGCTCAGCCATACAAGCTATATAATACACAATAAAACCTCCTCAGAAGACCCCCCTTAAAAACTCTATGGAAGCTTCCTCTCTACAAACAGAACAGCACCTTATCCAACCAAAGACTGCTTTTTTGAGCAAATTTTTCACTAGTAACCCCTTTGAAAGGAACACACATTGGATTGATATACACTGAGATTAATGCGTTACATCACAGGACTGCAGCAAGCAAGGGAATTGCAATAAGGGGAGTCAGGGGAGAAATGTCACCAGCATCACAATGAAATGCAGAGATGTAGAGCTAAATGTGCTAAACGTGATGGAAGACGTCACCTGCTGACAGGTCAGAATAGGTTGCACAGGCAGTTCTGCTAAGTTCAAGTAATTGGCAGAGTCCCAAAACATGACAACTGCTATATGGTCAATATTGCTACATGAAAGGGAGTATAGATAATAGCTATTTTTTACCCGTTACTTTAAGAGGTTGTCCGGGCAAAAAAAAAATTTTTAAAATAGGTGGGGAAGGTGAAAAAAAAAATCATACTCAGCTGCCCCCGGTGATCCAGTGTCCTCGTAGCGTGGTCCGGTCTTGCTGCTCCTGTAACTTCTAGAAGTGAAGCTCCTCGCCACCTGTGATGTCCCGGAACCCTTCTGCTAAAGCCACTGATTGGTATGATTTTTTTTTTTTACATTTTTTCAACTCCCCCAGCTTATTTAAAATATAACATTTTTGCCTGGACAACCCCTTTAAGTTCATTTATAGTTATGGAAATCAGTAGGATATGTCATAACATTTTGATCTATAGGGTCTCATCTCTGGGACTGCTGCTACTCCCTAAAATGAAGGGAATAAGGTCCCTGAAGCTTTTTTCTGAATACCACCCAGAATGGCCACCCATTGTGCAGGGAACTGAAACACTCCGCCATTCATGTGCAAGGGGCAGTGCTAAACCACCTTTACTGCCTGTTATTCTAAGATGCCAGCAGTCGGATCGCTAATATGAATCCTAGTAATATTCCATCACTTTAATAAAAGTGATATAAAACCCATATAAACTTATATGTCCATGATAGCACGATGGTCTTAGCTACTCAGTCATTCATCTTGATCTCTCTATTATCCTTTTCTAACACTAATATATATATATATATATAAAAACATTATATATACAGTATATGTAATATATAATAGAAAAATAAAGGAAAGAAAGCACATAGAATTTTAAATTGAAGCCAGGCTGGTGGTCAGTTAATATAATACATGAATAGGCCAGGCTGGTGGTCAGCTAATGTAATGCATGAGTAGGCCAGGCTGGTGGTCAGCTAATGTAATGCATGAGTAGGCCAGGCTGGTGGTCAGCTAATGTAATGCATGAGTAGGCCAGGCTGTCATAGCAAGAGCTGCTGATATTTAGTGGTTCCCTAAATATATACATCATGAGACAGAGTGGCAACTTTTCCTGCTCGAGTGTCCTAAAATAAACAGTCTTGTATAAATCTTGCAGAGAACAGAGGTGGTTAATCTACTGATCCTCTCCATTTGAGCTGGAGACCGGTAGAGGGCTTAGCAAATGGACCAGGCTTAGGGGGTTATTCCCATTTCAACAAATAATAGCCAAGTATTAAACAGTTGGACACAAGTTCTGACCACAAGGCCAAGACTTAGGGAAGCAGCCAAGCAGTGCTGCTCTACACTATTTCCATAATGCCCATGGAGGTGAAGGGAAGCTACGGAAACAGCATAGTGGAGCTGAACTGCACAGTTGGTTCCCATTCCATTGGTGTTATGGAAACAGCATAGTACAGTGCTGCTCAACTATTTATGTAAGACCTAGCATGGTGATCGGGACTTGTGGCCATTTATTCCTGTTTTGGCCATGATTAGCCAAGATGGTAATAGCCCTTTAAAGATATTTGTGTATTGCTGCAAACAGCGCATAGCAGGAAGCTTCTCCTGTAGCCAGTTGTCTTACAGTCAGACACAAGACAGCGATAGGGAGGAGGGGAGCCCCTGGGACAAAGAGAGATGATGACTTTATATATTTTTCTGTTCTAAATGGTAATGTGAGATAGAATGGCATGAAAGAAAAGGAATATGTGCAGGGATACTTTTTTTTTATTTATATATTTTTTGTGCATTTTCTATGTTTAGTGTTCCTTAAAACTACATATCCTCAGGGTCCAGAGTCACAGACCTGTCAGATCTGCTGTACCATCAACAAAGTTCAGTATGTAAAATATTACTGACATCTTCAGTGCCATTTACTGCTAATGTGGTTCTGTAATGAAGGTTTACCGATTTCCTGGAGAAATATGTAATCCATCTTTCCTGTCTACTGACTGCCATGAAAATACAGTACTACAAAAATACATATTCTACAGAACATTTGTACTAGAAACATGTGAGTTGATGCCGCTATCTATCATAGACAGTAGGAGTAGGTATGAGTGATTATTTTTCTGCAGAATTTCCACAGGAAATGACATTAAAAGTTGGATGTAGTAAATCAAGATTGAATGCTCTTTCATTGTTTCCTATGGGAACAGTCCTGCTGAGCATAGGCTAAAGTTGCTGTGCAATGTGCCCACATTGTCATATGTAGGTTTAATAAACTGGCACACTTACTAGATATTGGTAACAAATGGTTCAGAATAAGTCATGTGGGTGGAGAAACTCAGTCTGATCATCATGAAAATGAATGGAAAATTGTCAAGTCATAATGGGTCTGTCTCAAGTATTTTATTTTAGTTTCATTCATTACATGCAGAACCGTAAAAGAGAAATAATACAGTAGATTCCTTATTATTATAAGGTAGAAGAATCATCAAACTTTTCACAGTGGAGGCGGCCAATACTGTGTAATAGATTTTACTAGATATGTCAGACACTTTTCCTAATGGCACGTCTTGGTTGGGTTTACTTTAAAACAGTGTTTTACACAAAAATGTGTTGCCCCTGTTCTAAACTCTGTTTAGGCCCCTTTCACATCATGTTATAGAGGTCCACCTGACTGATATGTTTTTATAGCTGTTTACCTTATAAAAATGTGTCAGTCAGTAGACCTATTGCCTCCAATAAAAAAAAAAAAAAATCCTTTATGGTCTCTGAATGCCCCTGTCCGTTATTTGAAACGGACGGAAAAGCGTGTACTGCCACGCTTTTCTGTCCTTTAACAACAACAGATCCCCGACGGTTCATTTTCAATTTGCTATAGTTCCTTATGTAAACGGATGCAAGCGTTTTGCAGCCACTTAAAGCATTTCCGTTATGGCTTTAGTTCCTCCCCTGAAGAGGGAACCCTCCTCCATTAGCCACAACTCTGCCCCTCTTTATTGCGCTGAAACCGCACAGCAGGGTCTTGGAAGGAGAAGCCAACTCTCCATAAGATAAGCCCCAACCCCAATGATCCTGCCATGGTGACCCCCATAGAGAAATGGCTGCCGCCCCTCTCCCACCTCTCGGCTCCTGAATGTCTCTGGCGACACCTCAGTCCTACCTTCTCCATCCCTGCCACGAGTGTCTCCCCTTCCCCACCTCTCGCGTGAGGTGGAGGAGTGGTGAGAGGAGGAGGAGGGGCGGCACTCGTGGCAGGGGAGGAGAAGATAGGACTGGGGTGGTGCTGGACACATTCAGGAGCTGAGAGGTGGGGGAGGGGCGGCCATTTCCCTTATGGCTGCCCCCCCCCCCACGTGCTACCTACCCCTGATGGTATTACTTGAGGTGCGGTTCACATCTGCGCTTGCCAGTCTGTACGGGGATTCCGTTCCCCTCTCCAGAAATCGAACAGAAACCACTCACCCCCCATTAAAGTCTATGGGGTCCGCAGATTTCCTAAGCGGACCCCCCCGAACGGAAATCCAAGCGCAGATGTAAACTTAGCCTAAAGCATAGGTGGGGGGGGGGGGGGTGCCAGAGGTAAACTTAAAAAACTGATCCTTTTTTTTTAGCAAAAAACTGATGCAAACAGTTTTACATCCGTTAACAGACCCGTTTTTTTGATGCATGAATTTACATCAGTTTGCGTCACTTTTTTGATTAAAATAACGTTAAACTGATCAGTTAAACAGATGTAAAAAACATGAAGTGAAAGGACCCTTACACTGTCTAGTGAGGCACAAAAAGTGTCCAAAACACAAAATAAATATGGTGCACTGCATGTATGTCAATTTTTGCCACAAATTAAACCAGGATTCAAGCACATTTACCTCCCTTTGGCCCACATTTACTAAAGGTGATGTGTAAAGAAAGTAGCCTAATTTGGCACATTTTTGGTGCACCGTGGCACATCTCAGCCTCTGCACCCCAACACCAAACTGTTCCTGACTGGTGTAAATTTGATATCAGATGCACCTACATGTGCAAGAATTACTAAGAGGCTAAAGCCTCTTAGTCATTCTGGTGGGTCTTGTATCTTCTGGGGAATCAATTAAGACAAACATAAAATTGCCAGTCTATTTAAAAATAAAGTTGTAGATATTTTCATCCCTAGGGCAGGATTATGAATTCTTGCAGCGGAATCCACTACTAATATAAGTTGTCTTCCCATCGCCCCCATATTTTAGGTATGCAGAGCACAGCAGGGGGCTGGAAGTCTCAATGCTCTGCCTCCCATGTTGATTCACCAACTCCAAGTCACATAACCAGCCCTGTTTACATGGCAAGAGAGTAGAAACAGCAGCAAGGGAGGCAAAGATACATGGCTTCTGGCCCCCCACTTCACTCTACAAATCTAAGAATAGGGACGATGGGTAGATGGCATATATGTTGATGAATAGGTTTATTCAGTGCAGTGAATGCACTGAGAAACTTTTTATTTCCCCATATAACCCCTTTAATATATAGTCATCAGAAAAATCTGGAGCACAGCTCTGTTTCAAGAGACCAAGGAGTGGTGGGGCGATGCATACAGTCTTATTGGTGTGCCACTTACACAGAATAACAGATTACATTAAACTGCTGTACACAGTGCATGGTGACACATTTCTTGGCCAAATATATGTAGAGACCCATTCATCAAATCTGTATATTAAAGGGAATCAGTCAGCTGTAAATTTGCTATTAAACTACACCCAGGAAATTGAAATATACATTACCTTCCAGAAATTCATACGTTTACATAGTGCAACTGATCAGGGGCATAGCAAGGGGGGAGCGAGAGAGGCATATGCCCCAGGGTGCAGTTGAGATGCTCCAGCCACCACACAGCTACAAGTCATTGAATTGTAAACGTGCCAGATAGGCTATAACAAATCATCACTAAACAAAGTTCTTTCTCCTGATCAGTACAACTCCCCCCTCTCTGCTGTGACCTGTGGCCTCTACAGACAATAAGATGTCACCGTGCAGAGGGCTGTCACTGCCTATGCCCTTCTTTAAACTTGTTGAGCTTCTCTTTAAAAAACTATGGGTGCTTATGCATTTGAACCACTACACACTAACACACACATGCATACTGTACGTACATACAACCATGCTCACTCACCTGGCAATGCTTTTGACAAGATTTTGAAATTGACTGAGATGATTTAGGGCATGTCCCACAATCATTGTTCCAAGGGTTATGTGGGAAAGAACATTTTCTGCAATGTATACACTGCAGCAGAAGGGACAGCTTACTAATATAGATGCTGTCTCCTGTCCTACAGATACTGAGCTTTTCACAGCACTGCTGGGGGGTAGGGGTTTTCTATTTCAGCCTGATCTGCTCATGTTCTGTCTTTTTGTCATGTGATAGCCCCCGCTGTACTCCAAGAACAGGGTAGGAAGGCCACTGTTTTTGGCCCTTTCCAGCCTAATACCAGCCTGTGGTTGCACCAGTACCTGGCCAGCACTTCTGATAATCAGGTGCTGGATCATACCTGACTCTTTCCAGTATCCCTGGTAGCAGTAGATACCGATATAAAAGGAGTGGGGTAGTGTTGACCTTTTTAGTAGACCTACACGTATTGGACATTTATGGTATATCGTGTAAAAACAACAATTATTTGCGCTCTTTATTGGTCAGTATTGGATAGTCTCAGCTGTCCCAGCACAGATGCTTCAACAGTCCCCGGCTGATCTTTGTTTACAGGCTGCCAACAATTTGGCATGTGACTGCTACAGCCAATTAATAGCCTTAGCAATCGGGTTCTGTACTACTGGCATCACCGATCAATGGTGCCATTAGGTATGGCACATGACCGCTGAGGACATTAATTGGCTGCAAAGATTAAACTTGTAATTAAAGAAGAGCAGGGGAACATTGGAGCATCTGTGCTAGATTGGCAGAGGACTGAAAAAGTGTATAGTGTTTTTGTTATATGAAAAAATTTGTTTCTTTTCTTATTTGTGATTCAGTTTTTTTTTTTTTTTTTTTCAAGAACTGGACACGACCATATAAATCTGTGAGCCTCGGTTCACACTAGCGATGGACTCGCCGTTATTTGGGTTCACCAGGGCACCCAAACGACAGAGAGGCCGTTGGCTAAAACAGTGGTTAACCACAGACCCCATAGATTATAATGGGGTGCACCTGGTGTCTGTTGGGTTTCATTATAAAACTGTCGGAGAGAAAAGTCCTCCGTGCAGGACTTTTCTCTCCGTCTATGTTCGGCGCAGTCGGTCCAGTTTCAGTAGAAAACCGGCGGGGAGAAAGGTCTTCCCTGCAGGTCCTCCGTGATGTGAACCTAGACTAATGGATTTCAGCCAATTGATGTTAGAAAAAAATGTTCATTATCAAGTTTCCAAATTTGTGACTTTCATTTCTGTGGTACCTTTGCCACTTCTGCAAAAAGGGGGCGTGGTGAGGGCAGGCAGAATTGTCATTATTTACGCCAGAAATCTGTCGTAAGTGATGTGGGAAGTGTATGCCAGTTCTGAGCTGGCGTACGTTTTCCCTCCAAGTGTATGGACTGGCGGTGGGTGCGGGTTAATTATGAGGAGGCATGCACCCCTTCATAAATAAAGGGCACCCTCCACTGGGGGAGGGGCTATGAAGACTGGAAAGAGGAATGCCAGTCTTCATAAATGCGGGCCATTAAATTCAATGGGGCACATTTACAGTGCCTTGAGAAAGTATTCGGCCCCCTTGAACTTTTCAACCTTTTGCCACATTTCAGGCTTCAAACGTAAGGATATAAAATTTTAATTTTTTTGGTGAAGAATCAACAAGTGGGACACAATCGTGAAGTGGAACAAAATTTATTGGATATTTTAAATTTTTGTAAAAAATAAAAAACTGAAAAGTGGGGCGTGCCAAATTATTCGTCCCCCTTAAGTTAATACTTTGTAGCGCTACCTTTTGCTGCGATTACAGCTGCAAGTCACTTGGGGTATGTCTCTATCAGTTTTGCACATCGAGAGACTGAAATTCTTGCCCATTCTTCCTTGGAAAACAGCTCGAGCTCAGTGAGGTTGGATGGAGAGCGTATGTGAACAGCAGTTTTCAGCTCTTTCCACAGATTCTCGATTGGATTCAGGTCTGGACTTTGACTTGGCCATTCTAACACCTGGATACGTTTATTTGTGAACCATTCCATTGTAGATTTTGCTTTATGTTTGGGATCATTGTCTTATTGAAAGATAAATCTCCGTCCCAGTCTCAGGTCTTTTGCAGACTCCAACAGGTTTTCTTCCAGAATGGTCCTGTATTTGGCTCCATCCATCTTCCCATCAATTTTAACCATCTTCCCTGTCCCTGCTGAAGAAAAGCAGGCCCAAACCATGATGCTGCCACCAACATGTTTGACAGTGGGGATGGTGTGTTCAGGGTGATGAGCTGTGTTGCTTTTTACGCCAAACATATTGTTTTGCATTGTGGCCAAAAAGTTCAATTTTGGTTTCATCTGACCAGAGCACCTTCTTCCACGTTTGGTGTGTCTCCCAGGTGGCTTGTGGCAAACTTTAAATGAGACTTTTTATGGATATCTTTGAGAAATGGCTTTCTTCTTGCCACTCTTCCATAAAGGCCAGATTTGTGCAGTGTACAACTGATTGTTGTCCTATGGACAGACTCTCCCACCTCAGCTGTAGATCTCTGCAGTTCATCCAGAGTGATCATGGGCCTCTTGGCTGCATCTCTGATCAGTCTTCTCTTTGTTTGAGATGAACGTTTAGAGGGACGGCCGGGTCTTGGTACATTTGCAGTGGTCTGATACTCCTTCCATTTCAATATGATCGCTTGCACAGTGCTCCTTGGGATGTTTAAAGTTTGGGAAAACTTTTTGTATCCAAATCCGGCTTTAAACTTCTCCACAACAGTATCACGGACCTGCCTGGTGTGTTCCTTGGTCTTCATGATGCTCTCTGCGCTTTAAACAGAACCCTGAGACTATCACAGAGCAGGTGCATTTATACGGAGACTTGATTACACACAGGTGGATTATATTTATCATCATCAGTCATTTAGGACAACATTGGATCATTCAGAGGTCCTCGCTGAACTTCTGGAGTGAGTTTGCTGCACTGAAAGTAAAGGGGCCGAATAATTTGGCACGCCCCACTTTTCAGTTTTTTATTTTTTACAAAAGTTTAAAATAACCAATAAATTTCGTTCCACATCACGATTGTGTTCCACTTGTTGTTGATTCTTCACCAAAAAATTTAAATTTTATATCCTTAAGTTTGAAGCCTGAAATGTGTCAAAAGGTTGAAAAGTTCAAGGGGGCTGAATACTTTCGCAAGGCACTGTATTAAGCTACTTGGCATAAATGACTGTATTTTTCCATCCTGCACTTTATTTATGAAGCATTTGCGCCTTTTTGTTTCTAGATGTTATGCTGTCCTCAGCACTTTTACTTTTTGGCTGGAAAAGGGGTTTGGCTTAAATAGAGATCCTTTTCACACAGTATTCAAGTCATAAGACTGTGCCTTTTTAAAAAGCCGCATATGCCCTCCAGTACATGGCCAGCATTAAAAAAACCGTCAGGTCAGACAGCAGTGAAATGGGACAATTGTGCCTTTTTTTTATAACAAAAAAGGGGCAAAGTACACATAGTTTATAAAGGCGCATCTAAACTAACACATGTGCACAACATTTAACAAGGACATGCATCATAAATCCTCAGATCTTTTTATCTGTAATGTGTGGATAAGATTAGCTGAAATTTTCCAAAAAGCCAAAAACGCTGCAACATGGGGCCTTAGACTAAAGGGAAGAAGTATACAGAAAATCTGGTGAAAAAATTTCTGCTACTTAAATTTATGGTAGTTCTACTCATCTGAATAGGGTAGTTGCAAACACTTGGATTTTCGCAAGCTGCATTCAGATAATTGGTACAGTCGCAAAAACTTGTGCAACAAATCTACTGCTGTTCAATAAATTGTATATCCTTATGCTAGGTTCACACTGGCGTTCAAGTCTCCGTAGGAGACCACATCCCAGATTCATCTTAAAATCGGCGGAGAGAAAAGTCCCACAGGTTTCCGTGGGTAACCGCTTTTTAAGCAGACAGTGTTTCCATCTTTTGGGTCCCCATACGGACCAAAAGGACGGAAACCCAAACCCTAGTGTGAACCTAGAGTGAGTTAAAAAATATATACAAAAAAGCAGCATGTGGATCTTGGCTGTTGCTGGACATATACATAGATGTTGGGAAAACACACCCAATCTAATAGGCTAAACCCACAAGTCATTGCTATGGAAGAAGGGATAAGCAGCAGATAAACACTTCGAGGTCCATAGTATATACATTTTGATCGAGATACATAAGCCCACTAGCCACTTGACAGTGATCTCTATGGAGAGGGTCCCTAATCTATTAGGTGCGGTGCCAAACAGTAACCACTACCTCTGCAACGCAGCAGCCAAAAGAACCCTTGTTGCCAGGCCAAGCCCCCAGGCTCCTGGCCACGCCACCCCACAGACACAGCACCATAGTAATGGCAGACACCATGCATCACCACGTCATTTGAACAGACCTCAAAAAGTTCAACATACCATTTGGCCTCTGTCAAAGAACCAGGAAAGAAATAGTAGGTAGATCCTTTGGGCAGTGGAGGAGTGCTGGTACCAATGCAAAACAAAAAAATGTTGATCCTTCTGTGGGCACTGTATTGCAGTGGTGGCAGTCGCCATGCAGCACCACACTCAATAGACTACAGAGGTCACTGTAAAGTGGCTAAGGGCTTATACACCTTGATCAAAATGTATATTAAGAACCTCATGTTCATTTCTGTAGATTCTGCTGTGAAGCATAGATCTATATATAATATTAGGATGTGCAGTCCAGGTCTTTTATTCTAAATGTTGGAGTACTACATTTCTATCCCCCTCATTTTTATTGTTTCCCTTAGTACTCACCTCTTTCGGCCTAGGTCTTTTTATTTAGCAGGAAACTGCGTAAGGAATCTACCTTGATCCTTTCACTGAGGCCATATGGTAAGGTGAACTTTTTTGACATCTGTTTGGATGGTGTCTGTCACTGCTGTGGCGCTATGCCTGTAAGGTGGGATGGCCCAGAGCCCGGGGGCTTAGACTGGCAGCAGGGGTGTTGTTGGGTTGCTCCTCCTGTGGATTCTGTGTTGTGGTGGTGTCATGCAACCCCGCACCCAATATAAAGGCATATTATGTATAAGTATAGTACCACATACTCCAGGGACTGGTGCTGTAGTATGGTCCTGTAGTGCTCTATGGGGCCTCTTGATATAATATGGACGTATAGTGCTGTGCAGGGGCTGGTGCTGTAATATGGTCCTAAAGTGCTATATGGGGACTGATTCTGTAATATGGTCCTGTAGTGCTATACGGGGACTGATTCAGTAATATGGTCCTGTAGTGCTATACGGGGACTGGTGCTGTAATATGGTCCTGTAGTGCTATATGGGGACTGGTGCTGTAATATGGTCCTGTAGTGCTATATGGGGACTGATTCTGTAATATGGTCCTGTAGTGCTATACGGGGACTGGTGCTGTAATATGGTCCTGAAGTGCTATATGGGGACTGATTCTGTAATATGGTCCTGTAGTGCTATATGGGGACTGGTGCTGTAATATGGTCCTGTAGTGCTATATGGGGACTGGTGCTATAATATGGTCTTGTAGTGCTATATGGGAACTGGTGCTGTAATATGGTCCTGTAGTGCTATACAGGGACTGATTCTGTAATATGGTCCTGTAGTGCTATACGGGGACTGGTGCTGTATTATGGTCCTGTAGTGCTATATGGGGACTGGTGCTGTAATACGGTCCTGTAGTGCTATATGGGGACTGATTCTGTAATATGGTCCTGTAGTGCTATACGGGGACTGATTCTGTAATATGGTCCTGTAGTGCTATACGGGGACTGGTGCTGTAATACGGTCCTGTAGTGCTATATGGGGACTGGTGCTGTAATATGGTCCTGTAGTGCTATATGGGGACTGATTCTGTAATATGGTCCTGTAGTGCTATACGGGGACTGGTGCTGTATTATGGTCCTGTAGTGCTATATGGGGACTGGTGCTGTAATACGGTCCTGTAGTGCTATATGGGGACTGATTCTGTAATATGGTCCTGTAGTGCTATACGGGGACTGATTCTGTAATATGGTCCTGTAGTGCTATACGGGGACTGGTGCTGTAATATGGTCCTGTAGTGCTATATGGGGACTGGTGCTGTAATACGGTCCTGTAGTGCTATATGGGGACTGGTGCTGTAATATGGTCCTGTAGTGCTATATGGGGACTGATTCTGTAATATGGTCCTGTAGTGCTATACGGGGACTGGTGCTGTAGTATGGTCCTGTAGTGCTCTATGGTGCCTCTTGATATAATATGGACGTATAGGGCTGTGCAGGGGCTGGTGCTGTAATATGGTCCTAAAGTGCTATATGGGGACTGATTCTGTAATATGGTCCTGTAGTGCTATACGGGGACTGATTCTGTAATATGGTCCTGTAGTGCTATACGGGGACTGGTGCTGTAATATGGTCCTGTAGTGCTATATGGGGACTGGTGCTGTAATATGGTCCTGTAGTGCTATATGGGGACTGGTGCTGTAATATGGTCCTGTAGTGCTATATGGGGACTGATTCTGTAATATGGTCCTGTAGTGCTATACGGGGACTGGTGCTGTAATATGGTCCTGTAGTGCTATATGGGGACTGGTGCTGTAATATGGTCCTGTAGTGCTATATGGGGACTGGTGCTGTAATATGGTCCTGCAGTGCTGTATGGGGACTGGAGCTGTAAAACGGCCCTGTAGTGCTGTACATGGTCTGGTACTGTAATATGATCCTTTAGTGCGGTTCGGGGACTGGTGCTGTAGTATGGTCCTGTAGTGCTCTATGGGGCCTCTTGATATAATATGGACGTATAGTGGTGTGCAGGGGCTGGTGCTGTAATATGGTCCTGTAGTGCTGTACTGGGACTGGTGATATAATATGGACGTGTAGTGCTCTATGGGGACTGGTGTAATATGGTCCTGTAGTGCTGTACGGGGACTGGTGCTGTAATATGGTCCTGAAGTGCTATATGGGGACTGATTCTGTAATATGGTCCTGTAGTGCTATATGGGGACTGGTGCTGTAATATGGTCCTGTAGTGCTATATGGGGACTGGTGCTGTAATATGGTCTTGTAGTGCTATATGGGGACTGGTGCTGTAATATGGTCCTGTAGTGCTATATGGAGACTGATTCTGTAATATGGTACTGTAGTGCTATATGGGGACTGATTCAGTTATGTGGTCCTGTAGTGCTGTATGGGGACTGGAGCTGTAAAACGGCCCTGTAGTGCTGTACATGGTCTGGTACTGTAATATGATCCTCTAGCGCGGTTCGGGGACTGGTGCTGTAATATGTTCCTATAGTACAGTACATGGATTGGTGCTGTAATATAGTCCTGTAATATGGTCCTGAAGTGCTGTATGGGGACTGATTCTGTAATATGGTCCTGTATTACTGTACATGGACTGGTGCTGTAATATGGCCCTGTAGAGCAGATTAGCCAGGCTCACTATTATTGCACACTATTCACTGACACCATATGGTTTGCATTAGAAGTTGTGGATAGGCCCAACAATGCAGTATTACCTAGTGAGGCCTCAGGGGCCCCATGTTCTGGGAATGATGTGGTGGCTGGGGCTCTTCATAGTGCTCCCTATTGTTGTGGCTGAGGAGAGCCATGCTTTGTGTGTTACTAGAGCAGTCCTGGCAGGCTGGGCAGGGAGCGGAGAGGGATGTGGACTGTGTCCCTGGCTCAGCTCCTGATCTGCTGATTAACTCGTCAAGTATGCCAGGAATCCTGCCTGGAACAATGCGCCTCCCCGCTGCAGGACAGCCCCACGTGGAGGAGGAGGAGGAGGAGGAGGATGGGTGGGGGGCGCGGGTCCCTCCCCCCCCTGAATACCAGGCCCCCGGTGCTCGCACGTAGCTGCCTCCCGGCCCCTACACTCTGCAGGTGAGTTCCGCCACTAGTGAAGGGTGACGAGGCGGCAGTACAGCGCCCCCGTGCCCCCGCTCCCCCGGCACAGCACCCGCTGCCGCCGGCCCCTCCCGCGCTGTGTGGGCAGGACTTCAGGCGGCCCCGGCCCTGCCCTTCTCTTTTTTGTTAATGAAAGTTCCAGGAACATTGTATTCCTGCCCTTCCAGTGGATCCAATAGCGACAGGAGCCTCGGCCTGACCTCTTACTACGAGGCCACTGACGTGTGTGGCAGGACGGAGCCACAGTGCGGGCGCTGCTGGCAGGACTGGCACCGGGAAGACTGCGCGTCACGGATCACAAGGAGCGGGCACCTCAGGCGCAACTCTGCACCATGATCTTCTCCAGCGTGCCCATGAGGATACCTAACGGGAAACTGGTAGGCATCTGGATGCTGAAGTGGGCATCGAAAGGGCATGGGCAAGAGAGGTGGCCAGTAAGACGTGTGTGCACAGTGGGTGAGCGCTTGTGTGTAACCCATTAATTGCCTGACTGAAGTCATTCTGCATAAGCACCTATTGCTGGCAGGTTACAATGGGCACCATTAGACACACGTCTTGTCCAGCCTGGCATCATCACTATCTATCTATCTATCTATCTATCTATCTATCTATCTATCTATCTCATATCTATCCATTTCATAGCCATCTTTCTAAAATATCTATGTTATCTATCACTCCTTTTATTTCTGTTTATTCATCCATCTCATATCTATCTACCTGGCTATCTGTCTGTCTGTCATGTAGCTTTCTGGCCAGTCGATAAGTAATATCTTATGCTATTTCTCATTTATTATATATTCTATACATGGTATTATGAGATTATAAGGTCAATAACAATTGAAGCCATGTGTTCTCCTAATACATTGTATTTGACCTCTTGAAATCATTTGAAGTGTTCTCATTTATCTGACGTCTTATAAAGTTCTTCTTTGTCTTTCTTTGACTCGTGAGTGACTCTATGACCGACTTTAGATCTCCACGTCTATCCGGATCTTCTAGTAATAGCCCCCCGTGCCCAAGTCCTTGTTATATTTCTGTACACCTTTTACTAAACAGGCTTAGTATGAACTCTTGGACCTTAGTGTAAAATCTGCTTCACCCACCATGTGCCATTTATAATACTAGTGTCTCCTTATGTGTCAGAGTTTTTTGGGCCCCTTCAGGCATCATTTCTGGGGTTCGGCTCCACCCCTTCTACTAAGGTAACTGTTCTACTTGGCAATTGTTCTGTATCCTTACAATATAATATTACATAAATGTATTAATGGCTGTAAGTATGTGATATGGCATATAGTGAAATGGCCTAAAGCTGTGCTCCAACCTGATGCCCTAAGACTGTCACGGCATGCTTGGAGTTGTAGTTCTACAACAGTTGGAGAAACATAGGCTGGGGACTACTGATCTCAAACACTTGGCTTTAGCGTGTTATGTGCAATATACTAAGCTAATGACAAATGTCTGGATGTTTTAGTTTAGGGAAAATGTCTGATTAGAAATGAACGGTCTAACCTCAAAAGGCATCATATCCTTGAAATTTGTATTTGTTGATGCTGACGTCTTCAGGGTCCATAGGGATGTTGTCCAAGCACATGATTCTTACACAAACAGCTTACAATGGTCTAAGATAATAAAATAATTAATGCCTTACCAATCCCCTACCACTCCTATATGCCAACGCATCCATATGCAGCCGTTTCTGTTTCCTAGGCTGCAGCTGTGGACAGCGATTGAATACAGCGCTCACATGTCATGGACCCAGATGAACAAGGGTCCAAACTAGGTGTAAAACTTTCATAAAGTTGGAAGATCCCTTTAAGTGAACTTCTTTATGGGTTTCTGATGCTTGCAAGAAAGTACATCACTGTACAACGCCATTAAAGGATGGATAACTCCTAGTTGGGTAGCCAGTACGCTGACAAATCTAATGCCATGAGCTAGAGCGGAGAACATGCAGTAACATTCGCTCTTGTAGACTAGGTCTAGTAAGTGAAATGGCCACAGGCAATCCTACCTTTTCACTGTAATAGCTGCCGCAGAGGAAATGAGCAGCCGACAATAACTTCCCCAGAAAAACCTGTTGTATGATGGGGGACCTGGGGGCCACAGCTGCTATAAGCAGCTGATTGTTGTGGCATTCTGGATAAAGTCTTCTCTCATGCCTTTTAGTCCCGTTTACCAAGACAGACTTTCCAAACACAAGTTTAGGGGTCTTTTTGCCTATAGAAATGTACTGAGCTGAACTATGGGACTGCGCAGAACTTTATTGCACCATGCAAGATTTCTTGACCTGCCTTGATGTAGTGACTGTGGACCTGGGATGTGTTTCTCTTCTCATAAAGCGCCATGTGATCCTCTGTGATACCTTCAGGTCAAAATATGGAAAGTCATGATCTTGAGCTCCTAGTGTAAGGGTTTATAGAGTTAGAGGTAATCATGTGAGTTCTGAGAATGACATGGGCTTATTCCAAGAGGACATTACACTGAATCACAGCTACTGTTAGGTTGTGTACAAAACAAACTGTTATATTCGCTCCTTGTCCTTACTTATGACTATCACCTACTTGGATTTCTCCTTATTACTGTATATTTCTACTGATTCTGTTTCAGGATTGCTTTTACTGGTATATGCACTCTATTGTATGGTCCTTCCCTATTTACGTTGTAAGGCTTTTTCTATATACATGGGGGACAATAATCTTTGACACTGCTAGTGTAAGAATGGTTATATAATGTTTATTTTAGGCAGGTGGTCAAATACTGGGATGCAAGCCCATGAAAGAACGGGGGCCAGAGTGGGATGTCCAGTCTTCTCTATGGCTAGTGTGACTTTGCGTAGATTTCCTACTACCAAAATAACCTTCCACATTAGCATATTAACAAAGGGTAACTCAACTAGAAGACCACAAGTCTATTTGTTATTGAAAGGGATGAGCAGTAGAACCAGACTGACCTCATATTACTTTTATTATTTTGCCATTAATTCCAGGGTGCTGTATCTATAATGATTACAAAATGACACTAAATAAGTAACAACAACCTGGCCCAGTGGGGGAGAAGACCCTGCCCATGAGGGCTTACAATTTACAAGCAAAGAGGTATGGAGACAATAGGTTGGTCTAGTGGCTACTAGTAGAAGTAGGGTTATTGTAGGTTGTAGGCTTTTCTGAAGAGGAGGTTCTTCAGGTTTAAAAATGTGAGAGAGACTATCCATTGGGGTAGCAATGATCCATTGGGGTAGAAATCTTGGAGAACAGGAGGGCATATCACCACCCATGATGTCAGGTTTACTCTACTCTAAGACTGTCCTTGTCGAGTTACATGTAGCACCTTGGATTTTTATTGCATTTTTTTTTAGTTTATTCATGGTTAGTATAATTCCCTGAATCAGATTCTCATGGTATAGCGATCTATAATGACGATTATCAGGGGTGACAGCAGTGTTGTCAGATCCTTCTAATGTGGTTAGTAGGAAGGTTGTGATGTGCATTTATCAGGTGACTATTCTGGTCATGGAGTCACTGGATGATGATTAATTTCCAGCATTCCTTCGAGGGCCTTTAACATTGCGACCAGCTCTAGGACAATGAATGTGAAACCTGTTACTCTTTTCGTTCTTAATCTTGACTGACAAATACCGCACACACCTGAATACATAGCTGCCACTTCCTTGTATTAGTCAATATGCTAAGTGTCACTAGACAAGATTGCTTTAGGTCACACGGTGACGTAAGGGTGATAGTGGCTTTCGATTTTAAGGTTGCTTTATACTTGCATGATATCAGAATGGCTTGTTTTACAAGGGTTTATTTTGGATACTGTTCCAGGAATATGCTTTTATTTTGTAGCCAGAGTCATAAAACACGTCAAAGTTAGAACTTATGTACACAAGTGTACCAAGGCTACGTACAACCTCCAGTTGTAGAAAAACCACAATACAACCCTATTAGACTTTTATTGGCCCCTACTGAATACATCTGAAAAAAATAAGGAATACTGCACTCAATATTGCAGAGCTGATTTTCCCCTAGAAGTAAAGAATATCTCTGTTATATGGTGCTGTATAGAGTGGGACAGATTTAATAAGACTGGTATTTTGTACACCAGTCTTAATAAGGGCCCCGACCAGTGCAAGGCGTACCTGAATTATCAATAGGCATGGGCCTCCTAATAAATCAGCCGCACGTCTATTCGCAAGAATGGAAATCTTTGCCAATCAGGAAATGGCGTCAGATTTCCTGTATAAGTCAAGTTCACGTATGTGCTGGAGACTCTGTCTCAGAAACCACCGTAAATCAGCAAAGAGAAAACTCCTGCATGCTGGGCTTTTCTCTCTGCCGGTATCGGTTTTGGAATGGTGGAAACCCCACGGACGCCTGTCGGACCCCATTATAGTAAATAGCTGAACAACGAAGAGCCCGGAACAGATGTAAACCTAGCCTCACGCAAAAAAAAAAAACCAAACAAAAAAAAACTGGCTGAGTTATAATAAATATGTCGGATTAAGGCGTTCCGTGCCCTCCCACAGTCACAGAAAGTGACGAGAGCATACAAAAAGTGAGGCGTAACTTTGGCGAAAGAAAGGGTCTTGCACCAAAGATGTGCCACATAATCACTCATCTGGCGTAGAATCATTGATAAATCCCCCCCTCCCCTTCTTCTGTGCCTACAGTGTTGTAATACTAGAGGGCTGTTTGAGCATCCATGCACCCAACCTACAAACGTTAGGTATCAGTAAGTCTTTGTTTATATCTACGTTGGATGTAAAAAAACAGTACCTTTCTTGTTTGTACTGCGACACGACAGCATTTGTAAAGTGATCAGAGACTAGTTGTGTGACAGATTGTGCAAAGCAGCTTTTATGCCATTCAAGTTACACAACTTTTCATGTTGATCAGTCTACATGATCTGAAAAAGCTGTCCAAAAACGCGCTGAATGTCTTGTAATAAGTTGTTCTGGGGTTGCAGTTTAAGGAGGATCTCTTGCCTCCCCTGCCATGTCTGTTTTACTTGCATCCGTCATAATATAACAATTCTGGAGCTTTTTTTCTTAAACCATATGTTGTGCTGTTCCTCTGTTATTCCTGCTAGAAATATACAGTGCCTTACGAAAGTATTCGGCCCCCTTGAACTTTTCAACCTTTTGCCACATTTCAGGCTTCAAACATAAGGATATAAAATTTTAATTTTTGGTGAAGAATCAACAACAAGTGGGACACAATCGTGAAGTGGAACGAAATTTATTGGTTATTTTAAACTTTAGTAAAAAATAAAAAACTGAAAAGTGGGGCGTGCCAAATTATTTGGCCCCCTTAAGTTAATACTTTGTAGCGCCACCTTTTGCTGCGATTACAGCTGCAAGTCGCTTGGGGTATGTCTCTATCAGTTTTGCACATTGAGAGAATGAAATTCTTGCCCATTCTTCCTTGGAAAACAGCTCGAGCTCAGTGAGGTTGGATGGAGAGCGTTTGTGAACAGCAGTTTTTAGCTCTTTCCACAGATTCTCGATTGGATTCAGGTCTGGACTTTGACTTGGCCATTCTAACACCTGGATACGTTTATTTGTGAACCATTCCATTGTAGATTTTGCTTTATGTTTGGGATCATTGTCTTGTTGGAAGATAAATCTCCGTCCCAGTCTCAGGTCTTTTGCAGACTCCAACAGGTTTTCTTCCAGAATGGTCCTGTATTTGGCTCCATCCATCTTC
Organism: Leptodactylus fallax; assembly: GCA_947044405.1. Classification (NCBI taxonomy): domain Eukaryota; kingdom Metazoa; phylum Chordata; class Amphibia; order Anura; family Leptodactylidae; genus Leptodactylus; species Leptodactylus fallax. Next base: position 5,404,037 of record CAMRHE010000029.1, on the reverse strand, counting down.
CCATCAATTTTAACCATCTTCCCTGTCCCTTGCTGAAGAAAAGCAGGCCCAAACCATGATGCTGCCACCACCATGTTTGACAGTGGGGATGGTGTGTTCAGGGTGATGAGCTGTGTTGCTTTTACGCCAAACATATCGTTTTGCATTGTGGCCAAAAAGTTAGATTTTGGTTTCATCTGACCAGAGCACCTTCTTCCACATGTTTGGTGTGTCTCCCAGGTGGCTTGTGGCAAACTTTAAACGAGACTTTTTATGGATATCTTTGAGTAATGGCTTTCTTCTTGCCACTCTTCCATAAAGGCCAGATCTGTGCAGTGTACGACTGATTGTTGTCCTATGGACAGACTCTCCTACCTCAGCTGTAGATCTCTGTATTCATCCAGAGTGATCATGGGCCTCTTGGCTGCATTTCTGATCAGTCTTCTCCTTGTTTGAGATGAAAGTTTAGAGGGACGGCTGGGTCTTGGTAGATTTGCAGTGGTCTGATACTCCTTCCATTTCAATATGATCGCTTGCACAGTGCTCCTTAGGATGTTTAAAGTTTGGGAAATCTTTTTGTATCCAAATCCGGCTTTAAACTTCTCCACAACAGTATCACGGACCTGCCTAGTGTGTTCCTTGGTCTTCATGATGCTCTCTGTGCTTTAAACAGAACCCTGAGACTATCACAGAGCAGGTGCATTTATACAGAGACTTGATTACACACAGGTGGATTATATTTATCATCAGTCATTTAGGACAACATTGGATCATTCAGAGATCCTCACTGAACTTCTGGAGTGAGTTTGCTGCACTGAAAGTAAAGGGGCCGAATAATATTGCACGCCCCACTTTTCAGTTTTTTATTTTTTACAAAAGTTTAAAATAACCAATAAATTTCATTCCACTTCACAATTGTGTCCCACTTATTGATTCTTCACCAAAAAATTAAAATTTTATATCCTTAAGTTTGAAGCCTGAAATGTGGCAAAAGGTTGAAAAGTTCAAGGGGGCCGAATACTTTTGCAAGGCACTGTATAAACAAATTTACAACTGGGCGTTACTTGGAGGGTGTAAATGCAAACTTTTACACTGTCCATTTAAGGGTGGGTTCACACTTGCAGCGGCACTCCATCCGCTGTGTATCCGACCTAAATGTAGGAAAACTGGATAGGCACTGGATAGGGAAAGGTTTGCGATGCTTTGCTTAAAAACCCATTCACTTGAATGGGTTTTTAAAGCAATGCGTGGGTGTGCGCTTACACCCTCTGCGCTGCGAAGCCGTTTTTTTTTGCTGGAAACAAAGTCGGACATGCAGTTTTCCGACATTTAGGTCGGATTTGCCGCGGACAGAGTGCCGCCGCAATTGTGAACCCACCCTAATACTGTCAGACTGTGTAGGGACCCACTCTTACAGCGAGTGAAATGGTAGCATTCAGTTGTTTGTTGATTTATTAATACATTTCTTGGAGGAATAACCGAGGTCAGGTCATGACAGAGTTATACTTATGACACGGAGATATCACAGAATTTTTTCCAAATGTAAAGATCCAACATATGCTGCTGTATACTGTGCGGTAGTATATGTTCTCCTTAAAGGGGTTGTCCAGTTTCAGACCAATATCGAGACAAATGTTATTATTTGTATAATAAAAAGTTGTACAATTTTCCTATATACTTTCTGTATCAATCCCTCATGGTTTCCTACACTTCTGCTTGCTGTCATTCAATCTGATTACTTTCAATGGATAAAAATTGTTCATGTGATATACTGTCCATGGCCATGTAATGGACACACAGATGCTCAGTTCTTTACCAGGCAGATTACTGTGCAGTGACTCTATATATTTATACAGCTATCTAAAATTTCTACTCTTGTCAAATCCTTGAAAATAATACTCAGGGAGCGCCAAAATAAATACATTTCATAACATACAGTACTGCCTGTAACACTATCTTAGCTACCATGTGGTTTAACACAAAAGGATAGCACAGTGTCATTTATCACCCATCAGTCCAGAGAATATAGTACATGCAGTACTGGGGTGGGTTCACACTACCGTTATTAAAGTCTGTTGTTGTCATTCGTCACAGGATGAGAGCAACGGACATTTACTGACAGATGCAAATGGAGTTTCCTCCATCGGGTGTCCATCTGAACTTACCTCAATGCAAAAATATGACGGAAGCTTTCTTCTGTCATGTTTTTTTTTCTCCTTTTCTTGTGGAATGAAAAAAATCCAGCATGCAGGACTTTTTCCTTTTGTTACAGTTGTAAATAAACATGACTGAAGATCGCATTCGTTGTGTTTACATTGGATTTAGTGGGAACAGACAGACGGTTTGTCCATTACTCTGCTACCGTTAATGTCCGTTGCTGTCATCCTATGACTGCAATGAACATTGCTACTGTAAGGCTGTGTTCACACTACAGTTATTAATGTGAAATAGTCCTTAATAAAAATTGTGTATTTATAAAACCGGTGCAGAGGAAAACAAGTGTGGTTGCCAAGGGCTATTAGATTGCATTCTTCATTTTTATTTATTTCTTCAGTTTGATTTAACTCTTTTCAGGAAACATCTTTTTTTTGCAATAGAAATGTTTTGTCTAAATACTATATAATAGCCATCGAAAGCAAATCCATGTCTCCATCCCTCTTCTTCATCCGATTGCTTTCTGATAACATAAAGGCAGCACTAAAGTATGACTTCCAGTAGATACAAATACTTTACTTGTGTAGGAGTAGAAAAAGCAAAAGGAAGGAAAATGGGGAGGTGAATTTACAGAAGACCGCAAGCTTACTGCTATGTATAGGATGAAAATTACTACCATTCGCACAAAAGTTGGATGTGTAGATGGAGCATAAACACAGACGATACCATTCACAGAATGCAAATAAAGAAAGAAACAATTAGGGTTGGTGCAAACAAAAAACATTCCTGGAGGAAATGGAAAACCAAAAACTCTTATAGTAAATATTCATGTAGAGGATTTCATAAAACATAATTATATGATTTGTGAATATAAAAAAAATATATATGGATAAAACTGCCCAGCAAGCTGTATGAGAAGAAAAGAAGCCATACTCCCCTACCGCTATTCACCTACAGCCCCGGTTCTGAGGCTGCCCCATACACACAAATGGCTGGAGATGCCCACTCAGCCAGTCACTGGGTGATGTGGGTCACCTCAGTGCAGGCATTTCCTGTGAGCCGAGAGACGCCAGGAAGTAATAGCACTTGGGGAGGTGGGCAGGAGCGGATCAAATCAGGACATTTCAAGGGAGTCTGTCATCAGAACCCGGCTATAGTGGTCATTCTAAGTAACAAATATTTTGTTACATTGATATTTTATAGAACACGTTCTCCTATTTTTTTGCAGCGTGGGAGGAAGTCTATGCAAACTTAAAAGGTCTGTCCGTATTTATTTGCACTCACAAAACCAATAGTGCCATCCAATGAAACATGGGACTTGGGTCCTTATCTGCAGCAAGCTAATGGCTAAACACAGGGTGATACCAGCGAGAGACGTGGGCAGTTCTGAGACCTTATGTTCATTCATGTTGCAAAAATTTGCTACCATCCTGCTGTTTATGTCTATATCTATATACAGATAGTTATGTTATGCTACATATTGTGGGACAAAACACTCACATCACTGTGTGTGTGTATAGATATAGATATATATCTCTATATGTTTTATCTCCCAATAAGGGCCTAAGATAGCTTCATAATTTATCCGTTTGTACCAGGGTACATTATAAGCCATACATAAGTATGCAGCTTTTATGATCATGATGATTTGTGCAGGACTATTATATCTGTTGCCATAGACTTGCCCTTGGTTAGGACAACGGACACTAACACTGCAGCTAGAGAAACAGCTGACCCTTGCAGTTCCTGATGTAATGAATTCTGATTATACGCCGCTACAAAGTAAAAACTGCAGCACAAAAGACAGAAAGCCATGTGTAGCTATGAACAGTTCCCCCCTTTATATCCTTACCATTTTCAACGGTGCAACAGTAGCATACTGTATTATATATAATAAAGCTGGTAATTTGTACATCTTAGGGCATCAATTTGTGATCAGTTGGGGTTCGACCACAGGGACCCCAATGGTCATCAGAACTAAGGGACGGCTTCCAAAGAAAGCGGAGATGAAATAATAATCAAGGGGGATCACATGGGTCCAATATGCATCATCGTCTGCCCTGACAAATTCACTTTATCTCAATGCCATGATTATAGAGCTCACGTTATTTGGCTTTTCCACACATAGCCTTTGAGCTTTTTATGCATTGATGGGTTCCTTTGGTCTTTAACATACAGATGTTAACCTGAATATCTGCAATTGGTTAAACAGATGCAGTGTGATATCTTATCACAGATGACAACTAAAAGCCATTGAAAGCCCTTGCAGTGACTTTTCATTGGTTTTTGTTGTCTTCTGTGATAAGATATCGCACTGCAGAAGTTGGGATTAACCCTGCAACATCTGTATATATTGCACTAATAAATAGGAATATAAAAGATTTGACTAAGTGGTTCAAGCAAGATGGCTGTCCAATATTTATGTAAAAAAAATTATACAATCTGAAAAAAAAAAAAAAAAAAAATAGACACCCTTTAAATTGGTCACCACTTCTGTACTGTCATACTGTATCTTTCAGGAAATAACAGGAAATAATTCTGGAGCCGCTTATCTTAGGGTATGTTCAGAGTTTTTTGCAGGCTGAAAAAATTTGCTTCAGAAATTAGGAATTTTTTTTTTTTTACGCAGTTTTTTACTCCAGCATGCTGTATGGGCCTGGAGACTTCACTTTAAGAAATGCTAGCAGTTTTTGATGTGGTTTTTGAAAAAAAACTGCATCACGTTTTTTCCACCTCCCATTGATTTCAACACGTTTTTCAAGGCGGATCTGCCTGAAGATAGGTCATGTCACTTTTTATTTTCCTCTTCCTGAAAAAATCAGCTAGAGGAAAAAATCTACTACTGACTCCTATTGAAATGAATGGGAGGCCTTTTTGAGGCGGTTTCCACCTCAAAATCAACCTGCAAAAAACCGAAAATGCCCTTAGAGCTCTGCATTGTGCTGTTCCGCTGTTATTCCTTCTATAAATATGTGAATAAATTTACATCTGGGTGTTACCAGTTGGGGGTACCAATATCCATGAAAATGTCCATTCAGTGTCAAACTGTGTATGGACACGTTACTTCGACAAGGTAAATAATGCCCATTTGTGAAATTATTCATAAATATTTAAGAGGAATAACAGAGCAACAGTGCAATGCCAGTTTCTGTAAGAAGGTTCTGTAGAATTATTACATGAGGAATGCACTTACCTACTAAAACAGACAGGAATGGTGACAGGTCTGCTTTAAATAATATACGTGAATATAAGAAACTTTGTAATATAACTTATTATAGAATCTGTCTCCATACTTAGCTCACACACAGAACTCTATGGAGAGGGGAAGGGGAAGAAGGAGGCTGTTAATTTATTACCTCTTATCTTGAAAGATGGCAGTGTCAGAAGAGTTCTATTACAGTGTAGCAGAGTTAACGGCTCAGTTACTGTCTTTTCTAGCAGCCTTCCCCTGCCCCTCCATAGACTCCTGTGTAAAAACTAAATCAACCTGAGAAATGGGGAAGGAAACCTACTTCTTTAATAATAATAATAATAATAATAATAGTCCTTTAATAGTCCCACAATGGGGAAATTCAGTGTGTTACAGCAGCAAAGATAAGCAGATACAAATACAAATACAACATGTACAGGAATGTTTCAAGGTGAGAGGCATTACATTAATAGCAGACAGACAGATAGGACGTAGCAGAGGGGGGGGGGGGGATTTAACAGGCAGAGAGATATTTCAGTTCTCTGTATGTAATGATCTCCGCTTAGGTCGGTGTTGGTTGTACAGCCTAACCGCGGTGGGGAGGAAAGACTTCCGATAGCGCTCCTTCTCACACCTAGGGTGGAGCAGTCGGTCACTGACAGTACTGCCCAGCGCAATCACAGTCTCATGCATGGGATGGGACTTCTTCTTCTGCATGGAGCTCACCACGGACAGTATCCTTCTGTCACCCACCACCTGCACTGGGTCCAGTGGGCTCCCCAGGACAGAGCTGGCCCTTCTAATCAGCTTGTCAAGTTTATTTCTGTCCCTGGTTGATATACTGCTCCCCCAGCAGGCCACTCCAAAGAAGATGGCTGATACCACTACCGAGTTGAAGAAAGTCCTAAGAAGTGCCCCCCGGATTCCAAAGGCTCTCAGCTTCCTGTACAGGGCCTCCATATGATCTGCCCAGTCCAGCTTATTATTAAGGAGCAGACCCAGGTACTTATAGGTGTTCACAATCTCGATGCCCGTCCCCAGGATGTCCACTGGTTTAGGAGGGCTTCTGCCTTTGCGGAAGTCCACCACCATCTCCTTGGTCTTCCCCGCGTTAATCTTCAGTTGGTTCCGGTGGCACCAGTCCACAAAATCCTAGTTCAGTTCTCTGTACTCCCTGTCATCATCATCTGTGATGAGGCCTACTATTGCAGAGTCGTCAGAATACTTCTGTAGGTAGCAGCTGGATGAGTTGCACCTAAAATCTGCAGTGTACAGTGTGAAGAGGAAAGGGGCGAGAACCGTACCCTGAGGTGCCCCCGTATTACAGATCACGGTACCTGACACACAGTCTTGGGCTCTCACGTATTGAGGTCGATTTGTGAGGTAGTCTAGGATCCAGTTGGAGAGGTGGTGGTCCACTCCAGCAAGGCCCAGCTTGTCCCTCAATAACCTGGGCTGTATGGTGTTAAAAGCACTGGAGAAGTCAAAGAACATTATTCTCACTGTGTTCCCTGGTTTCTCCAGGTGAGACAGAGCCCTGTGCAGAAGATGGATGATGGCATCATCTACCCCAATGCCCCCCAATATGTCAATAAGACATATTGCAAAGCTTATTTTTATATATATATATATATATATATATAGTGTGTGTGTATATATATATATATTTATATACATACAGTCATATGAAAAAGTTTGGGCACCCCTATTAATCTTAATCATTTTTAGTTCTAAATATTTGGGTGTTTGCAACAGCCATTTCAATTTGATATATCTAATAATTGATGGACACAGTAATATTTCAGGATTGAAATGAGGTTTATTGTACTAACAGAAAATGTGCAATATGCATTAAACCAAAATTTGACCGGTGCAAAAGTATGGGCACCTCAACAGAAAAGTGACATTAATATTTAGTAGATCCTCCTTTTGCAAAAATAACAGCCTCTAGTCGCTTCCTGTAGCTTTTAATCAGTTCCTGGATCCTGGATGAAGGTATTTTTGACCATTCCTCTTTACAAAACAATTCCAGTTCAGTTAAGTTTGATGGTCGCTGAGCATGGACAGCCCGCTTCAAATTATCCCACAGATGTTCAATGATATTCAGGTCTGGGGACTGGGATGGCCATTCCAGAACATTGTAATTGTTCCTCTGCATGAATGCCTGAGTAGATTTGGAGCTGTGTTTTGGATCATTGTCTTGCTGAAATATCCATCCCCGGCGTAACTTCAAATTCATCACTGATTCTTGTACATTATTCTCAAGAATCTGCTGATACTGAGTTGAATCCATGAGACCCTCAACTTTAACAAGATTCCCGGTGCCGGCATTGGCCACACAGCCCCAAAGCATGATGGAACCTCCACCAAATTTTACAGTGGGTAGCAAGTGTTTTTCTTGGAATGCTGTGTTTTTTTGACGCCATGCATAACGCCTTTTTGTATGACCAAACAACTCAATCTTTGTTTCATCAGTCCACAGGACCTTCTTCCAAAATGAAGCTGGCTTGTCCAAATGTGCTTTTGCATACCTCAGGCGACTCTGTTTGTGGCGTGCTTTCAGAAACGGCTTCTTTCGCATCACTCTCCCATACAGCTTCTCCTTGTGCAAAGTGTGCTGTATTGTTGACCGATGCACAGTGACACCATCTGCAGCAAGATGATGCTGCAGCTCTTTGGAGGTGGTCTGTGGATTGTCCTTGACTGTTCTCACCATTCTTCTTCTCTACCTTTCTGATATTTTTCTTGGCCTGCCACTTCTGGGCTTAACAAGAACTGTCCCTGTGGTCTTCCATTTCCTTACTATGTCCCTCACAGTGGAAACTGACAGGTTAAATCTCTGAGACAACTTTTTGTATCCTTCCCCTGAACAACTATGTTGAACAATCTTTGTTTTCAGATCATTTGAGAGTTGTTTTGAGGAGCCCATGATGCCACTCTTCAGAGGAGATTCAAATAGGAGAACAACTTGCAATTGGCCACCTTAAATACCTTTTCTCATGATTGGATACACCTGGCTATGAAGTTCAAAGCTCAGTGAGGTTACAAAACCAATTTTGTGCTTCAGTAAGTCAGTAAAAAGTAGTTAGGAGTATTCAAATCAATAAAATGATAAGGGTACCCAAATTTTTGCATCGGTCAAATTTTGGTTTAATGCATATTGCACATTTTCTGTTAGTACAATAAACCTCATTTCAATCCTGAAATATTACTGTGTCCATCAGTTATTAGATATATCAAATTGAAATGGCTGTTGCAAACACCCAAATATTTAGAACTAAAAATGATTAAGATTAATAGGGGTGCCCAAACTTTTTCATATGACTGTATATCTCAATCACTTGCACTATTAATTTATTAAACGTTGTTTTATAATTCGAGGTACACTTTAAAATAGATCTGTCATATAAATTATAGAAATTTTATAGGAAATTGGCTTATCGATATATACCTTACGTTGCATTTTCAGTAGAATTACACTGTAAGACTAAGGCCCCACGCTGCGGAAATGCAGCTTATTTTGGTGCAGTTTTTTGAGCCAAAGCCAAAAATGGCTACAAAAGGAATGGGAAATATATAGGAGGCTGCTCAATCCACTCCTGACTTTGGCTCAAAAAAGTAACAAAATCTGCAACAAAAAAAAGCTGTGTTTCTGCAACTTGGGGCCTCAGTCTAATGGTTTTTTGACACCAGAATGTATAACTCCAGCAGCTCAGGGGTCCCAATTCCATTGTGATCAGTTTCCAAAGTCATTGGCTAGATGGCATGTAGTGGGAAGCTGAGCACCTAAAGAAGGCAGAAAGACTCAAGGGGCAGCAATGGCCATTGACCATGTTATTCACAATCTTTCTGCAGTAGATCTTGAATGCATTTACACAATCAGATAACCAGAGGTAGATTAAAAAAAGAGGAGGCATAGCATCTATCCTTTATTCTTCCTCTACCTTTATGATCCACACCTGGTTTGGGTTCAGAAACTGAATGTGGAAACAAAGCCTTACTGCTGATGGTGATTATTCTATTGTGGGTCCCACTGTTACTTGTTGTATCCTTGATAGAATTTTTGTCAGGATCTGATACCCCTGCCAGAACATGGAAACTCTAAAAAGACTGGGTCATACAATATAACAAAATTGTACAATGTATGTGTGAGCCTTACTATACTTTTAGATCTATTTATTGTCCTGTCTCATTTGAGAATGACATTTATTTATGCAAAGAAATTGATATTACGGTAAATATATCCAAGTGTTCTACAAATTTCTGGTCTCTGTGACTTATGGGATCTGACAAATACTTAGACACAATATTTGCATTGTCCTCCATAGGAAATTCTTGGCAGATTACTGTTTATACACTAGAATATTCTGCCAAGTAAAATTTTTCAGCATGTCCAATAAATGTTATTTCTTAAACAATTGTTTTGTTGCCATAGGGACCTGGATTATCAGCACAAATGTTAGTTATTGGTTGTATTGGCAAAACCTTCAGTTCAACCCATGGCCAAAGATACAAAGTATTCTAAAATATCTACTATTTAGTTAGTGTGTGGATGTCCTATAGATTGAGTGTGTATATATTATATATAATGCCTTTCAAAAGCTTTTCGTCTGGTAGGTACTTATGGGATAAATGTATGATCCCTGGGGGTCAAACTGCTGGGACCCCCAGTGACTAGGAGTATGGTAGACTACAAGTTCCCCTGAGTGCTCAGTGTGAAAGTAGTAGTGGTGCATGCTCATCCAATGCTCCATTAACTTTTATGGGACTGCTGGAGATTACCATCTGAGAATTCACTTTCAGTCCCCTGTTCTTGTAATTGTTTTGGGTCCCAGTGGTCAGATATCCTGTGGATAGGGTCTAAATGTTATAACTGGAAACCCTGTTTAATATAAGGTAATTTATGGTTTAGTGCACCTTTTAAAGGGGTATTCAAGTGGTACCCCACTGATTTTGCAAATTAACAGGACGCAGTGCTGTCTTAAGAGTCCTGAACTACAGTCTAACTTATTGACATGAAATGGGTTGTACTGGAGTTGCCTGCATAGCTGGGTCACCAGGGAGCCACTGTACAGGGAGCAACAGTGAAAGGATGCAGTATAACACCAGCCCTGCAGGTCTGTCATTCTTGGGATCAGTGGGAGTCCTAGAGGTCTGACTCCCACCAGATGGGGAAGGCCTCCTCCGACAGTTGTGTGCACTGCCCCTATAGCTATGTCCATTGGTATAATTAGCCAACCAGTTTACAAGGGAATCGTATAATGGACCCAGGTTCTCATATATTAATGGGGGCTGAGGAGTTAGTCGGGACCAATTTTGGGTGGAGTCAGAAAAAACATTTACTGACTCTGGATTCAAATAAAAGTTATTTTCAATTTATTATTATTAATATTATAGAATTAGATGTATAGTTTGTTGCATATTTACTTTCATGGGGAGGGGGGCAGGTCAGGTCAGGTGCTGACTGGTTCCATTTAACTCCTTAACACTCTGTGCCATATTACTAGGGATATAATAGGTCATCCATAAAAGATCAGTGGGGGTTTGAAATCAGGACCTCCTCAGATCAGCTTTGTGAAGGGGCCGCAGTGCTCATGAAAGTGCCATGACCTCCTCACTGTTTACATTGCACACAGTTTAATTCACAGTGGCCGTGTATGTAATTACAGCCTTGGCCCATAGCAGTGAATGGGACAAGACTGTAAATGAAACAGACTGTGTGCGATATAAATAGTGAAGTGGTCGCATTGCTCATGCATGCGCTGCGGCCCCCTCAGACAGTTGATCAGCAGGGGATCCAGGTGTCGTTCACTCACTGATCCAATGAAGATAGGTCCTCAGTAAAGAAAGAATTAGACAACCCCTTTAATTTACATGTCACTTCATCCCTTGCTGCTGATCACTCTGTAGGTGTTGGCAGATCACACCCTGTATGCCTGAATAGGATGTTTTTGAGAATATTTATTGCTGTCTTCAAAGATCTCTTAGCAAAAGATTATGGTATATTAGATTCCTTCATTGCTGTTCTTCTTATATGTTGTGACTGCTCCAAGTGGAATTTTGTATATACTATGTATAGGTGTGATATACCTAGACAGCAGATTTTAGTACTTACAATTACCATTGGCAGATATGACAGAGGTCATTACTCTTATTATCAGGATATTTTCTTTTAAGTCTTGCAAACATGTACTGTAGTAACATTTGTGATCCCAAGAAAATCTGCTTTAGTAGTCTTTCTGTTTATGGCTATTTCACCAAAATAATATAAACTTACACTGGAATACTAACACTTTTAGACCAGATATTTATCTGTGTATATTTATCTATCAAATGACATATTATAAGTAAACCAATAGATGGTATTGTTACCAGTGAAGACCTACCAGAACCGTCACCGAAGGAAGTGATTATTTTAAATGTATATTTTACATTTTTCAACATTATATAAAAATTAGATGAATAGTTTGTTGCATGTTTGCTTTCTTAGGAAACCAATCACTAGTTTTTTCCTGAATTAATGGAGCTTGGTGGTCAGTTAATGTGATGGAGTCGGACTGTTGAAAAATAGTTTCACCTACCGATTCCACAGCCCTGGCTCTAATGCAGAGAGAATGATCTGATGACAGATTCACTTTAACAAAAAATGTCACCATCCATGGATGTATTCAGGTCTCCTGCGTTAGACTAAAATATTTGCATCTGAATGTGCGTTTTTACGTTACTTAATCATATTTTTTGACAGACAGACACAAGTGACAAACTGATGGCCATCTTTTAGCCTGTACCCTGCTCAGGGAGGGCTAAAGATTCAATGTAGAACATCCAGAGGAACAACCAACTCTTAAGTATCACTTCTTAGTGTAAAAATATGAGGTGTCAGTGTCTTGAATACTGCCTTGAATTGCAAGTTGGTGTCAGATACATGACCACTAGAGATCTGTCACTTAAGACTGATGACTTTCTGTACATGAGCTTGCCTTTTTAAGTTGTGAAAGCATCCTCTTCTGCCACTGGCATGCTGGCAATACGTACATATGTTGTATAAGCACTACCTTTTGACGCTGGTACTGGCACGGAGGCAATAGGTGCATATTCGTGTAAGCACCACCTTCTGCCTCTGGTACTGGCATGCAGGCAATAGGTACTTTCTGACACTGGTAATGAAATGCAGGCAATAGGTACACTTGTGTAAGCACTGCTTTCTGGTACTGGCATGCAATAGGTACTTATATTGTATAAACAGCAGTTTGCATATATGATGTAAGGAACTGTCTTGCTTGCATACAAGGCATCTAGAGATTTCTAGATTATACCTCGGAGCAAGTTCTAGTTTTTATGAGTCATGAGAAAGCAGATTATACGGAGGTCTCCTGTGCTTTGATATTGGCCAAGTGTTGGTAATGGCATCAGTCTGACAAAATCATTGTGAATGTTGTCGGGAAACTATTGCTAATAGTAAGAAGTCATCAAATGTTCATGTTCCATAGAAATAGCTGATGGGATTCGGCTTACGCTATATAAATGGATGACCTCATTTTCCAAGAAATAATTGGAAACAAGCCATTGAATCAGCTGGAATGTTCCCTGGGTACTGATGTACTGGTGTTGCAGATCAAAGTCTTCCAATATCTAAAACTTTCCTTTGTACTTTGTTTTTCAGCAGACCTATGTTTCATCAGCACAGCACATGGCTCCTCCCAGCCCTAGTAATAGCAGCGGTGGCGGAGAAGGAGGAGGCGGCGGAGGTGGAGAACAGCTGAGCAAAACCAATCTCTACATCAGAGGTCTTCATCCCAGCACCACGGACCAAGACCTGGTGAAGCTGTGCCAGCCGTAAGAAACATTTCAATTTCCTATTCAATACATTGGAATGAAAAGTTAGACATATATAGAGAGAAACATCTTACGTTCTCCCACTGATGTATTCTTGCAATTGTATTATCCCCGGATCACGTAATACTCTTCTAGAAAGTGGAGCTCTGTAAGAAGTAAACATGATTTATATACAGGCTGCAAAATGACATTACAGAACATTCTGTAGATAGATACAAGCTGTCTGATAAATGTTGCTAAGTTAATTTTAGGGAGTATTCATATGTGACAAATTTGTAGCAGAAATTTCTGTGACTCAGAATTAGGTCCATTCATATAAATGGTTTATGTCTACAGCATGTACATGGTTTTCTTCAAATCTTATTTGGATGAATGGGACTGTCATAGAAATGGCTGCAGTAGATCTGCCATTCACCCTTATACTTGTAGTACATAGTAGGAATAAATAGACTTTTCTAAGTACATGAAGGAACTGCCAGCGTGCTGCTCATTTCTTTTTGGATTGCTTGTATTGGCATTTATATGGCAGTTGTTTTGTTGCTTTGTGGGCATTAACAATTTGACACTGTCAGACTTGGCCCAGTCCACTGCCATGCACTAATGAGAACAAAAACATCAAAACAAGCAGTTTGTCTCAGCAATTGCCCATTCATACCAGTCTTGTGCCTAGGGGCCGCTTGTTGGACTTTAATTCTTTTAGCTGTTGCTTTTGGGACTTGTTTGTTTTTTCTTCTTCATGTTCCTACATCTCCTGAAAATGCCACAGGTATGAAGAGCTAGGTTACTTAAGTCAGTAAGTTTTACTTGGATCACTAAGATTACTAATTAAAACAATATACTGACGAGTTCTTATTTTCTGATGGTAGATTTATTTATTCTGTTTTCTATACTGCTACCTTGTCTCAGCTGCAGTTAACAACATTTAGATATATGCTTTACAGCTGCCATGCAAACCATACTAACTGAGGATGTTGGTTTACTTTTATGGAAGAGTTTTTTTTTTTTTTTTTTTTTTTTTAGACTTGATCTGTGCAGAGGTCATCATGTAGATAGGAGTAAGAGGGTAAGAGGAGGGCTGTGATTGTTACCTATTGTGAATGGTGGACACTGTGTTACTATGTATCGGTGTTACCTGTCATTGTAAACCAGTCTGGGGTGATAATGAGGTGACTGCTGCAAAGTGATCTCTACAGAACAGGAAGTGTCAGTGTATGATGCTCCATGCTCAGAGTGAAAACTACAAGATTATACATTTATTTTTTTGAATATGGATAATGACAAAAAATAACCAAAAACCCTTTGAGAGTTTGAACACATCACATTGTTAATGGGAGCAGCTACGGAAGGCCAGGAGGAAGGCAGAGAGTGATCTCTATAGAAGGGTTTTATGCTCACTCAGCAGCAGTATTTTAACAGAAAGTATCTAAAAATGTGGACATTTTATGGGCTCACATTGTTAGGGTTGATGCTGTATTTTTGTCTGTTTATACGGATCCCTCTATACCCGTGATGGCGAACCTATGGCACGCGTGCCAGAGAGGGAACGCAGAGCCCTCTCAGTTGGCACGTGCGCCATCGCCATGATCGCTCACTAACGGGGAATCCGGTAAAGGATTCCCCATTAGTGAGTGATCACTTCTTTCAGCTATATGCAGGGCCGCTCCAGACGCAGATGAGTTACATACAGTGATGAAGCAGGAGCCATCCGCGGACAGCCCCTGATTCACCATTGTGTGTGAAGCACATCCTTGTGTGCTGCGGTCCCTGGAGCTGTGGGCGTGATGTGATGACCTCACTCACATCGCGCTTGCAGCTCCCTGAACAGTCCAGAAGAAGAGACCTCTCAGAGCGGCAGCGGAGCGAGGAGGGGTGAGAATCGGTGTTTTATTATGTTAAACTGGTGGCAGATGAAGGGAGGACATCAAACTGAGTGCAGATGAAGGGAGGACATCAACCTGGTGGGAGCTGAAGGGGGACATTAAACTGGGGGAGATGAAGGGGGGCATTAAACTGGGGGCAGCTGGAAGAGGACATTAAACCGTGGGTGTAGCTGGAGGGGGGCATGTCTGCTTCTAGTTGCCCCCCAGTTTAATGTCGCCATCCAAGTAACCCCACGGTTTAATATCCCCATCCAGCTGACCCAGTTTAATGTCCCCCTCTAGTTTTCCAGGAGAGGAGACTTCATACTGTGGGGCAATTGGAGGGGAACATTATAAAATGGATGAGAATGAGTGGAGTCAATGTAGAATTGGGTGGAGCTAAATTTGCTGCAACGCGCATAGCCTAATCACAGGAGTATTTTATGTAATATCCCTCTGAACATAACATAACCAGGAAGTTATTGGCGCTGTGACCCAGACATTTCCCATCGTCTAGGTTGCAGCGCCAAATGAGTTTCACCAAACACTTACACAACACATACACAAAGTAATCAATAAAGTTTACATTTGACCCTGTCCCTGTCCTGTCCATACCTTTTATAGAGTAAAATCCTACGACCGCCTCTCTAGCAATATCCATTACACGCTAAAATAATAGCAATATCGATTATTACTAGAGATGAATGTATAAAACATTTCTTTCAGGTGGAAAAGTTCCATCAGTCACGTAACACATTGTCACCCATTGAATGTCACCATATAAAATCCCAGTTTTTGGCAGCTTTCAGATGGATATAATAGCAGGTGGTGATGGGGGGGGGGGACACTTATGAAACCTCTGCACTGGGCCCACCAATGTGTTAAAACGGCTCTGGTTATATGTGCAAATGCAGACCGCGGCTTACACTGACTGCAGAGTGTAACCTCTGCCCCAACGCAAGTCATCAGTGCCTGTGATCAGAAGGACGATCTTCGTGGGACTGCAGCCATACTGGGTAAGTAGCATAAACTACTGTGTGGGGGCCCACTCTGGAGCATATAATACTGTGGGGGGGGAAGCAAAGTGGAGCATATAATACTTTGTGGGGGGCCTTCTGTAGAGCATATACTACTGTGTGGGGGCCTACTGTGGAGCATATAATACTGTGTGGGGGTCCACTGTGGAGCATATAATACTGTGCGGGGGCCACTGTGGAGCGTATAATACTGTGCAGGAGCCACTGTGGGCATATAATACTGTATGGGGGCCACTCTGGAGCATATAATACTGTCTGTGGAGTGCATTGTACTGTGTGGGGGCCCTTCACTATTTATATCACACAGTATCTGTTTTATAGCAGACATGTGATATTATTACAGGCTGAAATAACATTGCACGGTCACTATAAAACAGATCCTGGTTAATTTAAGGTTAAATTGCCATGTTGGCACTTTGCGATAATTTAGTGGGTTTTGGGTTGCAGTTTGGGCACTCGGTCTCTAAAAGGTTCGCCATCACTGCTCAATACACTACTCATTTGTTATGACTACCTTATGAACCACATACTGTAAGTGAGCACATATTTGTTTAGTGGCAAGTGGCCTGGACTGTGTGTAGGTCCTTACAGACAGCACAAGGTGGTTGTCATTTGGTTGTCACTGGATTGTTATTGAACGTTACTGCTTTTATGTATAGAAATACTTATAGCTGGTATCGCATACAATGGCGCTTGCAGATACATGTAATATACAAAATACCATATAGTGTAAGAAACATATTGTAGGTGCAAGTTGTTGAAACTATTCAACATAGACTTTGCAAATTTTATCAAAAAGTTTGATGGACTAAGTTTGTATGTTGTATAGCCATTTGGTGTGAGCTCACTATTAATGCTTATTGTTGAAGGGAATCTGTCCTACTGAAAATACAGTCCATTCTGCAGGCAGCATGTAATAAAGCAGAAGGAGCTGAGCAGACATATAGTTGATATATAGTTTTGTGGAAATGGTAATTTTATTCATCTGTGCTAATTCTGGTCATAGGAGTCCAGTGGGCATGCCTACTTATTGATATACATAGACTCACTAATAATACCTCTCCTTGGACTCGTGAGTCCAGAATGAGCAGGAAAAAAAAAGTAATATTCAGTATCTTTCCACAAAACTATTTAGCAATCTGTTGACCATTGTGGGTGGACGAGGTTCTCCACGTAAGTGGCAGCCAGAACATATGGACGCACATCCATAGAATTAAAGAGTCATAGAAAGAAATACAGCTATTTGTATATCACATGGGGCAATGGTCTAATGCAGGGATCAGCAACCTTCGGCACTCCAGCTGCTGTGAAACTACAACTCCCAACATGCTCCATTCACTTCCATGGGAGTTCCAAGAACAGCAGAGCTAGTGTGCATGCTGGGAGTTGTAGTTTTACAACAGCTGGAGTGCCGAAGGTTGCCTACCCCTGGTCTAATGGATCTCCTGCTCTCTAATGTTGTGCGTCATGAGTGGTAAATCCATGACTATACCGGTATGACCAGTTAGAGAGCAGAGGTTCTTTCACTTTTTTTACTCATGACACCCTAACTGGACATTTTAGGAGACACAATTTGCTGAACAAATCCTAAAAGGGTCAACAATAGTAGCCAAAATAAGGAAGCCCAAGTAACAGACATGCAAGTAATGGATTGTGTACTCATCGTACCTGCTCTTTTGGAGCCTTTCTCAAGCATAATAATATTATTAATAATAAAATTATTATTTTATTATTATTATTATTATTATTATTTATATAGCGCCAACATATTCCGTAGCACTTTACAAATCAGAGGACACCTGAACAGACAATGAGACATTACAGCATCTCA
Organism: Leptodactylus fallax; assembly: GCA_947044405.1. Taxonomy (NCBI): domain Eukaryota; kingdom Metazoa; phylum Chordata; class Amphibia; order Anura; family Leptodactylidae; genus Leptodactylus; species Leptodactylus fallax. The sequence goes on along the minus strand of CAMRHE010000029.1, from coordinate 5,386,151 downwards.
AGCTTTATAAGCTTCTGGATGTAGGTGTTAGGTTGCTCTATCAGCCTTTGACTATTGTCCATTTTTATAGAGTTCTGTTGAGCAAACGTAGTAAGTTAGTCTAAGTACACACTGTGTCTGTGCTTTTCCCAGCATATACATTAACATTTCTATAGTCCCACATTCACCAGACAGAAGTCAAAAGACTATCCTTTCATCCTCTGTCTGGCTGGTATGCGCAAGCACACTTTTTTTTTTTTTTTTTTTTCAGTTGTATAGAAAAGTAGCAGACTATATTTTCCTACCATGCAGTATACTTTTATTTACAATGCAGAGGCGTAGCTATAGGGCAGTGGTGGCGAACCTATGGCACGCGTGCTGTCACCCCAGCCAGGCTCCTGGATCGCTAGATAACTGAGAATCCTGGACAGCTGTCCCAGATCCCCCTGACTAGCACTTCTTTCAGGAGTATGTGCAAATACTCTTGAAAACTGTCAGTGTAGGCCGAGGCCGCCCAGCTGCTCTTTATGGGAGTGCAGGTAAGTACAGGAGCATATAATACTGTGTGGGGGCCACTGTGGAGTATATTATGTTCCACAGTGGCCACCACACAGTATATTATACTTTTTGGGGGCCACTGTGGTGCACATTGTACTGTGTTGGGAGCATAATATAATGTGTGGGGGCCACCGTGGAGCACATTGGACTGTGTGGGAGCCCTTCACTATTTATCTGTTTTATAGCAGACATGTGATATTATTACAGGCTATAATAACCTTGCTTGGTCACAATAAAACAGATCCTGTGCAATGTAAATAGTGAACATTAATTGTAAATGTATAAAAGTATACTAAATGCAAACTTTTACCTTTCAGTATAAAGTTGTTTGTATCATCGAAAGCTCTGTAAAGTCCCATTCACACGACAGTATGAAGGTTAAATTGCCGTGTTGGCACTTTGCTATAAATTAGTGGGTTTTGGGTTACAGTTTGGGCACGGTCTCTAAAAGGTTCGACATCACTGCTATAGGGGGTGCAGAGGTAGCAGTTATTACCAGGCCCTGGTCCCTTAGAGGTCCCCAAAGGTCCATATGCCACTATTCTAAATGACACAAGGTAGGTAGAGGCCCCATTGCAGATTTTGCACTGGTGCCCAAGAGCTTCAAGTTACGCCTCTGTTAGACTGGGGCGAATGTGTGGCAGTTGCCACTGTATGGCATGCATTACAAGCCTTGGTTAGTATAGCATGTGCTGTGCATATATATATCAATCTAATGAACCAATCTAGTAAAGTTTTTAGCAAAACAATGTTGACCCCATGTGTGTCAGTGTGTAGAAATATTTTGAAGGCATTCTATATAAATTTTAGTGAGAAAATGTAGTCCATAATCATACAGTGAATTCTCTTTGACATAGCAACCCAAAATTGCATTGAAAAGGGGTGGTCTTGAAGATGATATGGTGGAACTTGACAATCCTTTACAGGAAATCTGGTCAAATAGGTGGTCTTTTGAAGATATTTAACTGAACAAGCATTGGTAACAGTAGTGTGATAACAGTAAAGCAAGAGGGACCACTGAAATCTACAAAAAGAAAAATCAGGTATCTTAGAGAGATACCGGATAGTATGGTTGTCCCATTGCAGATGTGGCTTCAATGTGTGTCATTCAATGTCTGTTCTAAATCCTCCATTTCACTTTGCATTCTCAGAGAAGAATAAGAGTTTAAGAAAGAAAAATTGTGCCTTGAAAGAAAAATAGACTTGGTTCCCAGTATGGACAAGCTTCATACAGTATGTGTCTGAGACCCGTAGGTTGTCTGTGTAATGCAGAACAGGACTGTTACTTTTTGGATGGACAGTTGTGACCACGCTCAACTCTGTTATCAAGATAAGTTTCCTGAGCAGCGGACCCCCCCCCCCCCTCTATTTATCAATTTAATTGTGGTGACAAAACAGACTGCATAACCAGGTCAACTAGTTTACTAAAAACTCTTCACAAACTGTCCAATTACTAGTTATACTCTCTATAATATCAAGAATAAATCCCCCCTCAAAAAAGAATAAGATCACAGGGCCGAGCTTTGTTCATACTGAATTTAGGTGAACAAGTTCAGTGTGTTCCACCACATGAGGGGAGTAAACTGTTGCCAGACAAATTTGGTAGTGTCTTATCTTAAAGAGAACCTTTTACCACCTCCTCTAAGTCCAGCTCTTTGCATCGTTTAATAGGTGCTGCTCCATTCATTCTGACACAGATTTTTTTCTCTAGTCCCCACCAGTTCTGAGCAATAAGTGCAGTTAGTTGTGTTGCCTTATCTACTATTTAGGCTCTGTGTTGTCAGGTAGGAGCAGGCAAGGGGTGTGATTCTGAGATGTGACACTGGCTGCCTCTGATTGGAGCTCAGAATCACGCCCCCTTGGCTGCTTCTGCCTGACACGCCCCCCTAAATAGCATATTCGGCACCAAAACTAACAGCAATGATAACTTAAACAGTGGAGGCTAAAGGAAAAATTCCAACTGCGCTGGAATTGCTGGAGCAGCATCTATTAACCTATGCTTAGAACTGGAGTTGGTGGAGGTGGTAAAAGGTCCTCTTTAAGACAACAAGATCAGGCATGTTGAAATCTAGCTGCTTAAACCTTCTTTTCACCAACATCTCATGTCAAGGGATCCTGAGAACATGGTACATTAGATGCTTTGCCAGTCCCGCAGGAATTAATGGATTCATCCGATATTCACTTTAATATGTGTGGCTGTCTTTAAGGTTAGCGTATTACCTGGACAAAGTAATGAGAAAATTGCTAAACAAACACTATAAAGATAGAATCCCTGTACCATAATCCTAACCCACTTTGGTTGGTACAACACAGTGTACTAGTTTTTGCCAAACTGTTCCTTTTAAGGATGTGTAAAACAAACAAGTGAATGTCGCGATGCATGGATATTAGTAAATATTTTTGTCTTTTTGCATAGTTTATGTGGATTAATTGTTACTAAAGTCATGTAAATATTGATTCCTACAAAGAATTATGACTATACTTTTATAAAAACTTAGCCCAGACATATAATAGAGGCTGTGGATTTGTTTCTGGGGGGTATTCTGTCTGGGTGTATGTATGATTCTGAATGAATTCTAAATTTGTACACGGATATATAGATATATATATGTATATATATATATATATATACATATAATTATATACTTAGAGGATCTCAAGGAGGTGGAGTTGAAGGAGGGAGACAGAGGGGGAGTTACTTCTGCCTCGTAACCTCATTTCACCCCAGCCAAGGAATGCAGTGTACATCCCCTGAGCCCCAAGGAGATCTGCACATGTCGCCCACAGACTGAGGGAATGTTGTTTGGATGAAGCAAGATGTTTGTAGGGGGAGAACAGGCCAGATGGGAAAGTGTTTGATGCCAGTACTCGGCTAGTTGTATAGGAAATGGCAGTACTCACAAAGTTCAGACAGCACTCACTTCATAAGTATTGGAGATCTTCACTATTTCACATACATCCACTGTGCACAGCTTGTCAGTCTCTCCTACTTGTACAGTTATTCTAGCTTGTGTTCTATGACCAGGGAAGCCTTAGGAAAATTGTGTAATATGTTTGTATTAAAATATATATTGTTATCATCATATTATATTATATTTTATATATTGATGTTTTTGTATGTATTATTGGTTTTTACTCTGTTCTGTGGTTATATTTTTAGGACCTTTTTAATATTATTTGTATTTTATTTAGTTACAGTTTTGGCAGGGCTACTTTGGTATAGTTGGCTTATAATAGACTTTTTTCCAGTTTGTGATATTTGTTTCATATGAATGGAATATATACCCGAGGGTTTACAGTGTGGAACTAAAACCAAAAAAATAAGTTTAAAATTGCGAAGTGTAAAAACAATTTGATTGTATGTGGGAAAGCGATAAATTATACTGTTTTTACCAGTTTACATAATTTCCTCCATCTCGGTCTTTGCTATGATATATGAGATTTCTGATACTTATGAGCACCAAAGATGCTGTATCTTGGCGGCCACATTTTGCCTGACGCCATAGTTTATTTTTTGATTTATAGTTGTAATGTGGCTTATTGTAGTATATTCTGAGAATTATGCAGCAGCTATTTTATTCTGTTTCCAGGAAAATAGCTTAGTCTGTGCTGCGATACTAAAATTTTCATGGTCCCCTGTAAATAAACATACAAGATGCTGTTTCATCATAAGACCAAAGATTCTATTTTGTGACACAAAAATGCACTGCATTACTTATTTTGTAAGGCCTATACGTTAGTCAGGAACTGCATTTGCAATTCTGAGCAGTTCAGGCCTGAAATCATTCAGCATTCTTTGCTAGCTTTACTACAACAGGCCATAAACAGTTATCTAATGCACTAGACAATTATGCTCACACACCAGACACATAGGGGCAGGGGTGTAAATACCATGGTAGCAGTGGTAGCGGCTGCCACAGGGCCCAGAACATTATGGTGCCCGGGACCCGAGGCCCTGTGGCAGCCGCTACCGCAAACCCCACAAACACTGCTATCATTATACTCTGGGGTCTTTTGAGACCCCTGAGTATAACGATCGGGGGCCCAGGGGAGGTGAGGGAACATAAAAAAACACTGTAACTCACCTCAACTACGCTCCGCAGGCTCATGGCCTGTTTGGTGACGTCCCAGACGTCAGCCAACGTCATTATGCGTTGCGACACTGGCCTCACTCACGCGAGATCTGGCCCAACATTGAAGATGGCCGAAGTAGCGCACCATAGTGCTGCGAAGCCAGGGAGAGGTAAGTGACATTGTTTTTTATGTTTGTATCCTCCCCTGGGTCTCCGATCATTATACTCTGGCGTCTGAAAAGACTCCAGAGTATAATAATCGTTCATGGGTGGTCCACAATGGGGCATAATACTGTGTGCAGGGGCCACTATGGGGCATAATACTGTGTGTAGGGGCCACTATGGGGCATAATACTGTGTGCAGGGGCCACTATGGGGCATAATACTGTGTGCAGGGGCCACTGTGGCACACAATAGTGTGCGCAGGAATGCGGTTTGTGTGGAGGGGGGTTGGGGGCGGTGGATCGGGGGGAGGGCCATGTCAAATGTTCGCTTGGGGCCCAGCCATTCCTAGTTACGCCACTGCATAGGGGAAATGTATCAGGCCCTGTATGGTGGTTTTCAGGTTGTCACAAAATGCATTGCTGCGACTTGTACGATTCTTTGGACTTGTTTCCGCAAAAAAAGTGTGACATTTGAACATCGCTCATACCACTTTTGTAAAAAGTAGGCAGGGTGTGGGCTACAGACACACACATTAGGACCAATCCGTATGTTTGTTAGGGAGTGTGGGAAGAAACCACAGCACCAGGATATCCAGTTAGCACAGCCCTAAAATCTTGTTGGTTAGCAGTCGATGTTATGATTGTGGCAGTTACACACATGCACCATACTTTCGCCAGTTTCACAGGAACTCCTTTAACCTATTAGTATGATTTTTGTCATTCAGACTGTGTCACTGAACCACGCTAATAATGCCATAATAAACGGTATGAGCAGTGCTCACCCTCAACAGGCAGGACAATGACCCCACCAACTGAGACACAAATACTGCCCTTCTTGTCCTGCTGTAACTGACTAGTATTCCCTGCTCCCCATTCTGCATACAGCTTCTCTCCTCTCACCACTATTACACTTCTTTTTGGGGTCCCCTGTGCAGATGTACAGGTGATATATCTGCACTATTGTTATTACAAACCCTCCCACTGCATTATAAGAGCCTATATAAGCTGTCTGGAATGTGTCCGTTGACAAGCATGTTGATTGTCTCCATTAACAACCAGCAGAACTCTGAATTCAGCTCTTGAGTATTGTACTGGAAATATTCTAAATCTGTACAAGATAAATAATGTTATATATTTACAAAGTTGCTCAATATTTTAAGTACATAACATCTATATGTAAACAGATCTTAGGAAAGCATTTTTCTGAATGGATGGCGTTTGGCTACTATTATCTGTTGCCTCATCAGTTGTATTACATTTCACCTAGCAACACAAGATTAATGATGTGTTCACTTCTCTATCTACTACAGGAAATCCACAGCTCCTCCACAGGGAAAAAAGGTTAAATATAAATAAATATCCCAGAATCTTGTAGCATTTCACTGACCACCAGCTAAAACTTGCAAAAATAGAAGAGCTGTCAAGGTGCATTACATCATCATGGCGTAGCAGCGTTAAGCTTTTCTCTCCAGAAGAACTTACAATCTGCGGCTAGACATCCAATTACTGTATAGCATGTACAGGCTCATCGTTGTAGAGTTCCACTTGTAACAGAATCTGCCCAGCTTAGTTATTTCCTGTCTGGTGTCAGTAAATGGTTGGGAGGAGGTGGGGGATGGTAGCTGTAGGAAGGGGAAGACTAAAAGTTAATCCTTTCGCCACTGGGTAGAAAGAAAAAGTACAGCCATTTGCACCGATGTATGACTCTCATGCACTAGAAAGGGTTAAATAACTTGGGGTAGACAGAAAAATGTTATCTGTCATACTGGGGAGTGGAGTGAAAGAGGCAGGAATAGGAAGAGGGAGATGGCTGAGAAGCAGCGCTGTCAACCGAGGCTATTCTTAGCTATATGGGTGACCATCTGACTAGTGGAAGGAAAAGGCAAATAAAAGGCAACACTTCCTGATTTTACATTTAGTAAATCATAGGTATATTATATACCTATAATGTATAGCACACAGTCCACTTTCATATAAAATCATCTCATATTTTTTCAGTTGAGATAAATTCTATTCATTTTAGAGACTGTTTAGAGTAGAATAATATTAAAGAGCTTTTCATGCATGTTTGATACTCATGATAGGTCATCATTATTGGTCAGGCAACCTCCAACACCGGAACATATACAGAGGACAGAGCTGGAAGCACAAGGCTCTGTCAACTGTATTATGGCCCTACTACTGTAGAGTTCTGCAGCTCTGCTCCTATTCACTTGAATGCACTTAATACATTGTAAATGCAATGTGTACATTGTGCACCCAAGATACTGCCAAACCAATAAGACTATTTTATTTGTAATGGTCACGGGGTACAGGAGGGGGGACTTCACTGTGAAAGAGCAACAGGCTCCCTTGCTATGCCGCAGGAAGGCATGCTTTGCCCGTACTGTGATGCTTCACACTTGCTTATAAGATGACTAGTTTCAGCTGTGCATGTGTTTACAGGTACATGTAAAATTTTACTGCCACCATACACCACTTCTAAGTGGCATGCCCTTGTTAAAATTGGTGATTGAAAGGTCATATTATAATTTGCTGCTGTTTGACAAACTGCTGTATTCTGGCATGGCTGCTATAGACGTGGATGTAGGAGCCTTCTGCTTCTGGCTCTTTCCCCTATATGGGTTCCTGTGCCTGGGGCTGCCTGGAACAGCGTTTAATGGGTTTTCGAGGTGATGGATCCGCACCAATCTGATACCAATAGTCTATCTGGACACCACTGATCTGATACTGTTGACCTATCCTGAGGATAGGTCAGCAGTATCAAAATTGGCCCCCAGTCATATGATGAACAGTTTCTCCATTGATGTTCACAGATAGTAAACCATACGATCAATTTTCCAAAGACTGATACAGAAGTAATCGCAACCTACCCTTTGGTCAAATGTTAAGCTGCCTATATACATTATATATGTCTTCAGTGGGACCAGCCAACCATCTGATGGCCTAATCCTTTCATTCTCAGTGACATAAGCCACGACCAGAGTTGTCCAGCAGTCATTATTGGGTATAGTGGGTATAGCTGTTGTCTTTAGGATTTGTAAATCTTCATGGGTAACTGACAACGTTAATGCTCACTATGTTGGTGAGTATATAAGGAAAGAAAAGCCAATATAAACTTTTATAAATCCCCCCCCCCACCAACACCTGAACTAGTGTCTGTACTTTATCTACCGAAGATTACCAATCCGCATCACACCTTCTGAGTTCAGTACTTTAGCAGTGTGTATCAGAAAATGATCTCTACTTTGATATTATAAGTAGCACAGATAAAACAGTACCTAAATACATTTCATGTAATGAACATTGACATATGCTATGCATAGAAGCTTTACCTCTGTCAGTGGGGATGCAAGAAATAACTAATGTCTGACATTAACTGATGTATGTAAAATGTGAAGGTTGCATGTTGTGTGCATGAGACCTAAAAGATTGTTTTTGAAACAACATCAGTGGTTGTTATCTTCGTATGCCTGGCCACCCTTACTCATAAATCTACAAGATGTCTGCTTTTATCAGCATGTTAGAAGCAGGTAAATAAAGCAAGTGAATTGGAGTAGAGATCTGCGCTTGTAGTGGAGCTGTACAAACAAGGTATATAATATATTTCTGAATGTGGGTATAGTTAATGCAAGTGCTTTACTCTTAGTGTAATTCTCAAATAAATGCATTGATCAGTAGTAACCTTTTGTCATGGACTTAACAGCAAGGGGTGTTTGCATTTTTGGTGTTGTTTATGTAGGTATATATTTTAAAGAGTCAAAAGAAACAGGAAATATAAAGGAAGGACTTGCCTTCCTGCTTTATCCACTCCTGCTTCAAAAAACTGCATGAAAAAATGCAGTAGGAAAAAACGCTGCATCTGAAAGCGCCATAAATGTGAAGGTTACTACCCATGACTAGATGTTGATGGACTATCCTTAGGATAGATCATCCATAGCAGATAGGAGTCCAACATTGGGAACGATCAGTTGATATCTGCCCAGTGAATGGACCTGGAAGAAGACCTCTCTGTTCATTGTGTAGTGGCCGTGCCGACATACTGAAGTTCGGCTCCCATGCAGTTGAATAGGAGCTGAGCTGCACTACTATTAGTTGCAATTTAGCAATGCAACATTTTTGATCTTATGTTGTGCAACCATAGCTGCCATGTTTCCCTAGCCTAAGGCACAGATCTGCTGCTGAGACCTAATGTCATAATGGGGTTAAAGCTATATCTTTTTTTGTACCTTATCTATGTAGTAGCAGAATTGTTTTGTGTCGAATGTGGAAGCTGTTCATAGCAGTATTTGGCCTTTTCCTGTTTTGGTTGAAGTTCAGCATTCAGGTATTATATGAAATATCTTTATTGGCTTTTTCTCGTGTAGACACCCTGCTTGTGTAGGAGTCATTCATACTTTGCTTGACAGTATTAATCCATTTCATCTTCAGCCTGTTCCTCCTGCTTTCCTGAAGACCTTGTCTAATGAGGCAGTCGTAGGCAGATGTCCCATACAGGTAGCCATGGGGCAAAAAGGTTAAAAATTAATTTGAATTTCTTGTCTTTAAGAATTTATAGTTTCAATGTAGACAGTACATGTCTGCTTTGTAAATGTAACCCGGCATTACAAAAGACGTTTCTATTTCACAATACAGTACTTTGGCTGTCCAAAGGGGAATAGTTGATGTTTAATGTGCAAGACTCTGCAGCCGTTCAGGCATGCACTACTACATAATGGGCAAATACACTGAATTTTAAGAGAAGACAGAAACTATGAGACTAAAATAATAAATGTAATGCTATAAAATAACAGTACATGGGCCCAGACATGCACACTTGGGTACAGTTTAGGAATTTATTTAATACACATTTGTTTATAAGGCCAAAGATTTGACTGCTGTGGATCCCAATATCTCCTTCACCCATGTCCTAGACATGAACCAAAGATCTAGAACTTGTAACAAGAAACAACATAGTTGCCACTAAATATCTTTTTCTGACAATGTAGCAGACCTATAGACTCAAAAACATCTATATTTATTTATGTGTTATTTAATGACTGCAATATTCACTTCATGGTAAATGCAGGCACAAGGACAGGCATAAAACCCCCTATTTAGAGTACGGGACCTTTTACATGTAAAGCGACCAATGAGCAGCGACCGACAATATAGCTGAGTTGTTAACGTTCAATAGACATGCAAGCCAGTGTACACAAGGGGATATCATGCCAACAAGTGATCATTTCTAGGCCATCATGAAAGATTCACTCAGGAACAAATGAGCAAATTCTTACTGTTCACTACTAATAGAGCATAGTTATGGGGGTTGTCTTCGTGAGATGACCCCTTTAAATTTGATGTTTGATGTTAGAAAATTGCTTATAGTTGAAGGCTTGGCAAAGCAGAAGGCCCTGAATGGGTTAATCTAGGTCACACTGTATTGATACAAACCTTATGTAATTTGTTGTGCAGAGACCTGAGTTGACCATAATGTGAACTGAATCTTGCTGACTTGTGCATGTTCCTGTGCGTGCTCCACATATGAAGGTTAATGGATAGTTTCATGTAATGATTTTAATGTAAAGCCTTGGATGATAACGGGTGGGGTGGTAGTCTGTGCGAGTTATGGTTGCTAATATTAAGGGTAAGGAGGAGCTGTTACCATGTCATTTATTATAACTGCATATACTTGATCATTCACTCTAAGAGCTTATTCACACAAAAGGCTTTTATGACTGTGTACTTGCCATGTTTTGTTTTTTAAAATGGACAGCACGCAGCCCCATAGAAATAATAGTCCATCGGATTGATCCATAAAATAATTGAACATTTCATTTCTCAGGCTATTTTCATGGATTTCTCAATAAAGTCAAGTCTATGAGGGATCTGGGAAGACGGATTTACCTTGGTTGTACACTATGGCGTGGAAAAAAAAAAGTACTCTTTCACAGACGTGTACACTTCCCTTTCATCTGAATAAGCGTGAAGGCCGGTTTCACACGGTCATTTCAGCTCAGTTGAGTTGGGTTTGGGCTGGTAAATGTGGCCAATACTTGAACCGAGTTTCCTGGCCCAAACTCAGCCATGTGAAATTGGAGCTTATTCATACAACAGGCTTTCATGGCTGTGTGCTAGCTGTGGTTTTCTTTTTTTTTAAAGTACAGCACTTTGCCCCATAGAAAATGATAGATCTATTTACACAACCATTTTTTTTTTTAATGGTTTGTGTGACCAATCTGTTAAATAAAAGAACATGTTATTTCTTGAGCCGTTTTCACAGATCCCTCAAAAGACTCTATGAAAACAGATTACCCTCGGCCATGAAAAAAGTACTTTTTCAGTCATGTACACAGTCCTGATATCTGGATAAGCACTATGTGTTACACACGTTTATAGTTTACAGTGTAAGTAAAATCATTGGGATACATTTATTTGCAGCTTAACTTATCTAAATTTGTTTCTTCCAGATATGGAAAAATTGTCTCCACAAAAGCTATTTTGGATAAAACAACCAACAAATGTAAAGGTGAGAACTAAAAGCTTTTCCATATCTTTCCTTCCATAGGATTCCATTTGTAACCAAAGGCAAATGTTGCAAAAACTAAATATAAATTAAACACTAATGTATATGTAGAAAAACATGGCACATACATAAATACAACTTGGGACACAAAAAACAAAGCCTTATTTAGCTATTAAAAGAAAAAAAATATATAAGTTGCTTTTAAATCTGTGCTCCAAGATATAGATATTGTATTATATGAATTATGTTTTTTTGTTTGTCTATTTTAGTCTTTAGAACCATGATATTGTATAGTAGTGCTAGACCGTATTTAATAATGGCTAAATGCTCTGGGGTTGAGAGAAATGATGTACAGAATGGATAATGAAAGGATTCACATTGTGAAGGTCAGGAACCTGTTATCTTGAGATTTGCCTCAGTAATTCCAAGAAGGTCTCTTGTTATCAGGTCATGGGGCAGGCACATGTAATAGCAGATTCCTTACATTCCAAGAATTTCTAGTGTGAGAGGAGTAGTCAAGAGCTGAGCAGACCTGCAAAGAGATTCAGATACATACACTATATTGGGTAACAGGTTACAATTGTATTTGTGCTTTTCTACATTATACTATAGCTACAGTTGCAGTCACCCTGTGACACAGACATTATCAGCAGACAGAATTGCAACCCTATGACATAGACCTTGCCACAGACATGCTTTTTAAGATCCTATAATGTAGCCCCCTTTAATAGACAGAGCCAGGAGTGTCGGCCCCAGTTACCCAAACAATATCAGCAATAGTGAGTACAGTACATTGCCAGCATTGAGCCCAGTACATAGTGCATAAAACAGTGCTTACTTTTTCCTACCACTGTGATGTTGTGCTCCTCTTTCAGACACTCTGGGCAGAAAAACAGATAAGTCTCTGCCAACACAATTGGCTGAGACATATTAAAGACTGGGTGTATTTATTTAATTCTCAGCCAGCCGAAAGAGCATAGTGTGGCGCCTGCCCCAGTGCATCAGCTCTGTTCTCAATCAGTTGTGAACACTAAACTCAGAATGTGCACAAAAATATCCCAGCACTTCCTTCATTATTTCTAAATTTCCTTTCATCCGTTTTTTTCCCTCATAAAACACTTAAAACTGAAAACTTTATAAGGACGGCGCAATCCCATCCACACATTGTGGAGAAATACATGCTGCGGTTTCCAAAACCATCACGGTTTTGGAAATCACAGCATGTCAATTATACTGACGGAAATGCCGTCAGTTTCCCTATAGGTATAATTGAAGCAGAAAGTTCACAGAGAAAACCTCTGTGGACTATCTATGAGAAGTGCTGCGGGAAGAACCACAATGCGTTGCCACTGCTGTTTTTCCCGCAGTACTTTTTTGCTGTGGCCCGCTATGTGGGGCCTTAGACTGAAGAAATTTTATCTATATGCCCAAGGCATTAGATAACCCATACTTATTCAGAGACACAGTCCTGAATTCAGGGGGGATTCTGAATACAGTGGGGAAAAAAAGTATTTAGTCAGCCACCAATTGTGCAAGTTCTCCCACTTAAAAAGATGAGAGACCGGCCTGTAATTTACATCATAGGTAGACCTCAACTATGAGAGACAAAATGAGAAAACAAATCCAGAAAATCACATTCTCCGATTTTTTAAGAATTTATTTGCAAATTATGGTGGAAAATAAGTATTTGGTCACCTACAAACAAACAAGATTTCTGGCTCTCACAGACCTGTAACTTCTTCTTTAAGAGGCTCCTCTGTCCTCCACTCATTACCTGTAGTAATGGCACCTGTTTGACATTGTTATCAGTATAAAAAACACCTGTCCACAACCTCAAACAGTCACACTCCAAACTCCACTATGGTGAAGACCAAAGAGCTGTGGAAGGACACCAGAAACAAAATTGTAGACCTGCACCAGGCTGGGAAGACTGAATCTGCAATAGGCAAGCAGCTTGGTGTGAAGAAATCAACTGTGGGAGCAATAATTAGAAAATGGAAGACATACAAGACCACTGATAATCTCCCTCAATCAGGGGCTCCACGCAAGATCTCACCCTGTGGGGTCAAAATGATCACAAGAACGGTGAGCAAAAATCCCAGAACCACATGGGGGGACCTAGTGAATGACCTGCAGAAATCTGGGACTAATGTAACAAAGGCTACCGTCAGTAACACACTACGCCACCAGGGACTCAGATCCTGCAGTGCCAGAAGTGTCCCCCTGCTTAAGCCAGTACATATCCGGGCCCGTCTGAAGTTTGCTAGAGAGCATTTGGATGTTCCAGAAGAGTATTGGGAGAATGTCATATGGTCAGATGAAACCAAAGTAGAACTGTTTGGTAGAAACACAAATGGTCGTGTTTGGAGGAGAGTGAATGCTGAGTTGCATCCAAAGAACACCATACCTACTGTGAAGCATGGGGGTGGCAACATCATGCTTTGGGGCTGTTTCTCTGCAAAGGGACCAGGACGACTGATCCGTGTACATGAAAGAATGAATGGGGCCATGTATCGTGAGATTTTGAGTGCAAACCTCCTTCCATCAGCAAGAGCATTGAAGATGAAACGTGGCTGGGTCTTTCAGCATGACAATGATCCCAAGCACACTGCCAGGGCAACGAAGGAGTGGCTTCGTAAGAAGCATTTCAAGGTCCTGGAGTGGCCCAGCCAGTCTCCAGATCTCAACCCCATAGAAAACCTTTGGAGGGAGTTGAAAGTCCGTGTTGCCCAGCGACAGCCCCAAAACATCACTGCTCTAGAGGAGATCTGCATGGAGGAATGGGCCAACATACCAGCAACAGTGTGTGCCAACCTTGTGAAGACTTACAGAAAACGTTTGACCTCTGTCATTTGCCAACAAAGGATTTATAACAAAGTATTGAGATGAACTTTTGTTATTGACCAAATACTTATTTTCCACCATAATTTGCAAATAAATTCTTAAAAAATCAGACAATGTGAATTTCTGGATATGTTTTCTCATTTTGTCTCTCATAGTTGAGGTCTACCTATGATGACAATTACAGGCCTCTCTCATCTTTTTAAGTGGGAGAACTTGCACAATTGGTGGCTGACTAAATACTTTTTTTCCCCACTGTATGTCCCAGCTTCAACTTTTCTATGTTCCCTAGACATTTATATGTAGCACATTGTGTTGCCCTTGCTGATGTCAATGATCTCATCATTGTGCATGTGAGCAGAGCTCCCATTGTGCCACATCGTGATTCTGATTCATTGCAATGGAAATGTTTTTATATCTGTATCCATTTTTTTATCTATAGGATATGGGTTTGTGGATTTTGATAGTCCTGGTGCTGCACAGAAGGCTGTTACCGCTCTGAAGGCCACTGGAGTTCAAGCTCAGATGGCAAAGGTGCGTCCTGTAAGAAAATATAACACTATTTGCAAAATTCTTTAAGAATAACTTTTGTAAGGAAATTGATCAATAAGTATGTTAATATCTGTACTTGACCCCAAAACTGAAGTCCCCATTAAAATCTAACCTGTCTGTGAGAAGCTAAAGGTATTACCTTTTTTGTTGCAGTTCTACTGCAGTCTGGACATGCATTTCCCATATGATGTTCATATACCATAATAGGCTATATGAAAAGAAGTCCCGGGAAGACAATGGGGAAGATTTTATCAATCTCCTACTCCAGTTTTCTGGCGTAAAAAACGTTTAATCATTTGTAAACCACAGTTTGAAACGCTATTTGCATAAATTTTTTTTTTCTCAAGTGGTGTTCTTATGGCGCCCTCACCACTTGAAATACAGTATATAACTTGGCTTTATACTATACTCCAACATAAACCAAACCTACCTAAATAAGGGCTAAATATAACAGATGTGACCCTATACTGTGGATAGCTGAAAAACACAAAATCAACAATATTACAACACATAGTAATAGTAAAAAAACATAATATGCATCTTTAGTGAAGTTCATAAAATACATGGATATGCAGTCATATACAAGACAAAAACTTGTAAGTTTTGGCACCCTATATGCTAGTTTGGCTCTCTGCTGTCAGGTGGGCAGTCCCTGACTGATTTCAGCCCAGGACCGCCAACATGACAGTAGAGAACCTAATCAATTATATTTAGATGTTGAAACTAATGGTACTGATTGCTCAGGAACTGTGGGGGCTAGAGAAATTTCAACTGTTTCGGAAGGTCTGTTAGTGCTATTAATGGGTTAAAAGTACACCCATATACTTTTAGCAGTGTTTTGAGTGGTTTCTGGGTTTCTCTGGGAGCTCCTGGCATCTTCTGCATTTGTTTACATGGTGGTAGCTTCCTGCTATGTAACTTCCTGTGTACCTTCCACACTACCTCCCTGTCACTGCTCCCCCCTCCTCTCACACTACATTTACACACCCTCCCTGTTTCCTTAGCTAAGCTATCCCGCCCACTACTAAGGCCCCCCCCCACACACACATCCCCATCGCATCATACTTGCCTATCTTCCGCTCTGGGAGACGGCTCCTCCTTTGTCTCACTGTGCCATCTCTACTGCGCATGTCTCGTAGCCACCTCCAGACTGCGCAAGCGCTTGAAGAGAGGTAGAGGGGAGGAGCCGTTCCCGGACAGGAAGGCACGTAAGTATTGATGGGCTTGGGGGAAGGGGGGGGGAGAAGAGTACTGGTGACGTTCTGTTTCGGAAGCGGTGAAACGGAACATCACTGGATTATCAGAACGTGTCCTTGGGGCAGTCATATGGGTAATTATGCTTTTTTATTTATGTATTTATTATTTTAATACATGTAAATTAGAAGTTAGGTGGAGGGAGGGGGTTTAGTTTAGGGGTTAATTTGTATGTTATCCCAGACAACCCCTTTAAGCATTCCATACACAATAGGTTAATGGCATATGTTGGGGAAATTGAGAATCATGCGTGTTGAATTGCAGCATGTTCCATCCTTTGTAATGTGGGGAGATAAGCAGAAGTTCTTAGGAGCCACTGGTCTCCGGCTTTCCATTCAAAGACCCATGCATTGGAGTAGATAACTGTTGACCAAAAACCAGTTGCCATACGCATGGTGATGTAGATCAATACTTTGCTCCATAACCCCGACAGGGGTATAATTTTGTCAGAAGTAAAAACATTTAGGCTCTCATGTCTGGGTTGATAGTGAAGACATTGCTAATAGTTAATCAGAGAGACCAGAAGCTTAGCATTGGTTTGCACTGGTAAGTGTATTGTCAAAGGGGTTTTTCAGGACTTAACGTTGATCTATCCTTAGAATATGTCATCCAATATATATGGTCAGTGGGGACCAAAACCTGGGCCCCCAAAGATCAGCTGTTTGAAGAGGATGTGGTGCTCACAAACGAAGCGGCCTCTTCCTGTTCCATTGACGTCACATTCATTGGTCAAGTGGTACAAAAATAGCACAGTTTCACTCAAATTAATGGGGCTGAGCTGCAATACCAAGTACAGCCCCTACACAATGTATGGCGCTGTGCTTCGCATTCAGTGAAGGGACCACAGTGCTCACCTGAATGCTGCAGCCTCAATAACCAGCTGATCTGTTGGGTCCCTGTTGTTGGACCCCAACTTATGATATATTGTTGACCTATCCGAAGGTAGTCCTGGAAAACCTACTTAACCCCTTATATGTCTTATACTTACTGCAATGTCTCTTCTTGTTTTTGCATTTACAGCAACAGGAGCAAGATCCAACTAACCTGTACATCTCCAACTTACCAGTCAGCATGGATGAGCAGGAGCTGGAATCTCTGCTGAAACCGTTCGGGCAGGTCATATCCACTCGTATCTTGAGGGATGCTAATGGGACCAGCCGAGGGGTTGGTTTTGCAAGGTGAGAGTTAAGACCAGGTTAAAGGGGTTTTCGAGGAATATATAGGCTATGTCATCAGTATCTGGTTGATGAGGGTCTGAGCCACTGATCTGTGGGGTCCTGAGTATCAGAGACGCACCCCACTGATGAGATATTGCTGAACTATCCAATATGCAAGTCCGGGAAAAGTTGAGGTTTTTTTTGTTTTTTTAATGTATTTTTTTTTCGATATGAAAGCTACACAAGAAATCTACGTATATCAGTTTCCTGAAAATATAATAGAAGGTTTATTGAAAGTCATCCTTCAATCTGATCGCTTTAATAATGGAAGTGGTATTTTTATTTGTAGGATGGAGTCTACAGAGAAATGTGAAGCTGTGATTTCTCACTTCAATGGCAAATACATGAAGGCGCCACCTGGTGTCCCTGGTAGGTGTTTGCATTCAATTTTCGTTTTAATACAAATTTCTAATATTTAGAGCTGTAAAAACCTGCAACAGCAGGTTACATGAACGTGAATGAGAAAAAAAAAAAAATTCTGCTTTGCTCGGGCACTCTATCTGGGTTTCTGTTACTTTTGGTGGTAAGAATAGCACAGAATCAAGTGTCATTAAAAACAATGTAAATGACAGATGGACCATTGTCAGTCATTGTTCAAGACCTATCATATGATGAACTTGTCACAGCAGACGTCATGATGCCAGTGTGGATGGAGCCTTGCTACAACATTTTAAGCTTCCATACTTGTCTTTCAGGCCTTGTCTGTTATTACAATTTGTGTTTTCCATTGTCAGCACCTCAGGAGCCCCTACTTTGCAAGTTTGCTGATGGAGGTCAAAAAAAGAGGCAAACCCAGGGGAAGTATATTCAGAATGGACGTGGCTGGCCACGAGAGGGAGAGACGGTAATTTTAGAGAGGATTTCAGTTTCCTCATGTGTTTTCAAATGATATAAATGTAACCAGTTTTTTGGTTTTTGTTTTTTGGTTTTTTTTTTTTTCTTATTTTTTTCTCTTCCATTTCTAAGGGTGGAATGACTTTGACATATGATCCTACGACTGCTCTGCAAAATGGGTAAGATACATGAAGTTACAGAGCTGGAGCATAGTTCTTGTAGCTTACTTCTAACTTGCGTTAAAATTAGTGAGGCAGATTTACTCATTCTACTTAGGATTCCGACAGTGCAAACGTAAAACCAGACACTCTTAAAATGTGCCAGATTTATCCCAAGATGCTTGATGATAAATCTGGTGTATCTTTTGACTGTCTAGTCTAACTTTATACTACCTTTTTGGCTGGCTTACTCTGCACCAAGATTTTTGTACAATTTTGGCACACATTTTCGATTATCAAGCCTTGCTTTATTTTCAGCAATTCATGGCCCTTTTCAATAAGCCAACTCCCCCTTGTCGGGGGAAGTGAGAGAAGTGTGTAAAATGCATTATAAATGTGGTGCACAGCTTGTAGGTCAGGTTATCAGTGCAAACAGAGTCTGAATTGTGACGCATTTACCGTAATTTTAAGGGGTTGTCTGTACCCAGATTCATTTTTCATTCACATGGTTGATTATCAGAATGTGATCTGTATGGGTCCAATACCTAGACTCTGCACAGATCTGTTCTAGCAGCCTCTGGGTTGCAGAAGCTACTAGTGTACAGGGAGCGTAAGGAGCACCTCTCCTATTCAAGTAATAGGAGTGGTGCAGCAACCCCATCCACTGCATAGCGGTGGTTTCTGGGAATTGCAGTGCCGCTACTATTACTTGAATAGGAGCGATGGTGCAAGCACTCCCTGTGTAGGAGCAGCTTCTAGAACAGATGATCTGTGTGGGGTCCAGGTGTCAGACCTGACAGATTACATACTGAAGACCTATTATGTGGATAGTTCATCATTATGAAAAAAATCAATTTTGGGCATTTATACACAGATCATAATATTTTATCTGCAGTAACTGAGCTCCTTCAGATGGACAACCATAATGCTGCTTTTCTCTGTAAATAAACCAGTTACATTTGTTTGTGTCTGTCCACTTCTGTGTAGAAATGAAGTTAGCAGCCATATTACTAATTTTTTTTTTTTTACTTATTTCAGGTTTTACACCACCCCATACAGTATTGCCCCAAATCGGGTAATCGCTCAGGCAGCCCTCTCCCCATACCTGCCATCACCTGTTTCTTCTTATCAGGTAGGAGTTCAGATACATGGTTTACCTTATTTTATGTATCTCGAGATGTTAGCCAGACTAAAACGCTTTGCATTGATTTCTTTGCAGGTTCACAATCCTTCCTGGATGCATCATCAGTCTTACCTCATGCAGCCTGCAGTAAGTAACAGTTCACTTCTTGTGTCTGATACCAAAGCAGCGACCTGTGAATTCTGACACCTCTTACATCAATGGAGTATATATTATCAATACGAGCCTATTGTTGGCCTAAGGCTCTAGGAAGGTTCTGGCTCTCCTTTCAGATATTCAGTTGGTATCGGGAGTTTAACAGGCAGTGCTACCTGGAAAGAGCATGCAATTTGGCTGTCCTTTAGGCCTCCTATGGGTGGTTAACCTGTAAGCCAAAATCTGACCTACAGTATTAAAGAGCCTTAAAACGTGCCTAAGGATCACATGTCAAACCAGAGTGTTTCAATGAGGATTTAACCCCTTAGTGACCATTCTGCTTGGGTCTTCACCTGCACAGAGCCATAACTTTTTTAATTTATCCCTCAGTGTAACAGTATCAGGTCTCACACTGCCTTTGGCTAAAGGATATGTCACTAACTGTACGCTATCCAATCTGGATTGCTGATGTGTGAATAACCAAAATTCAGTGGCATGGTGTGGCATATAAATAGGGGCTGTGTCATGTAAATACGGCAGTGTCCTAATACGGGAGCTCCCGCTTCACACATAGGAGACCCACCTTCTTTTGCAAGACGTATGCATTAAAATAAAACTGTTAGTTACCAATGTATGAAATCTATTGGTCAGAAACTAACAGGTTAAACACAAATGAAATATTATGAGGTTCATGGTCACCAATTTTGTGTAGATGGACAATGACAAGACATTCATTTTATTTTCTAGGGAACTGTCCTCACTCCCACTATGGACCATGCTATTTCCATCCAGCCTGCTTCCATGATGGGACCTCTGACTCAGCAGCTGGGACACTTGTCACTGGGGAGCACGGGAGCGGTAAGCAATTATTATTAATGGGAATATATCAGAAAAAAGACTGTCTAAATCAAGTTTTCCCTCTAGCAACTGAGCCTCACAGTAGGCTGACTTTTCCTGTTCTGTAGAGATTACTTTTCAGTAGTCATCTCCTTATCATCACAGGCAGGATTACAATACCTGTTTATATGTAATACACAATCAGCCATTTACAATAGTTGACAGAACATGCCCAGAACACTTTCTCATAGAATTCAACAAGCATCTCCAGTTAACAGGCTGTAAAGCATACCCCAAATGCTGTTAACAGCAGCTCAGACAAGACAGCCACTCCAGAATAAAAATATCCACTATCAGAAAACAAAAACACAATAGAAAAAAAATTTGGATTTAAATAATATAGGTGATATACTCACTTCAAGAACCGTTAACAAATTCATTAATATATAATTAGGAAAAACAGATTAAGGTAATGAGTCTGAGTCTAAAGCTATTTAATCTAAATCCTAAAAACCTCTTGCTTATTCTTTTCATTTTCATGTTTTCTTTTAGTATATGCCAGCTGCAGCCGCTATGCAGGGGGCTTATATCCCCCAGTACCCGTCCGTGCCTTCTACTGTCTCCATAGAGGTGAGGAATGAGCAAGTGTAGGATCTTATAAGAGAATTCTACTTGACATTATCAGCGTGCCTTTATCTGTATACATGTTTAGTTTTCTATATTACTTTTGAATTGATTCTCTACAATATTATTTAATGCATGTAGCATTGGTGGGTGAGGTAGGGCATGTTACATCTGACAGACTCCTCCTAATAATTTGTTTTGCTCAGGAGAGCAGCGGGCAGCCTCAACAAGTTGCCGTGGAAACCACCACAGAACACGCCGCTTATTCGTACCAGTGAAAGAAAGTGCAGGTAAGAATGAGGATGCCTAATTGTGAAGCTTCCTGTAGAATATACAGGTATACCTGGAGATCATTGATCTATAGAGTATGTCTGAGGATCAGTCAGCCCTATGAACCATTCCTGTATTTGCCGCACCTCGTATTTGGCCATGGCACGACTGTGCACCTGAAACCTGACATTATGGTGGCCTGACGCTTGAGCTTTGTAACATTATACATCCATGGAGGCTACAGAAGAGAGTATGTAGGATGTATGGCTTTATTCCTAGTATTAATTTAACGTCACTGCCATCTGTAGCAAGTAACAAAAAATAACTCTCCAAGAAGTTGATGGCATTGCATAAAACATTATATGTGTGAATATAATGATGATAGATGTAAGTGATGACACTATATGAGAGAAAATTGATAACTTTATTGGGGAAAACTGTACAATGAAAAGGAGGCTCTAGTACCCTACTGGGCTGGCTCTAGCCTGGATACAAGATGAGATACGGTTGGGCATGGAGCTGTACAGGTTCTGTATGGTATCCTGCAGCACATTTATCAACAAATGTTGCAGCTGCACACTCATAAGTTGCTGAAGCTGGTGTATCAGCTGGTCCCATAGATCAGTTGCATCCCCTCCAGGAAGGCCAAGGAAGTGTTTCCATCTGATGGAGACATTCCTGGAAATCCCCTACTGTGTGTGTGCCAGCAAGATTCTGTTGAAAAATGTCAATTAGAAGCCCTGCCATGAAAGGCAACACATGTGGCTGCAGGATGTCCTGCACATATTGCTGAGCTGTGAGTGTCCCTCATATCACTTCTAGGGGTGACTTTCATATGCAGTAACTCCCCAGATCATCACACCAGCAGTTGGGGCAGTGTGTTGTTTCACATCAAAGGCAGGATTGAAGCGCACCATGTAAGGTCCCAAACAGAATCTGGATTCTTTGGTATAGATGATGTGGTTCCAGTTCATAGTAGACCAGATTTCTTGTTCATGATACTACTGCAAACAAGGGAAATATTGGCTGGGTGCCATTGGTAGGACATGTAATGTGTGTCATGACGTCAAATTTCTTTCTGCTAAAGGCCTGGAAATGATCCAAACAGAGACAGGGATATGTAATGAAGGTGCCTTCTCTGGATGGTGGACAAGTAAACTGTAGGAGCTGCTCCTGCTTATCAGAGGATCAAAAAATCCTCTACTGGTGGTCTGTCAGAGCATGTTTGTCATGTGTGCATGCACATAACTACTGCTCCCAGCACCTCCTAACAGCCAAGTCAAAACTGCCTAGATGGCAGGTAATTTATTGAAATGACCATCTGACTTTTCTTAGTTTAGTGACGAGCCCCCTGTCAATGATGTGCCCCTGTCCACTGGGAAAAATGTCTGTGTGTCATAGAGATATGTCTATAAATCATCATTTACCAAGACATACACTACCCAAAAGTAGTCTCTGAGAGCCTTCCTGTAGGGCAACAGGGGAAGCACTTTTGCACCTTCTTGTGACAAGGCCCAGTGTCATATCAGACCATACCTGTTAACATTATCGATCTTCCTGATACATAATCACATGCCAAGTTTTACAGCAATCATCATTTCTATCTGGGTGGGGGTTTTTTTGGATTTTTTTTTTTTTTGCGTCAATGAGTGTACAATGTAAAACAGAGGTGAGAAGATAATAAGGGAAGCAGAATTTACAAAGCGAAATACAACCATCAGGAGAGAACTTTGCCCACATGCCGGGCACAATCTAAAGTGTTGAGAGATTAGTGCTACTGGACTAAATGGGGACAATTTTAGATGTATGCCTGGTGTATTTATAAAATGGATTTCCCCTGAAATACAACTATATTCTGATTCTTCCCAATGCAATTGAAAAGTAGTGTTCTAGGTCGATGGTCCAGCTACGTAAGGTGGCTAGTATGTAAACTATGTGATGGAATTGAAAATTGGTTGCAGAAAATTTGGATAAGAGGGTGGTCTTTTGGACAGGTTTCACTGTGCCATGTAATAGTAATATTATCATTCATCTTGGCATTGGTTAGATGGGGGTAACAATAAATAGAATTGATATAGAGAATGGTTTAGAAAATCTATTGGGTTTGGCTTAATTTTAATACAGGAGGTTCCATTTTGGGACCATCATGTCTTTGCCAGAAAAAAAGAGAGGATAAAGAGTGTTCCATGCTCTGGAGGGCCTGCTATGTCCATGCATTATATGGACAGCCTATTGATTTCAATGGGAACTATGTAATACTTTATTAAACCTGTCATTGTAGTGAAATGTTACACCTCTTGCCTGCTTTTCTTACAGATGATACAGTTGATCTCTTAATATTGCCCTGTGATCAGCTTAATATTGTGGAGACCTTTATAATAGAGTGGGGTTGTCCAGAGCAGAGATCCTATTTAAATAAATATATGTAAGTTTATATATAGGAAGGTTGCCGTCTATATTTAAAGCATCACATTAATATTAAAGGGGTTTTTAGGGCAAAAAAACTTTTTTTTTAAAAAAAAAAAAGGTATTTTAGTGCTATTAATGGGTTAATAAGTGCACCAAAATACCTTTTAGCAGTGTTTTGAGTGATTTCTGAGTTTATCTGAGAGCTCCTGGCATCTTTTGTATTTGTTTACATGGCTAGCTTCCTGCTGTCTTAGCCTACAACTACCATGATCCCCCTCTAACTCCCTCCCCATCCCTGTTTCCCTAGCTAGCCCGTGGACTACTAGCCCTACCTACCTATCTAACTAACTCAGTCCACCCCCCGCCCACCCCATTATACTTACCTGACTTCTGTGTCCTGGAGATCAGTTTCTTCTGTCCCGCCAGCTCCTTCTTCTGCACATGCGTGGTATGCGCTCTTCACTTCTGCTGGCGAGTGTACAATAGAGCTCTATTGCGCAGGCGCCGACAGAAGCGGAGAAAGTGACGTTTCATGCCAGAAGCCTGAAGACAGGTAAGTAGATTTTTTTTTTTTTTAAACTAAGTAAATTAGAAGTTAGGAGGGGGGAAGGGGTTTAGATTAGTGTTTAACTTTTGATTTATCCCGGGCAACCCCTTTAAGGAACACTTCCCTATATGCTTTGTTTCATTCAGGTTTCATTATGAGTTTATAACCTAATAGTTTCATTTCTTTCTTAGGTTCACAAGTGAATATGAGTCAGCCCAGGAAGTGACCGGATGGAAAGCTGCAGGGCTGAACATGAGGCTTTACTGAATAATGGGGATAACTGAAAAAAAAAAAAGGAAAAAAAAAACAAACATGCTGGGGGGGGGATGAATGAAGAAAAAAATATTTTTCTTTCTTTCTTTTGCAAAGAAGCATTTTTACTGCAATAAACTTTAAAACTTCCAAGGAACCAAAGCAGCTAGAAAAAGAGAACTCAAGAAACCTAATAAAACCAGAACAGACTTTCAAATCTCAACTGAGAAATACAAGAAAAAAAAAATTGAAAAAGAACAAAAAAATGAAAAAGTAAAAAAAAAAAAACAGGAAAAAAAAATCCAACAAAGCATAAAAACAAATTCTATTTTAATAAGAAGATTTTTTTTTTGTCATTTTTTTACCGTAGAATATTTTTTTTTTTTTTTAATTTTTATTTAAATGCGTGACATACAAGGAAAGCGCAGCACCAGGACATAAGCGGCGAACCGTATGCGAAACAGAGACTGCAATGGGGAAGTTGCAATTTTGCTGCCTGACACCATTTTATTTTTCATTTTTTAAAGGACTGTGTGGCTGTTTTTTATTTGCTCATTTTGGGTAGGGTAGGGACTGAGGGGGAGGGGAAAGGAGGGGATGCAAGTGATATGCAAAAAACATTTTTGGAAGGTGATTTTTATTTTTTTTGTTTGCATTTTTGTCTGTGCTTTTTTTTTTTTTTTTTTTTAAATTCCTGTCAAAAATATTGACTTTATTGTCCAAATGGAAGCCATGGCAAATAGGCCCAGAAAAACAAAATGGATGCCAACATTTTAAGGACTAAGCTTCTAGCATTGGGAGTGGTTGAAACAGAAAACTGAAAAATTTAACAGGTGTTAGACTGCACAGCTCTGACTTCAGTCTTGTATGGGAGAATAGATCATTCCTAAATGTGTATTATTCAGAATGAGACCTTGAAATAACAATGGTGTTGAATTTTAAGGTGCACATACATTGATATTGGCTTTGTGCTGAGGTTTAATGGCAGCTGTGTAGTCTATACTGAGATATGCTGGCCTTCATGGGAAAAACCAACCTTACTGAACCTCAAATAATTACTATATATTTGTCTTTCATATTTGTATAACATGTCCTTGCAATGTGTTTTAAAGGTAATTCTACCCAAATATAGGCCAGTTTTACGTGAGCAAAATATGGGCATAATACCCCAACTTGCAGCATCTTAGGGATCTATGATGCTATTACAGTAGTTTGGGTTGAAAGACCTATGATTAGGCTAAGATTTACAGCTGTAACACAGGATCAAAAATGCGGCACTATTATGCTCATGAGAAACTTGTCTTAGGCTGAGGCCCTACGTTGAGTAAACACAGCTTTTTTTTTGTTGTTGTTGCAGATTTTGTTGCTATTTTTTGAGCCAAAAGCCAAGAATGGCTACAAAAGGAATGGGAAATATATAGGAAAATCTTATACTTCTACTTTTTGCTAAATCCACTCTTGTCTTTGGTTCATAAAACAAAACAAAATCTGCAACAAAAAAAGCTGCTTTTCCTCAAAGTGGGGCCTTAGCCTTAGGGTGTTTTTTTAAAGGGTGTTATCAGCAGTTACTAAAATAACAGCAACATCAATTTGTTTCACGTGACTAGAGGTGCCCATACATCTTTCAGCACCTTTATACATACATGCATGCGTTTTTAGTGAGGACAGAAGAGTAGGCGAGTAAGCGTGAATCCGCTGGGGGCAGCTTATCTCCATGTGGGAGATAGGATCGGGCTTTATAAAATTTAGCATGCCTGATCCCTCCTTCTTTCCCTCCTTAATCATCTGCTAGTTCTGGTGGGTTCAGGAGACATTTATTATTATTATTATTTTTTTTTTTTTTTTTTGTATGGTATGAGTAAAGACCCAAGTGCAAATATAATTCGCCTTCCTCACAACATGGACTAGGGAGGTATAGCCTATGTCTGTTTGAGGCTCTTTAGGGATCTGACAGAAGTGATGTTTTTTGTTATTTTGATAATTGCTGATAAATGGACAGAAAATGGTTGTAATGAAACCCATGTGAGATATTAACCCATTTCACATACATTGTTCGCTATGTTTGGGAGACTAATGACATTAAAGAAGAATATTCATAAGAGTAGCAGGTCAGGAATTTACCTGTTCCTACAAGAATCATATGGAACATTATTAATTTACTGCAAATTTCCAACTTTCTGCACATTACTCATTATGAGGATTTCTTTTCTCTTCACCATGCTTTATACATCTACTTAAGAATGGGTTTTGTTCTGTGAGCTTCTGTTGGCACCCCTGGTGGCATCTTGGGTTACCGTAGATTTCTTAAAGATTCCAATTTTTAGTAGTTGCATTTTTGTGGATGAGGTTTTATCTGCAAGGCTAGTCCAAGCTTGGAGCTACCCAGTCTTCCCAAAAGTTTTCTAATTTCCAAAGATCCAAAAGAATCCTAGCTCCATAAAAGCGATCTGGCGCTAAATAACATGAGTAAGGTAATTTAAGGCTGAAAACGCATCTTGGTACAATCAATCCGATCCGGGTTTGGTTTTTGGGTCCTAGTTGGTTTCAATTTACTCATAAATCTAAATTATAGTAAAGTCAGTTCTACCTATTGTTGGCATTGGTTGTACATAACGTGTCTTGGGTTTGCGTGTGAGGGCTTCCAATACATCTTCATTTATTTACATAGTGTAATGTATATAGAAATGTCCAGGGCATTGCAGTTTAGGTCAGCTTTTCATTTTTTGTACTTTTTTTTTTTGTGAGTGACCCCAGGAGTGGGAGGATTAAGACATTAAGACAGTCACTAGGTCACACTGTGATCCATTTTGGTTGTGGGAATTTTTTGCATGCCATAATGTTTTTGGTTATTATGAAAAGTATAGGGAATAAGTTTCTTTGGCTTTAGTATGAGATGGCCAACTTAAATGTGCCTGACTGAGCCTTCCCAAAATCACTTTTAGGGCCATACTTGGAACTACCATTACCCCTTGGGTTAACCCATATGTGTTCAGGCATAAGTCACAACCATATTGTAGTCCATCTACAGTAGACAGTATTGTTCATAGAGCTTTTTTGTATGGCATCTGGACCAGAGGACAACTCTTTAAGTGTCCCATTGAGTAACACAAAAACTGGACTAGTGACCTGTTCTAAAGGTGTAGATTATGATGTAAGTCACACAACGGCCACTTTACAGTAGGAGTAATACGGCCACTGAGACGTGGCTTTTTATCCTTCGTGTCTACGAAATGCAGTGTGATGCGTGACAGTCACAAAATACCATGTAAGCAACATGACTAAATGACACCAAGGTCAAAGTCATCTTCTAGCTCTGGCCTTACAGTGAGTGAACCCCTCCTGTTCAGCTTAGACGTGTGGAGAGCACATATAAATCACTTCATCCATATACCAATGAAAACTGAAAATAACTGGATCCACTGAGATAATACTGTAAATGCTGACATTTTTTGTATGGGACTCTCCTCATACTTGGCTTTAGTTTGGTTTAGGGACATTTTCTGAAAGTGCAGTTGCTGTCATTTGACATCAGACAGAAGACTGGTTCCCATCTGGTATTTTAGGTCTGGTACCCTGTGCCTGTGAGTAGATAATGTAATAAAGCATTGCAGATGCATTATAATGACTGCCTGATAGATGGCAGCTTTCATGTATCCAGCCTCCCAAGACATCTAACAGATAATACTGGATGACTCGCTGTGTGCTATAAAATTAACCCAATTGCTGCTGCTTTGCCCATGTAAGACTTATGTAGCTGACTAAATACATGATGTCTCCTTTCACTAGTCCTGATAGAAAAACCGGTATATGTCACACATAACGTATAATACTCTTGTACATCATCCTGTTGCTGAGAATAAGCCATGCGCAAAATTCCCTTTAACCTGTGACTGTTCGAAACCAATCCATGCAGGACTGATGCCATAGTTCTACAGTGTTCATTCCCATCATTGTCGAATCATGATGTGTTGCAGGTTCACTTATTTTTCATTGTATGTCCAGTTGACTCTAGACAAGATTTTAAGAAATTCCTGCCTCAAATCATGTTGGTCTTTACCTTGGCCTGAATTGTAGTGGCGTAGAGAAACCCAGTGTATATATGTGCATAGCATACAGTCAGTAGGAGGGTGTATGACTACATTTTCTTTGTCTTACCTAGGGGGGCATACTGTGCTTTGTACAGTTGGTGTTCATGGTTATGCTGAGTAGAGATAGGATCGGATGTGTTTTGTCATAGAAATAGAAGGACTTCTTTTTGTTATTTGTGACTGTATATATCAATATGTTACCAAAGAGTTTGAAAAGCCATAAAAAGGGAAATGTAACACTTCATCTCTCCATACATCCCACAGTGCAATACGGTGCGTCTTCTGTCTTTCTTGGTGATGGTGTAATTCTTAGAAGTCACTTTAGTCCATTCTTTTGGCTCTAAACTTCGCATTTCAGGGTTTTGTTTTTTTTTTCATGGGTTGATTTAACGTTTATTTAAGCCTCATTCTGCAGACTTGTAAAATTTGAAGGTTTGTAGTGCTCAGAATACACAATGGGGGAGATTTAGTAAGATAGGTGATCAATACTTGTATAAAAATTACCAGTGTGTCAGGGTGGCGATGCGTCTGATTTATTAGGGGCACATGGCTCTTATTAAATTAGATGCATCTCTTACCCTCTATTCACCAAAAAGCCAAAAGGTCACAATTCTTGGTACAGTAATATTCATGCATCAGTTTGTGGCATAAAGGCCTTAATAAATTCACCCAATATATAAAGTTGGGGGATACTGTAGGTGGTTCCGCCTGAATGCAGGATGGATCCCACTAAAGTTTATACACATAGCACCAATGGTTCACCACAATGAATTAACAGACCATGCACCCCCAATGATGATCCTATATATGGTTTATCTTCATGTTTTACATGACAGGACACTAACTGAGGTTTGGAATCAGTTACTTGAGCTTGACTATGTCAGTGAAGTTGAGTGCCATATGGAATGGATCAGGTTGACATTTATCACATTTACACATGGACAAGAGAGGTAGAAAACGGCTTTTATTTATGTGTGTACATATTTTTGGATGCTGTACATATAATGTTAGGATGCTGGTATAGTACTAAAGAGATGGTTATGTGCGATTTCTTTTCTGTCAGGTTTTGTAGTTGTTCTTAGACATTTAGAAAATAATAGATGTGCATACTTGGGCAATACACCTCATCCATTGCAGTCAGCAGATGCACAACCCAACTTCCATTACTATGCATGTAAAACATGAACCTGGACTATTTGGCAATACTTGGTGCTAGCCTGTTCGACCACAGTGAAAGACTGACTAACTTTTAAGAGGGTCAACAAGTTTTTTGGGGTTTTTTTTTTGTAAAAGTACATTGCCATTCCTCACAAATTGAGCTTTCCCTTACACATAGCAGCGGTAAACATGTGGGATGTTCCTAGTAATAGGTTCCCATGCAAACCTCCCTCCTCCTTTGTGTGGATGTGATAGCATATCTTGGTATACTTCATTCTACTGGCACATTTCTGCTATTGGAGACATGGAACTGCCATATCTATCAATGTTCTAGCCAACCATACATAGACCGTTTTTTTTTATCTACTATTGGTCGGCTATCAAAACAGAAGTTTGTTTCATTGAAAAAGTCATAGCCCATTTATTGAACCTTGAAAATTGATCCTTGTATAGTCAGCCCAAGGCGCTCTTGTAAGTGACCACAGCTCTGGTTATACTTTGGCACTACAGTGCCTCTAATATCATACAATTTGCTTCTAAGAAGGAAGATGTTCTTCATGCTCAAATTGCACATAGTCTTCTTGTGGCAGTTTTTTGGGCCTGAGCCAGAAGTGGATTCAAGAAGAAGGAAAAGTATAAAGCAAAGACTGAAACTTACACACTCTTTTATATCCACTCTCGACTTTGGCTCTAAAAACGGCATCAAAAACACTGTGATCCCAGCCTAATACGGTTCCACAGGGACTTTATGTAAGAAAGAAGAGGATTCCTGCACAACAGATTTGTGCATCTCTTAGAAGTTCACAGTTGTCAATTCTATTCTTCTATTTACTTACTAAATTGAGGAAAGTTGGTACTTCAGCATCAGCATAAAGCTGAGAACTGTTTTCCAAAAAATCTAATGCGCTTGTAAATTAATCTCATGGACCACCATGTATACTTCACACCATGATCACTTTAATTTCTTCAACCCCCCCCCCCCCCCCAACACAACAGCTTGACTATCGAAGCACTGAGGTGGTGCAACTTTACCCTCGCTAGGTTATTTTACCTATGTGTCACTATATAATCATGATGGTTCACACTACGTGCATCAGTGGTGAGTTGGCAGAGAGATCATGAGATAATGTTGGGCTGTTCAGTAGGTGCTGTCAGAGAACAGTCTCGCGTTGCTGCTTGTTTCTGTGTGTGCGCCAATAAGCTGAAGACTTTATGTTACAAGGGTGCATCTGGCACTAGATTAACCCTCTTTTCCTGAGTGCCTTATTACTTTAGTATGTGGTGCAGATGTACTGTAGCAGATGATGGACACGTGAGAGACTTGCTGCTAGATCCTTGTAGATGTTGTTAAAGGAGAATGATCCTTTGTGGATAAAGGACTTGTTCTCTATTAAACTACCTTGTGAGTTTGGGAGGAGATAGTATTATGTGTGCATTCATCTTTAAGAATTAGGTTGATCATGTCCATTATATATTAGATATTATTTATGTATTAACCACTTGTGAATAGGCCCTGAGTCCTTTTTTTTTTTTATACATCTTAGACCTTGTAGTAATATAGTTACAGCCAAGAAAAGGGGCATTATGCTCGTACCCTTGGGGAACATTTGATATATAAAAAAAAAGTCTTTTGGATTCAGAAATTGCACAAATACTTTCCTCACGTTTCACAGTCATTATTGTTTTACATCTATGTTCCCATTTTATGTATTTTTTTAAAACATCTCCAAAATGACATGTAATATCAGTATGCCCCATGATGAAACACCAAGTATTGCCGAAAACCTAGACTTCTCTGAAATATTCAGACTTTTTTAGTTATTAGAACTCTGATGGTTTCTTACTGCCCCATGAGGAAGGGGGAGTTTAAAAAAAAAAAAAAGTCTCTGCTTATTTTCCAATGGAAACAAAGCATATTCAGGTCCATGCCGTATGAGATCAATGAGATTTAGACCAGTTCAGCTCCTGTAACAGACTTGCCTATCTTTAGCTGGCATTATTTGTTGGATCTTGCCAATGTCAACTGGATCCATCAATGTCATAATTCTGGAGACAGCCCAACAGCTCCTTTATGATTCCCATCAGTGATACTGGGATCAGACAACGTTTTTTTTGGATTCCTGTGAGATCTGCAATGCTATAGGTGTTTAGTCTTCTTAGAAACATCATGAAGGCTACCTTAAGTGTATACGCAGTTCTTCTGTAGATTTTATATAGTATAGGACAAGAAGGACCTGGACCCACCGGTGTCATTGTGGTCTGAGAACTGGATGACACTTCACATATGCTTAGTGAGATTATACTAATTTATTCAGGGTTCCCATTGGTTGTATCATGAGTTATATAAAACAAATACATAGTGAGGTTGTGGGGGGAGAGGAGTTTTCTTGAAACTTGGTAATATGGGTCATTGGGTCACAACTTTTCTTATCATTCCCTTGGTGAGAATGAGTAATCTAGGATAATTGTGAAAGCAGTGAACAAATCCATGTCTGAAACATTAGGACTGGATAGAAGTCTCATAGATCTCAATATCTTTCTGGAAAAAAACCTTTGGATAAAAGCTGCTTTTATTGAGCAGTCAAAAAATTCATAAATAGTTAAACTGTAACTAAACATTTGACCAGCTTTTGAATTTCTGACAGCATTGGTACTACTAATAAATTTTGTAAATACTTTCACTTATTTTGGCTCCTTTCTATTAAACCTGCATTGCCTTATTTGTTCCCTTGGTTTTTTTTTATTGAGCACTAAAATCTGTATACTGCTTTCACCAGGTTAGAAGAGAAGCTGAGGCTGGAGGGCAGGGTCAATTCAAATTGTTATATCTTGGGTATTAAAAAACCTAGAACAGTGCTTCTGGTGTCATATGAAAATCATATGTATTATTGTTATATGTATTATTTCCATCAATATCACCAGTTTGAAAACACAGTCAGGATTAGGGGCAGCTGCATATAAATATGCCAGTCCCGACTGTGGTTTCAACAAGTGATTCCAAATTTTCCCGACAGAATTATGATCTTTGTGTCATATGAAAGCCGAGAATCCCATCTTTAATATGACACCAGAACTGTTTTACTTTTTATAATGCCCAAGATATAACTTTGAAGTGACCTCTCCCAGCCTCAGCGTCCGTGCATTATACAAGAGCCTGCCCACCCATACACCTAGCAAAAACTGTGTAAAAATTTTAGCTCTCAATAGATAAACAAAGGAAAGAGTAAATAAATACAGAATTTCAATGAAAAGAGACAAAATTTGTTAAAGTATATTACAAAATTTACTAATGACACAAATACTGCCAGAAAGTCCAAAGTTGTTTGAAAGTTTAGTTATGCCCTAAGGGGGTTTTTATGACAATAATTTTCAATGATACCGGGTCCCAATTTAAAGTTTACTGCTAGTATCTAGTCTATGTTAAATACTATCATGCCCCGTCTGTAAGTGTATGCGTATTATTACTATAAATATCATGTTTGTGTTAGCAGCCACTGGCATCTTTGGCTTCTCAGTCTCCAGGATGAACATGTACATTCTGGCCCATAATACAATGTGCTTTATATGGTAGAACCATACTGTGCACTCTTTTGCAGTTTGCACAGTTCCATGTGAGATTCTGTATCATGGACCCAGTGTTTCTAGGTGAGAACTTGGTCTGATGTGGTATCTCTGCATTTTTATATGTATAGTGCAATTGAAATGTATAACCACCATATTCGAGATACAAGTTATAAGGATCCTGGAATATAGTTGTCTGCATGAAGCCTTAAAGGGGTTGACTAGGGAATTTTATTTTACTTACATGCGCAGAGTTCAAGGCTGGTTCTGACCCTGGGTTACGTAATCTGAACCAGCACTAGGCCCCTGGGTTGTTTCCACTCCTCCTCTCCATTTTTCACAGGTAGTTACCTGTCCTAAACCAGCTTGGAATCTACAGGTTCAGCATAATTTTTAATTTTTTTTTTTAAAAACCTAGTGCTTGTAAGTACAATAAAACTCCCTAGACAACCCCTTTAAGAGCAATGTTTTTTATTGTTCATCCAGCCATCCTACAGATTCGTCAGAAAACAGCTACTTACTTAGGCTCTACTTTATCAAATCTTATCTTTATCTTTCTGTTGAAGGTGAGTTTAACCAATGTTGATGGTCAGGCCAGCAAACTTTCTCATAAAAATACTTTATGGTGCATCTTTGTTGCAACAAGTAAAACAAAAACAGCCACAGTAACTTGCATGGGTTAAATGCTACATTTTTTTGAATTGTAGTTTTTTTTACATTATAGTTTCAACTGGTGCTTTTATAGATTTTTATTGCTGCCAAATCTGATACACGTGACTGTCTTCCTCTCTCCCGTATTGGTGTTGTCTTCTGCCATGAAAGGAATTAGCTACAAGAAGGCCAGCAGCAGCCAAGAAGTTTTAGCTTTATTTCTTTGTTTTAAGATAAGTTGTTTTGTTTTTTTTTTCTTATGGCTTTCAAACCTTCTGTTGCTGCTAAATGTTCTAGAAGGACTGGACCATACAGTCTGTAAGTAGATAGTGGAGATGGTTTGTTATCAAATGTTGTTTTATAAAAAGCATCTTGTGTGCAAAAGGAAATGCAGGTTTTATAGTGTGTAATAAATAAATCTCCTCTTTGCCGAAACTGAGGAGGGGGGCAATACGAGGCAGGGAGGGTGGGGGTGGTTTCTAACACTAAAACGGACTATGGTAGGAGAACTGGGGATGTTTCTCAGTAGATGAGAATTGTGTTAATAGTGTTTTTTTTAGTATAGGTAAGAAACCAATAGCTTTTATGTTTTTGTTTTTTTATGTTTTGCTGGAGAAGAAGAACCCTGCTCAGCTAGGAACATGTTATATGCTTAGTAAGAGGATCACTTATCATCATGGTAATCTGTAGAGGTGGTAGATACTCACCACCCCAATTGACAACTTTTCCACTAAGGACCGCCTCGCTGTCTGGGATGAGAATAGTATCTGATCGCACATTGTTGCTCATCTTTACCAGGGATACATCTAAACAATACTTTTTCTTCTGTGACAAAGTCTTCCACTAAATCGTGTGCATTTTTCTGCTGAGATCAGATAAATTGTACAGCTTCAACAGCCAAGCAATGCAGTGTGTAACAAAAATTGTCAGTCTCTAGAGGGGCTATGGAGCATGGGCCTAAACTTTGGATTTTAAAAGGCTCTTTTAATGTGCCGAAAAGGGTTAGGTGCCTTGGACCTGACATGTCAAAAAGCCTCAAATCTACACATAGCAAACAAAATGTCAGGTTAAAAAAACAAAAAAAAACGCAAAACTGGCCCATTAATTGCCCCATTCATGAAAATCCAGAGAGAGCCACCAGGAGTTTTGGTGACTTTAAAGCTGTGGCAAATGAGCCATTTTTGCACCAACTTTGAGCAACTTGCCATATGTTACGTGTTTGTTTAGCAACTTCAACATTAACAAAATGCAAATTAATTCATTTGTACAGGTTTTTTTTTGTTTTCATTTTTTTCAGTGCATCACAATTCTCACATACGGCTTCTGTGCTAAAATTATTTGTTCAACTTTTTTTTGTTCTTTTTTTGCAATGATTTTGTGAAGCTCGAATTTGAAAAAAAATGTTGTTTTTCAATAAATACATGATAAAAATAATTCAGCTTTTATTTCCTTATTATGAAATTTACATTAAGTAGCTGGATGATTTAAAAAAAAAAAACATGGCTGCTTTCTTCAGAAAACATATTAAATGACTGGTACAGTCATAGCCAAAATATTTGAGACTGACAGAAATTTTGGTTGTCATGTTTGCCACTTTCACATATTCATGGCTAGCTGATGCCGGGAAATAAAGTAGACAGCATCTGTTCTCTTTTGTGGGTGCTAAATCAGATGACACAGGGACACAGATTGGATATGGATCAAAAAACATTCTAAACTCGGATATACAGTCGCGGCTAAATGTTTTAAGACTGAAACAAATTTTGGTTTTCACAAAGCTTGCTGCTTCAGTGTTCTTAGATCTTTTGGTCAGATGTTTCTATGGTTACTGAAGTACAATTCGATGCATTTCATAAGATTTTTAAACCCTTATGCAAGACTTCTGCAATTCGTCCTGGCATGTTGAATATCAACTTCTGGGGCAAATCCCAACTGATGCCAACACATTCTTACCAAATATTGCTTGGAGTCCACCCGCTTTTTGGTTCTCAATAGGATTATAATCTGGGGAGTTTCCTGGCCATGGACCCAAAATTTCAATGTTTTATTCACCGAGCCACTTAGTTACCTCTTTTGCCTTGTGACATGGTGCTCCATCATGCTGCAAAAACCACTGTTCATCACCAAATGGCTTTTGAGTCATTGGGAGAAGTTGCTATTGGAGGGTGTTTAGATACCATTCTGTATTCTTTGCTGTATTCTTAGGCAAAACTGTGATTGAGCCTATTTAGTTGGATAAAAAGATAGTTGACAGACTCCTCTGGCATTGGCTTATTTCCCTATAAACAAAAGGGTTAGGGAGCTGAAATCCTTATGTCCCCCTATTGCAAAATAGGGAGTCCCACCATATGCAATAGGTGGAAGGCTGTGCCTGGCTGCAGAAGATTCCCCAATACACACTGGAGAAGTCTCTCATATTCATGTTTTTATGTTCATTGATTTCTATGCACAATGTCTGCCACTACCTAGATCAGTTCTAAAACATGATTTCACAATACAGAAAACTTAAAAGGGTTTTCCCATCTAAGGCTAAGGCCCCACGTAGCGGGCTGCAGCCAAAAGCGCTGCGGGAAAAATTGTGGCGGAAATGCATTGCGTTTTTTCCCACAGAGCTTTTCACAGAAACTTTCTGCTTCCATTATACCTATACGGTAACCTCCAGTTTTTATGCTGCAGATTATTTTCTGCAATGTGTGGATGGGATTAGCCAGAATCCCATCCTCTTTGCAGGGACTGTAAAACACCACAGCAAAATTATGTTTGTGCTACATGGGGCCCCAGCCTAAGGGTTTCACCTGCTCTCTTCCTGGTTTTAGTGACATGTTGGTGGGAAGGCTTAGCCTGTGTGATGGCCGGTTCAGGCCAGCAGACTGCTCTGGAGACTTGTAGTAATCTGCAAAATTATCTCTCGATTTACATACACAGATAACAAAGACACTGATCAAGACAATGTCTTAAACGCGCTGCGGAATATGTTAGCGCTATATACGTAAGTAAAATAAAAATAAATATGTCCTAGGCCTTATCAGTTTCACCAACAATTATAATGACAGATAAATGTTAAAATATAACACATTTTTATAGATATGCGTTAAAAATTTTAATGCATATCAATAAAAATGTGTTATATTTTAACATTTATCTGCCCTTATAATTGTCGGTGAAGATAATTCTATGAGATTTCATGGTTCCCCAGTGATAAATTGCCCTTATCAGGGCTCAGCAGTTAAAGAATACCTGTCCCATCAGATTTTCTTCTGCTAATAATCACATTATGGCTGCAGCATATTTTTATATTGGTCTCTGAGGTAGGGGGCTTATACAATAAGGAGCACTCTGCCCCCTCCATTACTACTAATACTGGTTTATTTATATGTAATTTTGCCAGGAGTAACTGTACAACAGCAAATAAATGGCTGAGAAAAGCCCAAGTGAGCATAATATAAGAGATCCAGGAACACTGAACAGCAAATACATGCAAGCATGATGCAGCCCATAAGATCCCTGACATAGGAAAAGAGCAATCTATGAGAACAGTCAGGAAAGCTGCTTACTGTCTGTGAATAATATCCCATGTATAATCAAACAAGTATCCAAAAGTAGACAGAAATACATACTTAGATTTTTCTTACATTGTAAAGCTGTGAAATGCGGCAAAATGTTCAGTTTCAGCAGTTTGCAGACGTGTGGCAGCTGTGAAGAGAATCAGCCCTTCCCATCTGCATTCGCTGTATGAAGAGACCAAACCCTCCTGCTTCCACTCTTCATGAAGATGTATTGCTTATCTAATGTATCTATGGATGGAACTTCCCCAGCAACAGGAAGTGAACTGCAAATTAGCTAGAAGGGAGACACCTAGTGGAGGTTTTGTAGGCAGAAAATGTCGATAAGATCTTCATTTGACATTAGATCCTAGAGAAAACTGACACCACCTTTTTTCACTAATTTGAGAGTGAGCATAGGATAGGTCTCAAAGATGAAAAAATGAACAAAACAACCTTTAATAAATATCAGTTAAAAATAGAAAGTAAAGTCCGAACCAAAATGAATTCAGCAAAGTATTATCACACAAATAGAAAAGTTCTTCCAAACAGGAGAATAGTGTTTAAGAGCAAAGACAAGTAACCACCTGTCTCAGTGGTAGACAGATGGCAGTGGCACCACCTTCAGGGTCTGTCCATACTTTTGAGACATTCCCTGTACCCTGTTACATCCCCCTCCATGCCAGGCCATTCGGAAAGGAGTTGGGCAGGGGATATGCGCCTAGTCATGCCCCCTCCATATCGAACCCTGTATAGGTGTCTTACAGAGGGTGGGGATCGCATCTGAGATCCTCACGGAGAAGTAAAGCGCGTCTCCGCAGCCAATCTCCTGCAAATGCCACTATTATACAAATGCGGATGGCCACATTAGTATAAACTGGGAATCATATTTAATTTATACACGACTACAGAAATCTTGGGATATATGTCTATCCTCTAAACCACAGATGCAGGGTCTTTAAAGATGGCAGCCGCTCTCTTGCAGCAAGGCCACCATAGCAACCAGGTGTCTGCTGTATGTGATGATACAAGCCCCAGATATGTATTTCTTGTTCCACTACTTGCTCATATTGTGTGGTTCCTGTCTCTTATCAGCCATTTGGTTACAGGAGGGGGGGTCGGGCTACTTTGTGTCCAGACCCTGTGTAGTCCAAGGTATAGCCCAATTAGCATACCCTTGTCACACTAATCATCTCCACAGGGGTTCCATGCAGAGAGGTGAAATCCACAGACAAGCTGGAGCCAGTTTCACATCAAAAGGATTATGGTTTTATGGCCATATCTGCCCTAGGGAACCTCTTACAATCTCCACGATAAATTCCCCAGATGTGCCAGGCCTGGGTACGTGCTCAGAGTACACGATACAGTTCAACACACAGAAAAGGTCCAGACACTGATCTCCTTACCCAAAGTGGATTGGGGTGTCATCCTTAAAGTCTACACGCTGGGGATTTCGCCACGAACCCTATCATACTGCCGGCCCGACTCTACCATCAACGGGCAAGGAACCATAACAAAATATGATTCTGATGGATTTAGAAAGGAGGGCAGGGCTCCTTCTCCTGGTGACATCACTTAGGGAGGAGACCAGGAAGAGGTCCGTCTTTTGTCTTTAATTGTTCCTGAAGGAGGTGGGAGAGCAGGTTATGGTGCAGACTCCCACCATGTGGCCTAAACATGCGGCTAGCATGGAGGCCTGCGACTCTGTGTTCTAGACAGCAAGTAGGAAACACATGATCTGTAACTTGCTTAAGAAAGAACCCTAAAGCCTACCACATGGGCTCAGAGAAACGGACTATCTACTTGTTCTGGAAATTGTCTTCTGCTGCTGAAAAGCCACCCAGATAGCACTGCCCCAAGCTAGGGGGTGCTGCCACTGGAATAACATGCTTTCAGACTGAATTTTAAGTACGCACCCTGAGCTCAACATCCGGAGCCCAGAGACCCAATCACAGGCTTGTGATGGTAACATTTCCTTTCCTTTCCGTTTATTCCCATTATTATTTTGTGCATCATGTCATGTTGCTTTCCACTTGTATTTGCTCGCTAACCTCTACATGTATTCTCTGTATGTGTTAAGTGTCTAGTACTGACCCGTTTAGGGGTTAATATATAAAATTTAGAAAGATCGTTTTGTATTATTCTATCGGCTCTGAACACTCACTGGAGGTGGGTGTGAGGTAATTGAAGCAATCTCAGGTGTGCCAGAGGTGGCTTCAGTAGGACGAGATCCTTCACACTGTACTAATGCCCGGGCATTGCAGGGCAGGGTCCCCCCCCCAAAGTTAGAAAATAGCCTCCGGGGCCGATGGGGGGTACCTTTACTGATGCAGGCCGGCTCCCGCGATCTCGACCTGTTCTTCTTACAGGGGCCTTATGAAGGCTCCCAGGCTTGTCATTGCATTAATAGCTATGTAGCGAATTCCCCCATAGACTGCAATACAAGTGTATTGCAGTCTATGGGACTTGCAATCAAATATTAGCAGGTTCAAGTCCCCTGGGGAAGGGGGACTAATAAAATAGGAAATAAATAAACTAAAATAAAAAGTTTTAAAAAATATAAAACCTATAAAATATAAAAATATACATGTAAAATATTACTGTGAAACACATACACATTAGGTATCCCTGTGTCCGCCCGTAGGG
This sequence comes from Leptodactylus fallax, assembly GCA_947044405.1. Taxonomy (NCBI): domain Eukaryota; kingdom Metazoa; phylum Chordata; class Amphibia; order Anura; family Leptodactylidae; genus Leptodactylus; species Leptodactylus fallax. The sequence goes on along the minus strand of CAMRHE010000029.1, from coordinate 5,346,155 downwards.
TAAACACCGTAGCAGGAAAAAAAAAAATCCAAAGTGCCGAACTACTGTTTTTTTTTTTTTTGCGGTTTCCCTCTAATTTGAATAAAAAGCAATAGACATTCCCCAAAATGGTATAACTAAAAAGTACACCTGACCCCGCAAAAAAAAAAAAAGAAGATGCCCTATGCTTCCCTGTACACGGAAATATATATATAAAAAAAAAAAAGTTACGAGTGTCAGAAAATGGTGACTTTTACAAAAAAAAATTTTTTTTTGCAAAGTTTTAGATTTTTGTTAAGGCGTTAAAATGCAAATAAAACTATATAAATTTGGTATCTCTGGAATCTTAACAAAACATACAATACAGGAGACATGTCATTTTGACTGCAGAGTGAACACCGTAAAAACGAAGCCCATAAGAAAGTCGCACAAATGCACTCTCTCTTCAAATCCACCCCATTCTGAATTTTTTTCCAGCTTCTCAGTACATTGTACAGAATAACTAATGGTAGTATCATAAAGAACAATTTGTCCCGCAAACATTAAGTCCTCATATGGCTCTGTGAACGGAAAAATAAAAAGTAGTTATGGTGTTTGGAGGAGTCAAAAACGAAAATCAAAAAAATGCCACCGACGGGAAGGGGCTGAATGTTAAGTTTTATTTATTTATTCATCTTAGAGACCTATCCTATGCTTACTCTCAAATTTGTAGGCAGAAAGCAGCAGCAGAATCAAATGGTCTATTAAATGGGACTAAATTGTCTGAAATGTTTGTAACCATTTAAAGTGCACTTTGCTAAGCTATCCGACTGCTCCATTAACGGTCAATCACCGTGAAGAGAAGTGTATAGAGGTGGCCGGCGCCAGGGACAGAAAATCAGATTGACCGCTGATGCTAGATAGATGTGGTCTGAAACCTAGACAATGAGCTGTGAACCCCGAGGTCACCACCAGCAGTATCTGGCTATGTGAGCAGGATAGACAAAGCAGTGTATTGGGCAAAACACTTTAGTTAGTTTAAGCTGCAAGTTTAAATATCATCCTGGAGATTGGAATACCCCTTTAATGGATTCAAGGTTCACGCTTGTGTTTCATGGTATAAAAGAAAAACACAAGAATCAATACATTTCTATGACTCATTTTTATTTTTTTTTTTTCATTTCAGCGGCTAAAGGGCACACTACAGCACATGTGCAACAACGTGAAGTTCTAAATTTTTTTTTTTGTTTGTTTTATTTCTTAAAAACGAGATTGGTCCTAAAAATATAGAAAGAAATAAATTTAAATTCACAGAAAAAACTGTACATTTATCAAAAGTCACTATAACACAGTTTGGTTACATATATATAAAAAATAATAATATAGGAGGATGCGAGAGCTGGTGGGGGTAATCCTGGTGTGGGTCCAAAGCACCTTCTGAGCCGCTAGACTGACCTTGAAGTGGAATGCAGTCATACAGAGATACTTAGTGCACCGGTAGAAAATCCACACTCATACTCTCATTCAGTGTAGCAAAGACTAAACCTGTGTTTTTCCTATTCTGTATGTTGTTGAGCATATTTCGGCAATATATCTGCTACCAGTTTTGATACATATACCTTCCATGGAAGTGACTCGTGTATTAAATAAAACACAGCATATTAAATAAATCCTCATAATTGTAAAAACTGTAACACACTGCACTGAAATGTAGAGGCCCCAGTCTCACAAATGTACAAACTGGAATATTAGCTCATATAGTAATGTGAGTGCAGGTAGAGCTCAGTTATGGTATCAGACAGTTGATAAGAATCCATGCACAGCAAGAATAAAAAAATACCCACATTTGCCAATGATTATTGGGCTTTTGCTCAAACAATGTATTCATTAGGAAAGAGGAGTAACAAGGGGTCATGATAGCGAGGCAAAACACAGGCTACATGTATAAAGGACAATCCAAAATTCTTAGGAATTTTTTAATCTAAATGGCTCAAGCATTAATCTGATCAGTTTACAAATATAATAATAGATTAAAGAGGACCTTGCACCGTCACCACCACGTCAAGAACTTTGCATCCTTTAATAGGTTCCGCTGATTTTCAGACAGACAGAACTTTTTTTCTAGCCCTCACCATTCCTGAGCACTTAGTGCAGTTGTTTTTGATACCCGATCTGATACTTAGGCTCTGTACTGTCAAGAGGGTGGAGTCAGGCAGGAGCAGACAAGAGGGTGTGATTCTGAGCTCTGACACAGTCTGCCTTTGATTGGACAATTTCAGAGCGCCTTTAATCACAACCCTTGTTTGCTCCCGCCTGAAGCCAACCACTTGACAGTACAGAGCATAAATATCAGATCAGGCACCAAAACTAAATTGCTTAGGAATGGTGAGAGCTCGAAAAAAAATTTAACTGGTCTGGAATCAGTGGAATAATGCCTATTAAAGGGATTAAAAGCTTGACCTGGTGGAGGTGGTGAAAGGTCCTCTTTAAAAATAAATTCTGCCTCCTTTTAGCCACCACTTGGTGAAGCTTAGTATTTAATGCATACTGTTAATAACCAGTATATAGAAGGCTTGTAAACTTCGAGTGGTGGCTGTTGAATTTTATCATTTAAAAGGGAGCCTGTCAAGTTATACATACAGTCTGAGAAGATATCAGACAGTTTTATGTGCCAAGATTCACTTGTGTTTTCTTGTTTCTATGTTTAGGAGCCATGTGGGTGGTCCTACTTAGTGACTGACCATTCTCTATTAAGTCATAACTAAAGGCCAATCACAGAATACCAGTGCATCTCAATAAATTAGATCATCATCAAAAAGTTATTTTTTTTTTAGTAATTCAATTGAATTCAAATTGAAACATATTGAGTCATTACAGAGTGAACTTTTTCAAGTGTTTATTTATGTTAATGTTGATGATTATGACTTACTGCCAAGGAAAACCCAAAAGTCATTATCTCAGAAAATTAGAATAATTAACCCAAAACACCTGCAAAGGCTTCCTAAGCGTTTAAAAAGGTCCCTTAGTCTGGTTCAGTAGGCGACACAATCATGGGGAAAACTGCTGACTTTACAGATGTCCAGAAGGCAGTCATTGACACACTCCACAAGGAGGGTAATTCTGATGATATTCAAATTTATTGAGATGCACTAGTACAACATACAAAGTTGAAGAGGGTCCAGGACATCTTTCTTGAAAGGAAACATTACTACAAGTGATGGGTATTAGATGTCTGGAGGCAACAAGTTCATGGTTGGCATAAGCCTCATGGGGTTTTTGTCTTCCTCTGTATCAACACTGTAGGGTTATAAAGTTGGACTTTACAAACCTGTGCCTTCTTCCATCCTCATCTACTAGGAGTAGAACCACCCACATCAGATCAGATCAGACAACCATGCTAAATGTGACAGGGTTCCTTTATCTATGAAGGGAACTTGGAATCCTGTATCAGAAAAACATAACTCTGAACTATCTTAATCAGAAGAATGTTGGACCTGGTGTTCAAAGGTATACAAAGCCTTGTTAGTTGACACTGCTCGCAACATGCTATGTAATACAACTTTCATATGAGAACGGCTCAAATAATGTTAAATGGGCGTTTCCGTCTAGCAATAAATCCCAGAGAAAACAGACGGTGAAATAAAGTACTGAAAATATACCAACAAAAGCTCTAATATTACTTAAGATACGACGGTCATTGAGAAAAATAAATATGTCTGCATTTTATAAATTCATTTTAAAGTCTGTCTCTACTACTTAATACCAAAATAAAAAAACAACTCTTACATCCTAAATATAAAAATATTTGAGTGCAGTGCCAGCGTACGTCTAAGATCTATCCTCACCCAGTTCTGCCTCAGGAACGCATTTCATATACGGGGAACAAGCTAAAATAAAATTCAATCCCCACTACCTTCTGCGGCAAAATAAAAATAAGCCAGTGTAAAAATCCAGAGGATCATTTTATCGTTGATTTTAAAAAGATGACATTTCATTTGGTTTAGTGCAAAGGACATTATAGTTTATTGCTTTACAATGCAACACATTGGTCGCAGTTGAATATTGCTCTACATACCAACTGCACTATCCCTTTAAATTTCCTAAACTTAGGCAAGGGATCCGCATTATTCAGTCCCAAAAGGATGTATGACAACAAACACGTGAATCTCAGACTTTCAGATCTGAAGGGATTAAAACTTGTTTCCTCTAGGTAATGAGATATTGGTGATGTTCTACTAGGAAAGATCACCCATATAAAGTGCAAGATCAGCTATAACAGACTAACCTGAAGACGACAAAACTGAAATGCATAAGTATCCTAAAGATTATGTTTGCAGGCAGAACTTAGATCAAAGGAATGGGGTGGAATGTGCTGGCACTGCAGTTTCTGGAAGGAGAATATTTGCCTTTAGAAAACATTTCATGGGAATGAAAAAGAAGTGATAAGGGGCTGACTGAACCCAAAGCAGGCAGAGCTACTTTGGTTTATACCCAAGATTTTTTCCCAATTTTACTTTTGCCAAGTACTACATATATACCTACGCTCAACTGCAGCACTTATATAAAGGACTGGGTTAGTGTAATTATCAAGGATCCTTACTAACTCAGAATGTATAAATCCCTGGACAGATCAGGAAATGAATGGAAGGAAGCAAGGTGAAATACTCCTTCAATTTACACAATGATCCTGTACTACCTGAAAGGCAAGCTGCCTCAGTAACATAATGGAATACCAATGGATGCAGACCATTTTCCGAAACAGTTTGGCTTTCAGCCACTTGGTCCTTTTGGGGAACCAAGTGAATGAATTCTAACCTAATAAATGCCAAAGGTCACCGTCTGGGTGGAGGTATAAAACAGACTGGTACAGCACTTGTAAAATAGTCTTTAGGAGGTTGGTTCTCAGAAAAATATCCAAACAGACAAACAAGATATTAAATACCAAAAGCAAATGACTATACAGCAGACACCATGAAAAATAAATACACAACGTAAATAAAAAGGAAGAGGTCACATCAATACTACACAACGTATTATAAAGTCAAATGAAGAAAATACAAAAACTGAAACAAAAAAAAAGTTGTAGCAAGTGTCCTCCGGGAACCCTGTAGTGCTTAAGGCCTATGAAGACCAAAGGTACTACTAAGCGATAGCTGGTACCTCTCAGTCTAAACATTAGGGGGCAAATGACGGAAAAGGAAGCCACTGGTACGGGAGGAGGTAGTGCCAAAAAATGATGGGGACAAAAATAAATGGCTTATATAAAACAGTGATTAACCAAAGGAAGCAGCACATTGAACAAAACATGGTTGGAGGTGATAAGATCCAAGTTCAGCCCAGGGCACACAAAGTTATTGTTTGTCAGAGCTAATGCACTGTATACTGGCCATAAAACACCACACGCTATAAAGCAGATACCTCAACTATGGTCCAAACCAAAATGCACAAAGTCTCTATTGCTATTGAGTAGGTCCTGGTGTCCAATGTAAGGGTTAAAAACCCAGCCATAGGAACAGAAGTGAGCAGATGCTGAGAGTGTAAAACATGGACATGTGACAACTTATGAACAACTTCTAGTACACAACTAAGATGTACATCATTATTAGGTAACTTTGTGCCCATTTTGTGTGAGTGTATTGACTTTATGTATACATGTACAGTATAAATATATGTATTTTGTACATTATGCTAATGGAAATGTAGGAATGGAATATATGTAAACGTGCATATTTCAGTTGGGTTATCCAAGTTCAGTAGATAGGAAACGTTGACTTGTGTACACATGGATGCTCAGTAGTCAAGTCTACATAAGCATACTTAACACTGAGAGGTGGACGCAGATACAGCCAAGATGAGCTGCTGGGCACACAAGAGTCTTGTAGCACAGCTACTTCTAGTAGAGGCTGGGCTGCTCTGGTAACAAAAAAATAAAAATAAAATAAAAAAAATCTCCCTCAGATATACTGAGGCAATGAAAGGAGTTCAGACATACTGGGTAAATGGGTTAGAAAAAAGGGTACAAGGACCCCAGATAATGAGAAATGAAACCCTATGTTGTCATAGACTTCCCTTCAAAGTGGGGTGCACACCTTGAAGGCTGAACGAGACAACCAGAGAGATGAACCCGTTTTTCAGTGTTGCAGAGATGCACATACAAATGTTAAAACTTAAAAAAAAAATAAAAATAAAATAATAAATTCTGCGGTCCAGTCTCAAAGTGAATTGTTTTCTCGCTCTTGGTTAAATTCCTCCCATCGGCTTTCATAGAACTTTTTCAGAACCAGTCCCGCCTTCCCTACTTCAGACTCGTCCTCATTAAACAGTTGGCAATTACTGAATACCAGTTCGGCATCTTCTGCAAACTCTTGGTAGCTGGAATATCTAGACACATGAAAAGAGAATACAGTGATGGTACATTCTATGCATTTCACATATAACCAAATATTCTGGAAGCAGCTTTAACAGGCTAGGTAATGAATAATTTCACATGACAACTTCATCTTTTCCAAAACTTTTTTTTTTTTTAATCTGCTAAGGGGCCAGCTTTAATGATAAGGCCTCTTATGACCTGTTGGAGTTGAAGTCACATGACCCCACCTTCTCTTCTTTGTCCGGGTCATTGATAATGTTATAGACATCCAACATGTGTGGATTTTTCTGCAAAATAAATTCCCCCAATGTACAACAAGTCATCGATGATGTGCCATACTTTGGGCTTAGTTACTAAATCACAGCTTCTGAGCTTGAGCCACTGTAGATATGATACATGCTCAATTAGCTGACAAGTGAGTTCACTACTTCCCTGCACATGCACTTGGAAAATCATGGGATTTGTAATTTTCAGGGCATGGTTGAAACAACTAACACATCTGGCCACAAGAAGCAGCAACTATTAAAACCAGTTAACTAGGTTTTTTTTTTTTTTGTTTTTTTTTGCAGCTCGAAAAACCCTTGGAGAATATACAAATATAATATCCTTTGTGCACTAGATATTTCATACTAACAAAAAGCATATGTCTTACTGTTATAAACACCAAGACATTGTTTGGAAGCCATTATTGATCCCATTAAAACCTAAAAATGCTGTGTCTAGTTGTGAATTTTCTATTTTTCATTTGTCCTCTCCACCTTCCAAAAGTCATGTATTTTATGTTTATCCGTTTACATAGTTGTTTGAGGGCTTGCTTCCTGCAGCACAAACTGTACTTCTTATTAGCAACATTTAGAGAGGACCTTTCATCCTTCATAAACTCCAACTTTTTTTTCTACTGCATGGTTCAAAAATGTCCGAACTAACAGTTATTTATTTTTATATGTGCTTTAAAGAAAATATCGAATGGGTGATTTAAATTTTTATTTTTTTTTTTAACTTTTACATCTATTTTTATTTCCCCTTGGGTGTTTGATTGCTCATGCAATACACTGCATTGTTGCTGTACTACAGTACATTGCACATCTACTGCATTACACCCTCCTAATACAAACTTCATAATGACAAGCCTTGGAACCTTTGCTAGGATGACAGCTGTCATCCTATCACATTGCCATCCCCTATGGCACTGCTGGAGGTGTGGCGATCCCTTACAAATTGGCAATGCCTATGTGCTGCAATAGCTTACACGTTGCAGTTGCAATTGACCACAGTATCTCAGCGGTTAACATTGGTGTAGTCACCATTTGTGGCTGTTAGCAGCAAGGGCCTGCTGTATAATTCAGTGAGCACCCACCATGTATGTATGGAGTAGATTCTTGACCCCTTGATACCTCCATCCAACATTATAATATACATGTAAGTAAAATTTTGGGAGGGAGACAATAAATAGGAAAGCCACTGCCCTAAATTACTATTAGTTATTGCAAACTTTTGGCTAGATGGCTTTGTTAAAACCCAAAATTTAGGAAAACCAGTGGTATTTTTTGACAAGGCTACTTGGGTGATCACTCTTGTATTACGGACTTACCGTCCATTTAGCAACTTGTTCCGCATAGTAGAAAAGTCCATAGGGTTTTTGATGATTTTCCTGTATCCAGGAACAAGGCGTGGATTCACAGGTTCTAGGAAGGGCCATGCGTCATCATGTGACTCCATCTCCATTAAGATTATTCTAAATTACAGAAAAACAATGATTAGACTTCTACTTGTTATCAACTACACTATTATCTACCCCTAGAAGCACTGATGCTGCACTCTTTACAAACAAAAGTTAATAGATTATGTTAATAGAGAAAGGAAGTCACCTGGCATTCAGAGCAACTGTAAGAGCCTTGGACACAGACACATCAAAAGGCACAAAATGGATTAAGGGCAGGACCACTGCTTTGTGCACAAAGGTATAGTCATTCTGGGGCAGGAAAGGGTCTTCTGCCAACTGTTACAAGTTAAAAGAATACAACTGTCTAAAATGACTTTGTATGCTTGTAACATTAACAGTGCCCTTCGCTGGAAATACACCCTAGTCCATACCCTGTAATACAGTTCCATACCATTATTCATCCTCCCTCAAATTTACAGTAGGTACTCTATAACCTGGTAGCTTGTGCTCTTTCTGTACGTATTGAATCCAGATTAAATGATCACATTAGCAAATAGTGAAAAATGATTCAGCACTCCAAGGGCGAACTGCTTTACAACATTCCAACCAAGTGTTGGCATTGTGAACATTGATCTTGTTCTGATGTCACTTCCAGAGACACCATGAAACTTTGCAGAAAGCAATATAACAGTAGATTTTTATATGCCACACTCTACAGCACTTGGAGGCACTACAAGAGTTTAATCTTTAAAATTAAGATAGTTTTTTGTTCCTAGACAATAGCAGATTTTAAAACTCATGGACACCTCATGAATGTGACCCTTCTAATGTGTCACACACACACACACAATAGGATGATATGATATGATATAGGGACAGAACACTATTCCATGCACCATAAAGATACAAAAAGTTGCTCTGTCTCTTACTCGCAGAACGTTAGGTCAGGGCACTGGCTTCGAGTTCCAATGCGTCTCCGTTTTGCTAGTGATGCTTCAGCTGGAGATTGTTGAGAGACTGCTGCTGGCTCTTTTCGACGTGACTGCTTCAAGGGACTATTATCTTGATATCGTTGCACACTTTTCTTAGCTCTTTTTGAAGAACCACCAGGTCGTAGATACTCACTTTCTCCTTGCTAAAGAAAAAAAATGTGAAATCTAATTACACAAAACTAGATACTAAAAGAAATCTGTTTCAATTTACAAGTAACACTGCAAATACTTGTGGTTGCTATTGGTAACAGACAGCAGATTTGTTTCACTATGCGGTCAGTCACATGACCTAACAGTTTAGCTCTAACTGTTATTGCAGCAGACATTTGGATTTAGGTTTCTATGCAGTTTAAGAAAATACAGTGGGGAAAAAAAAAGTATTTAGTCAGCCACCAATTGTGCAAGTTCTCCCAATTAAAAAGATGAGGCTGGCCTGTAATTGTCATCATAGGTAGACCTCAACTATGAGAGACAAAATGAGAAAACATATCTAGAAAATCACATTGTCTGATTTTGAAAGAATTTATTTGCAAATTATGGTGGAAAATAAGTATTTGGTCAATAACAAAAGTTCATTTCAATACTTTGTCAATTACAGGCCTCTCTCATCTTTTTAAGTGGGAGAACTTGCACAATTGGTGGCTGACTAAATACTTTTTTTTCCCCAATGTATGAAGTTAAAGGAAAATGTTTACACCACTGATTTTGGAGCAGATTTTGATGTGAATTCTGCCTCAAAATCAGCTACACATTCCAGCCAGTATCTGTATGCCGCTGTTTTCAATGGGAGAGACTGTGATGGCTGCTTCATTTCTCAAGATGCTGAAAGAGGGGGGAAAAAAAAAGCACCCTGTTCAATCTTGCCAGAGAACCTTTGGAACAAGACAACACCGGAATGGCCCCTGAGTCTAGGACCGATCAGTGAGTAAACCTGGGGAAAAAAGCCTAAACTCTCAGATTTCCACTGTGAGATGAGAGGAAGACCACCTTTTCACTTTCCACTGTGTGAACTGCCATTAAATCAGCAACTGATTTTGTAAAAAGTGGAGGTTCCCTAAATACACACACACATAAATAAGTCACTTACCAAAGATATACAGTTGGGGCAAAACCAGTCTCCTTCTGGAATCTCGGCGAGCCGAGGGCCGATGGCAATAAGTGTGGCAACCACGATCACAACTATCACAAAGCAGCAGGCTTTCATCATTGTCACCTTTTCGACAATAAATGCAAGTCTGTAAAAATAATGGCAGGACACATTAAACCATACAGTACACAGTAACTGATGTGCATGAAATAAAATCCACTAGTGTCTTACCACTTTATTAACAGAACGCTCCCAAGCTAAACACCTCTCAAACTGCTGCAGACATAGAGACAGCTGGGCTGAACTCCGGCATCGCTCCACTGTTTGGCGCCACAAACGCAGACGTGACGTAATACTGTACTGACTGCCATAAACAGAAAGAACAACATATAGTTTTCCTACAATGTTTATAGTTATATATAATGGACAAGGGAAAAGGAAAAAGTAAATTGCACAATATAGTGGGGATTATTGCCCTTACATTTCAGTGGTAGACGATGTCTCTGGGTCAGTGAAGACTATCTTCTCATGCTGCACCTCACTCAATATCCACAGTGGTTCCTTCAGGTACCTTCTTTCCACATTGTGCTCCAGTTCTAAAAGTCGCAGCACAGCTATGTCTAGCGGATTATCTGGTTCTCTGTGTGCTCGTCCCTCTTCTCTTTTCACTTTTGCAAAAATATCATCTGATGCTTCCATTTTGTGCTCAAAGTATTTTAGATCACTCCGAACAGAGTCTAAGCTAGGAGGGTTCCAGCCCTGAAAATTGTGTGAAAGCAGTGACAATTAGGTACATGCACTTAAAAGCGACCCTCAGGCTCTCATGCAAATTTCCCAAAAAAATTCATAATGCATAGTTAAAATACCTGTGTACATGTTTTTTACTCTTTCTGGCACGGCTCCTCTGAAATAGTCCCTTAGTTTGTCTAAAATGGCTACCAGCTTCTCAGACTACTCCACTCACACTGTAGTAGCCTGAAATACTGCCAACTGCTTTCAGCTGGTCAATCCAAGTGCAGGGGTGAATGTCTCAAGTCTTTTTAAAGCACAATGTGCATTTTACTGAAAAAACAGGGGACTGGGGATCCGAGGAAGTACATCAGAGATACTAAAAAGGAGAGCACTGATATATTTTTTTTTTTCTACATTTTGTATTCACTGTAAAATTGTTATTATGAACTGAAGGGTTGCTATAAAAAGTACCAAACACACCAAGGTCTCTACAAGTCGCTAGACATGTCAGACAATGCCATCAGATAATACCAGCATATAAAACAGAACAATGAGAGAATAAAATAAATGGTAAAAGTGACTGACCCGTAACTGCAAGTCTGATGCCATGACCCTTTGTTCTAGGTCTTCCACCCACTGTAAAACAGCAAGATCCACCTGAAATGTCCATTGCTCAACAGACCATTTGTTCAGCATCTCCTGACTTATAGGATGACCTTCAGGGGGTCTGAATTGAAAAAGTGCATCTAGGTACAATGAAATAAATTCAAAGTGATCATCACGTGTTCAGCCAGTTACACATTGATAAGGCATAGAACTGATTATTTACTACATTTTCCTCTTGCACTTTTAGTATATGGATTTAAAAACTAAACAAAAAGGCTCTTACCAGTAGCTGGCCGGGCGCACATTTCTTTGAGATGCACAAGATGCTTTGTAAGATGTTTGTGCAAGGATTTTTCACGGATACCTCGAGGGTGCAGAGCTTTTAGCAGCGACTCCAGCACAGCTGGGTCCTTTATCCACCACCATGCGTTTTTCATATCTGGAAATCCAGAAGAGAACATAAAAATGATTATTGCTGTCTGTCAAATATAATGTTATCAAATACTAAACACATATAAACCCCATACTGCAGGAGATCAGCCTTTCTAAAGAGACTAAAACCTGTCCATACACATAAGTGCGCAGAATTCAGAAACAGTTGACAATCTTGCACATGAAGGACCCTGATGGCAGAATCAGAAGAAAGCAAGACGTGATAAAGCACATACATGCTCATCCAGCAGTGTAAGACTAAATAAGCAGCTAAATAATGTGTATGCACAGATTAGAAGCGTTTTCTGTTGAACATAACCACTTAAATTCGTAGGCAATAAAAAGTTTAACATTTTTGCTAATATAAAAAGCTAAAAATTTAGTAGAGTTTTAAAGGTTTTCTTTAACCATTAGCTGTGACAGTCTTTAGTCTTGATCGGTTGCTAATGGATATGATCAGGAGTAATGAAACCTTCTATGGCCTGGGCCTTGTCAGAAACTTAGCCATGACCTCCTTATTTGTGGTCGGGTTGCCTTCTTGTGCATGCAGTGTCCCTGCTAAATAACCTGATAAGGAAATCATGGCTGGGTTTCTGACCAGACCATAGAAATTTCCTGCATTCATGGTTGTATGCACTGGCAACTGATGAAGACAAAAGACTGCCACCAATAAGATGGTTAGAGAAAATCTTTAAAACATTTTTAATTACTTATATTTGCAAACATGTTCAACTTTTTATTGTCTACAAATTTAAATATGGTTATGTCTCTGGGAAAACACCCTTTAAGATCTAGCAATTCTGAGAAAAAAAAAAAAAGTCTTGTATAGAACTGTTTCTATGCAATTTTCTAACTTAGGCTTATAAACAAAGCTAGCCCTTCTTCGCGAAGAGCAATTTTCAGTGAGTTAGGGGCAGCCTCAGAAAATACTAAATTTCCAGCAGTAACTCAGAGCTAGATTACAAATCACTCTCAGGTAATACAAAACTGTCTGTATCCAGCAGGCATACTTGCAAAAAAGCCATGGAAAATGGGATTTCTCTGCTTTCAAAGATAATTTGTTTAGCAAAGAAGAAATTATATTAAGGAATCACTTGAAGTACGCGTTACTTTCAGCTTTAGTAGTATGGATCTAACACATACGGACAAAATACTTACCTGTGACCACTTCTTGTCTGAACTAGTTCAATACACCATTACATAAAACATTATTTTAATCCAATAAATTTCCACGAGGGCAGCAGCACAGGCTCACTAAAACCAATAACGTACCTTCTGGTATAGGCCTTTCTATTAGCTGATTGTAGTACTTTTGCTCGATTTGTGTTAACAGTTTGCTGGATGGTCGCCCTCTTCTTTTCTCCAACGCTGAGCTGTGTGTGGTGGCATTGCTCATAGGCTTGTTACACACTTGGCAAATTGTAGACACAGATGGCAGCTGAGAACCAACAGACTGATGCTTTTCATCTGCCAATCCACTGACCTGTGTAATGTAAGAAGCTGGTATCAAAAGGTTTCATGCAAGACCGATGTCTCTACCGCATCAATAACACTAGAAGCATGCAATGAAAGTTCCTCACAAATGACAGCAAGCAAAGCTCTTGAAAAACATGAGAAACGGATACAGAAAGTATATTGGAAAATTATATAAAACATTTTATTACATGCTGAGTAACCTTTACTTGCTAAGAAAATAATACCCCTTTAGGCAATTATGTGGTATTACATGTGATACACCTCAGCTTCTGGTGCCAACAATGAAGGCTGCCTCTCTTTCCCAACATTCAGCCCAAATAGAATGCAAGCTGTGGTTTTTACCAAATGGCTTATAAAATAAATTCTGCCACAAAAATACTGTTAGAAAAACCCACAGCAATGTTCAAATACCTTTTCACAACCTTATGTAAACGTAAAGGGGGTTTCCAGGATTGTAACACTGATGATCTATTCTTCTGATATATAAAGATCAGACTGGTAAGAATCCAATACCAGAGACCCTCAACAATAAGCTGTATGAAGGGACTCCAGTGTTCAGGAGAGTGGTGTGGCCTCTTCACTGAATTCCAAGCGCAGCCCTTGTACATTGCCTGGGACAGAGCTGCAAATAGGCTACGGGATAGATAAATGTGTCTTTACTGGCCTGTGAAGTTGCTGCTTTGAGCAGTTGATCTATGGAGGTCCTGGGTATCAGCCTCCACAAGTGATGGAGGATAAGTGATCAATGTTTAACTCCTGGAAATCTACTTTAAAAGGAGTGTGCCAAGTTTTCAACTTACCACAAATAAGCTAGGGCCCACACTGATCATGACAATGAGTCTTCTGTATGAATGGAGCGCTGCCACTATTTACCTGTACAACTACGACTACTATAGAGATGCAGTGTGGAGATAAACGGGACACACATTCCCATGGTTGGAGAGGGCCTCAACAGTTTTACTAATGAGACGCTTATCGCCTATTCTTAGACTAGACAATTAATTGAAAACGCTTCAAGTTTTAATACTACTGCCACCAAGCAAAATTAGAGCTGCTTAAAGTATCTTTTTGCACTGTTTCAATATGTTCTGCTACATTATGACATATAGGAAATCTTCTGTTCCCAAGTACACCACTGAAGGTGATGCTGCAGCTACAGAAATATTCTACCTTCGCAATATCAACCTTCATCATTCTAAAATTACCTGTATTGGCTGTGCGGTTGCAGTGAGAGATGGAGAAAGCAAGGTGTTAGACTGAGATTTGGAATTTGGGGGATTTTCAGTGCAAGGAGTCCTAAGGAGTGAGTTGAACAACCTGTTATCCTTCTCATCTGTGTCAGTAGCCCCAGGACAGGGCCCAATGTCAAATGTAGATGTCCCCAGAGTATGAGGAGGACTATTCTCTGGCGTCAACACAGTGCTGTTCATGATAGAAGTTTGACAATGTGTCAGCCATGACAGCACTGTTGGCTGGCTTATGCCCTGTTGGCTTTCAGAAGGATTTGCCTGCAAAAGGCCATTCACTGGAGCTGGTTGAGACCCAGGACACTGACAGTATTTACAATACTCTGACTTTCGTGGTCGACCTCGAGAGCGATTAAGTGAACACAAATATTTGTCTTCTGTCCCTTCCTCCTCTTCCATCTTCACCCCAGAAAATTCCAACATTTCAGTTTGAGGAGTATCTGAAGTGTAACCTGGAAAAGAATATGGTTATATCAGTATCTGGTGGGACCTCTTCACTACCATAGTATAGTCTGTATAAGGACAGATGAAGTGGCAATCTGAAAAAGAACCGTAGAGAGCATCTGTCACCTCTCTTGCACTTGTTATTTCATGAAGAGTAAAATTATTTCCTGAAATACAATTCTGGAGCAGCTTTGACAAGGAGAGTATCCAACAATAACACCCAGTTGTCAAATAAATGAAAAATATACAGAAGTAATAACAGAGGAAAGAAACAATGCAGAGTTATTAGAAATCATGTTCCATGTTAATGGGGTATTTCATAATAAAGGGGGAGTTCCAACTCATTATTTAAAGAGTGGTGCTGAGGGGCCCATAAACATGAAAGATTTTACTCAAGTCTTCCAATGGTTTTCTATGTTTATGGCCACCCTTTAGGAGTACTACTAAATGATAAAATGAGTCATAACACTGATTTGAAGATAGGGGATAACTTCAGAGGGGATAACTGCAGATTGATGGGGGACTCCCACCTATTAAAAGAACCAGAGAGTTTTTTCCCGTTCTGAACGGAGCAGTGGTTGTGGCAGTGCACTGACAGTGTTTATAATGCTCTGACTTTCGTGGTCAACCTGTGAGCGATTAAGTGAACAGAAATATTTGTCTTGTCTTCTGTCTTTTCCCAACCTAGTGGATATGGGATAACTTGTTAAGCTAGTAATTCCCATTTAACATACGGTTTTATCATTTTGTTTTGTTTGTGAACTCACCAAAGTCAGTCAATCCTTCAACAAAGATGCCACCTATGTGTGGAAGCATCCAGTAGAATCTGCGGTACCTATCCTGACCCAGAGACATACACCGAAGCCTTTGAGAACAGCTAATGATTTTCTTTCTCAGAAACATCTGACGCTGTAAACCAAGACAACAAAATTGAAACATTGGGAATGATATACAAAAAAATAACATACATCTAAAAAAAGAACACTAAACCTAAAAATGTATGATAAAAGTTACGATAATTGTCTCCTTTTTCAGTCTGCAACATTTTCTCAATGTTCCTAAAAATGCTGCAGAGAACAGGGGAGAGCGTCCACCCAACATGTTTTATCACTACTGAGGCGTCCTTAGGGGCAACGGGGCTAAATGACGATCCATGTACAGGAGGCATAAGAAACCTCCACTGACCTGTCCAGAATCACAACTGAGGCAGCTATCCAATCAAGGAGGGCGGCTAACAACACCCATCCTCTGTCATAAGACAGACTTTTATTCTGTCCTACATAGTACAGAGTATTTCCATTCTCTAAGCCAATAGTTTGTCAGTTTCGCAAGCACTCTCACTACCTGAAGGTTAGCAGGGCGCAAGTGTACCATCTAGCTTGTGCATGTGCAGAAGTGCCAAAGCATCAACAATGTATATCTCCTGGGTAAGCAGAAGAGCACTCAATACTCTATTTACATGCCGCTCCCCGATGCTCAATAAAAAAAAAAACTTTAGTGTAATCTATGGTTCAGTACAGAAGCCTTGCTGTACAGCACACATTACACAATACAAACACTGCTGCATTGTATACAGAGAGGGGGGGAAAAAAAAAAAGCTCTAAAAGAACCCCGTTATAGTAGGAGGCGGCAGTGTGTCCTGAGCACATTGCTGTATCCCGAACAAGCAGCCACTTCAGAAGAGACAC
Organism: Leptodactylus fallax; assembly: GCA_947044405.1. Lineage (NCBI taxonomy): Eukaryota > Metazoa > Chordata > Amphibia > Anura > Leptodactylidae > Leptodactylus > Leptodactylus fallax. The sequence continues at coordinate 5,329,460 of CAMRHE010000029.1, read as the reverse complement.
ACAGAAGCTGGTGCCCGAGATTGAGGTTAGCCAAGAACCACTTGACTAAGAGTCTATTAGATGCACACAATCCAAAGGAAGACTAGAAAGCTTACTGGTAGCACAAAATCCCAAGAAACATCGACCCTAACGTCTGCTCAGGACACATTCAAAACTATTCATCACAATTTATGAGAATTCCATTTCTAGAGAAGGAACATTGGTCCAGGGATTTATGCAGATCACCATTTTTTCAATTAATATTTGGTAACTTTTCTGCCTCATAGCAGGTTTTTCCTTCATCTGGATCAACACAATAGTACTATAATTTGACTAAATGGACCTGTGGTGTTATTCATAAAGTATATTACCATGTACTGCTTATAAAATAGGAGACATTTCTGACAGGTTCCAATTACAATAGATTTAAAAAGGACAAAATATTGGGAATATTTTTTTTTTTAATCAAAAATACAATGTGTAAAAAACGCTCAGAATCTAATACGATTAGTAAGACACCAAATTGTTACCTATTTGCTTATAGCAGAGATTTAGTTTTCTAACTTACCTTAGTGAGCTTTTCTATCTGTCTTTCTAGATCCAAAGAATTCACATTTGACACTTGCTCCTGCAATATAGAGAACAGGAACTATCACTTTACATAAAATACATGCTATAATCTTACAAGACAATCTCAGAATCTAAGATGTGGAAACTTGTTCAATAGAAATCACTTAGGCTCTATGGCTCGACAAAGGCAAAGCCCACTTATGTTTTTCAGAGCAAATGCAGATTGGATACGCTTATTAAGAAGCAGTTTAATGCTCAGGGTCTTGGTTTTACCTCTTCATCGTCAGCAGGTTTCAATAAAGCAGATTCATCATCCACTGCATCCTCATTTTCTTCGTTATTGCGTGTACTGCGTCTTGTCCGACACTCCTCAGTACTGTTGACTTGAAGGTCTTGTCGTCCTGTCTTCTTTCCTAATGCAAACTTCAACCTGTAGGATATTTTGATACAAGATCAGTGGATAAAATCAAATTGTACTTTACAGTTTACTTTATGCTTTAAATTGTAAACCATTATGAAAGAAAGGATATCACTATAGGGCAGAAGTAAAGAGGAAGACCATGTTCAACTATAAAATGGCAGAAACCAGTGACTGAGCATGTGTGGCCCCTGTCAAACAGTTTTAATGGTGTCATAAATGTCATAACGTTCTTACTGGTAAGTTTGATTTCCATTAACATGCTTTATTATAATATATGTCTATGAGCAGGTGCACAATTTTACAAGTCTAAATGGAAGTAATTTAGCATGCTATCAACCATGAAAGAAAACAAACTAATAAGAAATAGAGAAAACACGAGAGTATTGGCGGAGTTACCTGCGAATTTTGCCCTCAATTATCCACTTGTTCTTTCTATAATTAGACATGTTCTCCAAAGTTTTATCAATTTCACTGCAGAAACAAGCAGACATTTCATGTTATGAGCAGGCATTGTAAATTGAATAAAAACGTTCAAGACATATGAATATTTTAAGCAGTAGATAATACAAGCAAACAGGAAATAATCATTCCCACACTGTTTAAAGGGGTTGTCAGGAATAAATTAAAAATTAAACACTAAACTAAACCCCCTTTCCCCGCATAACTTCTAATTTACTTAGTTGCGCAATAAGTCCACATAAGAAGGAGCTGGCGGGAAAGAAGAAACTGATCTCCAGGACACAGAAGACAGGTGAGTATGATGGGGTGGGCTGAGTTAGTTAGTTAGGTAAGTAGGGCTAGTAGTCCACGGGCTAGCTAGGGAAACAGGGAGGGGGAGGGAGATCATAGAAGTTGTAGGCTAAGACAGCAGGAAGCTACCCATGTAAACAAATACAGAAGATGCCAGGAGCTCCCAGGTAAGCTGAGAAATCAATCACTTATTAATCCCTTAATAGCACTAAAATAAATAAAAAAAAAAAAAAAAAAAAAGTGCTACTAAAAAACATTATAAAATAGTTTTTCCTCTCCATTACGGCAATTTTTATTTTGTATGGTGTCGTCGGGGGGTGGGGCTATAACCTTTAATAACAGAGTTTTATTGCAGTATTTTATTTTTTTTATTATTTTATTTACTTTTTTTTTAACTTTTCTATTCATTTTTTTTTACATTGTGTCCCCATAAGGTCATAATAGACCTTTGGGACATCTGACCACTGTTTTTTTTTTGTTTTGTTTTTTTTTATGGGGGAGGCTGACATACCCTGTAGAAATTCTGCAAAGAACAAAGGGGTTAATCTCCTCCTGAAAACTAATAAAGGGTCGATGCTTAATATTTTCCCCACCTTTAGCCAGTTGCCGTACAGCCAGATACAGAACAGCAAGGAGAAGGGGGGGGGGGGGGGGGCAGAGCTCTGCAGGACATTTATTTAATTTTTTTTTTATATATATATATATATATATATATATATATATATATATATATATATTTCTTGGTTTTTAATGTAATAAGAAATGAAAATAAAAAAGGAAAGGAGAAGATGACTGGATGAAGACCTATTTTTAATTTTTATTTCTGCATTTTTATCTTCATGTTCCTTTAAAAATGAGAACTGTACAATTCTAGAATCAAAATCTCACCTGATAATCAGAGTACTGGCATTGAGCTCATCTTTGAGAAAGGCGAGCACAGCTGCTTTGATGTGGGGTGGTTGCGCTTGAAATGGATGAGCGCGGAGGCTTTCACAGAGCTCAATGTCACCACCATATGCCTCCAGAAAGATACGGAGTATTTCAGACACATTTTCCCTGGTTAAATTGACTTCAGAAACTTTTTCTCCTAGGATTTTCAGAGACTGTAGGTAAACAAAAAGACAAAATGATTTTGTGAAGCACTTCAGCTATGTAAACCATATAAATTATTAAAAATGGAGCACAGATTTCTAAATCCATTTGGTTACCTGGCAGTACGATGGAAGCCCAGGGTCAAATAATGCAACCTTCAACAGTTTCACCAGCAAGTCTTGTACTTCCCCTAAACTGTCACCCACATTGAAGAGTCCTTCCTGCAGAGTGAAGAGGCTGGGTACATCCTTAGTTTCATCCAATCCGAACACTTTTCCATAAGACTGTAGAAACTCTACAGTCATTAAGCACTGTTGGAAGGCACTACCAGGCAAAACTACTCCTGGGACACGTGAAAAGTCTGGTAATGGCTGAAACGAAAACAGAGGTCAATAAGCATTATGAATGTTTCACAACTTCCCCCAACTTCAGAGGGGTGCTACAAGGCTTTTATAATCTCATCCTGTGGATGTGCCATAAATGTCTTCAGTCAGTCACTTTCTTGACAACAGGGGATAATCCCCTGCCCATAGCCACTACGAAGGAGATGTGGCTACACAGCTCTCCATTTACTTCTATAGGCGTTCTGAAAACATCTGAGAATGTGTTTTTGGCTGTTTTCAAACTCCCATACAAGTAAATGGGGAGAGATGCTCTGTAGAACTAGATGTGGGATCCCTCATCTAGAAGACATTATGGCATATCCTGTGGAATTAGTAATAAAGGCCAGGCTTGTTAATATGGGTATGTTGCCTGACAAACCTTTGTAAAAAGAATATAGTCGTTTGGGACAATGCTGAAAGCTCATGTATTAAACTTCTAATTTGACAACTAACATGCAAAACCGCTCTCCAAAAAGTTTTTTAGACTGACTCAAATTGCAACTAAGCAAACAGAATCTATCAGGAAACCTCTTTACTTTTAGGAACTAAGTCTATTTTTTAATGACTGCAAAACTGTGAAAAGGCCTTTATAGCTGTTCTAGGAGAGTTACGCACCTGATGATCCGGCAAACACATATCTTCAGTGGGTTTCTTCATCTCCTCCAACATAAACTGCTGGCGCTTGCGTTCTTCCAGCCGCCGCTGTTGTGCAAGCTGCTTCCTGTCTGGTTTTGGAGCAGGAGGGGGAGGTGCTACTTTTTCCTTCAGTTTTCTCCTTACTTTTTTCTTAACTTCCATCTGCTGAGCTTCTTTTATCTTTTTCTCCCTTTCCTTTTCTTCTTTTTCCTTCTCTTTCTTTTCTCTTAGCTGTCAATGACATCAATGAAGCATGGATTACTCGCAGAAAAGATGAAGTAAACCACAATGAATATATTGGCAAAAAACTTGCAATTTATTGTGGTCACTACAAAATCTATACTCCAAACCAAAGAATGTGTTTATTTAATGAGGATACTTGAAGTATAAAAAACACTTACTTTTAGTTTCTTTGCTGCTTCTTGTTTTGCTTCTTGACTTCTGGCCTTAAATATAAAAGTAGACATTTTATCAAATAAGATGATAAGAAAAGGAGTTATGAGTACAGATTTAGTACGCTCTAAGAGCAGGGCATCTGTTTGTATCTTACAATTTGGTCTATCTACATACAATGAGTACCTTCACTTACCTTTCCTCTTGGCCCAAGGTACCTCAAGATAAGTGGTGACCAAAAAACTTGGATGCATGGTAAGTACACTAAAGACTAAAGCTGTATTTTTTTTCTTATTGAAAGCTGCTCATCTTGTGCCACTTATCTCAGGATATCTCAAGCTAACAGAAAAGGCAAGGAAGGACAGATCTGTACCCCTACTTGAAGTAAATTTTATATAGCTGTATAAAAGCAGTAAAACTGAAGGTCACCAAATTAGGTAAATTTATAACATTTATTGCCCAGTAAATTATATAAAATTGCACAGTACACAGAGACTACTTGGCAGGGGCAATGTACCAAATTTTAATATACAACCCAATTTATGAAGCATATTTTAGGAAGAAGTTGTTGTATCATGTCATGCAAGAGAAGTGAGGGACACTTCAAGGTTCAGTAGCAGCTATCTATCTATCTATCTATCTATCTATCATACACGGTTTATTTTAATTCAACCAGCTCCCCAAAACCTGAATAATAGCTTCAAAAGTTTAATCGTATTGAAATTGAAATTCATGTTTAACTTATTTCATCTAAACACTCACCTTCCGTCTCATTTTCTTTCTTAGCTTACTCAACTGCACCTTTTCAACATCACTAAGGATATCTACATGGAAGACAGAAAGAAAATGAAATAAAATTAAACAAATGTGATACACAGAAAGGGGTATATTTAATAATACTGTCTAATAAGCAGCATAAAAACAGACTAGACAACTTTAAAATGCGGCCAATTTATCACAGCGGATGATGCATCTTTAGACACCCAATGCCACATTTTAAGTCACAAACACTTGACAGACAAAGCACAAAAAATGTCTAAAGCAATAAACGTGATGTAAGGCATATACAATAGAGGCATGTACACCAATTTTTTTCAAAAATTCCAACAGAGTTGGACTAGTAAATCTGCCCAAAAGTGATTTACAATTTTCTGTATGTTCTGTATCCTTGGATAAAATATATATCAGAGTTCAGGAACCTTCGGCACTCCAGCTGCTGTGAAACCAACTCCCCGCATGCTCCATTCACTTCTAAAGGAGTTCCAAGAACAACAGACCAATATACATATGCTGGGAGTTGTAGTTTCGCAACAGCTGGAGTGCCGAATGTTGCCTATTTATGATATATAATTGCATGTATATGTATAATTTTTATAACCTAAGGGATCCATACCTTGATTTTCTAGCTTCCTCAAAAGTTTAGCATCAGGTTTGCTCAACAGGTCAATCATCTTCACTTTTGGAGGACGACCTCTTCCTCGCTTCACCTTATTTTCCTTTGCTTTAGCCTTTTCCATATTACGAGGACGCCCCCTCTTCCCTGTGATGGCCAATATGCGGGAGGGAATTTCCTCAGAGTTCAGCAGTACCCACTTTGTGCCCTACAGTTCAAAATACAAGCCACTCTAATTGTGCAAATAGCAATGCTTTTTCTATTAAGGTGGTTGTGCCAATCAGATATAACATATCACAGAAGTATGACTGGAGAATAAGGGTTACATGTGATCCTAGTCATTTCCAAAAATTGTCTCTAAAAATTTTGTGCAGGCATACTACGGAAATACACAACAGGACAGTTACCAAGGCCACTGTCTGATGCCCAATTGGTATCTCGCAAGGGTACTATTCTTATTACTGGGACACACACAAAATACTCACTAGGCACTAGACAGAGGCTTCCCCAGAATGTAACAGTGTCTCTCCACACTCAATATCTGAACAGGTGGGACATTAAAGATGCACAAGCCTTTAACAGGTAGCAAAACAAGGACGGTCGCTGAATGAGGAAATTAACAGGAGCCAAGCACCCATTCCTTTCATTGGAGAGTGAAACACAGGCAGCAGCCCACAGTTGTTTTGGAATGGTTCTTTAAAAGTATCTAGCTTAATGCCAACTTTTACAACAAGGTCAACAGCTAGACCATTACTTCTTGTGACATGCATGATGCATACAAGATATTAAATCATGCTGAAGCAGCTGAAACAACTGTTAGCACAAATGGTTGCTTTATTTGATGTAGATAAGTTACTCTACTTGTCCAATGCAATCTTGCAGTGTAACAGTGTAAACAGGCGCACCTCTGGAGTGTGTCGCTCCTCATAGAAGTCCCCAACTGGCATTCTTGGACTAAAGCTGAAGTGTTCTCTTCTGACGTGAGGACCGGCATATTTAGAGAGATACTAGACAAAAGAACAAAGATGATGAGAAATGCTTGACATAACATATTCCAATGAATGAGAAATACGATGTAACCAACACCCACAAGATATAATGCCTTTAGAGAAACTGGGACTTTCTATAAAAAATATTTACAAGATTAAAAAGAATCCCTGAATACGTATCGTGATAGAAGAACCCTCTTCTGATAAAATCAGTGTTACCTTAATAACCTCAGGGAACTGCTTCATTCTTTTCCCACAGGGAGCATAGTACCAGGTCTCTCCTTGCCACCGGTGACTGCCTTTCTTTATCCTAACTTCACGTTTCCACCTGCAAAACCAAGGACACGCTGTGATCAATAGGGGCAGCTACACAACCCGTGCTGCTTACAGACTATGGACTTTTTTTTTCCACACTTCTAACCATGAAATGTGACTTACCCGTGGAGGAGAGGGTAACGCACTTCTTCTGGAGTAGCTATCCTTCTCCGTACTGTGGCACCTGCCGGATAAAAGCATTTTGGATCTGAACACCTTAATGTCATCAGTCACAAACATGGAAAGTTTATGGAAGTACTGGAAATAAAGTTGTGATCATGGCGGCAGATATTTTCTATGGCTTTCCAATCGCTACGCTTCCTTTACCCTGAACTGGCTGATAACTGCTAATAAAAAGGACCGAATTTTACTGTACATAGAAGCTGCATGTATAACATCACAAATGATATAAAAAGGGTTCTCCAGGGAGTGTTTCAACACTTACTTCCTCTGTGGTTCTATTTCCCCCAGGGTCAGGTGATTGGGGATGGGGACGGTTTCCTGTTTCTCTCTGCTTCCTCTCCTGTGTTCACTGCGAGTTACCTGTACTATGGGGGCTGGCTCTACTATTACATAAATGTCTTCAGCCAGTCCCCCTATAGTACAGGTAACTAGCACTGAGGCGAGGACGGAGTCGAACGATACTAAGTACTCTGTCTGACCACTTGACCCAGGTTCATCACAAGTAAAATCACACGGGAAGTAAAGATAGCAACACTCCCTAGAGGACCCCTTTAACTTTTCATTACTGTGTTAATATAGTGAAGTATGACAAAGCATTTCACTTCTTCAGCAAGAAACATTTTCAGCTGTGGGTGTATACATCATGACATCCTGGCACAAAGTAAAACTAATAGGTGGTATTGATGGTTTAAAGATACACCAGATTTATCATTCCGCATCAGCCACTGTAAAAAATCTGGTGCATTTTAAGACCGTCTAGTCTAAGTGTGCCCTACATGTACAGATACACGGAAAGCTTTCATCAATGAAGCCAAGAAGTCTATTCCAAATGGCTAGGGCTAATAACCCATTTCATTGCCAAGGACTAATGTAATACATCATAACTTAAACCACCGGTTTCTGCTAGTATATAAGGGCCCAGGATGCATGCCTTCAAATGATACCAGGTAAAACTTGTTGCTTAGCCCTCACTTGAAGTCAGGGAGAAAGACAGAAAGTTGGAGTAAGTGAGTGAGTGAGTGTGAAGGGTGTAAGGTGGACGCTGCAATTGACATTAGGAAGATAGATCACAACCTGCTAGGGTAGTTGAGCACTGCTCTATGTTATCGCCCAGTCTACCAATCATGAAGGGTCTGTGCTCTCCAAGCGAAGAGAACCACACAAGACCAACACTCAACTCTTCCGCCCATTTTCCTTCTTAGGCAATTTAGCAAAAGTTTTAACAAAACGCAAAGTGCCAAATGGCATTTTTGCAATGTGCCAGGAGTTCACTTTTAGAAAATATACGGGTATATGAATTTATTTTCAGGTTTTCTCAAAAATGTGAAAGTTTTCCTGGCAGTGAAAGGGTTAAACGCACAATGGTAGAGCCAAGTGGTAGACCTAAGACGACACTCACAACAACAATAAAGATCAAATGATCTACTACACCCACTCAGCAGGATCAAAATATTCTATACTACATGGCCGGCCACAATATTACGATGAGTCACTAAGGCATCATTCACACATGGGCATGTAACTTAGGACTTACCTTTTACTTCCCCAGGCTCCAGTTCTTCCTCTTCAGGGTCAGGGACAGTACTTGCTTCGGGGGTTGTGTTATTGGTGTAAATTTCAGTCAGTGAGCTGCTCTCTACTACAGCACCAGGTTCTTCTGCTTTACTACTTTCTGGACTTTTTTCCATTTCACACCCATCATCTGTAAACATATCTATGCTCAGCATGCAAATATACAATGGAAAGGAAAAAGCCTAAATGCGAATGAGCACCTTTCAACACCATTTTAATTTTCATTTAAATTTCGGCCGTCTGCACCTGACCGTAGGGGAAACGCAGCAGCTTTGTTACTGGATTCAATGTGAGCATTTTTCTTTTTATGTCCATACAAAATCAAAGTCTATTACATTTAAAGGGAAATTTCTACCATAAACGTCTGATATAGATGCAAGTCCCAGAGGCGAGATGAATGTCTATCCACAAACAGGGGGTCTCTGACCCACTGCAACCAGGCTCGCAGAGATGGTGGGGGCTACGGAAACAACCAAATTTGCTTAGCGAAGCAGTTTCCATTATCCGGCCAACCTCTGCATGCCATAATGAAGCAGGACATGGTTGAGGGGAGACTGTACAGGTTTGTTCTATCATTTATTTTACTTTCTATACACAATCCCTAGGATGGTTTCATACAATATATTAGCAAATAAAAAAATCATCATTATTATTAAAGGGAAAGTTCACCTTTAAACATCTCTTCTTATAGACACAAAATACAACAGATAATTTATTTAAAAAATGGTTGAAAAGTTTTTCATTCTGGTGAATATAACGTATCACCCCCTGGGACACAATAGGTCTGTGTCCATGAATCACTCGTGTGTGAATAAGGCCTGAAACTAATGCACATGATATTTGCAGGTAAACTTTACCTTTAAGTCTGCAACCTCTGGTTCATATTTAGCTAGTAAACTGCCATCAGCGACCAACAGTGTACCTGTATATTGTGCTAAGGACAACAAATTAGATGCTTCCTAAAGCTACAGAAAGTCCCTACATGATAAATAAAAGAGATGCCTATGGGCATAAAAAGACGACGCGGCAATACCCATTACACTTTTTGCCACTGTGAGGCAGTCATGAGAGCAGGTAAAAGATACATCTTTGACAAAATGAAAAAAAAAAAAATTTCCATTCAAGTTTTAACAAATCTTGAGAAATTCTTAAACTGTAACAAGGTGTGCTAGAAGATGGCGCATTTTAACCGCATTTTCACTGCTGAGAGTTGGAGATTTGTATAAGTATTACCAATGACAAACAATAATAATATCTTATTATATTATCTAATATATATATTCTCAAATACGTATCTTGACAACTACTCACGCACAAGAAACAATGAACAGTAGTAAGCCTGAGACTTTTGCACAAAAAGATTTTAAGAGCTGCTGCATTCTATAGTTAACGTGACCAGCTAGGACTCCAAAACCCCTGTACACTTCACTTTATCCTGCATTTTCTTTATACAATTGTTCTTCAGACAGAACTCCTGATATGTAAATTTAAGCTGTTTACTGACACCTCTGGCAGTTGCTTATCTCCATTGAGAACAATGGATCAGGAATGCAAAAATCCACAGGGGTGGAAAAGTCAGATCACCTCTATACACATTAGACATTTATCTGGTCTTGTTGAAATCTGCAGGTTTGGCCAATATTCATCTCAAGTGTATGGCCACCTTCAGCTTCTACCTTATCCTGCATATTCTATATACAATTGTTCTTCAAATAGAACTTGCTGAAATATTTCCGAATATACTGATAGAATACTATGGCAAACAGTACAACGCAGTAAAATATGTGAACCTGTTAAAGGCAATGTCTAGTAACTACCTTGTACTCCAGAGTCTCCTAGCTCAGGAGATGCCGACACTGAACGAGATAAACAAGACTTCTTGGCTTCTTCAACCACAGGATAGAAGGCAATATCTGACTGTGATTGACAGCCCAAATCTTGAGAGTCATCCAAAGCAATCTCATCATTTTGTTGCGTTTCGACTTCAGTTTCCTCCACATCATTTATCATGCTGCTGACTGATTCTATTAAATACATATATGTGTGTATCAGTGAAAGAAGACAAATATAATATGAGGCAGAGATATACAATTGCACATGTTAACCCTTCGACAGAGGCAAAAAATGTTGCATGGGATAGACAAAACAAAACTTCAAATGACTGTCTCCCCCCTATCTTCCCAATGGATAATGGTTTTGATTTGTTAACTACACTGCTGGTGGTCTTTCCCTGACTTCAACCCACTTTCCATACTAATGCAAACCAGTTTGCCTTCACAGCTAGTCAGTTGTTCCATAGCAATGGAAAGGCTAATGCATTAGGCATATCAACAGCGAATGCTAAATTAAGTGTGGGTGGGGGGAGGGGTTCCACAAAAAACAAAGAAAAGAAAATTAATTGCAAACTGCATGGAAATACGTGAGGATATGAATATTTGATAGTTTTGTAAACAGGAAATATTTTCTTAATTTTAGAAACTGTTTAAAGGGATATCTGCTTTATAGAGGTCATTTTACAGCACATTAATGTAACCGCGGATTCTGAAGGAAAAAAGTGCTGTCTTTTCCACTGTGTTCAATAGGAGTGGCAGAAATCTAAATTTCTTTAAGAGAACAAAGTGGCAATACGGACTGACTGCATGGCCTCTCAGCAGCTGGCATACACAAGGTCAGCATATTTCAGGTAGAAATTCATAGGGTCATCCAACATAACCCCTTTAAAGAGTAATTCAAACCTAAACCATGTAATACCTATACAATTGTCCCCATGGAAATGGCTAATAAATGCCTATGGCACTAATGGTAACAGGCAAGTGCTGCTGTCTTACTGTGAAAACGCCTACAAATCGCCAATAAGATACAAGGTGTTTCTGCTATACTGTATTCCACTGTCTTAAACAACACCGCTATGCATGGGTTTTGCCAATGTATACAACTATCTCCAGTAGTCCCATAATGAAGAATAAAGCAGCAGCACATCTGTGGCACCAGCATTCACTGCATTCAGATGATTTTCATGATGGGTGGGGGTCCCAGCAGGGAGCCCACCACTGTACTACAATGGATAGGGGATACGTGATAATCATGGACAAACTCTTTACATAATCGGTAGGTCTGCCAGTTAAACTATCCTTCCAACCTGCTGCCTGACACAGACCATGGCCAGAAAGGAAAAAGTAGATGCATAAGTAATACAGCATATGCCAATATATCACTTTCAAGAGTGGAATTTCTGCACATAGGGTAACTTACCACCACTAGCTTCATTTTCAGAGGTATCCATGGTGGTTTCAGAGTGGAGAATATGGCAATCTTCAAGTCTTGCTGGAATCGGAGATGGGACATTAAAACTAGTGACATCAGGAGCAGGAAATAGGCTAGAAGCAGTAGGGCTAAGTTGTTCGAATGACATGTCTGGCCCATTGTGCTCAGGTATTCTATGACCTATATTGTGATCATAGCAAAAACACAAGTGTTAGTGCAGTTTATCATCTATAACAAATCTATTGATGTGAGTCCCATTAATAAGGACCACAGCAAGTAACTGGTCAATAGTGACAGCTAAACAGCCAAATACTGTCATAACCAACCAGTACATGAAACCAATGTAACTGTTAGATGTATCTTTATGAAGTATATACAGTTATATACTGTTACTGTAAGTGTCCTTTTTGCACATGCTAATCCAGTGTTGCTCAATGTACCTGAAGTTGCTCCAATTGAACTAAGCAACAGTGCCACTATAATTCATGGTTGTGTCTGGTATTGCAGATCATCCAATTTGCTTGAACGGGATTGAGCTGCAGTACCAGGAACATCCCACAGAGGAGCTGTCTTGTAAACTCCTTAGGAATGACCACCTGATCACTAGACATACTAAATGCTCATAATATAGGAGAAGAAAAAAAAAAAAAAGAAAAGATTACACAACTCAGATGGTAAAGCATGCAAACAGAGAACCTGTACTAGTTGTTAAACTATAATATATGATAATCATACAATAACCACATATTACAGTTAAGAGTAAGGCAATGCTAAGGTTGGGAGGAGACTTGGCGACCACGCTGCTGAATTTATGTCAGGGAAATTCAGCAGCATATTTTCCTGAAAGCAGTCACAGCATCAGGCGAATTCTGCTGTAAAACATCTGCAGGAATCCTTGAGGGTCTACAGCACCTTTCAACCTTAGAACTGCAAAGGATGAAAGCTGATGGTAAAAAAAAAGTGAACCAATTATTGAGAAGCTGCAGGTTTAAAACTCACAGCGCAGGTCACCTTGCACAGCAGATGGATGGGGATTTAGTGGAACCTCAAGCACTATGCTGCTACTGTACATCATAGGAAAGTATGCAGGCTATGCTGCCAAAAATACACCTGGTGTGTTCCCAGCCTAAAAGTCCTGGTCAGGAGTGTTGCAGCCATTTGGCGTGATCAGATTATTGCTCACATGGACAGCTAGATAAACCTTAAACATGCAACTCATTATAACCCAGCTTCTACAACACCTTTAAGTAGAACTAGAGTATCTGGTATAGAAATTTGCAGTACATAGCATCCCCCACCCAGCTTGATTCATTTGAGCAGAAATTCCCAGCATAGCCAGTTGCAGCATCATAAGCAGAATACAGGGAGATATAATGCTACAGCAGCCCTGATTACCATTTATCCTCCCAAATATCGAATCTCAGACTGTAAAGTTATGGCATGCCCTACCGATATGCCATCATTTTATACGATGAGAAAGAACTTTAAGGACAGCCAATACACACCTGTTTGAACATCAGAGGACTCAGCAACTTCTGGCGATGTTTTGTCATATTCCAATACTTTTGCAGCATTTGATTCTATTCCCTGCTGTTTTTCCTGGCATTGAGAGGTAACAGAGACACCTTGTATGCTAGGTATTGGTGATGCCGGAGCTGGATGAGAAGTCTCAGAAAAGTAAAGTGTCTCATTTACTGCAGCTGCCACTTTAACATTAGAATTACTAAAGTTACACAAGTCCTGACCACTGATTGTGAGAGATGCTGGATGACTGGAAGCAGTGTTTTCCCAGGCGTCCTGCGAGTTTCCTTTACAAAATGGGCTATTTGTCATAGGAGATACTGAACCATTGACTTGATGTGGGCTTGGCCCATTGCTATCAATCACAATAGTAGACTTGGGATATTTCCAGAGGTAGTCAAAGTTATTGGATGCAGGGCGACTGGTAGTACTGGCATCTGATGCATACGTCCCATGAGGATTGGTTGGTATGGAGGGGGAGATCAGGCCATTCACCGGCATGTCGCAATTCAGACCTAAATAGGACATATGTTAATATAAATTTATTATGACAAATTGATAAACTAAGAACAAACCAATAGTTTAAAATAGGTGTCAATGAATAATACAAATTAGCAGCACAGACTTTTATTTTACTTTCCACGGATGTAGTAAAATTTTGTTTAGCAATAAAAGTGTAGCAAAATTTGTTACAGTCTTCCCACAATCCTGTGGGGACAGCTGCTGAGGTATGTTCACACAGGTTTTTGCAAGCAGAAAGATATCCGCTTCAGTAATTATGAAACACTTTTTGACACTTTTTTTTTATACTCCAGCACACATTATGGACCTGAAAAAATATGCTTCAAAACCGCTAGCAGTTTTGGATGCAATTTTTGCAAAACACCGCCTACCTCCCATTGATTTCAATTGGTTTTAAAAGGCAGAATCCACCTGAGGCTAAGGCTCCATGTATCAGCCTGTAGCAAAAAAGTGCTGCAGGAAAAACTGCGGCTACAAAGCGTTGCAGTTTTTTCCCGCAGGGCTTTTCACAGAGGTTTCCTCTGCGGACTTTCTGCTTCCATTATATCTATAGGGAAAACGCCAACGTTTCTGTAGATATAATTGACATGTTGCGATTTCCAAAACCGCAACGGTTTTCAAAATTGCAGCTTCTCCGCTGCAGGTATTTTTCTGGCCTGTCACTTCTTTTTTTCCTTTTAGCGGAAAAATTAGCTAGAGGAAAAAAAACTGCTACTGACTCCCATTGAAATGAATGGGAGGCATTTTTTGAGGAAGATTTTGAGGCGGATTCTGTGTGAACTCACATATATATATATATATATATATGTGTGTGCGCACATAAATCTATATATGTAGGTGTGTGTATATGTTTAGAAAACATAATGCCTGAAAACTCAGGACTTTGTTCACCTTTTGCTTGTTGAGGAAATATTACAAGAGAATTATTTGTGTAAACCGGTTCCACCAATTGAGGCAGCTGTTTCAGTCCTGAGGCGCTAGATAAAGGAGGCTGGCCAGTGCTTCCAAAGTGATTGTTTGTCTCCATGTCTACACAGCAAAAATAAATAAATGACATCATGACATAAAAAGTGGAGTCAACTAATAATTTGTAAATGAGTCATATTCTTCATATCATTCATCAATAACCGATCATTTCCATAAATGTAACAATTATTTGGAGTAAAATGAATGAACTGCTGTGAAATGATGTTAAAGGGGTTCTCCACTTTAAACAGTCCATACTTGTTAGAAGAGTCCATGACAATAGGCCGATCACAAGGTATCCCCCCTGGAGGAACCCCGCTGTCCGTTATCTATGAGGAAACCCGGCAATATGGATACAATGCTTTGTCAGGGTGCTAGCTGATTTTTTTCACACTGACCTATTTATCTCTATGGCCCCAAACACACACCTGTATATTATCACGGACTTGTGTATGCGACATACCTGTCAGTTTTGTAGCCCAGACTCACCAGATAAAGTAAACGGATCCATGGAGGCACACGGATGTCATCCCTGTGTTGTCAATTCGCTATCACCATAGACCGGGAACAAGCACATGGTTATGTGCATGTAGCCTAATATTGAACTACCCTACTGTGTCACCACATAGGAAAACAAAGGGTCACAGAGTGACCATTCAAATCAATGTCTGGGCAGTACAGGACAGGAGTGGGGGATGCAACTTGTAACTGCACTCCACCTTAGCCAAGAGATGATCCTGAACAAAGGATCCACACCCCCACCCGATTAACTCTCAATTACCTATCTGGGTATAACTAATAAGTTTTCTAAACTGTACACCTCCAGAAGCTCCTAAAATTACTACATTAAACAGCATGTACAGGAGTCCATTGCCAACAGACAGAGATTTGTCGTTCTGACCATAAAATGGGCAAAACAAAAATGAAAGATCAAGCGCTGGTCACTTGACAATGCTAAAAAGTACAAAACAGTTGATTCCAACATGTTCCATGTTTACAGTGGTTGTCACAAGGAGATGGGACAATGCCCACAGACAAGGAGGATACTGCCTGATTCAGCAGATAGCAGAACAACTATCTAATGAGGACAAAACAGACATAATAAGTCAGTGCTTGTGGTGAACATTATAAAGAATTGTACATGCCAGTCACCAGAGTGATCACTCACAGTATTGGACATAGGGTTGTGCAATACATAGATTATCAGCTCATTCTGAGCTATAAGAAGTGTGCTACACATTTAAGGGGGTACTACAGTTTACATTTTAATCTATTTTGCTATACTTTCTGTATCAGTTTTTCATTGTTTTCAAGACCCTTGATTGAAGTTAGTCAATAATAAGAATCACTTATGCTAGGTTCGCACCGAGCATAAGACACATGCCTCTATATAGACAGTCAGTTTTTTACCCATAAAAAATTGATGCCCAACATACAAAAGCATAATGGTTAGAGTAAGACATTTTACAAGGATGTGTAAACTTTTGCAACCTACAAACAAAAGGCAAGCAAAGTCGGCCGACACTTAAAATAATGGCCAGCCTACAGCCATTCCTAATAAACTCCCCACAGGAATGCATGTTCCATTCAACATGCTTATTCCAAACATTTCATACGCCTTAGATGGTTGGCAAGTCTCACTAAAAGTGGCCAACACAAGTCTAAAGTGCGTAGCCACCTTTAACATGATTATAGGATGAAGGCCACACACACTGATGCTCTATATCCATGCAGATACATAAGCCTGACAAGGAGCTGTACACATAAAGCTGTATTTTATTTTGTTTGTTTTTCTTAGACTATTTGTAAAACGTCTTCATTTATTGTTTTTATGTACACGAGGAATAGAAACAGAGCAAATGCAAAGTAATACAAGTTAAAGTGGTGTACGAAGTCAGCACCTGTGCATACAGCTATTAATATTACTTGATCGTGGGATTTTTTACTTTTTTTTGTTAGTTCTAACTTGTATACAGGCATGTCCATAAGGATAGATAAAACCGCCATCTCTGATGGAACTGAATGTCATTATAGACCATGTTAATATGCAGGTCAATAGGATTAATAGTTTCAGTGTGGGTTTAACTACAAATGACAAAGTACCTTTTGTGTGTATATTTGGTTTTGTGTGTATATTGGGTTAGTAGATAAACATGTTAAATAAAGAAAATGGTTTAGAAAGGGGAGGGGGTTAGAAATACATAGACCTAAACCACAGTCGGACCTGACTACAGATTAGTCAAAACCACTAACCCCATAAATTTAGGTTCTGCAGCATCCATACATAGTTTACCTATGTATGGATGCTGCAGATGCTCCATATCCCCTGCTCACCTACTAGTAGTAATAGTAATTTTATTTATAGAGAGCCAATATATTCCTCAGCGCTTTACAAATAAGTAAGACTGAACATCCATATAGATCTATATCTAACCACAGTCTGATCTGACTACAGATTAGATAAAAGGACTAGCCCCATAGATTGATGTCCTGCAGCACCCCGTCCCCTGCTTACCCTGTTACTAAACATCTATATGAGTGGTAGTCCACATCCACAAGCTGCAAACTCTTGTGTAAGTGCAGGCGGACCCTGGCAGATGAGCGGCCGCTGCCCTGAGTAACAATAGAGCCCTTCCTTCCAGGGGATTTAAATGCTGGCGCTCAGCTCCATTTGCTTCTTGTATGAATCACATATTAGAGAAGGAGAAACTATTCAATCAGAAAATGGAGAGAGGAGGAGAAGGAACTGCCTGCTTCTTATTAACCAGAGATCAGAAGGGAGAGGACACTGTACACACTATACAGTATATTACACACACAGAGGAGGAGGGCTGCCAGCCATATTAATAGTGTCATAGTGATTATTACAAGGAGGCCATTACCTTACATTATACACTGAGGGCCTGTAGATAAGCTGATGATACCATCACGTATCAGTGTTCAGGGCACCGGACCGGTACCGCACGTACTGAACCGGACTCTGCACTCCCTCCCATCATCACCACAGTCCCAAACTGCTATCATGGACACTCCATCACAATATAAAGAACTTGTCGAAGTGTCCACTACATGAGACCTGTCCCTGACTCAGCCGCAGTGAAGTCACTAGGGCCTACACTCCCTCCTCAAGCCCCGGGTTCTCCTGCGTCACTCCCCGGCTACTTGTACTCACCTGAAGCCGCCGGAGAAGGGATGTAAGTGGTGCTGGTCGAGGCCTGTTCTCACATGGTGTCCCCGGCCTGGCCTGGGGGAGGTAGCAGGACGAAAGCCGCGGCTCCGGGGGTTGGAAGCTGAGTGTGTGAGAGCGAGGCAGGAAGTGCTGGCGGAGGCCGCGCGGTCCTAGAGGCGCCGGCTACACTGTACACTCTACATCACTTGTCTTAGAAGTAACTGTCCCACACAGAGCGGATGTGGAGCGGCAGTCATTGCTGCCTGTCACCTGCCTGGAGTGGGAGCTCCACCATGGATGTGTACATGGACTAATAGATTATACATGGATAACACAAGTCACCTCAATTGTGATGATAGTACAACAACCTTCAAAGAGCCTTCTCCTCAGAAATAATAAGAATATATATAATATTATGTAATATATAACAATATAAGCAGGAATCCGTGTCAATATTGTGTGAAACATTGATCTCTAGGTCAGATCACATGTCATGGTATTGTACAGTAATGCTTATCTTCCATGGCATGGTTCTAGATCACCCAACTCGCCTCCACCAGCTTTTGTCCTTTTTACACTGTGATAAGTAATTGGTATTAGGGACATTTTAATACCTGCTTTAATCGAGGTACTAAGAGAACCAAAGCGGTACTAGAAGGTCACGTGTCTAAATACTACTCCGCTGATTGGTCCTCACTGTAGATGACAACCAGCTACATTAAAAGAATCTACATGGTACCCAAAACCAAGACAAGTTGAGTTGGTAGCATGTCGTGGAAAAGGGTCTTAAAGACTTTGTCCAGGAAAAAACGGAACTGGGGCAGGAGGCCAGGGTAGGCGAAACATTAAAAAAAACAAAAAAAAAAAAACACTCACCTGTCCCCGGTGCTCAGGTGTCCCACAGGAGGCTTGTTGTGGTGGATGTCCGCGTCGTTAGTGACCACTGAGGCCATTCAGTGGTCACAGGAAAGGACCCTGGACGTCACTGGTAATGTATGCGAGTGATGTCTAGGGTCATCTCCTTTGACTGCAGAGGCCACTGATTGGGGGGACATCGGGTGGGGGGGACACACCGGAGCAGCATGGACAGGTAAATATGTTTTTTTTAATGTTTCTCCTTCCCTGGCCCCCTGCATTAGTTCTGTATATTCTGGACAACACCTTTTAGTGTAGCTTTCCATGTAGTCTTATTCTGGCCCATGGGGGAACAGATGAATTGCCTGGTGGGCCCCTAGCCCCTCAATCCCTGCATGTATGGTGTAAGACGCAGTACACCTACTGTATTACATATAGATATTTATAACAACTCAACCAGCCTCTATGTACTTGTAACTAACTGGGCAGCTGATTTAACAAACTACCTGGTCTATTATTAGTGTAGATGCACTGGATCACTGAGATGACATATTTTTCTTCCAATTCTCTGACTTCTGAATGTTGCTCTGGGGGCCCATATCCCCAACTCAGAGGGCTAAGAGGACCCTAGTTTAAGACAAGGGCCAGGGAGCAAGCTACTACTTTCGTTTGGACCAAACATAAAAAACAGTGCTACTCACCTTTCCTGGCCTCTGACGCAGCTCCCTGTTCTCTTTGGCGATTCTGCCTGATGTGAGGATAGCATGGATTGCGTCTATGTATCACAACGTCATGTGACTGCTGAAGCCTAATCACAGGCCTCAGTGGTCCCTCAGGTCAGGCAGAAGCGCTGAAGACGGAGCCCAAGAGAGGTGAGTAACACTGTTTTTTATGTTTGATCACCTCACCTGGGCCCCCCGTATTATACTATGGGATCAAAAGAGACCCCAAAGTATAATAATAGCAATATCAGTCCGAACAAAACTGCAGGTGGAACCTCACGAATATTATAATAACCGAAAGGAAATAACTGACGTAAACAAAATCACATCAGTTATCCGGGTTGACATTCAGTTATTTTCCGATTAATTGCCCAGCCCTACTCCCAACCTAGTACAGCTCTACACTGTTCCTCTAAATCCTATACAGGTGAATGGGAACTACAGAAACTTTGCACATTTAGCTACACTGTATCCGTAACTGTGAAGCTTTGGAATCAGCTGTATATCCAAACACATTGGGGGCAATTCATCAATCGCCAAACATGCACCACAAGCCCCGACGCACACCTCACTTGCCACGGGGATGCCTCAGACCAACAGATTCATTATAACTCATGCCAGTCCCTAACTGGTGTAGATTTTCCTTCTGATACTGGGGCATCTCTTCATAAATGTCTAGTTTGGGTCTTTATTAAGTAAGACTGGTGTATAATACAGTACGCCAGTCTTAATAAATCTGCCCCATTATCTGGAGAACCAGTGTTGTATTTGGCTGCAAGTTGATTGACTGTGCTGTTTATCAGAATGATTCCCGACATCCTCCTCCGACCCTGTTAAGGAGTGAAAGGCATAACCTACTTAGGCAGCAGCCCTAGGTATATGTACTTAGTGGTCATACATACAGTGCCTTGCGAAAGTATTCGGCCCCCTTGAACTTTTCAACCTTTTGCCACATTTCAGGCTTCAAACATAAGGATATAAAATTTTAATTTTTTGGTGAAGAATCAACAACAAGTGTGACACAATTGTGAAGTGGAATGAAATTTATTGGTTATTTTTAAACTTTTGTAAAAAATAAAAAACTGAAAAGTGGGGCATGCAATATTATTCGGCCCCTTTACTTTCAGTGCAGAAAACTCACTCCAGAAGTTCAGTGAGGATCTCTGAATGATCCAATGTTGTCCTAAATGACTGATGATGATAAATATAATCCACCTGTGTGTAATCAAGTCTCCGTATAAATGCACCTGCTCTGTGATAGTCTCAGGGTTCTGTTTAAAGCGCAGAGAGCATCATGAAGACCAAGGAACACACCAGGCAGGTCCGTGATACTGTTGTGGAGAAGTTTAAAGCTGGATTTGGATACAAAAATATTTCCCAAACTTTAAACATCCCAAGGAGCACTGTGCAAGTGATCATATTGAAATGGAAGGAGTATCAGACCACTGCAAATCTACCAAGACCCGGCCGTCCCTCTAATCTTTCATCTCAAACAAGGAAAAGACTGATCAGAGATGCAGCCAAGAGGCCCATGATCACTCTGGATGAACTGCAGAGATCTACAGCTGAGGTGGGAGAGTCTGTCCATAGGACAACAATCAGTCGTACACTGCACAAATCTGGCCTTTATGGAAGAGTGGCAAGAAGAAAGCCATTTCTCAAAGATAGTCATAAAAAGTCTCATTTAAAGTTTGCCACAAGCCACCTGGGAGAAACATCAAACATGTGGAAGAAGGTGCTCTAGTCAGATGAAACCAAAATCGAACTTTTTGGCCACAATGCAAAACGATATATTTGGCGTAAAAGCAACACAGCTCATCACCCTGAACACACCATCCCCACTGTCAAACATGGTGGTGGCAGCATCATGGTTTGGGCCTGCTTTTCTTCAGCAGGGACAGGGAAGATGGTTAAAATTGATGGGAAGATGGATGGAGCCAAATACAGGACCATTCTGGAAGAAAACCTGTTGGAGTCTGCAAAAGGCCTGAGACTGGAACGGAGATTTATCTTCCAACAAGACAATGATCCCAAACATAAAGCAAAATCTACAATGGAATGGTTCACAAATAAACGTATCCAGGTGTTAGAATGGCCAAGTCAAAGTCCAGACCTGAATCCAATCAAGAATCTGTGGAAAGAGCTGAAAACTGCTGTTCACAAACGCTCTCCATCCAACCTCACTGAGCTCGAACTGTTTTCCAAGGAAAAATGGGCAAGAATTTCAGTCTCTCGATGTGCAAAACTGATAGAGACATACCCCAAGCGACTTGCAGCTGTAATCGCAGCAAAAGGTGGCGCTACAAAGTATTAACTTAAGGGGGCCGAATAATTTGGCACGCCCCACTTTTCAGTTTTTTATTTTTTACAAAACTTTAAAATATCCAATAAATGTCATTCCACTTCAACTTGTTGTTGATTCTTCACCAAAAAAATTTAAATTTTATATCCTTATGTTTGAAGCCTGAAATGTGGCAAAAGGTTGAAAAGTTCAAGGGGGCCGAATACTTTCGCAAGGCACTGTAGATGTCATCTCTCTAATTGGAGTCTGTTATGATTAGTGTATGTTCTGCTATCATTTTCTCAGTTGTAATGTGAACTGTCAATTATATAAAGTGTTTGTTGCAATGATGTGCTATTCTTGCGGGTACCCCCATGTGAGGGTGTAACATTGGATGTACCTAAGAGTTGCACAAAAGGAAGAGTACTTTGGGGATGTGTGACCCCACAATGGCTGTGGCATTATGCTTGGCTTACACTGGGACAAAGGTGTGATGTATA
Source organism: Leptodactylus fallax (assembly GCA_947044405.1). Taxonomy (NCBI): domain Eukaryota; kingdom Metazoa; phylum Chordata; class Amphibia; order Anura; family Leptodactylidae; genus Leptodactylus; species Leptodactylus fallax. The sequence continues at coordinate 5,306,984 of CAMRHE010000029.1, read as the reverse complement.
AAGAGCGGCCTTTGTGCCTTTCTGGGGGTGCACACTCAGTCTGTTCAGGTTGGTCAATTCCAAGTTGTCCTGGGACAGTGTAGAACAGTGAGCTATGTTGTTTCCATAATTCATTTATATGGGAGATACGGAAACAGCATAGCTCAGTGCTACTGTTTCCATACAGCCCGACCATAGCTGAAATTCTTTTCAGTGAGGTCACGGCCAAGTAAGTAGCAGGGAACAGAGTTTTATTTTAGAGATAGGTGCCCTGTGGATATGCCATAAATGTATTTCATGGGAACATCCCTTTATAATGCTATGAGTAAAGAAATCTCTCCTAGCAATGGGTCTCAATTTTCTAACTTATTTATTTCTAGAATATCTATACTAATACATATAATAGGAAAATCTGAGAATATAAAACAGTCATCTATGAAATTCATATAGTGTACTGTAACTTACTAAGCCTGTGTGTATCAGGCATCCAGACATTCATATTTAATGTGTATATAGTTGTAAATGGCTGACCTGACATTCTTACATGCATATAACTCCTTGTGTAAATTAAACATTTGTCCAGTAAGGAAAACTCTAACCCACTCAAGAAGCTTTTAATATACTGTACTCGCATCCATATGACACCTAGATACAACATTACAGTGTATTAATGGAAAGGTCTTTGTTCTGTATATTAAAATAAAATTGAAATGTATAATAAAGGTTATGCTAAAATATGATTTCTTGACATTACAAACCAAAAAGCTTAAGGCTGTGTTCACACAGAGGAATTTGCCGTGGATTCGGGGGGGGGGGATTTGACCCCTGAATCCGGAGCAGATTCCTCCCAGAATCCGCCTCCCATTGTTTTCAATGGGAGGCAGAGATCGCAGCAGGATGCGGAAAAAAGAAGCGTCCTGCTCGACCTTGCGTGGATTCCGTGGCTCGAGACTCCCTGCTGATTAGGCCCATTCATCGGGGCCTAATCAAGAGGCGGAGGCACGGGAATGCTGATGTACTGCATCAGCATCCCGTCGCAGCTAGACTGCGGCAAAAATGCCGACAGCAGAAAATGAAGAGGAATTCCTCTTCCTTTTCCGCCGTGTGAACATACCCTAAGACTATATTACTGGCAGGTTCTGCTGATAACATGCCTCCTTGTGATTTGGTCATGGTTAGAGTTTTGGATCCATACAAGATCTCCATCTACATCCTTCCATCATGGACTGGGTTCACATTACTGTTTTTCTGTTCCATTATAGATACTATAATGGGGTCTGTCTATTCTTTCTCATGGTGTCCATCATGTTACTGAGAACAATAGCACAGCATGCTGCTTTATTTTGTCTAGCTTTTCTAATAAAACCTCCAACACAGATTTTATTCTGGCCTCAAAACTTTCCATTTGTCCTTTATACACTAAAGATCCTTGTCTTTTCCTGATAGGCCTCCATTTATGGCCAGCAAGCATAAACTGGTATAAAATTATATTAATATATAGTGAATTATATATATAAGATTGTCTGAAGTGCTTGGCCCACAACAATATTATATGAGCATTATAAACCACTGTGGTGAATGTAGACAAATGGGAATGAAATGTAAATTCTGTCCAGTGCAAAGCACTAGACACTACATGCCACAGCATACCGATTCCATTCATAATAAGGGCCAAAGTTTCGGTCAGTACCAAGGACAGCAATTCGTGGTTGGTATGGTTTTTTTTGCACATAAACCTATTTCTTACCAGAGTGATAAGAATTAAAATTAGGAATTTAAAGGGAATGTGTCCTTATGGAAACTTACTCCCTATGCACCTGGCTTTCAGTCCCCAGGCCACCTGATTACTGGAGGATCCGACACTTCTAAATCTTGGATTCTGGATTCTATGCTTTCAGACTGCACACCCCCCTTTCAAGGTTTATAGCACTGTGACTGTTGGGTAGTATATTGTTTTGCACAGTTACTGTTTATTCATTTAGCTTACTTATATAGCACCATCACATTTCAAAGCACTTTACAGATATTGTCAGTACTGTCCCATGTAGGGCTCACAATCTAAATTCCCTTTCAGTATGTCTTTGGAGTGTGGGAGGAAACCCACACGAACAAGGGGGATCATACAAATTTCTTGTAGATGTTGTCATTGGGACAATTCAAACCCAAGACTCCAGTGCTGCAAAGCTACAGTGCTATCCATTGAGCCACCATGGATAGTAGGTTGTTTTGCACAATGATTTTTTGATAGGTTGTTTTGCACAATGACTGTTGGCAAGGCCGTTTTAACACATTGGTGGGCCCAGTGCAAAGGTTTCATAAGTGCCCCCCCCCTTCATCACCACCCCCTATTATACCCATCGGAAAGCTGTTATAAAAATCAGGTATGGACAGGACAGGGACAGTTTCAAATGTAAACTTTATTGATGACTTTGTGTATGTGTTGTGTAAGTGTTTGGTGCAACTCTTTTGGCGCTGCAACCTCAATGATGGTAAACGTCTGGGTCACAGCATCAATAACCTCCTGATTATGTTCAGAGGGGTATTATAGAAGACTACCCCTGTGATTAGGCTCAGGGGGGTATTACATTACCCCTTTATGTGACAATCAGAGAGCAAAAGTATAGTATGCAGTCTGATTGATAGGAGAGGGGATAACATGGACAGAAGTCCAAGCTACCCCCCTGGGGTCACATACAAGAGCTGCAGTCTGCAGCTCTGCTCCTTCACCCCCTTCCTCGTTCAGCAGCTTGAAGATGCTGCCTGAAGCAGGAGAGGGAGGACACTTTAGAACTTCATATCTCAGGATCCTTTAGGGCTATGAAGATGAACTTGAATTAATTTTAAAGAGGAGAATTTCATCTCATAAGATCATTATAATAGCCCTTACATATTGGGAGCAATTTGCTATTAAAAACGCTGTTGGGAATTGAGATCTGCATTCAGATCTCAATACTGAATAGTGTTTTCACCAGGAAATCACTCCAGACCTGTAAGGGCTATCATGATGATCTTGGTATCATTATAAAGAGGAGATTCTCAGCTTTAAAATGAATCCAAGGTCATCTTCATAGCCCTGCAGTTGTCCCCACAGTTTAATGTCACTCTCCTACCATACAAAAAGAAAAAAAAAACATTAATACTCTCCTCTCTCCCTTGCTGACTTGGTTCGGAGTCTTCAGGGAGCTGCAGGCGCGATGTAAGTGACATCATCACATCGCGCCTGCAGCTCCCAGGGAAGAATGGGACATCATATGCAGGACTATCCCAACAGGGCCCCCACTACCATAGGGTCCTGTGCAAGGGCCCTGACTGTTGGATAGTAGGTTGTTTTGCACAATGACTTGAATAGTAGTTTGCTTTGCAGTGACTGTAGACTAGTTTGTTTTTTTTGTAGTGACTGTGGGATAGTAGGTTGTTTTGCACTGTGACTGTAGGATTGTACAGTAAGTTGTTTTGCATAGTGACTGTAGGATAGTAGGTTGTTTTTCAGTGACTGTAGGATAGTAGGTTGTTTTGCAGTGACTGTTGGATAGTATGTTGTCTTGCACAGAGTTCTTTTTTTATCACAAAATTGGTTGAACACTTAGAAAAGTAACTGCTTGCTAAAATGATTATAGAAGGGTGGGCCCCACTTTATTAAAACAGTCCTGGTCATGGACTGCAAGTCACCCTTATAAAACTAATTCCATAATGTACAAACCAACTACTGTTACATCTGTCAAAGCTGAGTTTTTAACAATGCCTAAGTTTTTGAAATACACAGTATGTCAATTATACCTGCGGAAACACTGGTGTTTAATTAATAGGGGCAGAAAGTCCTCAGAGGAAAACTCTGTGAAAATGCAATGAAAAACGCTGCGGAAAAAAACGTGATGCGTGATGTTTTTTTCCGCAGCTTTTTTTTTTGCTGCATTTTGCTACGTGGGATCTTAGCCCTAGGCCGGGGCCCCACATGGCGTAAACGCTGCAGAGAAAACCTTCGGCCTTTTTCAGACACTATGTAGTGGAGTGGATCCCATCCCAACATAGTGGTAAAATATTTGCAGTGGACACGATGCGATTTCCAAAACTGTCACGGTTTTGGAAATCACAGCATGTCAATTATACCTACGGAAATGCCAGCGGTTTCCCTATAGGTATAATTGAACCAGAAAGTCCACAGAGGAAACCTCTGAGAACTTTCTGTGAAAAGCACTACGGGAAAAACTGCGATGCATTGCCGCCGTGGTTTTTCCCACAGAGCTTTTTTGCTGCTGGACACTACATGGGGCCTTAGCCTTAAGCAGTTTTTTAAGTACATAGTTGGACAATCCCTTTAATATGAGTGGTGAATTAGGCCTTTCTATACTCTGCCAGGTAAAGTTGCTCTGTCATAGGCTGGATGCATGTGTATGTTTACAGCAAACAATAGTAAAGCTTAGTGTAAGTTCCAGTTTCTAAATTTCTGTTTGCCTGCTTGTGTGTACCTGTCTACCCAAGGACAAAGTGCTCCCATTACCAGGTCTGTGGAGTCGGTAGGCCAAACCACCAACTTCAACTCCTCTATTTTTCTACAGTCCAACTCTGACTCCTCTATTTTTCCACAGCCCGAATCCAACTCCAACCTCTGCTCTGATGACATAAATGATTGACAGCTATGGTCAGACAGAAGCAGTACAGTATAGCTCCTCTAGTTCACAAAAAATCTAGTGATTGAAATACTAAGAAAGTAAATATGCGACAAACTATGCACTGAAATATTGTAGAATTATACAATATCAATAATTATATAATATAATTAAAAATAATAATTTTACCTATAAGCTGGAGTCAGTGTTAAAAGTTCAGAATTCGGTCCAATGATCAATGAAGTAAAAAAATCAAACAAAACATATAAAATAATTAATTATTTTCTTTCTCCATAAACAACTGGTAAAATGTATAAAGGCTTTCTTGGCTACCGCAGCCCTGTAAAGTAAGTGAAATCCAAACACATGTTCTACCTCTCTATGCTATGCCATTATTAATCATGTACATTACAGGTGCCGCTTTTACGCATGCCCACCTATCGCGCCTGTTCAACCACTTTCGCTGTCACTAGACAGTATTTTAAGCCCTATTAATCTTAAGTCATTTGTATTTAATATCATTATAAAGTTTTAGAGCTGTAAAACATGTAAGGTAGACTAATATTTTTCATTTCTGTATTGTTTTTTCATCCTTATATTAACATAAATATGGCATTCAGACATCAAAAATGAGTATATACAAAGTCAGTTGCCCATACACTGATGGTCTATCCCAAGGATACCAAGGTGTAACTTGAAGCTCCTGGTCCGCTATGCAAAATATTTAACAGCCCCCCACTTGCCATGTGCTATTTATAATACTGGTGTCATCTTATGCTGTAGAGAGGTCTTTGGGCACCCTGAGGCTCTTGGGTCTTTGCTACCTTTGCGCCTTTTATAGCTATGCCCAGAGGCATAACATGAAGCCCCTGGATCCCAATGCAAAATCTGTACCGTGCCCCCCAACTATAATGTATCATTTATAGTACTGGTTTCCTTATATTGGAAGAGACACCTTATGGAGCCCTCTAAGGCTCCTGGATGCAACTGCATCCTCTGAACCCCCTCAAGTTACGCCCCTGGCTACACTGCTGCAAGGATAGGCCATCATTGTTTGGTGAGGGCAGCAGGCTCCTGTGAGTACACCTGCCCTTTCATTGTACTGATTCATGGGGAACCATGAAGGCCATCAATGTTTGCATCCCAGAGAACCCCTTTAACAGGGCCTGTTCAATAATATAAGGAGCTATATGAAGAACATATATTCAATGTTTTATCATAGTGAAGTACATTTCATTTTTCTTCCTATACAAGAATTACTATGAACTATATATAGAGCAACAAGTTAAACATCCACCCCATCAGTATAAAGAAATATCCAATCAATGATTTTAGTTCACAGCTATATTTAGGGGTAAATGGCCATACATTGTCTATATGATGTAGAATGCAAATGGTACAAAAAAAAGTAAAGTTGGCCATACAGTTTTTAGCCGTCACCTATTCTTCTCGATTTCTCCATACATATGCAGGCTCTGGTCATGTATGTGAATCTGTTTAAATCCAACGTGCCTGATCCTTCTATCCCCTGACATCAGCCATAGTGGAAAGTCAGGACACCTCCACACACATACTGGTCCCACCAAAATCAACAGGTTCCACCAACATTTGTCTTATTTGTATGGACAATTTAAAAAACCTGCCCCTATAATCTTTTCTTCCAAAACAAATATAGTAAAATATCTCTATTTCTAAAAAAATAACAACTATAAATTAATAGGATGTCTATGAGATTGTGGCCACATGTAAACCTTATCCTACAGTAAATGTAAGAAAGGGTTAAGAGAAAAAAAAAGCTGTAATCTAAAAACACAGCTATTGCCAAGGACGAACTTTACATTTTATAGTGTGGCATTCTTGGTATCATGTAATACTGATGTAACACATAGCATTTATCCATAATGCCAGCAATTTACCAAACAAAGTTGCCGTACTTAAGTTTTTATTCCAGCTGACATGATATTTTGCTATGGTGCACCCCTTCCTGGTCCAAACCTAAGAAAAAGAAAACAGTATCATGGTCAGTTCCATGTAATAGAGGATAATAGAATGTAAGCTCTTGCGAGCAGGGTCCTCACTCCGATTGTTTGATATGTTTATTTCTTTGTCACATTGTAATGTCTCATATTGTCTGTTTCATGTGTCCTCTGATTTGTAAAGTTCTACGGAATATGTTGGCGCTATATATTGTAAATAAAGTTATTATTATTATTATTATGATGATGATATTATGGTGCAAATTTGGTGCAAGGCCCTTTCTTGCACCAAACATGTGCCACTACTCACGCTCTGCATCTTGCTTGCCACATTAAGTGAATGTGGACTAAGTGGGGAGGGGCAGAAACACCTTGGCCCACCATTTTCATTATAACTCACACCAGTTTTCTTGTGCAATTTATAATGGAAAACAATGCCACTTCCTAATTGGAGTAGATCTCCATTAAAACACACAGGAGTGCACCTGATATATGTAGAGGCCGGATCCTGCACTGGTGTACGAAATGTCAGTCTTAGTAAATCTGCCTCAATCTATCCAATTCATTACTTCTCACTAAGCAATGTCTAAACAAACAAACCCACATGCACAACTTATGACAAAGTATGACAGATGTCAATAGGAACGTGATTTGCCTAATTGGAAAAAGTACTGGAAGATGACACCTGACACTGATCACTGATCGAATCTGATCTGAACATGTGCATCTCATATATTATTTGCTAGCCAATTGGCTATTTACCAATGCCTTTCTGGTAATGCATTAGGTATATTTTCACTTGTGCTTAATGCTTGTTCTATCAAAGACATTCTTATCATGCATTCATGTGCCAAACGCTTTAAGCCTAATCAGCAACCACTAATTATTTTTCAACAATTACACTAAGGGAATAAAGCCAACAATTCTATGATTTTGACATTTTCAAAGAAAAACAGTCCATTGAAACATGTTTCAAATATCCTAATATGACAATATGCACGTACATATCGAGTGGTAATATACAAAACGAAGTTAGAGAAAAAAACATATTTCAGGGTTAATTTATATAAAAATTGTTTAGTATGAGACATATATAATAATAATAATACATTTTATTTATATAGCGCTAACATATTTCTCAGCACTGTACAATTTGTAGGGTTCAAGCACAGAAAAAAAGATAAATTACAAGGAAATAGTCAATTCACACAATGGGACTGAGGGCCCTGCTCGCAAGAGCTTACAATCTATGAGGTAGAGGGGGTGACGCAAGAGGTAGCAGGGGCGGCATCGAAGGTAGCATTGCTTATACAGTACAATGGTCAGACAATTTTGTAATAGAGGTTACTGTCATTACACACTTTATATGTAGCCGTCACCAGTCATGTCCTTTTACATGCAGATGGTGGCTGGACATATAAAGTTAGTCTGAAACGGCATCATATCCTGTGGGGTAATTTTGGAGCGTAAACAAAGGAGGGTACGATTTAGGGATTCTAACTACGGAAGGGTTTACATTAGAAGTTGTGATAGGCCTGTCTGAAAAGATATGTCTTTAGTTTGTGCTTGAAGCTGTAGAAATTGGGGGTTAATCTGATAGTCCGGGATAGAGCATTCCAGAGAAGTGGTGCAACTCGGGAGAAGTCTTGTATACAAGCGTGGGAGGTTCTGATAATAGGGGATGTTAGTCTTAGGTCATTGAGTGAACGGCGAGCACGGGTTGGGCGATAGACAGAGATGAGGGAGGAAATGTAGGGAGGTGCAGCATTATGGAGGGCCTTGTGGATGAGGGTGATAAGTTTATATTGTATTCTGTATTGAATAGGCAGCCAATGTAGTGACCGGCGCAGAATGGAGGCATCACTGTAGCATCTAGACCAGAGGTTCCCAAACTTTTTTCTCTCGTAGACCACTTTCAAAATTTTACTGGTTTCGGCGGACCCCTGCTGCTACATTTCTACCATATTCCCAAAACTCGTCAAAAAATGTGAAGATTAGATCTAACGTAGACCCCCCCCGTCGAGTCTCCCGTGGACCCCTGGGGGTCCACCTGGACCACTTTGGGAATCACTGTGATAGATGAGCCTGGCCGCTGCATTCAGAATAGATTGTAGAGGGGAGAGTTTAGTAAGGTGAAGACCGATTAGTAAGGAGTTACAGTAGTCAAGGCGAGAGTGAATCAGGGCAACAATAAGTCTCTTTAGTGTATTTGTGGTAAGGAAAGGGCGTATTCTGGAGATGTTTTTGAGGTGGAGATGACATGCGCGTGCGAGTGATTGGATATGGGGGGTGAAGGAAAGGTCTGAGTCAAACATAACCCTGAGGCAGCGGGCATACTGCCTAGGAGTTATGGTAAGGCCGGAGACTGCAATGGAGATATCAGGGACAGATCTATTAGATGGTAGAAACAGCAGTAGTTCAGTCTTTGAGAGATTCAGTTTCAGATAGAACGAAGACATGATATTTGAGACAGCAGAGAGACAGTCACTGGTGTTCTGTATTAGCGCAGGGGTGATGTCATGCGATGACGTATATAATTGGGTGTCACCAGCATAAAGATGGTACCGGAAGCCAAATCTGGTGATGGTTTGTCCAATAGGGGCTGTGTAGAGGGAGAAGAGCAGGGAGCCTAAGTGCCTAACCCCAATGGCAAGAGGAAGAGGGGAAGAAACAAAGCCCACAAATGATACACAGTAAGTGCGGTCATAGAGATAAGAGGAGAACCAGGAGAGCGCGGTGTTCGTGAGGCCGACAGAGCGGAGCATAGTGAGGAGGACTTCATTGTCAACAGTGTCAAATGCTGCTGAGAGATCTAGAAGAATAAGAAGAGAGAAGTCACCTTTGGATTTGGCCATCAGGAGTTCATTGGAGACTTTTGTGAGGGCCGTTTCAGTAAAGTGCAGAGTGCGGAAGCCAGATTGTAAGGGGTCAAGAAGAGAGTTAGCGGAAAGATAGCGGATTAGACGAGAATAGACCAAGTGTTCCAAGATTTTGGAGATGAAGGGGAGGTTAGAGACAGGTCGATAGTTAGCAGCACAGGACGGGTCAAGGGAGGATTTCTTCAATAGCGGGTTATGACAGCATGTTTGAAAGAGGATGACAAAATTCCAGAAGAGAGAGAGAGGATAAATATTTTAGTAAGGTAAGTCGTGACAGTAGGTGACAGAGATTGCAGAAGGTGTGAGGGGAAAGGGTCACTACTGCAAGTCCTAGGGCGAGAAGAAGAAAGTAGCTGAGAGACTTGCTCTTCTGTAATAGGTTCAAAAGATGAGAAAGAACAGTCTGAAGTGCGGTTGATGAGGGGACCAATGCCACCTGGGGATTGGGCAGTTATTTCCTGACGGATCTTATCAATTTTGTTATGGAAATAAGTGGCCAGGTCATCTGCGCTAAGGTCTGTGAATGGCACCTGCACCTTGGGGGTTAGTAAGGAGTGAAAAGTTTCAAAGAGCCTTTTAGGGTTACAGGAGAGAGAAGAGATGAGAGCAGTGAAATAGGCTTGTTTGGTGAGGTGAAGGTCAGAGCTATATGTTTTAAGCATAAATTTGAAGTGGAGGAAGTCTGCAGGTGTACGTGATTTTCTCCACAGACGTTCAGCACACCTAGAGCAACGCTGAAGAAAACGTGTCTGTGGTGTGTGCCAGGGTTGCTGTATCCTGCGTCTAACTTTTCGAGTGGAGGGGGAGCCGCCTCATCCAATGCATTCTTAAGGGTTTCATTATAGTGACTGGTGGCCAGATTGGGGCAGGAGAGTGAAGAGATGGGGGACAGAGAGGACTGTAGAGTATCTGAGAGATGCTGGGTGTTAATAGCACATAAATTCCTATATGTATGATGAGTAGGTGTGTCCTGTGAAGGAGAGAAAGCACTGATGGCGAGAGACAGAAGGTTATGGTCAGAGAGTGGCAGAGAAGAGTTAGTAAATTTAGAAACTGTGAGGAGTCGATGGAAGACAAGATCAATGGTGTTTCCATCTACATGTGTGGTGGAAGAGGAAGGTTGTGAAAGACCAAAAGAAGTGGTTATAGAGAGAAACTGTGAGACAGGGGTGTCAATGGGGATGTTAAAGTCACCCATGATGAGGGTTGGAATTTCACTGGATAAAAAGAGGGGAAGCCAAGAAGCGAAGTGATCCAGGAATTGGTAGGGTGAGCCAGGTGGACGGTAGATCACAGCTACACGTAAGGAGAGTATATATAATTATATTTAATACAGTTTCTATATTATCTACTCTCAGATTTTTAGAAGAAAACAAAATCTATTTTATTTAGCAAACACGCATCAGTTCTGTAATGTATTAGGCCTTATAGTGCACAAAGCCTTTATCAGTGTATGGTGCCTCTGTATGGCATTGTATTCTTCTTTAGAAGCAATACTTCTAAGGCAGAACACTCATGTGATGGGACGTCACACTTTCTATATCACAGATTCTTCAGAAATAAACAGGTAGGCTTAGACTGTTATATAAGCCATATATACCCTGCCTTATATCTGTTCCTTGAATTGCTGGTTGCTGTATATTGTTGGCATATGTTACATCTTTAAAGTGGTATTCCAGTAGGTAAAAGCTGACCGCTGGCACCCCCACCAAGCCATTCCATTCACTTGCATGAGACAGCCAGAGATAGCCATGCACTATCTCTTGGCTAACTCTATCAGTCCCATAGAGAATGGAGTGGCATAATGCATCCTTGACCTTCTGCATCATTTAGCCGGGGGAATATGATCCCCATTCTCGTGATCAGAGGGGGTCCAAACAGTCACCAAGTTACCTACTAGCCTATGAATGGGGGTAATGTGAAATAACCAGAATGCTCCTTTAGGCTGGGGCCCTACGTGGCATAAACGCCATGGTTTGGCCACAAGTCGCAAGTTTACAGACACATTGTGGAAAAATACGCACACCGGACACACTGTGATTTCCAAAACCATTGCGGTTATAGAAATCGCAGTATGTCAGTTATACCTACGGAAATGCTGGTGGTTTCCTATAGGTATAATGGAAGCAGAAAGTCTGCAGAGGAAAACTCTGTGGACTTTCTGTGAAAAGAGCTGCGGGAAAAACAATGATGCATTGCCGCTGCGTTTTTTTCCCGCACCGCTTTTTTCTTGCAACTTGCTACATGGGGCCTTAGCCTTAATGGGTTTCTCCAGGGAGTTTTTTTTTTTAGTTGCTGTACCTAGGGGTCCAACCCCATGGAACCAGCATCCGACCCTTCGGTCACTCCACCTCCTTTTCCCCTTCTCCCATTTTGACCACTGGTTGCCTGAGCTATAGGGGCTGACTTTACTATAGTCTCCTAGCCCCCTTAGCACAGGTAACTTACTTTGAATACGGGAAAGAAGGGAGGATGCGGAGCGGCCCAGGAGCCGGATGCTGGTTCCAAACCCAGACCTAGGGATGTAACAAGCCCTGAACCCCTAGGTACAGCATCTATAAATCCCTAGGGGAAGTAAGTACAAAAATAATCCCTTGAGAACCCCTTTAATACCAAAGGATCATTACTGAAATCATTCAGCCTAACCAAAAACATGCAGGCCATTATAGCCAATCTGTCCATCTTTTCATGGCTACATCTATGTAATAGCATGTCATAGATGGTAAAACACATTATATCATACAAGTTCCATTAGCATGACAATGTATTTCAGTGACCAACACCACTCATTGAAAAATCTACCCCACATCCCACAACTACCATGTCTCTTTTATAAAACTGATGTTTTCTTATGTGGCAGAGGTCCAAAGGGCTCCCTCAGGCACCTGGGAGTAGGGACCAGTTGCCACTGCTGACTTTGCACACCCTATAGCTGCACGACTACACAAAAAAGTCACCATATTTCATTCTGGGACATTAGAAACATAAATGTACACCCAAAAAATATACAGCAACTGTGTAGTGTTGTAGAACATGGACCTGAATGTCTGCAGCACATTGCTGAATACATGCCACAGTGAATTTAGGATCCTGTACAGGCAAATTGAGATCCCTTACAGTCTTAGGGCGCCCTACCCAATAAAATGGGCCCTGGATGCAACCTATTTCTCTTCATATTTGTTTTCACCCATGAATGCACAAAGTAGAAAGCAGTAGTATTGATGTCTCCATAACAGATTTATGCTGGTTATCACCTAGGGTTGTAGGCTTGTGATTTACCTTAACAACTAGTAAAACAATATAGATATTAAAATGAGCCTACCAGTAAACTGAACACATAGAAATAGTCACAGCAATGGGGCCTCCAACATCAGCTATGAAATTAGGCCCATGTAATGAAATCCTCCATAACAGATATAACAGACTGTATTAGACCTGAACAAAAAAATTAAGTCTGGCCCTAAATCAATTTTTCATATTGATGACGAATCCACAAGATAGGTCATCAGTAAGTGAATTGTGGGGGTCCGACACCTGAAACCCACACAGATCAGCTGTTGCAGAATCGTATGGGCCAGAAGCTACAGCAGTGGACAGGGAGTGCGTGTAATCTGCTCCTATTTAAGTAATGGTAGAAGTGTAACTGTGCCGACCACTCTATAGTCGTGGTTGTGGGGAAGTGCAACGCTGCTCCTATTACTTGAATAGGAGAGCTTGCCTGTACATCCCGTCCTCTGCTATAGCTTCCAGCGCCCAGCTGGAACTGCTGATCTGTGTGGGTTTCAGATGTTGGACCCCCACAGATCACATAGTGGATAGGTCATCAGTATGAAGAATAGATTTGGGGCTGGACAATCCGTTCAAAGGTTTAGCCTACCTAGACTAACTGTCAGCAAGTTTTGCAACATGAAACCACCAGCATGTCCTTATGCAGCAGTGGTTTAGAGTCCAAAATCCACCAGTGCTTAGTCTATATGCCCCTGCCCCTGTCTTTAGTACATAAATACATAATACAGAATACATAATACATGCATAATAAGCACATAAAACATAGTTTTCGTGGACTGGTGCCAGCGGAACTACCTGAAGATTAACGCTGGGAAGATCAAGGAGATGGTGGTGGACTTCCGTAAATGCGGATGCCCTCCTAAACCAGTGGACATCCAGGGGACGGGCATCGAGATTGTCAACACCTATAAGTACCTGGGTGTACTCCTTAATAATAAGCTGGACTTTGCAGATCACATGGAGGTCCTGTACAGGAAGGGCCACAGCAGGCTCTACCTGCTTAGGAGGCTAAGAGCCTTTGGAGTCCAGGGGGCACTTCTTAGGACTTTTTTCAACTCGTTAGTGGCATCAGCCATCTTCTTCGGAGTGGCCTGCTGGGGGAGCAGTATATCAACCAGGGACAGAAATAAACTTGACAAGCTGGTTCGAAGGGCCAGCTCTGTCCTGTGGAGCCCATTGGACCCGGTGCAGGTGGTGGGTGACAAAAGGATACTGTCCGTGGTGAGCTCCATGCGGGAGAATAAGTCCCATCCCATGCATGAGACCGTGATAGCTTGGGCAGTACTGTCAGTTACCGACTACTTCACACTAAGCGTGAGTGCTATCGGAAGTCTTTCCTCCCCACTGCGGTCAGGCTGTACAACCAACACCGACCTAAGTGGAGATTTTTTTTTTTTTTTGACCTAAGCGGAGATTAGTCCATACAGAGAACTGAAATATCTTTCTTTTTGGGATATCCCCAGGGGCGTACCGCTAATGAGGCAAAGTGAAGCGGCCGCCTCAGGCGGCACTGTCCGTCACTGTCTGGGGGGCTGCATTTTTACTATTCAATGTAAACCAGTCCAGGACAGGCCGCTTTAAAAAAAAAAAACATTGCTGAGCGGGGCCTGTCCTGGGCTGGTTTACGAGACGTCGCATCTCAGCGCAGGCGGCGATACAATAACGTCATCGCGCCGCCTACGCTGAGACACAGATGTCACGGACAAGAAGAGGAGGCGGTGGCGGCTACATCAAGGCATCGCAGGTGAGTATAACTTTTTTTTATATATAAATAGGCCGTAACCTGCTGGAGTATCCCCGGCAGGTAACGGCCTATTTATTTATCTACACCGCGTCTGCTCGTGGCCGCCTCCGCTGACCCTTCTGCTACGGGACGCAGAAAGGTAAGTGGATGCCGCTGTGAGCGGGCATCGGTAAGTGCGGCCGCGGGCATCGGTAAGTGAGGCCGCGGGCCTCAAATACTACTATTATTATACTCCGGGGTCTGAAAAGATAATAATAATAATCGGAGGCCCAGGGGAGGTGAGAGAACATAAAAACATATCCTACTCACCTCTCCTGCGATCGGGCTTGAGGCCTCTGGTGATGTCATCAGGTTGCGTCGCCGGCCTGATCACGTGACGTATGCATGCAATTAAACAGGGCCGAAAGCTGCAAGGAGTGCACCAGTGTCCAGGATAGGTAAGTAACACTAGTTTTTATGTTTGTCACCTCCCCTGGGTCTCCGTTCATGGTTCGTGCGGCCACTATGGGGCATAATATCATGGTTTGGCCACTATGGGGCATAATACCCTGTGCAGGGACCACTGTGGAGCATAATACCAGTACAGGGGCCACTGTGGAGCAAAATACCAGTGCAGGGGCCATTATGGAGCATAATACCGTGTGCAGTGGCCACTGTGGAGCATAATACCGTGTACAGGGGCCAATATGGAGAATAATACCATGTGCAGGGGCCACTAAGGAGCATAAAACTGTGTTCAGGGGTTGCTGTAGAACATTGTACCATGTGCAGTGGCCACTGCGGGGCATAATACCGTGTGTAGGGTCACTATGGAGCATAATACCATGTGCAGGGGCCGCTGCGAGGCATAATACAGTGTGCAGGGGCCACTATGGAGCATAATACCGTGTGCAGGGGCAGCTGCGAGTCATAATACCGTGTGCAGGGACTGCTGTCGAACATTATAGTGTGTAAATGGGGCGCTATAAACAGGGGCTATGGCGCCTGTTTATATTATACGCTGTCTGTTTATAGTGACGGTGTGATGTAATTCCAGCCTTGTCACATACTGTAGACATGTACAGGATGAGGCTGTAGTTACATTACATGGCCGCTATAAGATGAATGAAACTATGTAAACAGAGAAGCGGTCATGGCGCTTACAAAGGTACCATTCAAACAGCTGATCAGTGAGGTTCCTGGGTTTTTGAGCCCCACTGATTAGTTTATTAATGACCTGGAAAACCTTTTAATTAGTTAACACCTGGGGCATTATTAATAAGGGGCACTATTTATACAGGGTACACACGGACATTATTATTATAAAGATGCACTTGGAAGTTATTCATTATGGGGGGTTATATCATATATTTTATAATTGGGGTAGCAGCAGGATGGGTGTGCAGGTGAGGACAATGTGGGTCGGTGCCTGGAAAAGTGAGGAGCCAAAGATGTCTGTGTTGTAAACTTTGCAGAGACAAGTCACAGCTGGAAGAAGTGGTCATGGGAAGAGAAGGGAAATGTGAAGGATTAGTCAGAGACGTCACCTGTAAGTCACAAAATGTTACTACACTGTATTCACCTAAATGATAGAGGATAAATAACTGATTGATGGGGGTCTGTCTGCTGAGACCCCCACTGAGCCTGAGAATTGGGTTTTTTTCCCCCACTGGGTGGGAATCCAGCCTGGCTGCAGCCATATATATAGGTGTGTCGCTTGGTGGATGGACGAACCCGCTTGGCTCTCATTCACTTCGATGGGAGTGCCAAAGATAGCCGAAGTCCAGTACTCAGCTTACTGTAGGGCTCCTATTATAGAGAATGGGGGCCACGTGGGCTCGTCCATCCACCAAGTAGAAGATGTGTGAAGTTACTTTCATTGTTAATGCGGTGTTGTTGATCTGATACTGAAGTAATACAGGAAGAAGAATTCTTAAAAACTGTTTCATAAGTTTGTGTATTGTGTATATTGTGCGACGATAACAGTGTGTTAAACTAGTAACATGGAAACGCAATATTTTTTTTGGGGGGGGGGGGCATCTTTCTATAGTCCGCTTCAGGCAGCAAAGAGGCTAGGTTCACCACTGAATATTTCCCCCCTCCCTCCGCTACTTCTTATCTGTCTGTCTACTATCAATGAAATGCCTCTACCTTGGAACATTCTTGTATATGTTTTATTTGTATTGTTTATCTTTGCTGCTGTAACACACTGAATTTCCTGGTGGGACTATTAAAGGATGATTATTATTATTACTAAAGAGATAAATTTATTCCTCTTTGGTGATAAAGATGGGTAGAAGAAGGCTGGTGAAAGACTATTTAAAGGGAGTTTGAGACTATTTGTAGGGACACTATGTCAGGTCCAGAATGCCTCCCAAACTCATAATTGTGCCATGTGGGGACCTTTAATAGGAGCAGAAACATACCTTTGTGGTGAGAAACCCATGATGCAATACAGAAATAATCATCTTTTTATGGAGATGTAAATCAGCCTGCAAGTGCATCGGGGTGGGCCCAATTTTCCAAATTTGAACTGTGATTCAGAGGCTGAAAATGTGAAACATGGTTAAAAGAGAGACATTGGGCACCAATTTCAGAGGAGAGGCAGAGCATTTGCAATTGTATGTAGGCAAATCTGGCAAATTGAGCTCACCTCCAATGCACTTGCAGACTGAATTGCATTTCAATAAAAAGATGATTATCTCTGAATTGCTTCATCGGTTTGTGGTTTCTGCTCCTATTAAAGGTCCATACAGGGCACAATTATTGGTTTGGGAAGATTTTGGACCTGATAGAGTCTCTTTAATGTGAAAAATATTAGCATATCTTGGTCACATAGAAACTATCATTTCATGCATCTACACTGTGATTTCTGGAAATGGACTAGGCTGCCCTTCATCTTTGACTCATTTTGCTTTATTACAAGCTTGCGGTTTATTATTTATTTAGCTGTGGTTCTCAAATTCATATTGATCTATCTCTTAGTGGTAGACTAATATTTGCTGATTGGGCACATTATACTTGATTGTCCATAATACGGGAAAATCTGGAGAACAAGATATTTATCGGAGATGATTCGTTTTTTGTTTACTATGAAGTTTAATTAACTACCATTTATATAGACTGTGATGTAACCATGCCACCAATCTAATATTACCAAATTATTCTGTGTATTACTACTTATTGGAGGTACAAATCCAATTTATTTCACATACATGACTGTCATCTGATGATATCTCCACCCAACTGCATTGACCCTAGAGGTAGACATACACATTTGATGATCTTCCTCCAAACCTACCGATATCTTTGGGATCAGATGACCATTTAATATGCACTAGGGCACAGGTGTCAAACACAAGGCCCGCGGGCCGAGTCCGGCCCGCTGCCTTCTGTTATCCGGCCCGGCACTTATCTGGCCCGCTGGGCCGCGGCATTTTTTATTGTCTATGTACATTATGTAATGTAAACCAGCCCAGGACAGGCCGCTTAAAAAAAAAAACAAAGCTACGCGATACCTGTCCTGGGCTGGTTTACAAGGCCTCTACATGTCAGCGCAGGCGGCGATACAATGACGTCATCGCGCCTCCTACGCTGACACGCAGACAAGAGGAGGAGGCCGCGGCTGCATCAAGGCATCGCAGGTAGGTGAAGATAAGTTTTTTTATATATATATAAATAGGCCGTTGCCTGCTGGAGTATCCCCGGCACGTAACAGCCTATTTACTTACCGATCCCCGCTGCTGGTCGTGGCCGCCCCCGCTTCCCCCTTCTGCTATGGGACGCAGAAGCGGCTGTGTGCAGGAGCGGGGATAGTAAGTGAGGCCGCGGCCGGTGAACTCCATCAAATACTACTATTATTATACTCCGGGGTCTTTTCAGACCCCGGAGTATAATAATCGGAGACCCCGGGGAGGTGATAAACATAAAAACCAGAGTTACTCACCTCTCCGGCGATCCGATGCTGCTCCCAGCCGGCTTCGGCCTTCTTTGGTGACGTCCCAGGCGTCACGTGAGCCAGGCCGACGTCATTATCTCGCGACGCCGGTCTGTGCGACATTGAAGAAGGCCGAACGCAGGGAGCGCACCGGGGCCCAGGTAAGTAACACTGGTTTTTATGTTTGTCACCACCTGGGTCTCCGATCATTATACTCTGGGGTCTGAAAAGACCCCAGAGTATAATAATAGTTCATGGGTGGGGGGTGGGGGGGTCACTATGGGGCATAATACCATGTGCAGGGGCCACTATGGACTATAATACCGTTTGCAGGGGCCACTATGGGGCATAATACCAATGCAGGGGCCACTAAGGAGCATAATACCGATTGCAGGGGCCACTATGGAGCATAATAACGTTTGCAGGGGCCACTATGGAGCATAATAACGTGTGCAGTGGCCACTATTGAGCATAATACCGTGTGCAGGGGCAACTATTGAGCATAATACCGTGTGCAGGGACAACTATGGAGCATAATACCGTGTGCAGGGGCCGCTGTGGGGCATAATACCGTGTGCAGAGGCAACTATAGAGCATAATACCGTTTGCAGGGGTAAACAGTATTTGTATAGTGCTTAATTTTTGATATATTCAGAAAAGGATGAGGATAGTATGTAACATGCCAATGTCTTAGGTTTTAACAATACATTATGTTCTTCCTGGTTGACCTCAAAGGGCTGATTGTAACAGTAGTAATGTACACATGTAACTACTGCTTAATAGCTCGCTTATCTGTTAAGGAGAAGTTACTTTTATACATGTGTAAAATAATCTTGGCCCTTCAAGGTACCCCGTGAGGCTGAAGTGGCCCCCGGAGAAAATGAGTTTGACACCCCTGTACTAGGGTGTCCCTGATCCTCCCTGATGGCAAATTTTAGATAAAAGAAGGATCTATCCTTTGATTTCAATGGGGATAAGCTGTTGTCAGAGGTGCCTGGCAGCTGTTTATTCCAAAGGTCAGGTTTACATTGATAACTATAGCACAGTTATAAGGCTGAGGCCCCAGGTTGCGGAAACGCAGATTTTTTTTTTGCTGCAGATTTTGCTGCAGTTTTTTGAGCTAAAGCCAAGAGTGGATTGAGCAGAAGGTAGAAGTATAAGAGCTTCCTATATATTTCCCATTCCTCTTGTAGCCACTCTTAGCTTTGGCTCAAAAACACGCAGCAAAATCTGCAGCAAAAAGCTGTGTTTCCAGAAAAGAAGGGGTTACTGTGCTATCTGTGAAATACAGGGATAGCACACTGACCCACACAACGGTCGTCTGCAAGGGGCATAAGACCAGGGCCCCATGCGGCATTTTACAGTCCCTGCAAAGTGTATGGGATTCTAGCGAATCCCATCCACACATCGCGTAAAAGTATGCGTAGCGGTTTTGGAAATCGCAGCATGTTAATTATACCTATGTAAACACCTGCAGTTTCCCTATAGGTCTTATCGAAGCATATAGGTTTCCACTGTGGACCTGTATGTGAAAAGTGTTGTGGGAAAAACCGCAATGCACTGCGGCCGTGGTTCTTCCAGCAGCACTTTTTTGCTGCAGCATGCTATGTGGGGCCTTTGCCTAAAGGTGTATTTTTTCCGATAAAGTCAGTTCCTTTATTCTGACATTTCATTATCTCAAATGATAATTTTACAGTGGCCATTTTCCATAACAACAATCCAGTTTTTTGTATACATTTCCATGATAATTCAAATCCTGACAGGTCAGTGGTCTGACTGAATTTTACTACATGTACAGTATATGGTAACTAAAGTTTTACAGGTTTTTGCAACAAATGCCTAAAAACAGTTCAAGCGGAAATCGTCTATGGCCCTCCATATTCTTTTCACTTTAGGATTGTAATGAAAGCAACCTGGGATCGGCAGCAAACTGTGTCATTTTGGAAATAATCTTGGAGAGTCGCTTCACTGAAATGAACTCTGCCCCTGTCTATGACCTGTCTCCACATGACGCTCATCCTGCACACCTTTTGGCAGGAGTAATCCCTTCATACCATGCACTAAAAGGCTGTGGAGTATAGTCGCCTACACACACAGATGTGTGTGTCTATGTAAATATATATATATATATATATATATATATATATATATATATACTCACATATCCAACTAACATGCCTAGATAGAGCCCTCCCATCCAGCCCTTATCTTTGGTCACGAATCAGTCTGTGCTCCTTCCTCCCAGTCCCCTCACTCCCCCCTTGCCAAGCTCACAAGCTCAGGCAAAAACTAGAATTGGCTAAACCTGTTTTCATTCACAAGCTGCCAGTGTTTTGTTATTTTATTTTTAACCCGACATCATAAGCTCCACACAGACAGCTCTCTGGATAGTGGGCTTGGCCCATCCTACAGCCCTGGGGCTCGTGCACCCTTTACAATCCTTGATTCATGCAGGAAGCTGAAGATCTGACATCTTTATTCCACAGCACAATGATGCAGATTCTTATACTGTGGCTCCCTTTAGAGAAATAAGAACATTTAAAGGGCTTTCTCACTTGGAGAGTAACACCATTTGAAGCACATCAGATTTGCTCTGCATGTAGTCACGACCATCTTATCTTATCTTGGGGTTTCTAGGTTTTTTTAATCATCTGATCTTCACTTTTTTGTACTGTTGTGTACAGTGGTACATTCACAACCATAAAATAGATCACAGACACCACTTATACCATACTCAGCGTGCTACGATCACTGGTGCTCTCATTGCCAGTCAGTGTGCCATTTTCTTCCAACTAACAAACTAAGGTGTATGTTGTGATCCATGCCTTGATGAGAAATGGTTACGATGGATCTAAAAATAGCGCAATACATACAGATATTGTATTTTATATGTGTCAATTCTTCACAATTTTATGTTGTGATAACTGTTTCTATTAGCAGGCTGCATACCCTATTTTAATTCATATCAGCCTGTGGTTTACATCACTAGTAGCCAGCATCTTAAAGGTTAACTGGATAGGGTATGGGGACAGTGACAATGAGGTTGATCGGACGATAACCAAACTTCTACTATGTAGGAGACCAGGTGGTTTTCTTGAAAGGTAACTCTGATGTGCTTGACCCTTACTGCCAAACCTGCACTGGTCCAATGATACCCTTCTATGTCGGATAAACAACGAAGACTGCTGCATCACATAGGTAGATGTAAGATCTGGCTCTAGGCTGTAAACTGAGGCCTCTGAGACCCAGCAGTCACCAGCTGCTCCGGCAGCTGCAGGAAATGAGGCAGGAGCTTACAGCAAAGTCTTGTATGAGAGGAGTATGGACTAGATGAGCGAGGCGATCAGAGAGGTGTCTGGAGGGCAGGTCACTCACCTGGATGTCCTGCTTTGGCGCTCAGGAGTAATGAGGAGTTAAAGAGGGGGTGTAGCTTGGTCTCTCCCTCCACCCTCTCTGTGTATGAGTCTCTCTCGCTGGAAGCAGGTGGCTGATATTGCTTTGCTGCTGATGTCACTGTATTCACTGCCCATCATTTCCATCCAGCAGCTAGATTAACATGAATTATTTAAAGAAGCAGGATCCGTTTTCATCATTGAGGAGCTGGAGGATGCAACGGTATAAAAAATAATATATGATTAACAGTCAGGCCTGTGATCTGGTGAAATAGTAAATGTGGTCACATTAAGGGGCACTAAACCTGAAGCAGAAAGCTTCAAGCATTAAGCCCCCCTTCACACGCACACTACTTTTTCAACATTTTTTTTTTACGCTGAATTTCAAAAATTTTGACAATTTCAGAAACATTTTTCCTGTTGTTTTTAATGTTAAAACATTTTAAACATTGTTTTGTGATGTTTTCAAGTATAGGGCTAGGTTCACATCTGCATCGGAGTCTCTTGCGCAGAGAACTTTTTTTCTCCATTGGTTTCAATATAAAACTGGCGGAAATTCGCCGGACTTCATTATAGTCTATGGGGTCTGCAGGTGTCTGCGGGTAACCACAGTTTAAGTAGACAGCCTCTCCGTCGTTCGGGTCCCTTGGCGGACCCAAAAGACAGAGAGCCCAGTGCAAGTGTGAACCTAGCCTTAAAGAAGAAATACTCATGTTTAGAGATAAAAAATGCAACTGACCCAAAGGCAAAACTCTTTGGGCCATATTATCAATGTATTTGCCCTTTTTTTCTGGATCATTTTACTCTAAATGCACCAGAAATTAGAGCCATGAATATGACTTTTAGACCATCCCATCTTTCTAGCCACTACTTCTCAGATCATTCCTGTAAACTCCTGTTTGTGGGCAGTATATGATTTATTTGTTTGAAATAGGAAAACAACTGTGCCGCCCCTGCTAGCTCTTGTGTCACCCCCTCTACCTCATAGATTGTAAGCTCTTGCGAGCAGGGCCCTCACTCCCATTGTGTGAATTGACTATTTCATTGTAATGTATCTTTTTTGTCTACTTGAACCGTACAAATTGTACAGTGCTGCGGAATATGTTGGCGCTATATAAATAAAATGTATTATTATTATGTATGATAACACTAAAACTAAGTCTGCACTACTTCCTGCCAGCTCTGGTGAATGGGCCCTAAGGGTCCTTTTACATGGTCAATGCATTGCCATAACAAGTGCTGAATGACAATATAACAAGTCGATTGAAGCTCACTTATAGTGCTGCCGAGGATGAAAAGCAAAGTGCTTTTTACACTGCCTGATGCAAACTGTATGGTAATGAACAATTGTGTATACAATTGTTTGGACCCCATATAGTTTACATATTGTTGGCAGCGCATCCTCTCTTCACATATGGACATGTGCCGCCAACAACAATGATTGCTACGTCTGCATAAATGAAAGCATTGGCTTGTTTATCAGCTGAAGGCTACAGTGATTTCACAGGGGCACTTACTGGGAAGGGGCTTTCATAAGAACCTGATCATCGTCCTATGTAAAAGGATTTTAAGAAATATATTCATTCTCTTTAGCTTTGAAAAATGATATTAGTTTGTTTTTTTTTTCTTTTTTCGTTTCTTTGTTGGTAATGAATATTTGGCTAAGAGATATAATCAGCTATGAGTGGTACAGTATTTAGTACCCTTGTTACTCTGAGAGGAAACATATATCAAAGATCAAGGCAAAGGTCTCATATGATCCACTTATACCCACGACTTTTACTATACCCAGAGAGCATCCATAAAGTCTAAAGCAGAGGTCAGCAACATTCAGCACTCCAGCTGCTGTGAAACTGCAACTCCCAGCCTGTTCTGTTCATTTCTATGGGAGTTCCAAGAACAGCAGAGCAAATATGTATGCTGGGAGTTGTAGTTTCACAACGGCTGGAGTGGTGTATGCTGCCTACCTCTGGCCTAAAGGATAGGCTTCTACGCCAACAGCACAGAAGATGGTTCAGTGAATTTCCCCATTGTGGACTGAATTTCCCCATTGTGGGACTATTAAAGGACTATTATTAATAACAGTGACATGATGGAACTCTGCCAGAGGAACTTGGCGTGGTGAATATACTCAAAGAGTACAACAGGGTCATTTTTCTAATAGTACTACAAATTATGGGTACTAGATTTTTGGAAATGGGTTAGTGATCTAGGGGTTTATTCTAATTGCAAGATTTGAAGTTTGGAAGGATTTTTTTTTGTCTTCCTTAAGATCAACCCTGCAAAAAAGGTTGAAATATTTCAACCTTACTTAATAGAGGGAAACTAGATTCTCAACTGTTGGCCTCATTGGGGAGAAGTTATAAAGAATTTCCCTTAGTCTCTTGGTCCTGTCTTGTCCTGCACTACTAAGACAGCTCAAAGAATGGGCATTGTGCAATGCTTAATTTATCCTGTGGTGGCACTGCAGAGAAACATTTACTGCTAGGTTTCCCACAGACTACCAAGTTGTTGTCAAGGAACCCTTCTAACAAGTAGAGATGGTCCAAAACTGAGACCCCATCATAACCATCTGTTGTGGTCCCTGTGGAGATATCTCACAAATATGTATGTGCGCCTATGTATATAATATGCATGCATATATTATTATACATTAATGTAAACAAGACCATATTTTTCTACCTTCAGTTTTTTTCTTTAGTTTTGCCTTGCTCCCCCTTTTGTCAACAGTTCCTATTTTTGGTTAAGGAAAATGGAAAGTTGAGTTGACTTTTATGAATGTATCGTGCTGCACATAAGAAGAACTGTTGATGTTTGGTATTCTTGTGCAAGTTTGGCATGTTGGTATTTATTATAATTTTTTATTATTTTTTTAGTAACATCAGCTTCTGTGAATCAATAGAATATGTACTATATAGTACAGATCAGTGATAAAAGAGAAATATATCAGCACTATGCAATAGCTTATGATGAGAGACAACTGTGAACGTGTGAGCAGGCAGGTATCAATGAAAGTATTGTATGAAGAAGCTATAAAAGAATGTTTCCAGATACTGTAGGGGAAGAGAATAAAGATGTTTGGAAAACCTACAGAAGATTTGGATTGCTGTACCATACCAAAACAAGGTTGGTTAGAAAAAAAAAATCTAAGACCCCAAAAGCTTCTTTATGATCCATAATCATAAACAATGCACAATTTCAGTTCCTGATATAAAATGCTATTGTTGGCATCTTTTAGTCCTCCAAATTTAGGACTACAGTAATACCTCGTACACTCGCGTTTCCGAATTTGCGAATTCACAGATTCGCGATATTTTTTTGGCAACTAACATATATAGATTTTGCTTTTTTTTTCTCAGATCTGTGAAATGTAATTAAAAAAAACACCTTCGCTATTGGGTAGTAGCGTCCTGTTCGTTACGTACCCGGTAATTTGTTTCATTTTACTGTGAGTGTATAAGAAAAATGAATGACTGTATTAATATACAGTACTGTACAGTATACTTTAGTATACTGTAAGTACTGTAGGGTAAAGTTTATTGATATTTAGGGGTTAAACATTAGAAATCGGCATTGTAAGCGCTTCTAAGCGCTTGTACCAAACATTCGCGATTCCTCGCGATCCGCGACCCGCTCTGTAACCTAACCTTGCGAATGTACGAGGTATTACTGTATATGGATATATATTATATGTTTTCTATGTATTATTATGGAAAAGATCGGAAATGCAGGCAGTGTAGAAATGTTGTTATACCCCATTTATTACATAGACTTATACTTTTGAGTGATCTGGATTACTAGCATCATACTCCTCCCATGACCCACTTTCTGATTAAAAATAATAGAAAGACTCATTCAACATGATTGTAACAATTAGAGCTGTAATAAGAGTTATGTAATGTTATATGTATGTTATATAACCATCTGCTATGCAGTTGTTTTATTTCTGCTGTAGACCGTATTTGTTCAATAAGGGGTTAATGGCAGTCTCCATTAATTGCTAAGACGGCCCAGTCATTTAACAAAAAAATGAATCGGTGCCTAAGATTGGTGGAAAGATATCACGTGTGCCCAGTCCTATTGTCTTTAGAAGTGTGAGGTGGTGTGTTAAGGAAGTCTGACTGTAGGTCCCAGTGGTGTAGCAGGGTGTGAGCGTCTCCTTGTGTTAACTCTGTGAGGGAGCAGCAGCCCCAACTCTGTATTATGCTAGAACAGCAGATAAAGCTGAGGCTATTATAAAGTTATTTTAAATAGATGTGTCTAAAAGCTATCAGAGATATGTTAGGTAAAGGGATGCAGCATATGGTAAGGTGCTGACTTTTTTTTTGTCTTCTGGTTCTGTTCAAATCCCGATTCTGCTATATGTCAGAGATTTACAGTATGTCAGTAGTGTTCCCTGACTTACTTGCCCTGTATGATACTGTTTTCTTTTTTTTTTGCTGTGACCCAGTATATAGAAAGCATAGTGTACTACACTTTACTACACAGTAAGGCTCTGTTCACATCATGTTTATTGCTTCAGGTTAATGTATACACTATACACCAGGATATACAGTATATGATGAACTGATGCCGGTGATGAATGCCATATAGGTCCAGAGATACAACATCTATTACTCATAGGTGAGTATAAATGTAAAAATGTATTCTTTAAACATACACTTTTTTTTTTTTTAAATGGACACCATTGTATGGAATAGCATAGTTTATTACAGGAGTCTCAAACTTGACAGGGTAAATGGGCCGAACATAGAAAAAAATTTGAAGTTGACAGGTTACATTCCTTATTCGATACAATACAAAATTATTGTTTATCAATAATTACTAGATTACAGTTATTTCCAGAAATATAGTTCCCGCCATAGAAATATAGTCACTCTGAACTTATATATAGTCTGCTGGCCCCATTGAAATATACTGCCCCCATAGATATATAGTGGGTCTGCATTTATATTCAGTCTGCTGGCCCCATTGAAATATACTGCCCCCATAGAAATATAGTGACTCTGTATTTATATTAAGTCTGCTGGCCCCATTGAAATATACTGCTCCCATAGAAATATAGTGACTCTACATTTACATACAATCTGCTGCCCCCATAGACATACATAGAGTCTCTGTCCTTATATACAGTCTGCAAAGAGTCCCTCAATGCTTAAATAAAAAATGTTCATACCAAGCAGCATGGGAAAGAAACAACTCTGTGCCAACACACTGCACTCAGGCTTAATGTTATTACAGTGGACCTTTCACCACCTGCACCAATTCCAGTTCTTGGCATCTTGTTAGTAGGCGCTGCTCCACTGATTCCAGTGCAGTTGGATTTTTTTTCTGTAGCTCACACCGTTCCCAAGTAATCAATGCAGTTAGTTTTACTGCCTGATATGTTACTTAGGCTCTGTACTATCAGATGGGCAGCATCAGGCAGGAGCAGAAAAGGTGAAGACTAGAGAAAAAAATTCCAGCTGTGTTGGAATCAATGGAACAGCACCTATTAAATGTTGCAAAGATCTGGATTTGGAGGAGGTGAAAGGTCCCCTTTATGGGTGCTGGCTTGCTTCTTTTTCAGCTGCCTGCTCTTTGCTGTCTCGAGGATGACTTGGGAGCTCCTGAGCACCACAGGCCTTGTATGTGAGACCCCAGGTCTAGCACACAATTCCATACCTTTATTTTAGCTACACTGACATATACCCTCCAAACAAAGGCTAGTACAATACCCTTTTACCCTGCGTTTTGCTAATGTAACCTAGACTATAGTAATCCTGGCCACCATAGCACAACACAGGAGAATAGAGCAGAGTCAGAGCGAGTTGAGGGCCAGGTTGCTGGGCCTAATCACATGACACAGGGTCAGAAGCAGCCCAGAAACTCTAGGTCCAGTGCCTAAAACCCCTGGTGGAAGTAAGTGTACATAGATGCCCTAGAGAACCCCATAAAATTCCTAACATTCCAATAACATGTTCTTTTTATTATTATTTTTTTAAATATTTCAGCCTGTTTTCACTCAAATATCCCTGTGTGCAGTATAGCATTCTACTCTGAATTCACTGTACATTTCATTGGCTCATTAACTCATGTTCAGACAGATTGAAAAAAATAACATTTGTGTTCCTATACAGTAAAGCAAAATAAAAAAGGGTACATTAATATATTCAGAGTCAGCGTATGCCAAAATCATACATTCCTTTGGTCCCTATAAAAACATGATGTAAAAAGGGGTAGCCTAAGTTTTAGTGCTGCTTTTCATGGGTGAACATTAGGTTTAACCTGCCATTGGTATGTGCAGGTTATTTGAGGATTATAGAGGATTATACACATATAGTGCTCACTAAATCCCATCCAGGAATTGCGGTTCGTGTGCAAACCGTATTTCCCAGACTGAACTCGCCAGTATGAATTGAACTCACTGCATCATAGTGATTTACGATGCAGTGAGTATCCTAACCTCGTGACAGTACTGAACTGATATAAAGCATACAGATCTCACTGTTCAGATGCGTACTCCATTATACTTACATGTACTCAGTTTAATTCACCCAAGTGAGTACAGTTTGGGAAGTATGGCCCATACATGAACTGTTTCCTGGACAGAAATCATTCACATGAATATGGCCTGAAGCTGGCAGTAACCATGAGATGAGGTGTTTATCTACAGATCATTGGAAGATCTACCTTATTTTCAGTAGAAATTAACTATGCCCAAGCTATTGATGTAAAGCTGAGATCAATCTAGTACTCCATAAACCATAGAACTGTTCAAAGATGATACTGAGTATCTGAATAGTTTAGTGACCTGAAGACATTTCATTTGAATGGGTTTTTAAAGCAATGCGTGGATGTGTGCTTACACCCTCTGCGCTGCGAAGCCGTTTTTTTTCGTTGGACACGAAGTCCTGCATGTCCGACTTTGTTTCTGATGAAAAAAAGGATTCTCAGCGCAGAGGGTGTAAGCGCACACCCGCGCATTGCTTTAAAAACCCATTCAAATGAATGGGTTTTTAACCAATGCGTCGCTAACCTGTCGGTATCCGATGCCAATCCCGTTCCCCGAGATTTTCACTCGGATTGGCAGCGGACGGACTGAAGTGCAGGTGTGAACCCACCCTGAGTAATAATAATAATACATTTTATTTATATAGAGCCAACATTTTCTGCAACACTTCACAACTCGTAGGGTTAAATTACAGACAAAATGAGACATTAAAGAGTAATAAGTCAATTCGCACAATAGGGATGAAGGCCCTGCTTGCAAGAGCTTACAATCTATGAGTTAGAGGGGGTGACACAAGAGGTAGCAGGGGTTTCATAGGAGGTAGCAAAGCTCTTCTCGGGGCATATAAGGTCACTTTGTAATAGTTTTCTGGTTTTGGGAAGTAAACTGGGATAGAATATAGAGTCTAGCGTAAATTGTTATAAAAATAATTTTAAGTGCATTTTATTTTATTGAACTCTTCTGTAAAAATTGAAAAATGTAGTGAGACAAGCTGGATTGTGTTACGTTTTGCAGCTCAGATTCTGGATCGTAATATGAAGATTATTAATATGAGAAAGAAGCAGCGCTTGCTAGAAGAGACAATCCTGCTGAGATGGAAATTCCCAATATCTGCCCCTTGATGAGAAAATGACAATACAAGAAAATAGCATTACGGCTATGGAATCCACCTTTTTCCTAAGAACTCTGTATCAGTGAAAATGAAGGAAGACATGCATTTGTTTGTCCATGCAGCTGATGAATAGTCCTTCTATGGGCCCATGATGAGCTAGTCAAGATAGGCAAAGTTCTTTTATTTTGCATGGTGTTGGGTTGCCATCACATAGAGACTATCATGTTGACAATTTGCTGGAAGATCAGAGGATTGTGTCCTCATGCACACGACCGAGTTTGCAGGCCGAGGGGAGTCTGATTTTATAGCAGAGTGCAAGCGTCATCGGAGTGCCCACCGTCCCCCATTTATTTCAATGGGGGGGGGGGGTTTCCGCTTTGTTCCTTTCTGTTGGCAACGCTGAATCTCTACATGCAACGAGAGAGAAATCAGTCTATTTGGGAAGCTTATGTCTGCTCCATGCAGACAAGACATTGGTTTGAAGGATGTGAAAGGGGACTTTCTCACAAGAGACAGAGTCATTGGCTGATGTTAAGAGGGCAAGCACCCGCATAGATGAGACAATATACAGTTTGTTGACAGAAAATGAAATAAAGCATTGTCTGACATATTTTATCCTTGTGCTCTGTGGATAACTTACGACATCTCTTAATAACTGATTATGCACCCCAAGCATATTGTTTCATGAACCAGAAATCTGAAGGGTCAAATGAAGGTGAAAAAATAGAATTGGATGGAGCTATACACAGTCATCAAGGTCAAGAACACTTGTGGACAGGAAGTAATGCAGAATGAAAGATGTGTCAGCCCAAGTGTATGGAAACCATGAGACCATCCGGCTGTAGCATTGCTGGGAATGATCGGATGGTCTCCAGTTTGAACTTCTTCATTAGACACTTATTCAGATCTGCTAAATCCATGATGAGTCTCCACATATAACTGTTGCCCTCTGAAAAGAATTTCATTTTTCTGTTGAAGGCTGAATAAAATGTTGGGCTGGAAAGATAACCTGTACTTAAGTTGATCTATAGAGCTCTTACTACAGTAAATGATTAAGACGAAACCCTTATTGACGTCTAAGGGATTATCATTTACACATCGTAGATGCCATCTTGCAAACTATACTTTGGTAGTAAATGATCTGGTAGTAAATGCAATTTGACAGGTTTCAGCTGCTGTTCTGCCAAATGTGATGGCAAATATTGAAAAGATGTGGCTTCTGCACACTGGGGATCTTCATCATCTATAGGGGCAGACCTAATGAGCAAATATTAGAGGTACAAGACTCTGGCATAGGCAGATTACCCATAAATCGGGTCACATTTATCAATACTGTCGAACTTTGCACTGTCCCATTCGTAGTTTTAGACATATTTAAGAATCTGTCATATGGCTTCTAGAAGCTCCAAAATTCTGACGCAAATACAACTAAAATGTTGAGCTTCACTATGAGACAAGTATTTGGTGCAAAACATGTAGACAAAATACTTAACTCACAAGCTGTAAGGAACAAATATTTGGCGCATTCATCAAAAACCTACAATTTCTGGCACCAAATAAGCAGACACAAATCATCTGTTGCTTATTGAGGAGACAAATATGTGGCACACAAAAGGAATTTATGGCGCACAAATTAAATTGTCATAAATTCATCAAGTTACACCATTTTAAACTTAGTCTACTTTGCACAAGAACATCTGCGCCATATTGTTCTTTTCTGTTGCATAAATGTGTCGTAAAGTTACACTCTTTTAAACCAGGCCCTTTCCAGTGCACATTTTTTAAAAGTGTTGAGCCAGTCATAAATTTTGGGAAAAATTTTGGGAAAAAAGAATGGGAAATATATAGGGAACACATATACTTCTCCCTTCCACAACGTGGGGCCTTAGCCTCAAGTGGCTTTCTGGCACAAAAAAGTGTTTTCATACTGCTAACCCATCCAACTGCGTCGAATTAAACACCTATTAAATGATGCAAAGAGTAGTTGGTAGTAGTGGTGGAGATGGTGAAAGGTGACCCCAGGGCCATTTTAACACATTAGTGGGCCCTGGGCAACGGTTTCATAAGTGGGTCCCCCATTACCACCACTTAAAAATACCTG
The DNA here is from genome assembly GCA_947044405.1 of Leptodactylus fallax. Classification (NCBI taxonomy): domain Eukaryota; kingdom Metazoa; phylum Chordata; class Amphibia; order Anura; family Leptodactylidae; genus Leptodactylus; species Leptodactylus fallax. The sequence continues at coordinate 5,275,498 of CAMRHE010000029.1, read as the reverse complement.
ATGTGCACAAATTATAATGCCTCCTCAATGTCCCCACATAGTATAACACCCCTTAGTGGCCCTCACACAGTATAATGCCTCCCTAGTGGCCCAATACAATATAATGCCCCTCAGTGGCCCATCACACAGTCCAATGCCCATGTATGTATCACACTTTAACATGTCCCACCCCCCCGTTGCCCCCTCTATCTCTGAGAGAGAGAGAGATAACCGTGGCATCCAAGGGCTTCCGCCATTTTGCCGCCCACCTGCCCACCCCGGCTCTCTGAAGCCCAGGAAGTAATTCAGATCGAAGAAAATTTTTTGGGAACTTCGAATCAAACTGCCGAATCGAACTTTTGAGAAATTCGCTCATCTCTAATTCTGAACCATAAAAATGAGTTGTATGAGACAAATGACTGGAAATTATAAAAACTTTCGCTACTGTGCTAAATTGACAACTTTACATCAGTTTAGTACAGTAGCAATATGACCGTTTGGCAGCTCACTGCATCATAACTGACTCTGATGCAGTGAGTTTCATGTACATGGCTGTATTCAGTCTGGGAAATATGGCCACACATGGACTGTGTTTCCCGGATGGAATGCGGTTGTGTTCGTGCAGCTTTAGTTGCCCATAGTAACCAATCACAGCAGAGGTTTAATTTCTTATAATGCTTATGAAAAATAAAAGCTGCACTGCCATTGGTTGCTGTGGGCAACTAATACAGTTTTTCTTTAAAACCGTTTTCATCCCCACTCAATCCAGAGGTCTCTCCCACTAGCTTCAAGAGATTATGCTTGTTTAGAGCTGCTAATAAAGGCTCCCTTTCCTCAACGCCCCACCCCTTGATGGTAAACTTGACTTTATGACGGCCTGGGAGCAAGACCTTGACACTACCCAGACCCCGGCCCAATAGGTTGACTGCTTGTACATCAATTAGCAAAGCCAGCTGGCAGGTTACCCTCATGGAGTCCTCTTTAAAAGTGCTTCATAGGACATATCTGGTCCCTTATCGACTCCATCACTTTTTTCCTACTGTTTCACTCCTTTGATTTAGGTATTATAATGCCTTAGGCACTACCCTCCATGTGTGGTGGTCCTGCCCTCATGCCTGACGCTATTGGCTTGTTATCCATAGGATTGCGCAACGGCTCTTTGGACAGTCTTTCCCATTTCAGCCCCCTATATTTTTTCTCAATCTTAAACCCTCTAATTTGAAATATGCCCAATTTAAGCTACTACAATACATTTTATTAGCTGCCCAGCTGCCCGGATTCACATTGCCTTCAACTGGAGGCTGAGGTTATGCGACGGGTTGATACCATTATGCTCCATTAGAAGATTAATTCCACTATAACTGATACCCGCCCAATTTTTGATAAGGTCTGGGCACCATGGGTCAACAGGTTGCACATCCCAGGTCTTCCATACTGTCTCCAGCTTTATCCCTGTGACTGGATTGAGCCCCACTCTCCCCACCCCTCCCTTCAGGCGAATTCTCAGCTGTCACTTCTCGCTGCTCAAGTCCATTTTAGCGCTACTTCTCTCTCCCTTTTTTCTCCTGATTCAGGTTGATTTCTATGTTTTTATTTTCTCCTTGTTTCCCCCATATTTTCTTTGTATATTACCTTTTGATATATGATGCCAACTTTGATATTTTGATGACTTTTGGTTTGTCAGTTTATGACTTTATTTTATTTGGTATGACGTTTACTGTGTTTTTACTAGTTGTTGTAATTTAATAAATACCTTTGAAACTAAAACAGTTTTCATAAATCTGTTCAATTGTGTTTAAAGGGCTTCTCTAGTTTCGGACCAATATTAACCCCTTCCTGGCATCTGCCGTACTATTACAGCAGAAGTTGGGTGTTTAAAAAATAGTGGCCACTCCGATTGCGGGTATTAACCATTTCATTATGGCCTCCGCACAGTGAGATCGTGATAGTCGTCCGGATGTCATGACAGTTGGGAGCCTTGTGAAGTCTCCCAGGCCTGTCTATACTATATGTCTATTGAGGCTTGCCTGTGACAGGCCTCAATAGGCATTCACACGTGGACAAAATTGTTGGTACCCCTCGTTTAATGAAAGAAAAATCCACAATGATCACAGAAATAACTTGAATCTGACAAAAGTAATTTGCCAAACTACATGTTGACAAGCCACAAAGTTTCTGGGAGAATGTCCTATGGACAGATGAGACAAAAATCGAATTTTTTGCCAAGGTACATCAACTCTATGTTCACAGACGGCAAAATGAAGCATATCTTGAAAAGAACACTGTCCCTACTGTGAAACATGGAGGAGGCTCTGTTATGTTTTGGGGCTGCTTTGCTGCATTTTGCACAGGGTGTCTTGAATCTGTGCAGGGTACAATGAAATCTCAAGACTATCAAGGGATTCTAGAGAGAAATGTGCTGCCCAGTGTCAGAAAGCTTGGTCTCAGTCGCAGGTCATGGGTCTTGCAACAGGAAAACGGCAGCTCTTCCATAGGTATAACTGACATACTATGATTTTCAAAAATGCAAGCGTTTTCAAATTGCAACAATTTCAATGCGGATTATTTTCTGCATTGTGTGGATGGAATTAGCCAGAATCCCATCCACTTTGCTAGGACTGTAAAACGCGTTTTTTGTTGCGGCTTTTCCGACACTGCAAAATTGCAGCATTTACACTACGTGGGGCCCCAGCCTGAATGACAGGAAGCAGAGATCTAGAGAAAGTCTATTGGAAAGTTGTATAACTTTACATTATACAAATAACATTTGTATCTAAATATTGGTCTTAAAATGGACAGCCCCTTTAAATTAGATATACAGTGGGGGGAAAAGTATTTAGTCAGCCACCAATTGTGCAAGTTCTCCCACTTAAAAAGATGAGAGATGCCTGTAATTGACATCATAGGTAGACCTCAACTATGAGAGACAAAATGAGAAAATAAATCCAGAAAATCACATTGTCTGATTTTTTAAGAATTTATTTGCAAATTATGGTGAAAAATAAGTATTTGGTCACCTACAAACAAGCAAGATTTCTGGCTCTCACAGACCTGTAACTTCTTTTTTAAGAGGCTCCTCTGTCCTCCACTCATTACCTGTAGTAATGGCTCCTGTTTGAAATTGTTATCAGTATAAAAAAACACCTGTCCACAACCTCAAACAGTCACACTCCAAACTCCACTATGGTGAAGACCAAAGAGATGTGGAAGGACACCATAAACAAAATTGTAGACCTGCACCAGGCTGGGAAGACTGAATCTGCAATAGGCAAGCAGCTTGGTGTGAAGAAATCAACTGTGGGAGCAATAATTAGAAAATGGAAGACATACAAGACCACTGATAATCTCCCTCGATCAGGGGCTCCACGCAAGATCTCACCCCGTGGGGTCAAAATGATCACAAGAACAGTGAGGAAAAATCCCAGATCCACACGGGGGGACCTAGTGAATGACCTGCAGAAATCTGGGACTAACGTAACAAAGGCTACCGTCAGTAACACACTACGCCGCCAGGGACTCAGATCCTGCAGTGCCAAACGTGTCCCCCTGCTTAAGCCAGTACATATCCGGGCCCATCTAAAGTTTGCTAGAGAGCATTTGGCTGTTCCAGAAGAGTATTGGGAGAATGTCATATGGTCAGATGAAACCAAAGTAGAACTGTTTGGTAGAAACACAACTCGTCGTGTTTTGAGGAGAGTGAATACTGAGTTGCATCCAAAGAACACCATACCTACTGTGAAGCATGGGGGTGGCAACATCATGCTTTGGGGCTGTTTTTTTGCAAAGGGACCAGGACGACTGATTTGTGTACATGAAAGAATGAATGGGGCCATGTATCGTGAGATTTTGAGTGCAAACCTCCTTCCATCAGCAAGTGCATTGAAGATGAAACGTGGCTGGGTCTTTCAGCATGACAATGATCCCAAGCACACCGCCAGGGCAACGAAGGAGTGGCTTCGTAAGAAGCATTTCAAGGTCCTGGAGTGGCCCAGCCAGTCTCCAGATCTCAACCCCATAGAAAACCTTTGGAGGGAGTTGAAAGTCCGTGTTGCCCAGCGACAGCCCCAAAACATCACTGCTCTAGAGGAGATCTGCATGGAGGAATGGACCAACATACCAGCAACAGTGTGTGCCAACCTTGTGAAGACTTACAGAAAACATTTGAGCTCTGTCATTGCCAACAAAGGATATATAACAAAGTATTGAGATGAACTTTTGTTATTGACCAAATACTTATTTTCCACCATAATTTGCAAATAAATTCTTTAAAAATCAGATAATGTGATTTTCTGGATTTGTTTTCTCATTTTGTCTCTCATTTGTCTCTCATAGTTGAGGTCTACCTATGATGTCAATTACAATTATCTATTTAAGTGGGAGAACTTGCACAATTGGTGGCTGACTAAATACTTTTTTTCCCCACTGTACCTACAGCTGATGCTTTATAGACCTGCCACTGTCACCCTATGTGATGTCCATTTACTGTATCGCTATTGCTGCCTGCTGCTCCTAAAGTACTCCTCTTGCCTCCCAGTTCATCACATTATTCAATGTCACAGCCACTACCACTACCACCAGTGGTCAGACATGGGATATCTAGGGCCTACAGGTGGAGATGACAGATGACAAATACAGGCCTCTCTCATCTTTTTAAGTGGGAGAACTTGCACAATTGGTGGCTGACTAAATACTTTTTTTTCCCCACTGTACATACACAATTCCAAAAAAGTTGGGATGCTGTGTAAAATGTAAAGAAAACAAAAATGCAATGATTTGGAAATCTCATCTAAACATATTTTGCTCACAATAGAAAACATATTAGAAGATGAAAGTTAGACATTTTTCCATTTCATTTGATAAAAATAACTCAGGGACAGGGACACAACTAAAAGTTCACAGGCCCTGGTGCAAAAGTTCAGCTCAGGCAGAATTTACATTTTGGTCCAAACCACCATGAAGACTTGTTCACAACATGTCTGTGCACACAAGCTTCCCATCCCCTGTCAGTGCCCCCCACATAGTAAGCGTGCCCACTTTTGTGCCACATAATTCCTCATTGACTATATGCTGCTGCACAACTGCTACGTTTGCTTGTCAAAGGGTTAATTTTCTTCTTTCTGACCGTGGAAGGCTGTGTATCATAAATCTTCTCACTCCAGTGGATCATAGGGCAGGGGTATGAAATTTACATTGACTGCTACCCATCATTAAAATCAGAAAGGAGGTCAAAGAAGTTTAATCAGCCCTAGTGTGCTAGGGCAACCTGTGGGCCCCTGGTTTATGGGCCCAGTTGCAGTTGTGGCCATGGGATAACTACAGTCATGCAAGTGTGCGAAGCTGTGCTTGGTAAGTAATGAAAAGTCCACAGTAATGTCAAACAGCTGATCGATGGGAGTCCGGGTATCAGACCTTGACCAATATGTTATTGATGACCTATCCTAAAGGTAGGTCATCAGTATTTCAGTCCTGGTGTATTCACACAACTGAGTTTCTAGGGTGTGTTGTATTCCTGTTCAGTAAAAAAAATAGAATAGCTACCTCTGCACCCCGATAGCTATGCCCCTGCATTTAGAAATTAATGGAAACAACACATCTTAAAAAAGTTGGGACAAGGACATGTTTATCATTGTGTAGCATCCCCTCTTCTTTTTACAAGTCTGTAAATATCTGGAAAGTGAGTGCTGTCCCATTCTTGTTTGATGTTTTTAGATGCAGTTTTTCACAGATTGGTGAACCTCTGACAATCTTTGGTTCTGAGAGACTCTGCCTCTCTAACATGCTCTTTTTATACACAGTCATGCGACTTAGGCTACAGGCACACTAGCGTTTGGGGACTCCGCCCCCCATTCTGTTTAAGGAGGACTTTTCTCTCCGCTGATTTCGTCCAGAAAGCGTGCAGACCCTATTATAGTCTATGGGGTCAGTGGGTAACTGCTTATTAAGCAGATAGGGTTTCCCGACCAAACGCTAGTGTGAACCTAGCGTTAGTTAAAAATTGAACCTCCAGCTGTGTTTCATTAATAACACTTACTTTTCCAGCCTTTTGTTAATCCTGTCCCAACTTTTTTGAGATGTGTCGCTGCCATCAATTTCTAAATAGGTTATTTTCAAAGGAAATAAAAAATGTCAACTTTCAACTTCTGATATGTGTTCTATTGTGAATAAAATATGGTTATATAAGATTTCTTATTTTCTTTACATTTTACAGAGTCCAAACTTTTTTGGAATTAGGGTTGTATTTTGTGTTATTAAATTGTTTGTTTTATACTTATGTTTCCACTCTGTGCCAGTGCTGTGTTGCTTCACTAGTTGCCCACCTGCTCAGAACCTGATGCCTTCATCTAACAGCAACTGTGCACTCCAACATACTTCGTACATTCACATATACAGGGTGGTGACCTGCTTATGACTTTATTATCTTTTCTCATAAAATATGGTTAGACCATTGTACAAGCATTTTTACCCCTTGTGTCACCCCCTCCTTCTCCTGGATTGAACCTTATGATTTGTAAAGTGCACTGAAATTTGTTGGCACTATAATAAATAAAAATTATTGCTCCTAGTCCTGCATATTTGGGATGATATTTAGAAACAGAAGCAACTACTGCAAAATGGAAATGTAGTTGGTAGATAAACAGCTGCATCTGCATATTTGGGAATGGTCCAGTGTTTGATGTCAGTCTTAAAGGAGTATTCCCATCTTAGACTGAGTTTCCGTTATCATGGTCATCTCTGCATTCATGTCAGCATACATACAGTGGGTACGGAAAGTATTCAGACCCCTTTAAATTTTTCACTCTTTGTTTCATTGCAGCCATTTGCTAAAAGCAAAAAAGTTCATTTTATTTCTCAATGTACACTCAAATGTACACCACATCTTGAGAAAAAAACAGAAATGTTGATATTTTTGCAAATTTATTAAAAAAGAAAAACTGAAATATCACATGGTCATAAGTATTCAGACCCTTCGCTGTGACACTCATATTTAATTCACATGCTATCCATTTCCTTCTGATCTTCCTTGAGATGGTTCTACTCCTTCATTGGAATCCAGCTGTGCTTAATTTAACTGGTTGGACTTGATTAGGAAAGGCACACACCTGTCTGTATAAGAGCTCACAGTGCATGTCAGAGCAAATGAGAATCATGAGGTCAAAAGAAACTGCCCAAGGAGCTCAGACACAGAACTGTGGCAAGGCACAGATCTGGCCAAGGTTACAAATTCTGCAGCACTCAAGGTTCCTTAGAGCACAGTGGCCTCCATAATCCTTAAATGGAAGATGTTTGGGACGACCAGAACTCTTCCTAGACCTCGCCGTCCAGCCAAACTGAGCAATCGTGGGAGAAGAGCCTTGGTGAGAGAGGTAAAGAAGAACCCAAATATCACTGTGGCTGAGCTCTGAGCTCCAGAGATGCAGTAGGGAGATGGGAGAAAGTTCCACAAAGTCAGCTTTCACTGCAGCCCTCCACCAATCGGGGCTTTATGGCAAAGTGGCCCGAAGGAAGCCTCTCCTCAATGCAAGACATATGAAAGCCCACAGAGTTTGCCAATAAAAACAAATAAAGGACTCCCAGACTATGAGATGAGACGAAGATTGAACTTTTTGGCGTTAATTCTAAGCGGTATGTGTGGAGAAAACCAGGCACTGCTCATCACCTGCCCTATACAATCCCTACAGTGAAACGTGGTGGCAGCATCATGCTATGGGGGTGTTTTTCAGCTGCAGGGACAGGACGACTGGTTGCAATTGAAGGAAAGATGAATGCGGCCAAGTACAGAGATATCCTGGAAGAAAATCTCTTCCAGAGTGCTCTGGACCTCAGACTGGGCTGAAGGTTCACCTTCCAACAAGACAATGACCCTCAGCACACAGCTAAAATAACAAAGGAGTGGCTTCGGAACAACTCTGTGACCATTCTTGACTGGCCCAGCCAGAACCCTGACCTCATCCCAATTGAGCATCTCTGGAGAGACCTGAAAATGGTTGTCCACCAATGATCACCATCCAACCTGACAGAACTGGAAAGGATCTGCAAGGAAGAATGGCAGAGGATCCCCAAATCCAGATGTGAAAAACTTGTTGCATCATTCCCAAGACGACTCATGGCTGTACTAGCTCAAAAGAGCCTTCTACTCCATACTGAGCAAAAGGTCTGAATACTTATGACCATGTGATACTTGTTTTTCTTTAATAAATTTGCAAAAATATCTACATTTGTTTTTTTTTCTGTCAAGATGGGGTGCTGAGTGTACATTAATAAGAAATAAAATGAACGTTTTTGCTTTTTGCAAATGGCTGCAATGAAACAAAGAGTGAAAAATTTAAAGGGGTCTGAATACTTTCCGTACCCACTGTATCTTGGGACCTCTATTCTTGAGACAAATGCAGAAATGTCTAACATGGCAAAACTCCTTTAAATGTTTTTGCCAGTATTATTCAGTATTGAATACATAAGGTAGAAGGCCCAGTTTAGCAAATGTGGTCATAAAAAAAAAAAAAAAATCCTAATTCAATTACACACTGTAAATTTAGATCTTCAACATTTATTTCAGCATGGACCAGATAGCAACCCAGTTCTGTGCGATTTTTTATTAATACATAATGTGATGCTTAGTTTACAGATAGTATCTATAAATGCCTTGTTTTTTTTCATACATTCCCTTTGCATCAGTTATTATTGACTGCAGTGTTAAGATAAACAAGAATGCTCCTTTGTTTGATTAGAGTCTCTTAAAATTTCTGGTGTATCTTGGGAGGTCCTGAGCACCAGAATTAAACTATACATCAGCCAAGGATTGACATAGATTTCTGATAAATGGCACCAGTATTTTGGTGTAAATTATACTGCAAGTCTAATGGACCAGGAAGTCCCCACCTTGATCTCTGCTGACTTTCTTAAAAAGTGACAAGCTGGGCACAAAAACGCCAGTGGAGCATTGATGACTCAAATCTAGCCCATGTGCCAAGGATGCACCACTTCTGGGCCAGTATTCAGGCAGAGTTAGCCCCCCTTGCAGAAGACCCTATGTCTTATCAGTGCGCTATCCTAATTTTCCCAGATACCACACTGACCCATTCATTTCTATGGGCCCATACACGACCGTGAACGACATGGTCACGTGTGCGGGCCGACATTCCAGGCCGCAAAACATGGAACAGGTGCTATTCCTGTCTGATTTTGCGGCACAGCTTCCGTGGCTCCTATTCATTTAATGAAGGGGCCACAGAAGCACGGCCAGTGCAGGGTGACATCTGCATGTCCCCTGTGCCGATCATTCACAGCAGCCGCTTAGCACACGATCGTGTGCAACCAGCTTCAGGCCCAAAAAAAAAAAAAAACCACACACCCCCTTCCCCAGAAAAACTTGATTTATGAAGACTGACCCCTTAATTTGGCAGCTCAGGTGGCCTTGTGTACCAGAATTGACAGCGGGAAGAAATTGTCAGACTTCAGTTATAACTTGCAGTAGAAGTTTCCTGGATCATGTTGAAGTAAATCTGGGCCCATCATTAGTTGTGGTGTACAAGGCCTTTGGGCCCAAAGTTAGATTTACAAAATTTCCCCTGAATTATACCTCCAAGGGACTGGAATCGTTAAAGGGATTCTATAAAAAAAAAATTTTATATTTTTTTTTTTTTAACTGAAAACACTTAGAAGCTTAAGAAACCACACAAAAAAACAAAAACCCTGAATACAATGCTAACAGCTATGAAACCCATCATTTCCAAATATGAACTGATTTTGAGAGATCATCATTTTAACTGCTCCTCATAGTAGTAAAGCCTTTTAATAGCAAGCTTACAGAAGAGTGACAGGATGGGTAATGAAATTCAATACAGCTACCTGCAACATACACCTGAAGTATGTCAGTTTGATGCAACCAAAGTTTTACATAAACACATGTGGTCTTTACACAGATGTTTTATTGGAAATTTTAAATACACTTTGCCAACATGATCCATTACAGACATGGCAAAAAAAAAAAAGCATTGAGGATGGAGGTGTTGTGGATGAGTGCTTTCAAGGAAACGTTTTATCAAGTCTTTAAGAGTGCTCTTCTGCAAGTTTCTCAGCCTTTGTTACGGCTTCTTCAATAGGTCCTACCATGTAGAAAGACTGTTCTGGCAAGTGATCGTATTCTCCTGTAATTAGATTTAAAAAAAAAAAAAAAAAAAAAAAAAAAAAAGTTTAAGGCGGCTTCATAACAAGACCATTTCTATTTTATGTTTTTAAAACAAATTCTCACAACTAGGGCACACCACCAGTTATAAGATAGAGTGGCTACATCAATTTAATATATTTGCTATAGCAAACGAGGTTGGGTCTACTTTTTGCAAAAGCAGTTATAAGGCACACCTTTTCTTTAATAAAACAAACTTCAGCTGCAGTCTATTAAAAACCTTGCTGATGTTAGGGTCTCAAACAAATTGGGGCAAATTCATCATTCCCTCTACACCAATCTTTTGGCATAAAGGGATGATATTGAGGTGCACATTTGGCACAAGGCCCTTTCTTTTGCCTCAAGCACGGATCCGCATCTTGCCTACCACACTGCACAAATGTGGGCAGTGGGGACTGAGAAATCCACACCTTAGCCCAAGATATTATAACACCAGTTTATTGACTGAGTTACAATGGAAGTCTACACTAGTTCCTAACCTCTTCATAAATCTACCTTCTACACCAGTCTTAATAAGATTGCCCCATTGCGTCTACAACATGTAAATCCAACTTTGGTGTTAAGATTACCGTGAAGAATCTGTTTGAATCCCTTGATGGTCTCTTTAAGTGGAACCAGTTTGCCCAGATGTCCAGTGAAGACTTCAGCAACCTGGAATGGCTGAGACAGAAAACGTTGGATCTTGCGAGCTCTGGCTACAGTAAGTTTGTCTTCTTCTGACAATTCATCCATACCCAAGATGGCAATGATATCTTGCAGTGATTTGTAGTCCTATTAAAAAAAAAAAAAAAAAGTTTGAGAACCCCCACAGCCTAAAAGAGATAGCATAAGAATCACAAAAGGGTATTCAAGTGTACAGAGAACAAACCTGTAAGATCTTCTGCACACCACGAGCTACATCATAGTGCTCCTGACCCACGATGTTGGGGTCCATAATACGGGAGGTTGAATCCAAGGGATCCACAGCTGGGTAGATTCCAAGCTCAGCAATAGCACGAGACAACACAGTTGTGGCATCCAAGTGAGCAAATGTGGTAGCAGGGGCAGGATCTGTCAAGTCATCAGCAGGCACATAAATAGCCTAAAACACAGTAGGAAGGAACATAAAAAAAATAAAAATCAATCTAGATACAGACAGAAGAAAACAGATGAAACCTAAATTTATGCCTTTTCAGATACATAAAAAAAAAAGTTGCTTCAGCAAGCTCAGAAGAACGAAAGTCTGAAGTTACTCATCATTGTAGGCCCCATGTAGGACTGATTTTACATTAAGGATAATTGTTTGAATCTAGCCATAAGAATTAGCAACACAAACCTAACCTTTAGCCATAAGATACAATAAACACAGCCAAACCCATTAGAAATTTGTGGGATATACAGATGTTTAATTAGCGATATGACATAACTGATACAAACCTGCACAGAGGTAATAGATCCCTTCTTTGTGGTTGTAATTCTTTCCTGCATGGTACCCATGTCAGTGGCCAGAGTTGGCTGGTAGCCGACAGCAGAGGGGATACGACCCAGCAAGGCAGACACCTATAGAAAGAGTAGAGCAAGTGTAACATGTTTTTTTTTTTTTTTTTTAAATGGGGGGGGGGGGGGGGAATTTACACAAACACAGCAATCTAGGTGATTACCTCTGAACCAGCCTGGGTAAACCTGAAAATATTGTCAATGAAAAGCAGCACATCTTGTCCTTCTTGATCTCTGAAGTATTCAGCAACAGTCAAACCAGTCAGAGCAACACGAGCCCTGGCACCTGGTGGTTCATTCATCTGTCCGTATACCAGGGCTACCTATAAGAAGAAAAGTACAATTAAGCTAGTCAAGAGGTTATTCTTTAGTACTACACAGTATTAGGTAGCTGTCCTAATGACAAGCCAGCATGTGCTACTGCAAAACAAAGCGCACCTTTTCTGTGACAGCTCTATATGACAAAGATTGTTTTCCTGGGCAAGCTTTACATACACAGTTGCAAAGTTAGCATGTGAGAAAGCTCAAACCATAAAACCCATCAAATTAATCATATTGTCACGGTTATAAAATATAAAACTCAAGAAAAAAGTCAAGAGCTAGGAAGAGCTTAGGTTGCCTGTGGCATTAAGTACTTAATTTTCTATGCCACAACTAGTGCAGGTGAAAGGAACAGATGCCACTAAGTAGAGAAAATACACAGTTCAAGACACTGCACAAACCTTAGATGTTGTGTCCTTCAGGTTAATGACACCAGACTCAATCATTTCATGGTACAAGTCATTTCCTTCACGGGTACGCTCTCCTACTCCAGCAAAGACTGAGTAACCACCATGGGCTTTGGCCACATTGTTGATCAGTTCCATAATAAGTACAGTTTTACCTACACCAGCACCACCAAACAGACCTTAAAAGGGGAAAAAAAAAAAAAAAAAAAAAATTTTAGTCAATAGAAAAACCTATTACAATTACACCTTAAGAGTTTCTTCTGACTGATTAGGTCTTAAGGAAAGTCAGAAGAATGGAGTTACTAAACATAAAAGCAGCTTCACTGAGAATACATAGTCGATTTGACAAGTTCCGTGTCAAAAGTCAAATCTACGTAAAGTTATAACAATACAGAAAAAGAAAAAAAACCTACTGACTTTCACTGGAAGCCATCTGCATTCAGACACTTCAATGTAAATGACTAGAATTTGTATAAAATATTCTCCATTTATGACTTACTGAACCTTAGTCAACATACCGATTTTCCCTCCTTTAGCATAGGGAGCAAGAAGATCTACCACCTTGATTCCAGTAACCAGGATTTCCTGTTCAACACTCATTTCAACAAACTCTGGTGCTTCAGCATGGATGGCGGCAAACCTGTGTATCAGGACATAATGCATCAGACTGCACAAGGGAAGAACTAATTCATGTACATTTGGAAAGGTAATGTCAAGTACAGTGCAGTAGTCATGTGGATGCTTTCCTATAAATTGTTACCAAAATTCTCATTGAACAATAGGTACTGTATAAGCTTGTAGAAATTCTCTATTAGAAGTCTGTATCCATGTGGTATCACAGAAATCAGACCCCCTCTATGTTCTGGAAGTGCAAGTAGGTGGGACCCTGTTCATGTACCCTAGATAAGTGGCCCACATTCTGGCAGAACTGATCCATCCTTTTATTCCATGGACAGACATTCATCTAAATTTGTCATGCAATACCAGAATCAGCAGCTTTTCAGGGGTGCTGGATCAATGAATTTCAAGAGAGGGGGCCCATGCTGACAGCTTCTAAGACATCTGTGAACTTTGGCCAGATTATCAAAATTTATACTACATGTAGTTTAACATGAATTCCACACCCCAGACATTTCGCTCTTGCAGAATGGAATGAGTTATGAATTCAGATCTATCCAATGCCACCAAAATCCGCCCCAGCCTCGGCACCTCTGATCAAGGACAGCTGCTGACATACTGCGCAGCATTCATAACACAAGCCATTAACAATGTACTTTGTTGCTTGCTATACTGCTACTTAAACCATAGTACCTATTAACTTAAGGGCATAATGTTTATGGAAAAAGTTCACGTTTTCTAAAAGGAGAACTTAACTGCAAGACAGAAGGTCCAACATACTAATTGGCACAAGTACTACAAGTATCAGCACTTTACTCACTGACAGCCATTTATCACAAATGACTACTTACTGTTTGGTTGTAATAGGGCCTCTCTCATCAATGGGTTCACCAATGACATTCATGATCCTTCCAAGGGTCTCAGGACCAACAGGAATTCTGATTGGTGTGCCAGCATCAAGAACCTTTTGCCCTCTAACCAAGCCTTCGGTACCATCCATAGCAATAGTACGGACAGTGTTCTCACCTATTCCAAGAGGAAAATTCAATGTAAAGTCTTCAAGAAACAATCCTCAAAAATGCTGTAATACTGTCTAAAGTTCTTATTACTGTTGTGTATAAACCATAAAATGACTAGGGAATGTATTAAAGGAATGGTCTGTAATTTTGGCATACATTCAGAAACAAAAGTGTTAAAGTCAGGTCTATATTTACTAGTCCTACAGTGATGAGAAACATTACTGCAACAACCAGTCAACCTCAGCTGTCTTTTGCTGTACATGCAAGCATCACTGCAGAGGCCAGTGGACGGCTGCAGTGGTCACATACCTGTATCACTGTCATCAGTGCAGGACACAGACTGTATGGAACCATCAGAAAGACAGGACATTAACCAATTTAATACATTCCTTTCTTTAAATCAAGCCCCTCTCCACACCCAAATAGCAGATTTAGATGCTGCCCTTCTGTTTAGCCAGAGATCCAGCAGTCTCAGTTTGGTCCCCTGTCTTTGCAGATCACCTGACCACGTGAGCATGACAGCCAGTCAGTGATGCTCTGTCTCAATGGAGCATATCTGATCCACCAAGGTTTGGCTACATTGCTCAAATACAGGCTGAAGGTCAGGGACACAAAGCACCCAAGTAGAGACTGACTGCTGGATCCCTGACCAAAAGGGGAGTAGTAATTTTTTTGTTATTTAAGCTACTGTTCACATCCTTCTCAGATCAATAAGTTGCTTCAGGAGACTCAGAAGAACGAAAGTCATGATTGAGGATCATCAAGGAAGGAGTTTTTCTGGTTATAACTAAGATCATTTACTGCAGAAAGTCTGAAGAGCTCATACTTACATGGACATCACCTTTATAACACAAGGCTTGTAATATCAGTTATTTGTATATGCAATCTAAGGTTATGTGACTGATCATAGTGCCAGTGACCTGGAGAATTATTGGCAAGGGTATTGTGAAAGCCTTCTTGCCATGAAGTACGTTTAATATATAATACACTTAAGAGCTCATCAATGGTATTAGATTTAAAGCAAAGTCTGAAAAGGAGACAAGTTAAACACTTTACCCAAGTGCTGAGCAACTTCCAGAACCAGCCTGGTGTCCCTGCCCTGGACCTCCAGGGCATTCAGAATTGGTGGCAGGCCTTCATCAAACTGGACATCGACCACGGCTCCGATGACTGCAACGATGCGGCCGGTTGCTGTGCCAGGCTTAGCAGCTGTAGAAGCCTGAGCTGCATAGTCTCTCTCTAGGAAGAAAAAAATAAATAAATAAGGGACCACAAGCTTACAGCTATTTCATGCACATCTGTCACAGACTCCATCAAACCTGACAAGACCCTATGACAGGACCAGACAGATCCCACTATAGTCACAGGTTAGAGATCAAGCAGCAAAACGGAAATAGTTTACATGAACAGAGGCCAAGAAGACTCCTTATGTGACATGTCCATGCTGCTTCCCTCCATGTGGGATCATCCAACAAGACAGATATTCCTTGCAAACAAAGGGAACTGCAGCTTCCATATAAGACCTCTAAATGAGAACCTAAAATTTACAGTAACTGCTTTATTGTAAGAGGCAGGAGAGTGTCATACAATACAATAGACACTGACATAGACTTCACCCCTCCTATGACCCTGCCAGGTGACAGTGTGTACAAGGGCAGGGTGTCACCTAGTGCATCTAGGCCATGCATAGAAGGTCACCTACAAGTTTAGTAACGGATGTAATTGGTAATCGGCTTATTACTCTGCGGTACCGTAGGGCCGTGCACACGGATGACACGCCAATGCGGCTGAGGCCAAGCACAAGGTCAGACCGATCCTATAGGAATGACCAGAGAGCACACAGAGCGCAAAGCCCTCGGCCGGGAGATGTGAGCTTATCCTGCCTAGGGCTGACACGATGACGTCTCCCGTCCTCTTTATAATCGCGCCCCGGTATGCCCGGCGTGCTCCAGGCCTTAGCCGCACACCAGAGGCCTATCCTCAATTCAATGACACCCCTAGGTCACTAGCCAGACAGGACGAAGCCGGCTACTTACGGGAGTGCAGCGCTGCAGGAGAGCTTCTCAGCAGGGTCTGTCCAAGCTGGAGGGAGCTGGCGGCCGGCTTGAAGGCCTTAAGAGCCCCAGCGGAGCAGCGTCCGACAGCTCCTAACATGGCGGCGGTAGAAGGAGAGAGCAGCAGAGCAGAAGGAGCACTCAGCAATGCTACCGCTGGGGGCGGGTACAAGAAGGGCAAAGTCTCAACGTCACGGGGAGGGCTAGGATTGTTATTGGACTGAGCCGCTGTCACTTTTCCGTTTCCTCTAATTCTATTGGCTAGTTGGAAGAGCGCTCGGACGTCAAAGTCATTGAGATGGGATGTGGCGCTGGAGGAACGTCAGTCAGGCTGGAGGGCGGGGCTTGTGCGGCAGCGTGACCTGTGCGGTCATGTCCTTCACTGTCTTTCAGACATGGTGGAAGGAAGTGCACACAGTTCTGTATGTGAGGGGCGAGTGTCACTGTGCTGTAGGTGCATTCATTGTATTTATGGATACGCACCTGAGTGTGTGTTGTAAGGTTTCCAACCTAAAGACGCTGTGCAACAACATGTAAAAACCGGGTGTGCCAGCTGTACAGGTGTGCACTGAAGTCAGATGTAGGCCTTACGATATTAAAGCAGTACCCTGTGCTGTGATAAACATTCCTTATAGTCTATGCTAATATGTCCAGTGGTGAATGGCTAAATTGGAGGCCTTCGAAAGCCTTATCTCTAGTTCCAAAGGCCACATAGTACTACATAATAGAGTCCTTGGAGCATAGACAATGTCAGTATAGTGACCGTGACATATCTGCTTCCAAGGTCACAGCTATGTGACAGATATTCTTGAGATTTTTACTTTTAGGTTAAGGACTCAGGACAGTTGTGCTCTGATATTTCCATATAGGTCATCCTGTAGCAGACTCAGCCGCAGCAAAAGACAGCTGAATTTGGATGATTTTCGCCATGATTCATGCAGCTTGTTCGGCTTTCATTGTCCATGCCAGAACCAGAAGTTATTATGGACATGCTGCAGGTGCACCACATTGCTAGTGTGTGGTTGTGTAGAGGTAACCAGGCGGCTAGGTCTGCTGGAAAGGTGGTACGCCTGTGTTACAGTACTCTCCCAATTCATCTTCTCTTTTTAGGTCCAAAGTAAAAAGGCCTGAGCTAAAATATTTTCAAGAATAAAGAAACCAAAAATGTTCACACAGACAGGGTAGACATAAGGTTCAGACTTAGAATTCAGATTAACTATTACACAATACAGAATTTAAAGAGCAGGTTTTGGTTTGTCACAGCCTGAGAAAATTATAAAGGTAGTGGGTTGTGGAACAGGCAGGTCAGGGACTATGGTGACAAAGAATTAGGCAAACACAGAATGTGAATACAGACTAAAATCAGAGCAGACAGCATACATGCACAGAGAATAAACAAACAGGTTTTCAGGACTGTTAATTTTGTACAACGTGCCAATTTAATGCAAAACAAGGACGATGTAGTCATTGTACCGCGCAATAATTAATGTTGTCAACCCCTACATAAAAGTTGATGTAATGGGGCTTGCAGCTGTAAGCTGCAGTGCCAGGGAGTTATGGCTCTCATGCACAATTCTCCAAACTCATGATGTACTGAATCAAAAACAAGCCAGGACATACAGATGGCAGAGTACCACATGGGAAGGAACAGTATGGAAAGAAGAATCCAGCACTCTTGATTTACGTGAAAGATAACTCAAGATTTTAAGTTGTCCAGAAACAAATGATGTTTCTGTCAATATGACCTTCATCAGACATCGGACTGTAGAAAATACAGGAAATGAAATATAACAAAATATAGAGCTAATGAAGAACAATAACAAAAAAGTGGAACGCCATTCAAAATACTCAACAATGTCCAAGGCAAATTACAATATTATATAATTTATACATCAATATACATATTGATAAAAATACATATCACAAATCCACAGGGACAAAAAACATATCCACATTAGTATAAACCGACACGTAAATATTTTACATCAAACATATAGAGGGGTTATAGATATGAATCCATTATATGCAGTGGTGAACCTAGCTTTTTTGCTGCCTGAGGCAGACTATTGAAAGACGCCCCCCCCCAAAAAAAAAAAAAATATAAAATTGTGTTTACATGCTGTTAGCGTCACACGCTGTTATTGTCGTACAATAAACATACACAAACTTATGAAACAGTTTTTAAGAATTCTTCTTCCTGTATTACTTCAGTATCAGAAATCAACAACACCACATTAACAATGAAAGTAACTTCACACATCTGCTTGGTGGATGGACGAGCCCACGTGGCCCCCATTCTCTATAATAGGAGCACCGCCGATAGCTGAGTACTGTACTTTGGATATCTTTGGCACTCCCATCGAAGTGAATGAGAGCCACGCGGGTTTGTCCATCCACCAAGCCACACACCTATATATGGCTGCAGCCAGGCTGGATTCCCACCCAGTGGGGAAAAAAAACCCAATTCTCAGACTCAGTGGGGGACTCAGCATACAGACCCCCACAATCAGGTATTTATCCTCTTATCATTTAGGTGAATACAGGGCAGTAACATTTTGTGACTTACAGGTGACGTATCCTTCACATTTCCCTTCTCTTCCCTCTGGACCGCCATGACCACTTCTTCCAGCTGTGACTTGTCTCTGTAAAGTTTACAACACAGACATCTTTGGCTCCTCACTTTTTCCAGGCATCCGACCCACATTGTCCTCACCTGCACACCCATCCTGCTGCTACCCCCAATTATAAAATATATGAATAACTCCCAAGTGCATCTTTAAATTAATAATGTCTGCGTGTACCCTGTATAAATAGTGCCCCTTATTAATAATGCCCCAGGTGTTAACTAATTAAAAGGTTTTCCAGGTTATTAATAAACTAATCAGTGGGGCTCAAAAACCCAGGACCCCCACTGATCACCTGTTTGAATGAACTGTGGTACCTGTGTAAGCGCCGTGATGCTTCTCTGTTTACATAGTGTCATTCATCTCATAGCGGCCATGTAATGTAACTACAGCCTCGTCCTATACACGTCTATGTGACAAGGCTAGAATTACATCACACGGTCACTATAAGCAGACAGCGTGTGATATAAACAGGCGCCATAGCCCCGTCATACAGCTGATCAGAGGAGGGGTCCACTGATCTTATTGATAATCTGTCCTAAGGATAGAACATCAATAAAAATGAGCTGGAAAGACCCTTTAATAAAGGCCAAGTGCCACCTTAAAGGGGTTGTCCAGGATAACCACTTTTTTAATATGAGGCTGGGGAAGGTGCTCCGGTGTCTCCCAGCGCGTTCCATTCCTGCTGCTTCGGTGTTTTCTTCCCCTCAGCGGTCATGTATGGTGGGGACTTCCGCCAGAAGAGAACACCAGAGCTGCAGAACCAGACTGCGGTGGGAGACATCGGAGCACAAGGGACAGGTGAGTAGGTGTTTTGTTTTTTTTTATACAGTATTACACGGTATTATGGCCCACAGCGGCCCCTGCACACGGTATTATGCCCCGCAGCGGCCCCTGCACACGGTATTATGCTCCATAGTAACCCACCCATGAACTATTACACTCTGGGGTATAAAAGACCCCAGAGTATAATGATCGGAGACCCAGGTGGTGACAAACATAAAAACCAGTGTTACTTACCTGAAAAGACCCCGGAGTATAATAGTAGTATTTGTCCTCACTTATCGATCCCCGCTGCTGCTCACAGCCGCTTCTGATTCCCTCTTCTGCGTCCGATAGCAGAAGGGGAAGCGGAGGCGGCCACAGCAGGCGCGGGGATCGATAAGTAAATAGGCAGTTACCTGCTGGGGATACTCCAGCAGGTTGCAACCTATTTATATATTAAAAAAAAAAAAAAGTTATTGTCACCTACCTGCAATCCCATGATGGAGCTGCCGCCTCTTCTTGTCCGCGACGTCTGCGTCTCAGAGTAGGAGGCGCGATGACGTCATTGTATCGCCGCCTGCGCTGACATGCAGAGATCTCGTAAGCCAGCCCAGGACAGGCCCCGCTCAGCTTTGTTTTTTTTTTTTTAAGTGGCCTGTCCTGGGCTGGTTTACATTAAATAAATAGTAAAAATGCCGCCCCCCAGACAGTGACGGACAGTGCCGCCTGAGGCAGCTGCCTCACTTCGCCTCAGGTGATGCACGGGAATCCTGACAGAAGGATATGTGTCCAGACACATAGGAGAAGACCTGGCGACCAGGACAAGTAGGAAAGGACGGGAAGCAGGGTTAAGATTAAATCAGAAGTCCAAAGCAGAAGGCCTGGAGGCCAGGATAGGTAACAGCACAAGAGTACAGATTGTAGGACATGCATCCACTCAGGAATACAGGCAAAAGGACATGTATACAAACAGCAATATAGGTAGAAGGGCATTGCTCAACCAGGGTGTGACAAGAAGAGCACACTTTTATACATACAGACAGATAGAGATTAGAAGAATTTGTATTAATAAGAAACCAAAATTCTCTGTGTGACAGCACCTATCAGATGATGCTTATCATTGGGCTTTTCAAACCTGGTGACAGGTCCTCTTTAAAAGGTTTGCCCCAATATTTTTGTCTTTATAATGTATGACTTTCCTATATATACTGTAGGTGCTCAAAATTGTGTACATTACTACATGTCCATCATGACTAGTGTTTTGCACATCTACCCCCACTTGATGCATCTAGTGGTCTGGGCCGGTGTCAGCACCCGACAAACTCGAGCAAGTGGCGGGGCCTCATGCTTCTTCGAGGGCCTACTCGGCTGCCAGGTGCAGACTATTACACATACTTTGCCTTTAGCCGTGCAGACAGTTTTAATTGCCAGACACGAATATGCAAATAAAACTGTCCACATGGGCTGCTATACCTTCCTTGTACCCCCAGTCTTTGCTGCAGCTGAATAAACCAGTTGTTGCTCCTTGTTCTTTCACGGCCCACCCCTCTGTACCTGGCCCTGCCCCTCCCTGTGAGAGCTGACATGTAAGAATATCATGAGAGTGTGACTGAGTACCTGCTGGTGGCTGTTCACAGGTGTAAATGATGGTATTGGTATCTGAATAGCCCCCAGCTTCAGGGTCCGGAGTGTAGGGTAGAGGGCTGTCACTGCTGCCTCCCCCTGCAAGTAATAAGAGTGTCAGTTGTGAGGTGAACAGTTCCTCATGTAAATGCCCCCCCTGCTGGTGCACCTCCCCCTTTCAGCTCCCCATGTAGGTGCCCCCCTGCTGGCACACCCTCTCCCCCTTCTCAGTTCCCCATGTAAGTGCCTCCCCATGACCTCAGAGACCCTGCGGTGCACCCCTTTCTTAGAATCCTCCTGCTAGTAGTGACCCTACCCCTCCCTCAGAATCTTGTTCTTAGTAATTAGGAATATCCAGCCCCATAATGATTTTTCATACTGATGACCTATCCTGTTTCTCAGTATGTTAATTGACAAAAACTGTCTAAATTTGGTATCGCTATGATCGAACCAACCCAAAGAATATAAAGAATATGTCATTTTTACCACACAGTTAATGCCCACAGTGAACGTCTTAAAAACAAAACCCTAAATTTGCTATTTGTACATGGAGTATCTTTTAACATTATTATGCCTACATATAATTTCATTTCATTGCTGCGAACTTGGTACTCCATCGTGGCTAAAAATGCTCATGAAAAAAAAGGAATATTTTTACTCTTCTGGAATACATGTAGTGCGCCCTCTGCATCCACATGAATCTGCTGTAAAGCGGTGACAGAGCATGATGGTATTTTAAAGTGTACATATGCAGTAGTTATAACTGTTTTTGCATAGCAATTGGCTTTTATATGACACAAGAAAAAGCTCCCGTCCCCCATTCAGCACAGTTGCAAAGAAGGAATGAACATTTACAAAAATGACAGAATGAAAAGATCCAAAATGTGTCGGTTACAGAACAATTCTGGCTGCCATCAATGTTTATGGTGGGGGTCTGAGGTCTGTAATTCTCTGATGGTTATATGGCCTAGTTGCAGTGTTACAAGGTACTCTTTGAGGCCAGGACCCCACATGGCGTAAATGCCGCAGTTTGCCTGCAGCGGAAACGCCGGAGAAAAACCACGCTGTTTTACAGTCACAGCAAAGTGGATGGGATTCTAGTGAATCCCATCCCCACTCTGCGGAAAAATATGGACAGCAAACACACGATTTCCAAAAACGTTGCAGTTTTGGAAATCGCAGCATGTCAATTATACCTACAGAAACACCGGCGGTTTCCCTATAGGTATAATTGAACAGAAAGTCCGCAGAGGAAACCTCTGCCGCCTTTCTGTGAAAAGTGCTGCGGGAAAAACCGCAATGAGTTTCTGCCTGCGGTTTTTCCCCCAGAGCTTTTTTGCTGCGGGACACTACGTGGGGCCTTAGTCTTAAGGACAATTATCAGTGTTTCCTGTAAAAAGAAAAAGTGATTGTTCAGACTGTACTTTCAGTTCTTTTAGATTAGAGGTACTCGACTACTTTTAGTAAAGGTCCATTGACCATGGTCCACTATCAAGTAAAGGTCTGAGGTGAACAGCAGCTGTATTTATGGTATTTTTCAGACACAAAGATGCGTCTAACTATAAAAATATTTCCTAATGTGGCATTATACTGTGCCAGGGGCACTAAGGAGCATTATACTGTGGGTGGGAACACTAAGGAGTTATATGGTTTTTTTTTTTTGCAGGGCAAGATGTAGTTTTTATCAATCTCATTTTGCACAATATGTGATATTTGTATGACTTTTTATTTATTTTTTTGTGAGCCCTGAAACAGGAAAAAAAATAGTAATTTGAGCTTTTCAATAATTTTTTTATTGCAGCCTGTGGTAAAATCCCTGTAATATTATTAAAGCCTGCCACAAGCAAGCCTCAGTAGTTATATTGCCCTGCAATCTATATTTAACCCCTTGATGCCACAGCAAATTGTCGTTTTTTGCATTTCCATTTTTCCCTCCTTCCATTCCAAGTTTCCAAAATTCCCCATTTCATTTTTTAGTTCACAGAGTCACATGATGGCTTATTGTTTGTGAAACAAATTGTACTTTGTATTGGCACCATTCAATATCCTGTACAGTGTACTGGGAAGCTAGGAAAAAATTCAGAATGAGATGGAATTGGAAAAAAAAGTTTTTTTGCACCAATTTCTTATGGGTTTAATTTTTACGGCATTCACTATGTGGTAAATGACATGTTACTGTATACTTCAATTTCTGATATTTGCTACAGAGACTCTATCCTAACAGCTGATGGCGGATGTCAGGAAGGGATTTAGGAATTTGACAAAGACACAAAGGATAAATCAAATAAAGAGGGACTTTATTTTTCAAAAACTCATGAAAGAGCTTTCCAGGTCACCTACTGTTTGCTGAATGTCTACAACAGCATTGGCTTAAACCAGACAAATAGTTTGATACTGGTGCAAGGTTCAAGTCAATCTATAAGACAGATTCTTCTTATACTTTAGAATGAAATTCCACATTTTTTAGAAAGCTTTGCAACTGGAAAATGTTTGGCAGGTTTTACATTTACGGCACAGAAAAAAAAAATCAAGGGGGTTGATAAATTTTTGTTGAATTTTTGCTGACCATTTTGTACTGTTGGGGCAATATAATTACCAAAATTCTGTGTTTTTTGAATATAAAGTTAGGTTTCTCAGGTAGTAATTCCCCCACCACTTTATCCTGTTTTAGAATATCCCAATATCTCCGCTCTATTCTTTTAAATAGCCCTCCATCTTTTTTATACTGCGTAATAATTTTAATAACTCGGTTTTCCTCATTGCTTAGGGTTCTTCCCTTCTGTCGTGGTCTATCTTGTAGTAACTCTTCCCTTGGGATACAGCTAACCTCTTTTTTAGCATTTTCCAACTTTGCTTTATTGTATCCTTTTTCTTGGAATTTAAGATGTAGTATGTCAGCTTCCCTATTGAACTCCACTATTTCAGTGCAGTTTCATCTAAGTCATACAAATTGACCCTTCGGGATGTTATTTATCCATGTTGGTAAATGGCAACTTGTAATACGGATATAACTATTCCAATCTGTCGGCTTTGTGTATGTTTTTGTTGCCAATTTATCCCCTTTAACAAATATACTTAAATCAAAAAAAAAAAAAAAAAAAAAAAAGCTTCCTTACTAAATGTTGGCGTAAGATGTATGTAGAACTCGTTTTTATTCATTTCGTTTAAAAACTAAAATACAGGTGCATCTCAATAAATTAGAATATCTTTGAAAGGTTTATTTATTTCAGTAATTAAATTAAAAAAGTGACCTCCTATATTTTCTAGATTCTTTACACACAGAATGTTCTATTTCAAGTGTTTTATTTCTGTAAATGTTGATTATGGATTACAGGTAATGAAAACCCAAATCTAAGAAAATTAGAATATTGTAAAAAAAAGTTCAGTATTGTAAATTCAGTGCGTCACCTGCCAAGGTTTCCTAAGCCTTTAAATGGTCCCTCAGTCTGGTTCAGTAGGACACACAATCATGGAGGACGCTGATTTTGGATTGTATTACTGAATTACTGAAATGAATGAACGTTTCAAAGATATTCTAATTTATTTAGATGCACCTGTAAAGGATGTTTCACCCCCACTTCAAATAAATATATAATCATCTATAAAACATTTAGAGAGGACCAAATTAACACGAAGCTCACCCAATGGGAAGATATTTGACTCCTTCCATCTATCTACGTATAAATTGGCATAGCTTGGCACGAATCTGGTACCCCACATCTGTATGTAAAAATCTCCATTGTACATAAAATAATTATGGGTTAAAATGTAATAAATACAATCTTTACAAAATTTAATTTGTGTCTGAGGTAATGTAACCATATAGTCCAAAAAGAATGTAACTGCTTTACATCCCTTATTGTTCTCTATGATCATCTAAAGTGATGTTATATCAAATGTGCCCAAAATGTAATGGGGTTCCCATTTAATATACTGGATCACTTGTAACACATGTTTAGTATCTTTCAAAAAAGGAGGAAGTAAAATTGTATAGTCTTTCAAAATATGGTCGACATATTGTAAGAGATTGTCAGTAAGTGAATTTCGGGGATATGATAAAACACTGCTATTCTCAGTATTTGGTAACTGATATATTTGGATTCTTGCTTGGATAAAATTCCTTGGTCTGTGCCCATTGTTACTAAATCCATTAGGGCTTTTTATATTCGTTAATTGGATCTTTTTTTCAACTTTTGATATGTTTTAGCATCTCACAAAAGACAGATAGCTTTCTCTTCATAATATTCTTGATCCATGAGTACTATCCCCCCGCCATTGTCTGCTGGTCGTATTGTAATATTTTTCTAAAAAAAAATTTATAGCTAATTGTTCCATTCTGGAAATGTTTTATCATGCTGGTATCTATTAACCATATATTGAAAATCTTTAAAAATGATATATATATATATATATATGTATACACACACATACACACACACACACACACACTACAGTATATAAAAAAAGAGAGAGAATATATATTCTTTCAGGGGGTGTATTCTAGATTTACATTTAAGTTCAGTAAACAGTTTTCCTCTGGATATTCTGAATTTGTAGTTTTTTTTTTTTATAAAATGCTTCTTTAAGGCTGAAGCCCCACGTTGTGGAAACACAGCTTTTTATTTTGCAGATTTTGCTGCGGTTTTTTTTGGAGCCAAAGACAGGAGTGGATTGAACAGAAGGTAGAAGTATAAGAGCTTCCTATATATTTCCCATTCCTTTTATAGCCATTCTTGGCTTTGGCTCAAGGAGCCGCAGCAAAATCTGCAACAAAAAAAGCTGCGTTTCCACAACGTGGAGCCTCAGCCTAAAGTTAAATTATACATTAATTTTTTTTATACCTCTAAAGGCATTAAAGTTATTAAATGTCTTAGTAGGTGCAAATTTTAATCATTTTCACAGTAATAGCTCTTTCTCCTTAGCCAACATGTTCAAAAAAGATGGTTGTGGGATCCAGCAATGCAAGAAGAGGTCCAATGTGGTAAAAGATAAAACTTAACTTTTAATTATTCCATAGGAATCATATACATAAAAATAAAATGAAAATCTTCAGTCAAAATGGCAAGTAACCTAAGCCCGAAACGCGTAAGTGGTTAGCACTGCAGCCTTGCAGCGGTGGAGTCCTGGGTCCGAATCTTGCCAAGGACCACATCTGCAAGGAGTTTTTATGTTTTCCCCGTGTTTGTGTGGGTTTCCTCTGGTTTCCTCCCACACCCCAAAGATACTGATAGGGAATATAGGTTGTGAGCCCTATATGGGACAGTGACTGTCAATATCTGTAAAGCGCTGCGTAATAGGATGGCGCTATACAAGTAAGCATAATAAAATAAGCGGTTACTTGCCATTTTGACTGAAGATTTTCATTTTATTTTTATTTATATGATTCCTATGGAATAATTAAAAGTTAAGTTTTATCTTTTACCACATTGGACCTCTTCTTGCATTGCTGGATCCCACAACCATCTTTTTTGAACATGTTGACTAAGGAGAAAGAGCTATTACTGTGAAAATGATTAAAATTTGCACCTACTAAGACATTTAATAACTTTAATGCCATTAATAAGTAGGACACAAGAAGTTTTCAGAGGACTACAATATGTGAGTTGGGCTGTGTGCATACACAAATTTTCTTTTCTTAGTCAACATGTGTTTACTTAGATTGAAAATTTTTTGGCCTGTAATTCCTACAGTTGTGCTAAAATGTTTACATACCCCGGCAGATTTTTTTTGGTGGGTTTTTTTGGCCTTTTTTCAGAGAATGTGAATGATAACACAAACTTTTTCTTCACTCATGGTTACTGGTTGGTTGAAGCCATTTATTGTCAAACTTCTGTGTTTTCTCTTTTTAAATCATAATGACAACCAAAAACATCAAAATGACCCTGTTCAAAAGTTCACATACCCTGGTGATTTTGGCCTGATAACATGCCCAGAAGTTGACACAAAGGGGTTTGAATGGCTACTAAAGGTAACATCCTCACCTGTGACCTGTGTGCTTGTAATCGGTGTGTGTGCATAAAAGCTGAGTGAGTTTCTGGGATCTAGACAGACTGTTGCATCTTTCCTCCAGCCACTGACATTTCTGGATTGTGAGTCATGGGGAAAGCAAAATAATTGTCCACGGATCTATGGGAAAAGGTAGTTGAACTGTATAAAACAGGAAAGGGATACAAAAAGATATAAAAGGAATTGATAATGCCAGTCAACAGTATTCAAACTGTGATTAACAAATGGAAACTCAGGGGCTCTGTAAAAATCAAACCACGGTCAGGTAGACCAACCAAAATTTCGGCCACAACTGCTAGGAAAATTGTTCGGGATGCAAAGAAAAACCCACACATAACATCAGCTGAAATACAGGACTCTCTGAAAACTATCGGTGTGGCTGTTTCAAGATGCACAATAAGGAGTCACTTGAAGAAAAATGGGCTGCATGGTCGGGTTGCCAGAAATAAGCCATTACTGCGCAAATGCCACAAAGAATCTCGCCTTCAATACGCCAAACTGCACAGAGACAAGCCTCAAAACTTCTGGAACAAGGTAATTTGGAGTGATGAGACAAAAATCAAACTTTTTGGCCACAACCATAAATGTTACATTTGGAGAGGTGTTAACAAGGCCTACGATGAAAGGAACACCATTCCTACTGTAAAGCACGGAGGTGGATCACTGATGATGTGGGGATGTGTGAGCTTCAAAGGCACAGGAAACTTGGTGAAAGTTGAAGGAAAGATGAATGCAGCACGTGATCAGCAAATACTGGAGGCAAATTTGCACTCAGCCAGGAAGCTGCGTATGGGACGTACTTGGACGTTCCAACATGACAACGATCCAAAACACAAGGCCAAGTCGACCTGTCATTGGCTACATCAGAAGAAAGTGAAGGTTCTGGAGTGGACATCTCAGTCTCCTGACCTCAATTATTATTATTTATTTATATAGCACCATTAATTCCATGGTGCTTTACATTTGAGGATTTACATACTGTACACAAGATGTACAAAACAGATAATACTAACAGTGACCAACTGGCACAATCTATGAGGGAAGAGGGATAGAGACAGAAGATGAGGGGAGAGACTGTACAGGTGGTGGTGTGGTGACAGTAGTGTTATTGGGGGTTGTAGGCCTTCCTGAATAGGTGGGTCTTCAGGGCCTTCTTGAAGTTTGTGAGGGTGGGGGACAGTCTGATGTGTCTTGGTAGTGAGTTCCAGAGTATGGGGGATGCATGGGAGAAGTCTTGGAGACGTTTGTGTGAAGAGCAGATAAGAGCGGAGTAGGAGATCTTTGGAGGATCAGGAGGTTACGTGTGGGCAGGTATTGGGAGATTAGGTCGGAGATATATGGAGGGGACAGGTTGTGGATGGCTTTGTATGTCAGCGTTAGTAGTTTGAACTCTATTCGCTGGGCGATGGATAGCTAGTGAAGGGATTGGCAGAGGGGAGTGGCCGATGAAGAACGGGGGGAGAGGTGTATTAAGCGAACAGCGCAGTTTAAGGTGGACTGGAGGGGTGAGAGAGTGGTTGCTGGGAGGCCATGGAGAAGGGTGTTACAGTAGTCTAGGCGGGAAATTATGAGGGTGTGAACTAGCATCTTTGTAGTTTCAGGGGTGAGGAAGAAGCGGATTCGGTGGATGTTCTTGAGTTGGAGGTGGCAGGAGGTATTGAGGGTTTGAATATGCGGCTTGAAGGATAGGTCAGAGTCTAAGGTTATCTCAAGACAGCGGGCCAGTGGGAATGGGGTGAGAGTGGTTCCATTAATTTTGATAGATGGGTCAGGTAGGGGGGCCATGCGAGGAGGGGTGAAGATTATGAACTCTGTTTGCTCCATGTTGAGTTTGGAGGCTACACCTGCTAGACATTCTGGGACTCTGGACAACAGAGAGGTAATGTCTGGTCCAGAGAGATATATTTGGGTGTCGTCAGCATAGCAATGGTAATGGAAACCATGGGATTCCATGAGTTGGCCAAGGCCTAGGGTGTAGATGGAGAAAAGGAGGGGTCCTAGGACGGAGCCTTGGGGGACACCTACAGAAAGAGGGCGGGGCGGGGAGGTGGTGTGCGAGTGGGAGACGCTGAAGGGCCAGGTCTGATGCCAAGGGATGAGAGTGTATGTAACAGGAGGGAATGGTCAACTGTGTCAAAGGCAGAGGAGAGGTCGAGGAAGAGGAGGACAGAGTAGTGACGTTTGGCTTTGGCAGTTAGAAGGTCATTAGTGACCTTGGTTAGGGCAGTTTCTGTGGAGTGATGGGGTCTGAAGCCTGACTGTAGTCTGTCAAAGAGCACATTGGACGACAGATAGGAGGATATTTCGGAGTGGACTTGTTGCTCCAGCAGTTTAAACACATACGGGAGCAGTGAGATGGGGCGATAGTTGGTTGGAGAGGACGGGTCGGGGGAGGGTTTCTTAAGTATAGGTGTGACAGTAGCATGTTTGAAGGCGGAAGGGAAGGATCCATTGGTTAGGGATAGGTTGAAGAGATGGGTTAGGGCAGGAGTAATGACTTCAGAGAGTTTGGGGATGAGATGTGACTGGATCGGGTCAAGTGCGCAGGAGGTGAGGTGAGATTCAGCAATTAGGGTGGAGAGCTTTTCATCAGTGATGGTGGAGAAACAGGTTAAAGATGAAGAGCACAGGACAGTTGGATAGAGTGGTTGTTGGGCGGTGTAGGGTGAGACTGTCTCTGATGGTGTCAATTTTGCTTTTGAAATAAGAGGCAACATCATCAGCTGTGATAAGTGATGTCGGAGGGGGCGCAGGAGGACGGAGAAGGGAGTTGAAGGTAGTGAATAGCTGTTTGGGGTTGCGGGATAGGGCAGATATTAGTGTGGAGAAGTAGACCTGCTTTGCAGAGGTGAGTGCATTCTTGAATGTGAGTAGTGCCTCTTTGTACCTAAGGAAGTTCTCCTGGGAGTGGCTTTTCTTCCAGAGGCGCTCTGCAACCCATGAGGCACGTCTCAGTTTTTTAGTCAGGTCAGTGTGCCAGGGTTGCTTATTGATCAGTCAGGCACTGGTGTTAGTGAAGGGGGCCACAGAGTTAAGGGCTCAAGTAATGGTGGTATTATAGAAGGCAGCAGCGGCATCTGCGTCCTGGAGTGAGGATATGTCAGTGAGCGGTAGGAGAGAGTCTGAGAGCGTGCGGACCTCAATATCATTGAACCACTCTGGGGAGATCTCAAGTGCACAGTACATGCAAGACAGCCCAGGAATTCACAGGAACTGGAGACTTTTTGCCAAGAAGAATGGGCAGTTTTACCATCTGAGAAAAAAAAAAAAAAGAGCCTCATCCACAACTACCACAAAAGACTTCAAGCTGTCATTGATGTTAGAGGGGGCAATACACGGTATTAAGAACTGGGGTAAGTAAACTTTTGAACAGGGTCATTTTGATGTTTTTGGTTGTCATTATGATTTAAAAAGAGAAAACAGAAGTTTGACAATAAATGGCTTCAACCAACCACTAACCATGAGTGGAGAAAAAGTTTGTGTTATTCATATTCTCTGAAAAAAGGCCAAATAAAACCCCAAAAAGTCTGCCGGGATATGTAAACTTTTTAACACAACTGTAATATATTGGGGGAGGGTATTTTGAATTTTAACTTCCTGTATACCATTTTTTTCTAGGGGGGATATTCCTATTTCTATTCACCCTCCCTTCTAGAGGAGTTCTTTCAAAATTTTACTTTTGTTTTTGCAAGACCAAGCCACTGGCCAGAGCTGCAACTTTCTTAGAAAGGAGCATGCTAGTACAGATGCATCTCTCCCCCCCGGGAAGTGAATCTACACAGGAAACGAGGAGATTGCGGAAACACTCTTGGAAGGGCAGAAGCACCAGGTAGGACATTTACAATAACGTTATATATCTTGGAACCACTTAAGTGGTGAAGAGGAAGATATAGCGCAAGGGAGCGAAAGTGGTTTTGTTTTCTTTTTGCGTGCATTTTTGGGATGGGAGAACAGCGTTTTTCCTTTTTCCTGCATCCAAAAGTTTTATATAGATTTTGGTATATGAATTGGTTGCCCCCCACTGGAGTTTTGTCTTGTTTTGGCATAGCTATAAAAAGAGTTTCTGCAGCTACAATCTGTAAATTGCATTTACTTCTCTTCCATTAACAGATCTCTGAGAATATGGCTCCGATATGTCTTTGTTTTTCCTCTAAATCCATACTAAATAGTGTGGTAAGAACTCTGTTGATCCAGACTATAAAGTCAAAACTCTCCTTGCAACTATAATTCAAGCTACTGTATCTGTCTACAGAGCATGGAGAATATGCGAGGACGTCTCACATCCATTCTTCATTATTTTTTCAAGAAGGTTTCAATAAAGGTTTAAATTTTAGATATGGGTGAACCTCTCAAGATTTATTTTGTTGTCGGGACCAAGGTTTGTCTCAGGTCGAACAATTTTGGTACGAACCACAACTTAAATTGGCTTAAAACCGTGTAGAACACTCTTAGGGATACAGGAGATGTTATGTGAAAGTGAAAGTAACATGTATGTCTATGGAAAAATGCATGGTAAGCAGTAGATACAAATGCCAACGTTAACCATACACTGACTGTTGCTTTTTATGCATTTTAACATTTAAGACGCTCCAAAAATTACATATGTTTTGGGGGAAATGGTGCTTGCCTGTGAGTTTTTAGATACACATGGTGGTTATATTGCAATGGATTTATAGAAAAATTAGCCTGTTTTGATAGCTTGCAAGTTCTACAGGCTTATTGTTACAGGCTGAATATATTTGATAGTGAGCTTTCGAGAGTACTAGCTCTCTTCTTGAGAGAGAGAGAGAGAGAGAGAGAGAGAAAGAGAAAAAGAGAGAGAGAGACATGACCGCAGCATCCAAGGGCTTCCACCATTTTGTCGCCCACCCTGGCTCTCTGCATGCCGGAAATAACTGTTTATTCGCCGCAAAGTCATTCAGATCGATGCAAATTTTTTTGGAACTTCAAATCGAACTGCCGAATCGAACTTTTGAGAAATTCGCTCATCTCTATTCACTATCAAATATACTCTGATGGGAGTAAAAGTGAAATCAATTTTTTTTTTTTTTTTTTTTAAAGATGATGGACCAGGCCGCAGGACATGTCTGCCTGAGTAGTGGCAGCTGTGGCAACATGTGCTGCAGGGCGTAATATGATAGACCAGGCTGAAGGACACATCTGCCTAAGTGGTGGTAGCTTTGGCAACATATGTGGCAAAGCATAAAATGATGGACCAGGCTGCAGGGCATGTCTGCTTGAGTGGTGGCAGCCATTTAGGAGTAGCAGCCAGCATCAGCAGAAGTAGAGTAAATAGAAAATGATAAAGGGAGATGGTGACACCACTATTCGGATGCATTAGCCAGAGGCTTTTGAAAATCCTAATGGATCCATGCCTGATTCATTTTGACAAAAGCAATTTTTTTTCACTCTATGGACAGTTTTGTCCTTTTAGGTGTTACAACGCCATTGGTAGCACTGAACACCCTTTTGGCCATTACGCTTGAAGCCGGGAAAAGGTAAAACTCCCATGACAAACTGGGCCAGCTCCTTCCATTGTTCTAACCTATTGGCCCAGAATCCCATGGGGTCAGAGTTATCTGCTGGACTACAGGTGCACCATAGGTATGACTGTACCTGCTGATGCAGCCGGTGGGTGTTCGTTGCCTGTTGTAGCTCTGGTTGGCACTGTGAGCTGAAAAATTTCTGGTTCATCATCTTCCAGATACTGTACTGGCCGTGACTGATGCTGCTTTTACTCCTCCTGACACTTGTAGCACTGGCAGAGGAGGTGAAGCGCTGGCTGAGTGAGGTGGGCAGAGGCTACCTGTATACATGTGCGACTGGCAGTAGCAGTGGTTTCTCTAAATGCTGTGGTAAGCTGGATAAACAGTTTATCCTGACAAAATTCTAATTTTTCTTTCCCTTTGTCTTTTTATAGCGGGGGTCTAAGAGCCATCCAGTGCCATCTCTCTGCTTGATGTTAATAATATTCTTGTCACTGTGTAAGCAGTGGAGCATACAGCCTGGCGTGCTTGCCAGCGTATGCGCGGACCCAGGGGTCTGCATGGTTGGTGTTCTTGGCCAGTGTGGTCGAGGTCATCATCATCTTGATACAGATAAAGGTCAGCCTCCTTCCCTGGTTGTGACTGTGAGATATCAAGTGCCGCCTCCTCCTCCTCTTCCAGTTTAGGAGTCCCAGTTCCTCCACCATAATGACTCTGACCCAGATCCTCAACCTCCTTCAACAAAGGGCGATCATGTCAACTAAGAGGTCGGAACTGTTCTACATCTTCCTTCCCTTGTTGCATAAGTGTAAGGCTTTCCTGTAAGATATACAATAAACAGATCACATCACTGATGCTGCAGTCATCCCTGCTGACAAATTTGGTGGTTTTTACAAAGGGCTTGAGAAGC
This sequence comes from Leptodactylus fallax, assembly GCA_947044405.1. Taxonomy (NCBI): domain Eukaryota; kingdom Metazoa; phylum Chordata; class Amphibia; order Anura; family Leptodactylidae; genus Leptodactylus; species Leptodactylus fallax. Next base: position 5,242,027 of record CAMRHE010000029.1, on the reverse strand, counting down.
CAGCATACTTCCCTCATGAACTTTCAATGACGTATTATTTATTAAGCTTACTTGTATAGTGCTATCATATTCCACAGCTCTTTACAGACATTGTCAGTCACTGTCCCATATAGGGCTCACAATCTACATTCCCTATGTATGTCTTTGGAGTGTGGGAGGAAACCGCAGTACCCGGAGGAAACTCACACAAACACAGGGAGAACACGTATCTCGAAGTAGCACATTGTCTATGAGGTCTGCTGCATTCAGTAATCGTTCACCACCTTCTGCTAATACTGACGCCCCAGCATGTTTAAGGTGGAGTGCTACCAAGTTGTAATGTCATAGATAAGGCGGTCACTGCAAATCAAGAAGGCAGTTTTTTGTAATGTAACATTGGCTGAAAAGTGCAGAGACTATACAGTTTAATAAATCGACAAACCATCTGATTAAGGATATGTGCCATACAGGGACAATGTGTTATTCGTCTTAACTGCAGCAACAATATTGGTGCCATTGTTGCTTGCAACGCTGCCCAGTTGGAGTTTGCGAGGAGCCATCCAGCGGGATACTTTTTGAGGATACCGTAAAGCAGCCCTTTTGCTCTATGGCTTCTCTGATCCAGGCTCATTAATTGTAAAACCACATGACAGCGCTTTGCCTTACACCCATGAAACAAGGGTGGAGGAGGAGGAAGAGGAGTGTAAGCGATGGCTTGCACTGGTGAAGATGGTGACGGGAAACAGTCCAGAGAGGAGGATCCAGAGGAGGTGGATGGGCTATGCATGGTGTTGGAACTGGGCCTGCACATTTGGGGTGGAACTAGCACCTGCACCTTGTTGCATTTCTGGATTGCGGCCACTGCTGCTCAAAACATTGGCCCAGTGGACCGTGAAAGCCATGTATTGTCCTTGTCCATAATTGCCAATCCACATGTCAACAGTGGTGTGCACTTTTTCCCAGACTGAGGTATCCAAGGAAAGGCCCTCGTTTTCTGACACTTGACAGTATAATGCAGGGACAGCTTTCCTAGAGAGATAATGGTGACTAGGTATTCTCCATCAAGGTTGAGTGCATGCCATCGGTTGGCGAAACTCACTGGAATCCACTAAGTGGTACGGCAGTGACTGCATGGCCAGGTGCAAGTTAAGTTGGCATTGTACAACAGTCATCAGGTCTTTCTCTTCTGCTTGCACACAATGCTGAATGTTCTCATTAAGCTCATAATAAAGAGGAGGAAGACTGCTCTGACTAGGAGAAACAGATTGCTCAGCAGGTGCCACATCACTACCAGGGATCTGTGTCAGTGAAGAATATGAAGGAGACATGGTTGACAGTCCAGAAAGGCCCTGCAGTAAATTATGTGCTATGGAAGAGGAGGAGGAACACACAGAAGCCTGACTCAAGATCACATCACACTTGGATGCACAGGAAGTACAACGATCCTGCTGCTACTGGCCGTGCCACCAAAGCCAGAAGCAGCGTTGCTCTTGCCACCCACATTCTTATTGTTAGTATTTGTATGAGTGTTTCCTTGACCCCCTCCTTTTGACTGTCCCCTGCCCTGTTTTTTTTCCCAGTCATGTTTTTACTGCACACTGCTTAATTAATAGCAGTTGACAACAATTTTGACACTGAGTATGTATGCAAAAAAAAAAAAAAAAGTACTTCAGGAAAATTCTAATTTAAATACATTTTTTTTCTCAGATTAGCACAGGCTGTTAGACTATATATTGGGTGAACAACAAAAACTGAAATTTTTTTTAGATTAACGCAGGCGGCAATACTGTATATATCAGCAGCAACAAAAAATGCTTAAGAAGCGAATAGTTTCATTAACACTACGCCACACTGTATATTGTTTCAAGAGTATCAGTTTTGACACTGTGGCTTTAAGGTTTCCGTGCCAACCTGAGATAATATATGTATATCAGAGATTCTCTGGTCTTGTCCAATTACCACCTGAGGAGGCCTATTTAAGTTTCCTTTCTTCTCTCCCACCTGCCTGCAATTGTTTCCTGTTTGGCTTTGAGAACTGTTTCTCCATTTACCTGTGTTCAGCTTGATCTCCTGAAATATTGACCTCTTGGCTTTAGTTATCAACTACTTGTCTTCTGATTCAGTCCTGACGCGATCTCCTGGTATACCGAGTCCCTGGCATTTGTTTGTGGATATGGCTCATCTTCTGATTTTGCCCTGACGTGATCTCCTGAAATACGACTTTTGGCTGGTTATTGGATTCCCACTTACTTCTGACAGACTACTACCTGGAGCTTACCCTCCACATTGTCCTCCTGGTCTAGATATTCTCAGTAAGTAAATAGTAGTAATAGTAGTGGAGCATCTACTTCCTGTACAGTTCCTGGTGGTGACAATTTGGACACCCAAATTCAGCAAAGCCTATCTGGCTTGCAGCTGATGCTGGTGAAGGCGTTCGGGGGTCTGACTGTCTCATAGTGCTGTACTGGTTTTAAATAGCATGCTTTTCTGCTCTCAGTTATCAGCCAATCCCTGCGTTATGCTGAAATTTGCTCTTGGAACTCAACCATAACATACTGGGTTAACAGAGCAGAAAAATACCCATTAAACAACAAGAGTGTTTTTTTTATCAGATTAGCGCAGGCTAACAGTGTTAGACTGTATATTGGGTGAACAACAACAAAAAACACTTAATTTTTTTTAAATTAGCCCAGGCAGAAACAGCACTTTGCTACAGCAATTTGTATGTAATGACAAAAAAATGTAAACTCTTACTCCAAAAAACCCTTAAAATATTTTCAGTAGCAGGACTAACTGTCAGTAAAATGTATGATTAAACACTCTGGGGTTAAAAATGCTCACTGTACGCCTGGATAAATTCCTTCAGGAGTGTAGTTTCCCAAATGGGGTAACATGTCAGGGGATTCCATTTTACTGGCATTTCAGGGGCTCTGCAAAAGTGTCACGACTAGAGATGAGCGAATTGAAGCTGCAGAAGTGGAATTCGATCCGAACTTCAGGAAATATTCGATTCGCATTGAATCCGAATTTCCTCAAGCTTCATGGTAATGATTCGCATTTAGTTCAAAATGGCTGCTCTACATGGGGCAAGGGACTCTGGGAACGCAGGATCACCCACAATGCCATGCATGCAGCCAATCAGCAGCCAGCCCTGTGATGTCACATCCCTTTAACCCCTTCGCGAGCGCACACGGCATGTTTGACCGCTGCATCCAAGGTGTTAAATCCCCCCGATCGGTTATGGAGCAGGATGTTAGCTGTAACTGACACCTAACACCCTGCTCCATAACAGATCCGGGGTTTTAACAACTTGGATGCCGCGGTCAAACATGACCGCGGCATCCAAGGGTTTCCGCCATTTTGCCGCCCACCCCGGCTCTCTGCAGCCAATAAATAGCTGTTTTTGGTACTTAATTCGAATTTTTGAATACTTCACTCATCTCTAGTCATGACGTCCAAAAACCAAACTGTTTAAATCTGTGCTCCAAAAACCAAAATAAGCGCTCCTTCCGTTTTGTGCCCGGCTGTGCCCAAACAGCTGTTTATACCCCCATATGACATTAAGTATGTTATCCTGGGTACAACAGTGTCATATATGTGGGCATAAACTGCAGTTTGGGCACACAGCAAGACGCAGAATGGAATGAGCGCTATGTGGCTTTTGGAGCGCAGATTTAGATGTTTGGTATTTGGACGCCATGTTATGTTTGCAGAGCCTCTAAAGTACCAATGAAGTGGAATCCCCTAGAAAGTGGGCATTAGTATCCCAGATGTGAATGCACAGCAGATGATGAAAAGTGAATATGTAAGCTGTGCAGAGTGAATTGGGAACACCAAATTCCCTACTAAATTCCCAGTAGCTCTCCTATGATTGGGGGTGGGGGGGTTCACTTCTGGTGTCTTTTACATTGTAAGCGCTATATCTGGGGTGTCCCCTGATATACGCTCGCACAGCTTATACATTCTCTTCCTGCCACAGCCAGTTTTGTTATTTTGGTCATCACTTTGTACAAGCTATAATTATTTTATTTTTCTGGTGATGTAACCATATAAGGGCTTGTTTTTTGCGGAATGAGATGCATTTTCTAATGAAACCGTTTTGGGGTGTTTATACCTTATTAACAAAATTTTATTAACTCTTTGTGGGTGGATTTAAAAAAAAAATAAAAAAAATTCTGGCATTGCTTTTTAACATTTTGAATTTTTTTTGCCCTTCGCCATACAACATAAATAATATTTTACCTTTATTCTATGGGTCGGTACGATTATGGTGATACCAAGTAGTTTTTTTATGCGTTTCTAATTTTGCAGAATAAAAATCCATTTGGGGAAAAAAATCAATTAATTTTCCATCGCCATCTTCTGAGAGCCATAACATTTTTATTTTTCTATTGACAGAGTTGGTTGAGTGCTTATTTTTTTTGCAGGAAAAGCTCTACTTTTTATTGGTACCATTTAGAGCTTTATTTTCCCCGACGTTTACCGTGCAGGTTAACTAATGGTTTACTTTTTTTGTAGTTTTTTACGGACACGGCGATACCAAATAAGTGGTGTTTTATACTGTATTGTGTATTTTTGTACTGTATAAGGGAAAAGGGACATTTTATTGGGGATTTTTATTTATTTTTTATACTTGTAATTATTTTTTTTTTTTTACATATTTCTTTTAATATTGGACATCAACCAGCAATCTTTTGATCACTGATTCAGTGTTATATACTGCAATACAGAGTGTATACTGGCTGTCAGCCTATGCTTATGTATAGGCTGTTACATGCGGGTGTCAGCTGTTGCTTACAGCTGACACCCACTCTCGATGTCACCTGCTCAGCTACTGAGCACGTCATTTTGCAGTTAGGTACTCCTTCTCATGACGTATTGGTACGTCATTTTAAGTTAAGGGATTAAATATGACTAAATTCTCCTATTCCTAACTATTACTTGCAAATTTTCATGTTTTCAGAACTGTGCTGTGTATGATGCAGTGAAATTAATTACTTCCCTATCTCCATCACTACTGTATCCATCATCATCATGCCTTGTCTTTCAGGACCTTATATAATAATAATAATAATAATAATAATAATAATAGTCCTTTAATAGTCCCACAATGGGGAAATTCAGTGTGTTACAGCAGCAAAGATAAGCAGATACAAATACAAATACAACATGTACAGGAATGTTCCAAGGTAAGAGGCATTACTTTGATAGCCGACAGACAGATAGGAAGTAGCGGGGGGGGGGATTTAACAGGCAGAGAGATATTTCAGTTCTCTGTGTGTAATGATCTCCGCTTAGGTCGGTGTTGGTTGTACAGCCTAACCGCGGTGGGGAGGAAAGACTTCCGATAGCGCTCCTTCTCACACCTAGGGTGAAGCAGTCAGTCACTGGCAGTACTGCTCAGCGCGATCACAGTCTCATGCATGGGATGGGACTTATTCTCCCGCATGGAGCTCACCACGGACAGTATCCTTCTGTCACCCACCACCTGCACTGGGTCCAGTGGGCTCCCCAGGACAGAGCTGGCCTTTCTAATCAGCTTGTCAAGTTTATTTCTGTCCCTGGTTGATATACTGCTCCCCCAGCAGGCCACTCCAAAGAAGATGGCTGATGCCACTACCGAGTTGAAGAAAGTTCTAAGAAGTGCCCCCCGGATTCCAAAGGCTCTCAGCTTCCTAAGCAGGTAGAGCCTGCTGTGGCCCTTCCTGTACAGGGCCTCCATATGATCTGCCCAGTCCAGCTTATTATTAAGGAGCAAACCCAGGTACTTATAGGTGTTCACAATCTCGATGCCCGTCCCCAGGATGTCCACTGGTTTAGGAGGGCTTCTGCCTTTACGGAAGTCCACCACCATCTCCTTGGTCTTCCCCGCGTTAATCTTCAGGCGGTTCCGGTGGCACCAGTCCACAAAATCCTGGTTCAGTTCTCTGTACTCCCTGTCATCGTCGTCTGTGATGAGGCCTACTATTGCAGAGTCGTCAGAATACTTCTGTAGGTAGCAGCTGGATGAGTTGCACCTAAAATCTGCAGTGTACAGTGTGAAGAGGAAAGGGGCAAGAACCGTACCCTGAGGTGCCCCCGTATTACAGATCACGGTACCTGACACACAGTCTTGGGCTCTCACGTATTGAGGTCGATTTGTGAGGTAGTCTAGGATCCAGTTGGAGAGGTGGTGGTCCACTCCAGCAAGGACCAGCTTGTCCCTCAATAACCTGGGCTGTATGGTGTTAAAAGCACTGGAGAAGTCAAAGAACATTATTCTCACTGTGTTCCCTGGTTTCTCCAGGTGAGACAGAGCCCTGTGCAGAAGATGGATGATGGCATCATCTACCCCAATGCCCGGTCGATAAGCAAACTGGAGGGGGTCCATAGCGGGGCTCACTAGAGGGCGGAAATGTGTGAGAACCAATCTCTCTAAGATCTTCATCAGGTGGGAAGTCAGTGCTACAGGTCTGTAGTCATTGAGGTCCATAGGGTGGGGTTTCTTTGGAACTGGTACCACAAAGGAAAATTTCCATAATTCAGGGACTATTTCCTGCCTCAGGCTCATATTATACATATATGTAATTATACCACACAGCTGGTCCCCGCAAGTCTTAATTAGCCTTGCACTGATGTCATCTGGCCCTGCGGCTTTCCTCGCCTTGATCTTTTTCATCTCCTTCCTCACCTGGGCCCGTGTGAAGGTCAGACTGTGGTCAGATAAAGACGGATTTCTGGATTTACTGGTCTGTTGGGAAGTGGCCAACTGTATATGACATCAGCACTGTAAGGTGTTCACCTTCCACTGTGTATTGGCTGAGAAGCTGTCAGCTGATGTTAGGCGGAGCTAGGACATCTCATAGAAACAAGTCTCTACTGTATTTCCTGCGCAATACATGTGGCGGCAGCCATTTTTGTTCGTACTAGACAAATCGGCATTTGTTCAGTGTAACGATGCTAGTTATCAGATCTGGAATCCAATTGGTGAGGCAATGGCACAGTACTTAAATAGTAAGAGATGCAGAAATAGTACCTCAGGAGTAGAAGTAACCGTGGTCAGACATTTGCAGAGTTCGGTACACAGGAGCAGTAGAGTGAAGGTAAGGATCAGGGCAAACAGGAAGCAGATAGCCAGAATAATCCAGCACAGGATGGAATAAGCTGTGGGTTTATATAGGGATTGCTATACTGTGATTGGCCACAGAGCAGGTGAGGTCCATAAGCTAATCATTCCAATAGAAAAGTCCAGGCTAAGCAAGGCAGAGAATAAACAGGCTTCTTCAATAGCATAATGGTCAAGGCTGCAGAACTTGGCCAGGAAGTCAAGAGTTCAAGACCCAGTGAGCTCAGTTCCTGACATTTGGTTTAATTAAAAACTGAACAACTTGAAGTATTCAGGTTGAACCTAGTTTGCGATGAATTGGTTTGCCCATCTCTAGTCGGTGCTCTATTGCAGTCCTTGTGTGCTGGCCCTTACAGTTTAAAAAACTCTAAACACTGCCTTCTGCTTCCAGCAAATCTCCTGCACCTGTGGGCTATTTAAGGTAGCTTGTCCCATTCTCCTAGTTTGCCAGTGTTCTACAAACGTGTCTGTCTATATTCTGAATGTTTAACTGTTATCTAGAATTAGATTTGTTTCTTATACATGATTCTGTGCTGCCTGCCCTGATCTTTGCTTGGAGAGTCTTCAGTAGTTGATACCTTTTAATGACTAATTGAACAAATGATGACAAATACCATTGTTCAAGACTACTTAGGTCTCTTCATCAAGCATAGTACACAATGGAACACAATACCTGAAAAGTCACATATTTATATACAAAAGAATATAGGAACATGGTGGTAAATGAGACAAGCAGGGGCGTAACTATCGGGGTAGCTGCGGTAGCGGCTGCCACAGGGCCCGGGACATTAGGGGCCCCGGAGCCCTGTGGCAGATGCTACCGCGAACCCCACAAACCAGTAATGATCGCGGTCGCAGGGGGTGCGACTGCGAACGGACCCGGCAGGTTACGGAGCCCGCGGCCAGCTGGAGATGGCCGGGCCCCGGACCATTATGATAGCGGTCGGGGAAAGCCTGGGACCCCAACCGCTATACATACTGTTATTGGAAAGGGGTCCTGGCATATTGCAGGCCCCTTTCCAATAGATGGCAGCCCAGGGGAGGTGACTGAAAACAATAAATACATACTGTAGTCTCATCTCTCCTGGGCGCAGCGTTCTCTCCGGCGCTCCTCCGTCATGACTGAGGCCTGTGATTAGGCCCCAGTGGTCACATGGGGCGCGGCCGCGTAATGACGTCAGAGTGCCCCCATGTGACAGCTGAGGCCCAATCACAGGCCTCAGCTGCGACGTCGGAAGAGGGCCTGAAGACGCTGAAGACGGAAGGATGGAGCGAGGATGCCAAGGAAAGGTAAGGCAAGGTGAGTATGAATGTTTGTTGTTTTTAATCACCTTCCCTAGGCCTCCGATTATTATACCCTGGGGTCTGAGGAGACCCCAGAATATAATAATAGCACCGAAGCGGAGGAGGGCTGGTGGGAGCTTATAATACTGTGTGTGGGCCACTGTAGAGCATATAATACTGGGTGGGGGCCACTGTAGAGCATATAATACTGGGTGGGGGCCACTGTAGAGCATATAATACTAGGTGGGGCCACTGTAGAGCATATAATACTGGGTGGGGGGCCACTGTGGGGGGCATATAATACTGGGAGGGGACCACTGTGGGGGGCGTATAATACTGGGAGGGGACTACTGTGGGTGGCATATAATACTGTGTGGGGGCCACTGTAGGGAGGATATAATACTGTGTGGGGGCCCCTGTAGAGCATATAACACTGGGTGGGGGCCACTGTAGAGCATATAATATGGGTGGGGGCCACTGTGTGGAGCATATAATACTGTGTGGGAGCCACTGTAGGGAGGATATAATACTGGGTGGGGCCCACTATGGGGGGCATATTATACTGTGTGGGGCCACTGTGGGAAGCATATAATACTGGGTGGGGACCGCTGTGTGGAGCATATTATACTGTGTGGGGCCACTGTGGGTAGCATATTATACTGTGTGTGGAGGGAGAAATGTAGAGCATATAATGCTGTATGGGGGCCACTGTGGAGCATATAATGCTGTGTGGGGGCCACTGTTGAGCATATAATACTATCTGGGGCCTCGTCTGAGCATATTTTACTGTTTGGGGACCCGTAACCGGTTCGGGGGGGGCCCCATGTCAAATGTTCGCCTTGGGGCCCAGCCATTCCTAGTTACGCCACTGGAGACAAGTGATGTAAAACAGAGCTATCAATGTAAACACCTAAAGCAGTAAATATTGGAGCAGTTCCTAGATAAGGAGTGTGAAAGTTTTATTGTCCTCTGAATGAGATCTGGCCCATGGTGCCCCCACCTCCTCCACTAACTCCAGTTCTTAGCATCTGATAATAGGTACCACTCCACTGATTTTGGTGCAGTTGGAAATTTTCTTTAGCCCCCACTCTTGCACAATCAATGCATTTAGTTTTGATGTCTGATATGTTACTTAGGCTCTGTGCTGTCAGCAGAGCTCAGAATCACACCCCTTGCTTGCTCCTGCTTGACATTGCCCTCCCGACAGTGGAGAGCCTAAATAGCATATTTAACATCAAAACTAGTAGCAGTTGTTGCTTGGGAATGGTGGGGGCTAGAGAAAAAAATCCAACTGCACCAGAATCAGTGGAGCTTTGCCTATTAACAGATAACAACTGGATTTGGAGGAGAGTGTGAAAGGTTCTGTACTGGAATCAGTGGAGCGGCACATATTATTAAATATTGCAAAGAGCTGGACTTGGCAGACAAGATGAAAGGTTCTTTTTAAGTGATATAGAATAACAAATCTATCAGACACATTCATCTCCGTTCTGTGTCAAAGGTTGCCAGTCTCTTTTGTCTTTCTGAGATTTGAAATTTCCTTTTAAATTTTTATGTCACATTTATGCTGTGTTCAGAGCTGCAGGATGAACTCTCATCATATAATAAAAAAAATAAAATAAAATCTAAACAAACAATGACAACATTGTCATTTTTTTTGTTGGTCCTGATTAATAAAAACATTAGGTCTTTCCACTAAAAATAATCCCTCGCACAATTCTGTTAACAAAAATGTATTACGTTATGGGTCTTAGAAAGCGGTGATGCAAAAAAATGTTATTACAACAATAGATTTTTACTTTGCAAAAGTACAGTAGTAAAACTTAAAAGACTACACAAATTTGGTATCAAGTTAAAATTTTAATACATTTATCAGGTTATTTCAGTTGCATGGTGAATGACGCAAAATTTATAGCATAAAAAAAGCAATGGAAAAATTGCTGTTCTTTTCTATTTCCTTCACAGAAAGAGTTAAAAAAGTTAATAAATGAGATACACCTACCCCAAAATAGTAACATTAAATGCTATCACAAAACACAAGACCTCACAGAGTTACAGTATATTGATGGAAAAATAAAGCTATAGGTCTTGGTAAGGGACGACGGAAAAACGCAAAAATATGTTTGGTCTTTAAGGCTTAAAATAAGCCAGTCGCTAAAAGGTTATTTCCTTTCAACACTTTCATCTTAGCCCATTATTTAAATCATGTTTTTATATTAAACATATGTTTTCTAATTATTTTTGGAAAGTATCAGATTGGTGGTTTCTAGCTCTAAACACCCCCACCAGTCAGTTTGAAGAGGCTGTAGGGATCCATTTGAATGGGAATGAGTTGTATAAAGGCCATGTGTCAGATGAATGTGATGTCACAGGCCACTGCACTTGTATGACTCACACTTATAGGATAGGGGTCATAAATATTTAAGCCATAGAAAACTTCTTTAGGTAGCAAAAAAGCTTTGTTTCCGCTACGTGGGGCCTTAGCCTAAATGTGTCTAAGAATTGTATTCCAAAAGAGATATACAGGTGCATCTAAATAAATTAGAATATTTTTGAAATGTTCATTCATTTCAGTAATTCAGTAATACAATTCATAATCAGCGTCTTCCATGATTGTGTCTCCTACTGAACCAGACTGAGGGACCATTTAAAGGCTTAGGAAACCTTGGCAGGTGACGCACTGAATTTACAATACTGAACTTTTTTACAATATTCAAATTTTCTTAGATTTTGGTTTTCATTACCTGTAATCCATAATCAACATTTACAGAAATAAAACACTTGAAATAGAACACTCTGTGTGTAAAGAATCTAGAAAATATAGGAGGTCACTTTTTTAATTTAATTGCTGAAAGAAATAAATGCTTCAAAGATATTCTAATTTATTGAGATGCACCTGTAATTGGTTTATAATGTATTATATAAAACTGTGTAAACATCAGAACACAACAAAATGTTCAGGAGGGTGCCTTATGTGTCATATACTATTGATACCTTTGCACACATTTTTATAATTGTTCATTGGCCTCCTAAATGCAAAATCAAGCAAGTTTCTCATTAAAAATATCCTATAGTTTTGTTGCTGTAGAGTCTGCACAACTCCTCTACATAACTTGCATTCATTCTGTTTCTTACATACATTGGACAGCACACTGCAACTGTCTGCCGTCCCCTCAGGAATGTACTTGGAGTCTGCAGGAGAAGATATCATACAAGCAGGGCCGGCATTAGGGGGGGGGGGCAAACTGGGCAACTGCCCAGGGCCCCGTCCCCAAAGGGGCCCCCGGGATCTGAAGCCTGATTACTCAGGATCCCGGAGTCAGGACGGCCATATTAATAACAGAAAGGGACCCAGCGTCATGTGCCTCAGGGTCCCTTTCAGATGTGAGTAAAAATAACAAACATTTTTACTCACCTGTCCTTGGCTTGGCGTCCGACGTCATCTTCCGGCGTTCTGGACATCACCGCTGAGGCCTGGCTACAGCGGTCACGTGGGGCGTGCTGACAGCCTGCCTCACGTAATCGCTGAGGCCCAATCACAGGACTCAGCGATGACGTCCACAACGTGTGACGTCAGCCGCAGAGAAGAGGAAGCGGTCGCCGGCGGTGATAGCGGAGCAGCGCGAGGAGGCCCAGCAGAGGTAAGAACAAGGTGAGTATAACTGTTTGTTATTTTCCCTTATCTCTTCTGGGCCTTCGATTATTATACTCTGAGGTCTGAAGAGACCCCAGAGTATAATATAATAGTAGCACTGACGGAGTCTGTAGGGCCACTGTGGAGCATTATACTGGGGGGCCCCCTCTGGATAGCATATTATACTGTGTAGGGCCACTGTGGAGCATTATACTAGGGGGCCCCCTCTGGATAGCATATTATACTGTGTTGGCCCCCTGTGGAGCATTATACTACGGGGCCCCCTCTGGATAGCATATATATTGTTTTGGGCCACTGTGGAGCATTATACTGGGGAGGGAGCCCTCTGGAGAGCATGTTATATTCTGTGGGGTTACTTTGGAGCATTATGCACTCCAGAGGGGCCCCCCAGTATAATGCTCCAAAGTGGCCTCACAGTATATAACATGCTCTCCAGAGGGCCCCCTCCCCAGTATAATGCTCCACAGTGTCCCCACACAGTATAATATGCTATCTAGAGGGGCCCCCCAGTATAATGCTTCACAGTGGCCCAAAACAGAATAATATGCACTCCAGAGCCCCCCCAGCATAATGCTCCACGGTGGCCCCACACAGTATAATATCCTCTCCAGAGGGGACCCCAGTGTATGGGGGGGCGGCTCTGGAGAGCATATTATACTGTTTTGGGCCACGGTAGAGCATTATACTGGGGGGGCTCTGGAGATCATATTATACTGTTTTGGGCCACTGTGGAGCATTATACTGGGGTAACCTCTCTGGGCAGTATATTATACTGTGTGGAGGCCAGTCTGGAATATTATACTGTGAAGCATTATTTTGGGGGCCATCAGCAGAGCATATTATATTGTGTGGCGCCACTGTGGGCCATTTTGCGGGGGGAACTAAGGAACATTATACTAGGGAGCCCTCTGGGGAGCATATTATACTGCGTGGGGCCTACTGTGGAACATTATACTGGGGGACGCTCTGGGGAGCATAATATATTGCGTGGGGCCACTGTGGAGCAAAATACTGGGGGGGGCACTGTGGAGCATTATACTAGTGGGGGCCCTCTGAAGAGCATATTATACTATGGGCCACTGTGGAGCTTTATACTGGGGGGAAGGGGCAGTGTGGGGAGCCGGTTATACTGTGTGGGGCCACTGTGGAGTGTATTATATTGTGTGGGGCTTTTCGGGAGCATGTTATACTCTGTGAGGCCATTGTAGAGCATTATACTGGGGGGGACCACTGTGGAGCATTATACTGGGGGAACCCCTCTGGGTAGTATATCATACTGTGTGGAGGCCATTGTGGAGCATGTTATACTATGTTAGACCACTGTGGAGCATTATACTGGGGGGCACTGTGGGGTGCATATTATACTGTATGGAGCATATTATATTGTGTGGGGCTGCTGGGGAGCATATTGCACTATCTGGGGCCACTAAGGGGGTAGTATACTTTGTGGGCCACTGTGGAGTATTATATTGTGTGGAGCCTTATATGCCATGTGGGGCCACTATGGGGGGCTCAGGGGAGCATTTTATACTGTGTGGGGCCACTGTGGAGCATTATATTCCATGTGGGGAAACTGTGGAGGGCTCAGGGGAGTATCGTATACTGTGGAGAACTATATACCATGTGGAGCATTATACTGTGGGGGGGGGGGGCTCAAAATTCCTGCTGGCAGCCCTGTGTGCTATGTCTGCATCACAGCTCCCTCACTATAATCTTGCACATACGGGTAGTGCTCCATGGCCATGTCATTCCCCATACAGTACTGTGCATGAACCGGAGTTATTGGGGCCTGCACAGTACTATAGGGGCTGACTATACTGGGAACATACTCAGTAACACCAGATAGTCAGCACATATGTAAGACATCAGTGAAGGAGCCGTGATGAAGGCTATTAGCAGGAAGCTGTTGGGTGGGGCCCCAGAATAAGTTCCTCTGGTGGGCCTAAGGCCCTTCAGTCTGACACTGTATAACGGAGAACTATTATTTATAACGGTGGGCTACTATATATAATTGGGAAACTTAAACATGAGGGGGCTATTATAAGGGGGAACTATTATTTATAAGATGGGCTATTATTTATAAGGGGGGAACTGTTTATAAGGGGGTATAATTGTTAAGTGGGCTTATTTATAAAGGGGGCTATTAGTGATAATGGGGACTATTATTTATAAGGGTAACTATAATTTATGAGGGGGCTATTATTTATAAGGGAGCAGTATTATTTTTATGGGGTGACTGTTACTGATAAGAGGGATATTACTGATACAGGGCACTATTTATCATTTATAAGGGCGCTATTACTGATAAAGGTGTAATATTATTTATAAGCAGGGACTATTATTTATAAGGAGGCGCTATAATAACTGATGACTGGGTGCAAAAATCTATTAGGCGGTACAAAGGTGCTCATTTGAATTATGTGTGGTAAAATGGGGCTTGTTATTACTTTTTTGTTGGAAGAAAGGAGGCGTTATTATAGGGGTTGCCACTGCAAAACGATGGTGTTGTTTGCATATCAGTATTTGGGGCCCCGCTTTTAATTTTGCCCAGGGCCCCACTTTGTCTAAAACCGGCCCTGCATACAAGCTGCATTTTGTGTATACAGAGTGAAGAGAACCCATGTTAAAACCTCAAGAGGGAAGTGAGAGAGATCATAGATACATGCAACATCAGTGTAGAGAAAAGTAGAGAACCCACAGCAGAATCTGCAGAGGCAGAGGTCTCAAACACACATACAGTTAGTCTGTGTCAGCACAGGAGAGAGGAGATCCCACAGGGGCTGGGGAAGTAGGGCAGAAATTAAGTTGTCTTTATATTCGCTACTTTCCCATGTGAAGTAGGTGATTATTTATTGAACATAATGAAGGTCTGGATGAATATGTTATATCAGAAATTTCAATGTAGATAAACACAAGGTTATTTGCTAAGAAAAAAAATGTCAACTATTCCAGTAATATTTTGGAACATTGCTTTATGCATTCATCTTAGTTCTCTAACAATACTTTTACATTGTCTGCTTGTTTAACGGATCCATATACCTCCCATACAACTGATGGACACTAAAAAAGCTTCCGGCTTTCCACTTTTTTTGTTGCATGCAATTTTTCACATTAGATGCAATGTAAAGGTAGCCCTTGTAGTTACCTGAAACTTGTAAGTTATTTTTTAGTATAAGCTAGTTTACTATATCATTTTAGTATATACAGTCATGAGAAAAAGAAACTACACCCTCTTTAAATTCTATGGTTTTACATATGAGGAAATAATAATAATAATAATAATAATAATAATAATAATAAATAAGGTCCTCAAAGTGTCTTAAAATTTGGTAAATACAACCTCAGGTGAATAACATATAACATATTACACAGTGTCCTTATTTAACGAAAACAATGCCAAAATGAAAAAGCAGTGTGGGAATAATAAAGTATTCCTTACTGTTTCCATAGCAATTAAGAGTAGCTGAAAGGATCTGCTTATTAAATGTTCTTGATTAATTGATCATCTGCAAGTGTCACCACCTGTATAAAAGCAGAAGTTTTGGCAGTTTGCTGGCCTGGGGCAACCAGTCCAGGCATGTGTTTACACATTGCTAAAGAGGAAAGGCATCAGCAGTGATCTTAGAGAAGCAATTATTTTAAGGCCATTTACAAACAATTTGAAATCCATCATTCTACAGTGAAAAAGATTCTGCACAAAGTGGAAAGCATTCAAGAAAGTTGACAATCTTCTAAATGGTGGACATCCCAGCAAATTTACCCTAAAGTCAGACCATACAATGCTCAGGGAAATTGAAAAAAAAAAAGAGCTACGTCTAAGATCTTATAGGCCTCAGTTGGCATGTTAAATGATCAAATTCATGACAGCACAATTAGATAGTGTCTGAACAGTTTAGAATCATAGCCAGGAGAAAGCCTCTTCTTTCTAAAAAGAACATGGAAACAATGTCCTTTGGACAGGACAGACCAAAGTGGAAATGTTTGGCCATAATGCAAAAAACAGACACAACATATCAGCACAAACATCTCATAACAACTGTCAAAGTTGCTTGTTGTCTATAGCAGCCTCCTCCCCTCTGCATTCTCTGTGTGAAAAGACTAGTCCCTCCTGTGAAGGATCTCACTTTGCAAAGCCGCTTGGCACACCTGAGAACACCCTTCTTACCTTCCACTCACGCCCAGTGATTGGACCGGGTTCATAGGATAATATGAAACAAGCTTTATAAATTTTATATATTTATTAACCCAAGTGGGTGGGTACTAGGCACTAACATATACAGAAATACATATCAATGGATTATCAAGCAAATACAGGTAAAAGCAAAATACAGTACAGAAAGTAAAACAGGAAATAAAAGATAGGAAAATACCAGAACAAGGTTGTAGTCTGATTCTCTAGGCCTCAGAAGATTGGCCTAGGGTGCATCCTTAAGTGAGTTACAGAGCATATGTTCTCTATGTGCTGTCCAGAAACCAGAAGACCTCTGTCTCTCTCAGGGCAGACCATATACACTACCGTTCAAAAGTTTAGGGTCACTTAGAAATTTCCTTATTTTTGAAAGAAAAGCACAGTTTTTTTCAATGAAGATAACATTAAATGAATCAGAAATACACTCTATACATTGTTAATGTGGTAAATGACTATTCTAGCTGCAAACATCTGTTTTTTAATGCAATATCTACATAGGTGTATAGAGGCCCATTTCCAGCATCCATCACTACAGTGTTCTAATGGTACATTGTGTTTGCTAACTGTGTAAGAAGGCTAATGGATGTTTAGAAAACCCTTGAAAACCCTTGTGCAAGTATGTTAGCACAGCTGAAAACAGTTTTGCTGGTTAGAGAAGCTATAAAACGGACCTTCCTTTGAGCTAGTTGAGAATCTGGAGGATTACATTTGATGGTTCGATTAAACTCTCAAAATGGCCAGAAAAAGAGAACTTTCATGTGAAACTCGACAGTCTATTCTTGTTCTTAGAAAGAAAGGGTATTCCATGCGAGAAATTGCCAAGAAACTAAAGATTTCCTCCAACGGTGTGTACTACTCCCTTCAGAGGACAGCACAAACAGGCTCTAACCAGAGTAGAAAGAGAAGTGGGAGGCCCCGCTATACAACTGAGCAACAAGACAAGTACATTAGAGTGTCTAGTTTGAGAAATCGACGCCTCACAGGTCCTCAACTGGCAGCTTCATTAAATAGTACCTGCAAAACGCCAGTGTCAACGTCTACAGTGAAGAGGCGACTCAGGGAAGCTGGCCTTCAGGGCAGAGTGGCCAAGAAAAAGCCATATCTGAGACTGGCTAATAAAAGAAAAAGATTAATATGGGCAAAAGAACACAGACATTGGACAGAGGAAGATTGGAAAAAAGTGTTATGGACAGACGAATCGAAGTTTGAGGTGTTTGGATCACACAGAAGAACATTTGTGAGATGCAGAACAACTGAAAAGATGCTGGAAGAGTGCCTGACGCCATCTGTCAAGCATGGTGGAGGTAATGTGATGGTCTGGGGTTGCTTTGGTGCTGGTAAAATGGGAGATTTGTACAACGTAAAAGGGATTTTGAATAAGGAAGGCTATCTCTCCATTTTGCAACACCATGTCATACCCTGTGGACAGCGCTTGATTGGAGCCAATTTCACCCTACAACAGGACAATGACCCAAATCACACCTCCAAATTACGCAAGAACTATTTAGGGAAGAAGCAGGCAGCTGGTATTCTATCTGTAATGGAGTGGCCAGCGCAGTCACCAGATCTCAACCCCATTGAGCTGTTGTGGGAGCAGCTTGACCGTATGGTACGCAAAAAGTGCCAATCAAGCCAATCCAACTTGTGGGAGGGGCTTCTGGAAGCATGGCGGGAAATGTCTCCAGATTACCTCAGCAAATTAACAGCTAGAACGCCAAAGGTCTGCAATGCTGTAATTGCTGCAAGTGAAGCATTCTTTGACGAAAGCAAAGTTTGAAGGAGAAAATTATTATTTCAAATAAAAATCATTATTTCTAACCTTGTCAATGTCTTCACTATATTTTCTATTCATTTTGCAACTCATTTGATAAATAAAAGTGTGAGTTTTCATGGAAAACACAAAATTGTCTGGGTGACCCCAAACTTTTGAACGGTAGTGTACCTGTACCAGTTTCCTCCCTCAGTGATGTCACTAGGAGGGGAAGTTCCGCCCTCCATCTTGAAATCCCAATAACCATGATTCGTCATATCTCCTCGCCCGATGACCGTAGAGTAGGGCAAGGGGTATGATAGGGTTCGTGGCGAGATCCCCATCATGTAGACACCAAGAATGACACCCCAATCCCCTTTTGGTAAGAAGATCAGTGTCTGGACCTCTTCCCTGCGCTCAACAGTAACATGTCTGGATTTGAATTGTTCGTCTCTGCATGGCACACCCGAGGAATTTATCAGTGCGATGATAGGTGGTTCTGCTGGGGAAATATTGTCATAAAACCATATTCCCTTTTTACTGTGGCCTAGAGACATGGAGTCTGGATTTTGTGTATTCCGAGGTCTTTCCAGCCACAGGTTTGCAGGAACCCCCTGATGGGATAATGAGATTAGCAAGGATATGCTAATTGAGCCATGGACAGAACAGCAAAGGGGACTTGGTGCAGAGCAGAATGACCACCTTCCTGGAGCCAGAAGGGTTATTATGACCAAGTGATAAGACATGAAAGACCAATATCTGACTGGAAATCCATAACTGGGGCTCTCATCATCACACCTCCCCCTCCACTTACTGTGAAGATGTGTTGTTGTTTGATGGTATCTATGGACGGACCTTTCTTAGCAACAGTTAGTGAACTGCAAATTAGCTAGAAGCTAGACACCATGTGAAAGAATCTTTAGTGATTACCTCAGGCAGAAAGGAGCCACATTTTTAATTAAAATGCATTACATTTTGGTCCAGAATGAGACTAAGTTCTCTGAAACATTAGTGACCATTTAAGAGAGCTGTGCATAAACGAAAGTAACATTGTAAAGAGTGAGCCAAAATTCCTTCAGAAAGATCATAGAGAGAAAACAATTACTTCAAGTTATTGCTGATAAAGGTGATTATACAAGCTGGGGTATACTTAGTTTTTCACTCATGGCTTTTCCTTTTTGGCTTAATTTTTGCTGAATAAATAATGAAAAAGTGGAATCTGTTGTGAGTTGTTGTTCGGAGGTTATATTGTTGTTGTGAACAGGGTCTTGCCTCTGTTTATTTTACATTCAGACATGAAAACACAAATAAACTCCTGCTAGGCTGAATACTAACTAACACAAATGTTACCCAGCTATGCAAGTGGTATAATACCGATCACTCCGATCAATATGCAAGAAACATAAACTCTCACCAAAGTAGCAAAAAGTCCAGCTGCAGACTAGCACGTAAAGAGGTGCAGCAAAAAAACGCTGTGAAAAAGATTGCGGCAGAAACACACCATGTTTTTTTCTGCAGTGATTGGACCGGGTTCATAGGATAATATGAAACAAGCTTTATAAATTTTATATATTTATTAACCCAAGTGGGTGGGTACTAGGCACTAACATATACAGAAATACATATCAATGGATTATCAAGCAAATACAGGTAAAAGCAAAATACAGTACAGAAAGTAAAACAGGAAATAAAAGATAGGAAAATACCAGAACAAGGTTGTAGTCTGATTCTCTAGGCCTCAGAAGATTGGCCTAGGGTGCATCCTTAAGTGAGTTACAGAGCATATGTTCTCTATGTGCTGTCCAGAAACCAGAAGACCTCTGTCTCTCTCAGGGCAGACCATATACACTACCGTTCAAAAGTTTAGGGTCACTTAGAAATTTCCTTATTTTTGAAAGAAAAGCACAGTTTTTTTCAATGAAGATAACATTAAATGAATCAGAAATACACTCTATACATTGTTAATGTGGTAAATGACTATTCTAGCTGCAAACGTCTGTTTTTTAATGCAATATCTACATAGGTGTATAGAGGCCCATTTCCAGCATCCATCACTACAGTGTTCTAATGGTACATTGTGTTTGCTAACTGTGTAAGAAGGCTAATGGATGTTTAGAAAATCCTTGAAAACCCTTGTGCAAGTATGTTAGCACAGCTGAAAACAGTTTTGCTGGTTAGAGAAGCTATAAAACGGACCTTCCTTTGAGCTAGTTGAGAATCTGGAGGATTACATTTGATGGTTCGATTAAACTCTCAAAATGGCCAGAAAAAGAGAACTTTCATGTGAAACTCGACAGTCTATTCTTGTTCTTAGAAAGAAAGGGTATTCCATGCGAGAAATTGCCAAGAAACTGAAGATTTCCTACAACGGTGTGTACTACTCCCTTCAGAGGACAGCACAAACAGGCTCTAACCAGAGTAGAAAGAGAAGTGGGAGGCCCCACTACACAACTGAGCAACATGACAAGTATATTAGAGTGTCTAGTTTGAGAAATCGACGCCTCACAGGTCCTCAACTGGCAGCTTCATTAAATAGTACCTGCAAAACGCCAGTGTCAACGTCTACAGTGAAGAGGCGACTCAGGGAAGCTGGCCTTCAGGGCAGAGTGGCCAAGAAAAAGCCATATCTGAGACTGGCTAATAAAAGAAAAAGATTAATATGGGCAAAAGAACACAGACATTGGACAGAGGAAGATTGGAAAAAAGTGTTATGGACAGACGAATCGAAGTTTGAGGTGTTTGGATCACACAGAAGAACATTTGTGAGACGCAGAACAACTGAAAAGATGCTGGAAGAGTGCCTGACGCCATCTGTCAAGCATGGTGGAGGTAATGTGATGGTCTGGGGTTGCTTTGGTGCTGGTAAAATGGGAGGTGCAGCAAAAAAACGCTGTGAAAAAGATTGCGGCAGAAACACACCACGTTTTTTTCTGCAGCGTTTTTCACAGAAAGTCTTCCTTTGCGAACTTTCTGCCTCTATTATACCTATACGGAAAACACCAGCGTTTTTGAAAATGCATTTTTTTTCTGCTATGTGTGGAGGGGATTAACCAGAATCCCATCCACTTTGCAGGTACTGTAAAATGCAGCGTTTTTGCAATGTGGCGTCCCGGCCTTAGACAGGGTCTGTGTCACACATGGTCCCCCTGAAGTGTATAGCCGGTGCAGCTTTAAGCCCAGTAATGATCTGAGCTTGAACACCTGGGTTGAGATACATGAAATAGACAGGGAGTAACATGTAACATGTTCCAGTATCAACGTGTCATTCCACTTAAATCCATACTAGGAAAGTAAACTCAAAAAGTATACTCAGCACAACTAACCTTTGCTAAGGATACCTGTGTCTCACTTTCACTTTCCCTGGATGAGATCTAATACACATAAGAGAGGAATCCACCACTTTCCCTGTCACTGACTCACTAGTGGGGAAAAAAAGTATTTAGTAAGCCACCAATTGTGCAAGTTCTCCCACTTAAAAAGATGAGAGAGGCCTGTAATTGACATCATAGGTAGACCTCAACTATAAGAGACAAAATGAGAAAACATATCTAGAAAATCACATTGTCTGAATTTTTAAGAATTTATTTGCAAATTATGGTGGAAAATAAGTATTTGGTCACCTACAAACAAGCAAGATTTCTGGCTCTCACAGACCTGTAACTTCTTCTTTAAGAGGCTCCTCTGTCCTCCACTCATTACCTGTAGTAATGGCTCCTGTTTGACATTGTTATCAGTATAAAAGACACCTGTCCACAACCTCAAACAGTCAAACTCCAAATTCCACTATGGTGAAGACCAAAGAGCTGTGGAAGGACACCAGAAACAAAATTGTAGACCTGCACCAGGCTGGGAAGACTAAATCTGCAATAGGCAAGCAGCTTGGTGTGAAGAAATCAACTGTGGGAGCAATATTTAGAAAATGGAAGACATACAAGACCACTGATAATCTCCCTCGATCAGGGGCTCCACGCAAGATCTCACCCCGTGGGATCAAAATGATCACAAGAACGGTGAGCAAAAATCCCAGAACCACATGGGGGGACCTAGTGAATGACCTGCAGAAAGCTGGGACTAACATAACAAAGGCTACCGTCAGTAACACACTACGCCGCCAGGGACTCAGATCCTGCAGTGCCAGACGTGTCCCCCCTGCTTAAGCCAGTACATATCCGGGCCCATCTAAAGTTTGCTGGAGAGCATTTGGATGTTCCAGAAGAGTATTGGGAGAATGTCATATGGTCAGATGAAACCATAGTAGAACTGTTTGGTAGAAACACAACTTGTCGTGTTTGGAGGAGAGTGAATGCTGAGTTGCATCCAAAGACCACCATACCTACTGTGAAGCATGGGGGTGGCAACATCATGCTTTGGGGCTGTTTCTCTGCAAAGGGACCAGGACGACTGATCCGTGTACATGAAAGAATGAATGGGGCCATGTATCGTGAGATTTTGAGTACAAACCTCCTTCCATCAGCAAGGGCAATGAAGATGAAACGTGGCTGGGTCTTTCAGCATGACAATGATCCCAAGCACACTGCCAGGGCAACGAAGGAGTGGCTTCGTAAGAAGCATTTCAAGGTCCTGGAGTGGCCTAGCCAGTCTCCAGATCTCAACCCCATAGAAAACCTTTGGAAGGAGTTGAAAGTCCGTGTTGCCCAGTGACAGCCCCAAAACATCACTGCTCTAGAGGAGATCTGCATGGAGGAATGGGCCAACATACCAGTAACAGTGTGTGCTAGCCTTGTGAAGACTTAAAGAAAATGTTTGATCTCTGTCATTACCAACAAAGGATATATAACAAAGTATTGAGATGAACTTTTGTTATTGACCAAATACTTATTTTCCACCATAATTTCAAATAAATTCTTTAAAAATCAGACAATGTGATTTTCTGGATTTGTTTTCTCATTTTGTCTCTCATAGTTGAGGTCTACCTATGATGACAATTACAGGCTGGCCTCATCTTTTTAAGTGGGAGAACTTGCACAATTGGTGGCTGACTAAATACTTTTTTTTCCCCACTGTATATATGTTTTGATGCATGCAAGGTGCACTGGATATGCCACATATACTCAGTCAGTGTTTGTAAGTGTTCGTGCTTATCAAGTATATCATATGTTCCTTACATTTATTTGGGTAATATTGAGTTGGGAAATATAATTACCAAATGGTGTGGGGTGGATTTGAAATATCAAATATAGATGGTACTATAGGTTCTAGCCAAATTATGCTTACATTATTCAGTGCGTTTGGTTTCAACCTAGCCAAGTGGTGAAGTGATGATATACAGATGTGATTTAATAATGTGATTTACTGTGGCCGACCCCTCATTTCTCTTAACAGTTTTTAATTTTGCAAATGAATAAATAAGAACATATAGATATGTTCTGCAGAGAGCATATGGAATGGAAAGGGTCAGTGTGTGAATATAACAAGCAACAAAGGATGTGCAATACTCGGCCCACTATGAGTGCCTATGACTCACCTAAGGGATTACAATGAGCCACTAGCTGGTGGGTGTTAGAATGAGATCATATTTTAAATTACATGAAGATGTTACATTCAATATCCAAACCTATAAAATGTCTTTTCTCACAAGCATTGGGACATGAAACTAGTGCAAAAGAGAGATTACACACAACAACTGATAAATTGTATATGCCATTCTGTAAAATAAAAATAACACTGTACTTACTGTACTTTAGTTAAGTAATACGTTTCATAAATTATTTGCACCCGAGGGTCACCTGTTTTCACAGATACCCCATGCGTTTGAGTGTATGGAGGGATCCATGAAAATAAACAAAAAAAAGAACATGACCTATATTTTGATGGTCCATTACATCAGACCATCAAAATAACGGTCATGTGAATTGCCCTCATTCAGTTGCATTGAATTTAATGCTGCCATGTGATATACGTTAAAAAAACGGACATCACACAGCCATTATACACTGTTGTGTGAATGTAGCTTTATATCTGTTAAAAGTAATAGTAGTCACTGGATTGTTTGCAGTGTACCAGGGTAGGGCAGATGTTTCTGGTACATAAGCTACCATTTGGAACTGGTAACTTGGCCCAACAATTGGGTAAATAAGAATTAATAAGAATGTTTGTAGGTGAATCTTTGTATAACCATGTAAACAAACAGCCAACAAACATTTATAATATCTTATATGTAAAAATGATAAACAAGCACATATAAGCAAACACTGATCGAGCGAGATGCAGGGCCACCGATGTTTTCACTTCACAAAGTGTAACATGTATTGATTAAAAGCCAGTACTTGTTACTGGCCATGACTTTTTGTGGCCAATACAAGTTCTAACCCTTAACTAAGAAATGAGAACATTAGCGGGTCAGCCTGCCATGTGATTGGAGCCGCCTAAAAGGACCAGAAGTCATTTAGTAATCACCAATGAAAAGGGCCTGACCTCCCCCCACCAAGAGCAAAGGAAGATGCAAACAATGCAATGCCGGATGCATCCTAAAAGTTTTGTTACCTTATTGGTGTTAGGGAACAGATGCAGCACCAATCAAAATAGTGAGTCCCAGGACCAGACACACTGATCAAATGGCACAAAACTGCACTGAGCGTCCTGCGCACTCCGAGCCACACCAAACCCCACCCTCCAGAGATGTTCACCAGAGCCACTGATGGTGGGGATGGACTTGGAAGCTACCGTCAGGCAGGGCAGTTACAAGTCAGAGAGCGATGGACGCATAGCGCATCACTAATCACAGCGGACCCAGAAACTGAAATCACTTACCAGAATGCTTCCAGGGGCGAGATGAAAATCTGAAGTAGCAGAAGGCAGCAGATGGTGGTGGCCAGAAGATGGCAGCAGTACACTAAAAGAGTAGTCATCCAATCTGAGTCATCAATGTGAGGTCAGCGCAGTACAGAGGGATAATCCAGGAGAGAGGTCAAGCAGGCCGGGTCAATAACAGGAGAGCAGAGCGGTACCAAATCGTGTTCAAGGAGCAGGAATCTGAAGGCATGCCGGGGTCGTTAACAGGAGAGAGCAGAATACAGATTCAGGAGGCAAAAGCATAGTCAGGGACGGAACCAGGAGATCAAGGCAGGAGACACACGGGACACAGCTGAGGAGAGCTAACTACAAGAATGGACCGAATAGCCAGTGGTGAGCGGGATCGGAAGTTGAGAAAATATAGGCTCTGGCAGGCCCAGCATCACCCCTGCACGGGAAGGAGATAGGACGCGGTCCGTGTCAGGAGAGGATCAGCAACCCCACATACCGCCGAGGAGGTTCCGGCCTGACTACTAACAGCCGGAAGGAGATAGGCCACGGTCCGTGTCAGGAGAGGCACACGCTCCTAACAATTGGTTTCCCTATTGCTCCTGCAGCACCATTCACTTTATACCGGTGGTTCTGGGGAATTGCAACTGTGCTCCTATTACTTGAATAGGAGCAGTCTGCAAGCACTCCCCATCCACTGCTATAGCTTCCGGCATCTGGAGAATGCTAGAATAGCTGATCTGTGTGTGGGTCTGGGTCGGACCCCCTTAGATCACATACTGATGATCTATTGTGTGGATAGGTCATCAGTATGAAAAGTCTATATGGGGCTGGAAAATTCCTTGAAAATAAACACTAAAATGCAGAAATAAAAACAGTATATCCCAGAAATTTTTTTTTTTCAATTCAAATATTTTATTGAATTTTTACGAATGAACAACATAAAACAACAGACCAGAAATACAAACAATGCAGACCGGAGCCACCAAAGGGGACCCCAAGACGTCTACAGTCAGCAAGGCAACATAAACATTAATTAGAAGAAGATGAGAAAACAGTGGAGAGGGGAGGGAAGGGCAGCAGAGAAAGAAAGAGGAAGAGGAGGGAAAAGAAGAAAAAAAAAAAAAGGGGATGGGCTATTGGTCAGGCAGAGAGGGTAATAGGGGAGTGAACAGGGTAACATACCATGTGTGGGCCTTGAGGGAGGCCTGGAGGACAACACGTGTCAGGGCCACAGTAGACGGACCTGAAGTTCACTATGTAAGGTCAGATGTAGTAACAAATACAGTGGTAGTACAAATGCTAATGGTGGGAGACTATGCTCAGAGCTCAGAGACCAGCGTTCAAGCCCAGGAGGGGGGCCTAGCGCCCAGAAGCGCCTGATACTCTGCAGTGCGTTGGAATTCCAACCAGTAAAACCAAGTTTTGTTAAAAGCTTCACCTGTGTCATGCAGGAAGGAAGTGAGGTATTCCATGCGCATAATCTCATTGACCTTCAGAATCCAGAGGAAGAGAGGAGGAGGCTCCACTTGCTTCCAGAATTGCGGAATGCAAGGTCAGGCCACGAGGACCAAAAAACGGAGTAGCGAGCACCTGTATACACACACCGGAGACTCGCAGTGGTGAAGTAGAAACAAAGCAGGGCCCAACTGATGAGACGTTTTAGTAATTTGCAAAATGATCCGCTTAACACCATCCCAAAACAAGGAAAGAGCTGAACAGGACCAGAAGACATGAAGCATGTCGCTCTCCTCCTGCCCACGCCTCCAGCACATCGGGGAGACCTGCGGCAAAAGCGTATGTAGCATTGCGGGGACCCTATACCATTGGGACAAGATCTTAAAACTGGCCTCCTGGTAGCGGGAGCTGACAGAAGCCCCATGTGTCATCCACAGCGACCTGCCTCTTTAAAGCTGACGTACAGCAGTGAAGAAAAATGGCTGGGTTGTTATGGAAACATGGAGTGCAGCTGTGTGCATGTGGCTGACAATGCCTTTTCAGATTGGAGACAGGCTTGGGTCTGCTGGGTTGTTTCAGCAGCTCACTGTTGTCTGTGACATACCCTGTCAGATTGGAGATGGGGTTGGGTCTGCTGAGAGTTTTCATTAGCTCGAGCAGCAGCCATGCGTTTTTCTGCAGGGGGCATGAATAGTTTAAAAACGTTTCAATTTATAAGAATGCTGACATCCAGTATGGCAGTCCAGTCAGTGGCGTAAAAATACCAGGGTAGCAGCGGTAGTGGCTGCCACAGGGCCCGGGACATTAGGGGTCCTGGCAGGCCCCTGATGTTTTTTTTTTTTAATAGGCTGTTACCTGCTGGTGTAACACCAGCAGGTAACAGGCCCTATTTACTTACCGATCCCCGCTGATAACTGGACTTCTGCATTGTGTGTCACTGTCATCCTCTGTCTTGACAATTGTTTGATTATAGCTCCATCCATGGCCAACCTTAGCTCTGCAAACATAGCATATTGCACAGAGAATAGAATGAAAAAAAAACGGAAAGAAAAAACAAGACTAGAAGAAGTAATGTGTTTCACTATCTAGATTTAATTAGTAAAAAAAACTTGTGATACATCTCCTTTTAGCGCTTTGTGGTGGCCCAGGTGAGATTTTAGGCCTCAGTAGTAATATAGGAATTTTACTATAGACTACTATAGCTATTCACTAGTGAAGTCTATGGTAATCGATCCAATGATCACTAATTTAAGGTTCCTGGGGAAGGGGTTAATAAAGTTTTTTTTTGTTTTTTTTTAAGTTTTAATACAAACACATTAAGCATCTCTGAGTCACTAATGCCCATCCAATTGAAATAAAAAATTGCTTATCCCATAAGGTTAATGCTGCATCAGGAAAAAAAGATTGAAGTCCCCAAATTGCCGTTTCACCTCATCAAAAAGTGATCTAAACATCACATACTCCCCAAAGTGGAATCAGTAAAAACAATGTCATGCCCTGCCAAAAAAAACCTTAGAACAACTTTACTTGAATTGATAAAAGTTCCGGATTTTACGATAGGGTAATGCAAACAATTTTTTGTTTCTTTCAAAGCTTTATTTTTTTTAAATATATTAATCATGAAAAAAATATAAATTTGGTATCACAGTGATTATACTGACCCAAAGAATATAGGGAACATGTCATTTTTACAACACAGTGAACAGTGCCATTAGGAGATACAATCCATAAGGGATCTGTTTTTTTTTCACAGGCCTATTCACCTCAATAGTCTGATCTGTAAAAAAACATAGAAAATGCTAACAGCACACAGCCGAAGAAGTTGGTCATGTAAATACACTCAGTGGAAATATTACATTCCTCAACATTGAAATTGTAACACCAAGAAGGACAAGCCATGCAAACTGACCAAGTAGTAAGTGATGCTTAGATCTGCAAATGATCAAATTTCCAATCACCTAGCTCCAATCTATGGTATGTGGGAGGAGCATAAAAAGCAGATTATTATCCACATGAAACCTCAGAAGGTGGTATAGGATGATTGTGCCATATCTCCTGCTTGTCGATATGCCAGTTATCGCTAATTGACGAAAACTGAGAGGCCCTTCTCTTTTGGGGAAAATTATGGCTGTGTACCACAACCTTTTGACTAAGTTCAGAGCCAATGGTTTATTCTCTGCTTCTCTCTTAATTGCTAATGGCACCAGGCAGAGATACCACTGCTTTAAGTACTAACCATGGAACATCCTGTGGTGGTGCTATGGAGAAACCTGAACATTCTTGTTGTCACGGTCATCTTGTGCCATTATAAATTTGCTATTT
Organism: Leptodactylus fallax; assembly: GCA_947044405.1. Taxonomy (NCBI): domain Eukaryota; kingdom Metazoa; phylum Chordata; class Amphibia; order Anura; family Leptodactylidae; genus Leptodactylus; species Leptodactylus fallax. Next base: position 5,213,523 of record CAMRHE010000029.1, on the reverse strand, counting down.
ATGCAAAAAGTCTTACTGGTGTCCCTCCCAATGCTCATGGGGGAGTTTGATAGATTCAGTAGGACAAGTAATTTTAAATTCAGTTACTTTAAGATGGAAGCACTTAATGTCTCAATGGGCAATGACTTGGTTCACTGTCTGTTGTGGAGCTTTTCCTTTAAGTGGAAGCCTTTCTCTTTCAAATATCTGGGAGTGCAGTTCCCCAGGGATCTCTCTAATCTTTATAGTTTGAATTATTTATCCATCTTGCAATGTATTCTGAAAAATCTAGAGGAATATGGAGGAAGGATTTCAAGGTTTGGCATACCTAATGTGGCCAAGATCGATGTCCTCCCTAGATTCCTATATATTTTCCTGGCAGTCCTCTACTCATGACCGGGGGATTCCTCAAGTCCACTAATTCAGGTGAGGGTTCTCTGTAGCCCCAAAATCCCATGTAAGCACTGGTCTTCCAGATTTCAAAAAGTGTCCTGCTGCAGTCCTCGTAGACTGGTTTCATGCTCATGACACCAACAAATGGGTTAGTATAGAGATGGACATTTCATCTCTGCATTAACATCCTTACCTAGGCACTTAACTCTAAGGCCACAAGTAGCATTGCCCTTCTTCATGCAACAATGCCTGCAAATCTGGAGGCGAATGTGTCATTCTACATTGCTACCTAGCTTAACTGGCCCATCGTACCCACTATTTGATAACCCTGCTATTCGACTTGCAATGGACATTGACACTTTCCTGAGCTGGCACCACAAAGACTATACTCTATTGCAAGTTCTAGCAGCCAACACCCTTCTCCAGCTTCAATAGCAAGCTTTCATGGATGTCTTATTGGCAGCTGAATTAATTTCTTTCTCAAATCCAGCTTTATTGACACATGAAGGACCAGTTTATGGCTTTCATGCTCCAATCATCACCTTCCACTTCCATAATCTCTGACTCCCTTTTACTGGGCCCTTAGGTGTGGAATGTGGCATTCAAATCTCTGAAGATTGACAGAAAGGTTTTCTCCTGTATTATAATATACCAACTTCCAGCTTTGCCCAGGAGAAAAATTACTGAATTCTCAACCTGCTGGTACTGGGATCCCATCAGAACGTTGCTGGTGCTGTGGCAGGACAATAGGACAATATTGCATGTTTGGTGGAGCTACAGTGTTACATTGGTTTTGGGTACAAATTCTTACCTTTTATAAATGACTCATCTTCTCTCAATTGTTTCCAGACCCTTTAGGTTAATAAATGGGGACAAATCCAACACTTCCATACCCAAAAGCATAATGTGTAGTTCAACTGAACTTATTTACTTTGACTCTAATACCACAGATAAGAATGCACTTAAACTTTATCTCATTGACTTAATGAATGAACTTCCCTACTTTGAAATCCCTTAACGACAAGTGTCATTGGGCAATTGTGAAGGATACCGCTTTGCCAAGCCACTTGGCCTACCTGCGATCACCCCTCTTACCTTCCACTCACTACCCATGAGTGCCTGGGTTCATAGGATAACATGAAACGAGCTTTATAAATTTTATATATTTATTAACCCAAGTGGGTCAGTACTAGCCGCTAACGTATACAGAATACAGATCAGAGGATGGTCAAGCAAATACAGGTAAAAACTAGGTATACAGTACAGAAAAATAAAATGGGATTAAAAGAGAAAAGAATACCAAGACGAGTTTGCAGTCTGGTTCACTGAAGCTTCAGCTGGTTAAGCCCCAGGGCACTTACGTCAGCAACAGAACATGTGCCCTCACATCTCTCCCAGGATAAGCAGTTGTAGCCTCTCTCCCTGGTCTGAGACTATATAACTGTCCTGGGCATCTCCCTGTGTGATGTCACCAGGAGAAGAGACCCAGCCCTACATCCTAGGACCAGATAAATATATACAACCATAACTCCTCACCAGATGACTGTAGTATCAGGTGAGGGGTATGCTGGGGTTCCTGGCGAGATTCCCATCATGTAGATACCAGGAATGACCCCCCCAGATCCCCTTGGGTAGGAAGTTCAGTGTCTGGACCTTTTCCCTGCTCCCAACAGTACCGTGTTTGGACTTGAGGTGTCCGTTCAAGCCTTGCGCACCCGAGGAAAATATCATTTTACTATATTTCCTTTTAAGTTCGGCCGGAGGTATTACGTCTGCAAAAAATGTTCGAATACACATCCCTCCAGGATCTCCCCTGCTGAGTTAACGAGTTTCACATTTGTATGCAAAGTGGCTGTGTTGGTGACTGCAGATATTAAGTCTGCGAGGGGCTGGGGACAAAATGACGTAATATCAATCAGCCACAAACGGGATCCATATCTAAGATTGATCCCCACACCTCCCTCTTTTAGAGCATGCCCTGCTGGGACAGGCCATCTGCATTGCTGTGGGCCCGGCCAGGCTTGTGCCGGATGTAATAGTTGTATTGCTGAAGCACCAAGCTCCAACATAACAACCGCCCGTTCTGACCTGCTACACGTTTTATTCAGATCAGAGGGTTGTGATCCGCCACCACGGTGAAATGGCATCCATACAAGTAAGGCTACAGATGCTGCAGGGCCCAAACAATTGCATAGGTGCTGGCGTCCGTCTGTAGTACAAGCAGACGTGACTCATCGTACCCTTGAAATACAGGTGTGTTTGCCAAGGCCGCTTTCAGGGCCTGGAAGGAGTGCTCGCAGGCAGCCGTCCACTGGACGGTCTGTGGCAACTTCTTCTTGGTGAGATCTGTCACGGGAGTAGCAAGAGCACTATAGTTCGGTACGAACTTCCTATAATACCTTGCGATGTCATCCAGGTATGCAGCGGCAAACCCTTTGCATCCTGACAGCAGGGAGTTGACCATCTGCTGGAAAGTGGCAGGGGCATTCTTCATGCAGAATGGCATGTCAGTGGACTCGTACAGTACGAAAGGGGTGATAAAGGCCGATCACTCCAGTGCCTGTGGGGACAGGGGAATCTGCCAGTATCCTTAGCTCAAGTCCATGATGGACAAGTATTGAGCCTAGCCTAACCTGTCGAGCAAGTCGTCGATATGCGGCATGGGATACGCATCGGTGGTAACCTCATTAAGATCCCTGTAAGTCTACACAGAACAGGGTGGTCTGGTCCTTTTTGGGTACAAGGACCACAGATGAAGCCCATGTGCTGTGAGAGGGCTGAATCACCCCCAGTTCCAGCATCTCTTCAATCTCCTTGCGCATCTGGACCTGTAACTCCAAGGAGACGCGATATGGCGATTGCCCCCCTCCCTAAAACTAGTGAGCAGGTCAACAAGGTCTCCCCTTCCTCTAGCAGACTGCACACCGGAAAGGCACCAGCTTCCCGGTCATGATGAGGCTCCATCATGTTGACATGGAAGACCTTATGCCTTATGATCTGCTGGTGCACGACATATGGACCGGTCCATTTCACCTGAAGCTTGTCCTGGGACTCAGGGACTAGGCCCCATACCTTCTAGCCCCGGCTGGTATGTTCTCTCACGGGCATTCTGATCATACCAGCGCTTCTGGTCAGCCTGAGCCTGGACCATGTTGTCATGCACCAGCTGCGCCATAGTCTGCATTCGATTACAGAATAGCAGGACATACTCCATGACTGGCACACCTTTGATGGCTGTATCTCCTTCCCGAGAACTAGGGGCCCCAGTACACGTCTCCCATATAAGAGCTCGAAGGGGGAGAACCCTGTCGAAGCTTGAGGCACTTCCCGGTAAGCAAACAGCAGGTGCGAGAGATAAGGCTTCCAATCACGCCCATGGGACTCGACTAACATCCTGAGCATCTGCTTCAGGGTGCTATTGAACCATTCACACAGGCCATTGGTCTGTGGGTGATACGAGCTGGACACCAGATGTTGCACCTTGTTACCTTACACAGGCCTTGCATCAAGGCAAACGAACTGGGTACCTTGGTCCGTGAGCATCTTCCTGGCAAACCCAACACCCAATCACTTCTGGGTACCTAGTAGCGTAGTCTACTACCATTAATATGAAACGTTTCCCGATGCATCTGGGAATGGACAGGGGTCCAATGAAATCCACAGCCACCCACTGGAAAGGCTCGGTTATGATGGGCAAAGGTATCATTGGGGCTTTGGAGCCTTGTCCCACCTTGCCCATCTTCTGACAAGTGACACATGAACAGTATCTAGCTACATCTGTCCCCATCTTAGGCCAGTAGAATAATTGGCTGAGGCGAGCCTTGGTCTTAGTGATCCCCAGGTGGCCTGCCAGTGGAATATCATGAGCAATCCGCAACAATTCCACCCGATAGGGTTGGGGTACCACTAAGTGTTTCTCCCTGTGCCAACCTTCCTATCCCTCAGTGGGGACCGTTTCCCAGCACAACCTCCCTTGCTCCCAGTACAAGCGGTCCTTGTCTGACTCCAAGGGAGGCTGAGTGGCACGCTCCTTTAATGCATCCAGACTGCAGTCAGCTTGGACAGCGTCCCGGAACTCCTGACTGGAACTAGACAGAGGAGACGTGTATGTCTCATACTCGCCGGACCCCTCTGGCTCCAGTGCGGTGAGGCTAGTCACGGTGGTCTCAGTACCATCTCCGGATGATATAGGGAATCGCTCAAGGGTTGGAACGCCTTCCATCCCTTTAGCACTGTGGCTGCAGGTGACCACCACGATACCAGCAGTCCGTTCCTCACCCGCATCGGCCCTGAGATCCCCGTGAGCTACCTGACCACCTTGCACATAGAAGTTGGGAACTGATCTGAGGCACTGGGTGAAGGGGTCGGGGTTGCCCCCAGTATCTCAGAGAAGCTACCCTGTGCATTTTCATAGCAAGCATTAGTAATTACATTGTCAGCACATTCATTAGCAATTGTAGATTCGCAGTGAGCTACAGTGGTGAACTGCTCTGACAGGGTCACGCTGAGGGGGTTAGAATCGCCCGCAGATGTGGGCCGGCCTACAGCCAGGTCAGCACTAACATCTTTCACAGGAGTAAATAGAACATTATTAATATTCTCATTGTATTCAGCTGTGGACAGGAGGGACCATCTGAATTCATCATCATTAGTAGACAATTTACCACAGCAAGTTGGGGTTCCTCCCACCCCATATTGGGACACAAGGGGCCCCAAGTCCATCCAAAACAATTCATCAGCAGACAGATCAGACATTAGCCCCACATTCCGCATTCCTTTTCCTGCACCACAGTCCAGATGGACACAAACCATGGGCACAGTTAAGTGTTCTTATCCAATACCCTTCAGGGTCAGAGTTTTCCCAGGAATAATACTTTCCAGAGGGACCAAATCAGGTTGCACCAGAGTAACATCCGCCCCAGTGTCCCGAAATCCCATGACCACTTTATTTCCTACAGTGACCTGTTGACGGTTGGCATTGGATGGAGCCCCCACCCTCCCAACCAAATACACAGATGAGCCAGCTGCTGTGGCCTGGGAAGAAGGGGGGGGGTTCTTAGGGCACTCTGCCTTGAAATGTCCTGGCTGGTTACAGGCGTGACACCACCAGACCTCTCCTTGGCGCGGGTCGCTGGGGTGTCCAGAGTTCTTGGGACAGGGGGAGTAGAGGAGCCACCCGGGACAGAGTTGGTCTTGCCCCACTTGAAGACAGGAGGCTATGGTGAACTCCTGCCTTCTCTCCTTCCAGCTTGGGGGATCTCTGCAGTGTTCCTCCCTTGGCCTCTGGCATCCTGTTGGCCGCATAGGAGTCTGAGCATTTCCTTTCTTCGCTTATATTCAACTGACTTGTTTTAACATAAAACTATTCGGCAACCAAAAGATTAGACTGTTACAAGTTTCTGTGGGACTCACTACAATCGTAGTTGGCAGCCTTCCTCTTTGAGGGTTGAAGACTTCCTTACAAACCATAAGTTTATGTAGGTTTCATACACATTTCCCTATGCTATTGAATACCATTTTATGATCACTTGTATTGCATTTTCCTCTGTACTTGCAGCATGCCATTATGATAGATTTGTGACACTATGCTTCACTTGTTCTCGTCCTTTTCTTTACAAAAATTGATTGTGCCTTACTAAAATGACAATGAGAATAGTTTTCCAGCAACTTGTACTACAGTAGCACTTCTGTGGGATCAAACCGTAATCTAGTCTTCAGGAACCTTGGGCAGAAACAGTGTCACCTTTCCTTTTGGCCACTTTTGGTAGCTACTGAACACTGTATTCCTGGAATACCCCACAAAACTGGCCATTTTGAAGATGCGGTCATCTAGCCACCACAATTTTGTACTTTGCAAAGTTGGATTTTCCTTTGAACACTGTCAAGAACTGACTGTCCACATGTTAAACACTCTCCCCCTCCCTCCAAAAAGGTATCAATGGTTTTAATGTTAAATCCATTATATAAAAATGTTGCCATTATAAGTCACTAGGTTTGCCACTGAAATCCCAGCACTACTGTATTTAAAGATATGTGACCATCTCTGGCTGTCTGCACTTTTTTATAAATGAACCTTCTACTGTTAAAAAGTAAAACTATATATGTTGTGAATACATAAAGAAAATAAAAATCATAATTAAGTCTCTTAATAGTTTATTAGAAATAATGCAGACAATTAAAAAAATCCCCATCAATTCCAATACAACTTAGGCTTTTCACCCGATTTAAGAAATAAAACAAACAAAACAGTATAGTGTATTAACATTGTTACTCTTTCCTTTTTAATATATACTGTGACAGTGCAAATACAATTTGGTCTAAATGTACAGACTGATGAGAGAAACAATGTACAGCTGTCTACACTCTTCCAAGGTGGAAATGCAAAGGGTCACACCAATTGTACAGGACTCATGGTTACAAAAGGGATAGTCTCATACACCTTACTTTGTATGTAGAAACCGTAAATCATTCTATATAGAAGAAAAACTACTGAAGGACTCATGACTTAAGTCTATTTTTTTTTTTTGTTTTAGCAATAACATAGGTAACCAGTGCTGGGAGCACTCCTGGTATCAATCTTCAAATGAACAGTAATTCCCTTATAAATAGCAATTTCATTCATTATCTGTAAAAATTCCCAATTTTGGTTGTGTAGATCATAGTCTTTGTTGGAGATTATGGAAGAACTACACCCAGCACTCCCTTGGCCAAGCAGAATGCCATAGCCAGATATACAATGTACTTTAGAAGATTAAATCAGTCATGTTGTAATGGTTCTCTGTAGTTCTCGACTCAGCAACTAATTTTCAAGAACACATGCTCTCATGTAAACTAAGAATAAATGAAAACTTATTATAACCACATAAGATAAGGGATACACAATATACTAAAATGTTATGACAATTAAAAATAGCAGCTCCTTTGCATTAAGGTTTCAGGGATGTCCTGTACAATTGTAACTCCTAACCCCTGGTAAGCGCCATTCGGTGATGCACGTACAAGGCTGACTGGAAGTACTCTGTATTTACAACTTGGGTATCGGCAACTGTTGCAGAGTGTGTTGAAAGATTCTTTCCACCCATTCTCCCACCCTCCTCCCACATTTTTAGGATGTTGTATCTTCTTATTCCAGGTCAGGCATTTCTAGAAGAAAAATATTAAAATTGTGTGTTAATTTTTTATTTATTTATTTTTAATGTTAAACATGAAAAGCAAATTTCACCCGTCTGCAAATTCAGTTTTTGACCTTTTGCAATTCTGGTAGCCAGGACAATATTAACATGGTTGACTTGTATAAATAGAATCTCAGTTTAAAATGGCACTGGGATTGCAAGGTCAGTGTGTTCTACATCTAGAGAAATAGTCGTATCTTGTAAGTCTTGGCTGCTGAAGAGTTTCTCTGTCAAGGACATTTCTCTTACATCTTGACAGGAAAGAGATTAATAAAGAATACCATGAAAATCAAAGATTACTACATAGCACCCATAATACACAATTCAAGTTAAAGATTCTGTGCCCCAGAATGTAGAATTACAAGACTAGTACTTACTTTCATCATCACTGTCTGGTGAATCCTAAGGGGGACAGAAATAAAATAGATTTCAGGAGATTGTGAGTGAGAAATTAGGTAAAGGGTAACAAATGTAAATCATTATTTTATTATTATGGTAGGTGCCTTCCACCCATCTCAATGCTGCATCTAAGGGTGACTGAGGAAATGGGGGTGCTGCATCCACAGGCTTACAGCTAAGAGGAGTAACTATCCAGTACTAAATATTTAAAGGGAACCTGTCATCACTCCTGATATGTCTGTGGTACTTCCAGGACATGTTAAAGGGGAACCGTACAATGATAGGATGCTCCACAATAGTTCTATCATGGGACACGCAAGTACATATTGTCAAGAGAAATGACAGATCCCTTTTAATAAATATGATAGAAATTAAGCCAGTTTACCATGTGCAAAGTTTATAGTTCTAGCTTGTTATTAGAAAGGGTATTCTCATTTGGGCATGTATGGCTATAACCATAGGATGTGCCATAAATGCAGGCCCAATTTATCAGGCTTTTAGGGTATATCCTATGGAAACCACCATAAAAACAGATGGGAAAACTCCTTTAACTCCCACTAGTTAAAGTGGTTGTTCACTTTTAGCACATTAATGTTATTGTATGCATACATTAACATGTGACTACTTCATATGGTTTCAGCACAAACAGCAAGTCATTTATTTTTAAATTAGAGCATGGAAAATTATGCACTGTATGAACTACGGCACATATTCCCAGTGAAGACAATGGGGGCAGAAAGTATATTTTACAAATATTCTGATACAAAATGTATCAGAATGTGTATGAAAATGAAATCTTGTGAATATGCCCATAAGGAGACACTGAGGTGGCAGGCCTGACAATTGTACTGCACACAAAAGTCACATTGGCCTTACAATGCTGAGATCACATGGTTACAGGAAATACAATAAAAAATTGAGCTTGCCCAAATGCCTTTTATTACCTACTCAAATGAATATTGAGAGATTACATTTTTCATTACACGTTTTTCAGCAGTTTTAAAAATACAAACTTACATCATCTGCACCATCTACTTCAGGTAAGTCTACATCTTCATCTCCTCCCATATTGTTCATCATCTGTAAAGCATAACAGTCATGAAGATATTCCATGTATTAGTTTGTCAGCACAAGCAGGGCTGTGGAGTCGGTACGCCAAAGCCCCGACTCTGACTCCTCAATTTCCCCTGACTCCGACTCCACCAAAATAGGCACCGACTCCGACTCCACGACTCCGACTCCACAGCCCTGGCACTGCTAAACCTTATAGGTTCACTCAGAACTCAGTCCCATCATTATATGAGGAATAGAACAGACCTTTACAGGACATTTCATCATTTTCAACATTTCATCATTTTCCCAAATTCTTATGAAAATATATTCAGCACATACTGCATTGTACTACTAACTGTACCAATTTATTATATATTTTGGGAGTCAGAGTCGGTCCATTTTATACCGACTCCGACAAAATAGGCACCGACTCCGACTCCACAGCCCTGAGCACAAGTCTCTCAAAAGAAAGCAGCTAAGGGCATTTGTCACTAACCTCTGAAAAGCGGTCAAAATTGGACATGTCTTCATCTGAGTCATCTTCCCAGTCTTTCCAGTTGTTAAAGTCCACACTAAGCCAATTGAGCTGGAAAATATTACAAATGTATACCAAAATGTCATTAATAAAGCAGTGCCTGGCGTCTTTTTACAGGCTGATGCACAAAACAAGGAACATGAGGGACTGCCCAGGAGATTTCTTAAGGTAATAAAAAATGTTACCTTTGCTTTCTCTTTTGTCAGTCGCGGCCAAGATTGGCCAGATTCTGCTTTTCGTAAACAACACAACACAGATCTGTCTGTTCTTTTATGTTTAGACTCCTATCAGGGGGAAAAGAACACTGAGAGCTGAACTCAATCATATTCCCAACATTAACAAGCTATGGGCATTTTTTTAAATACACCCTATATATTTACAAGGTAATTTTTTTTTTTTTTAAACTTAAAATTCACCCTAATACCAGTCTAAGGCTAAATGCCCCACAGACATGTATTCACATTACAAACTACTTTTACAAATTCCTACTTCCTAGTTCTTGCTGGCTTTTGGCAGGTAAATGACATATAAAAGAGGAGAACTTACATTGGGATCAATAGACTGATACAGATCGACTTCATTTGAGTATTTAATGTTATCAGCTCCTCCCAGACAACTAAAAAACAGAAGGGGAAACAAATACAACTTAATTTTTACTCTACTCAATACATTAAACAGGTTTTCCAGACTTGTCATGACAATGACCTATGCTTAGGATCACTCATCAATATCAGAACGGTGGGTGTATGACATCCAGGACTTCCACCAGTCAACTGATATGAGGAACTGCCAGTGCCGAAACTATGTAGTGGAAGGAGCCAGAAGCACTTTAATGGGAGAAGAGTTGCAGTAATAAAGTCACTACACAGTGCACAAAGCCACCTGCTCCCAACTGCTTCCACAGTGTAGCTCCGAGGCTAGTGGCTGCGTCAACAGCTGATCATGGGAGTGCCAGGTCCTTAGGATAGGTCATCAATATCAAAAGGCTGGGAAATATCTTTAATACACTCATTTCAGAGAGCCTGTTTTTTTTTGTTTTTTTTATTATAGCCTGCAAAAGTAAATGCCTTTCAATCATTAACAGACAATCACTGGGGTCTGTGATCATTACCTTCATTGTTACCACTATACTTGTATTCCTAGTTAATGGAGTACTAGATTAAAGTAATAGAATACAAGCAAAACGTATACACTTAAGCCTAGTTCAGGGCCTGAAGAGCTACATGACCTGCGCACTTTAGGCCCTGCACTAGGCATAACAGTTTCTACTTTGAAAAGTTGTTGTGGGAAAAGTAATACTTTCACCTATAAACTTTATTGGCTGCGGACCTAAAGTCCTTTAAGTTTAATACAGTCGAGTTTCCATTATATTTTACATTGCCCATTATTTTCAAGCAGGGCGATAAAATGTCAACTTTATTAAAGCTTATGAACTGTTCAATTTTAATCTTGGTCTCTCCTCATTTTCCCAGTTCTAATGTAAATGAGAATTGAGTTTCTTTAAAATGGTGACTCAAATTAGTTTCATGTGCATCCTATTATGTGGAAACCAGCACTTCATATGTTAAAGGGAGTTTGTCAGGTAGTGAACTATAGGGATCTCTAGTATGAGCAGAAAGATACCTTTTCTATCTAAAGTCTGCAAGTGTATCACAAGCAGGGCCTGACAGAGGCTGAATGTCATTCACTGCTAAACATTGGGCAGTGCCCCCAGAGGAGAGCCGAAGCATTCACAACTATCTTTAGGCAAATCTAGTATATCAGGCTCCACCCCTGATGCACTTGCAGTGTCATTTATATAATCATAAATAGATTATCTCTATGGTAACTTTCTATTCCTATTACAGGCTTCTACAAGTATATGGTCAGCTTTAAGAGTGCAATTTCTGTATGCATTACAGATCTGAGAATTAAAAGGCAGTGTCATCCATTACCCTTTTTATCACAGATACTGACAGACCTAAACGGCTGTTACTATAAGTGTCAAGAGGCACTGTAAGTGCAAAACACCCAAATCACGAGGGGAATAACTAAATAATGACACTTACGATTGGGAAAACCACACAGGGAATGACAGTTTGTTTATAAGCATGAATATTTCTACTGGGAGGCTGGCCAGAGTCAGCTGCACGGCAGACTGCTTTAGAGAATGTCTTATAGTATTGCCCAGAGGTTCTTGTAGCTATTAATAAACTGGAGACTATTGGGCTTCAATGCAAGCAATAAGCCAAGAAGCATTGGACAGATGACAGAAGCTGTCAGGCTGTTTGGGACCACTAAACCACCAGCAGGTCTCTTTAGGGTCCCAATGCTCTGCATCCTAACTATTTGCCACCAGTATCCTTAGGTATCCAAATTTGAAGATGTCCAGCGTCCAGTGAAGGACTCCACTGCATGCACATTTGCAAGCAGTAAAGACATCTTTCTTTGCTGCAAAAAAAGAGCATAGCATGCATGGTGAAAGGAGCTGTACTTTACTGCGCACAAAGTGGTCCTACCACTGAAATGAATTAAGTTGTGCGCACACTGCCTGAGTGCTACCACTCCATTCAGAATGGAGGATGAGATCCTGATCAGTGCGGGTTTTTAAGGAAAAGATTCAGTATAATGGGTAGTTTATTTAAATATGTTCATTTTTTTTTTTTTACTTTGCTCAGTGGATGGTTCCAACTAGTGACTGCACTGCAATGGTATGCACTCAAAAAGGAATGTTGTCACATGTATTCTATATGGGTGAATATGGCAGCCCTGGGTCTATAAATTGGAGGCATGCAGCTAGCACTAATTGGGAGCATTGTAGTTATCACTGTGCACAGTGGAAGATAGCCATCACTGCATGAGGTTTTGTAGCTGTATTCATGGGTATAATATGGCAAACGGATAGGTGCTGTTTTGATGATATCTCTAACAATGGGAATTATGTGATCTGTGCAGTTAAAGCATTAACTACTGATAGGTCTACGGTGATAAAATGGCAACAGACGGAGGGGGATCCAATTGTTCCCATTCACTCTAATGTATATATATAAAAAAAAAAAAAAACCTGACTAAGCTTTACTCTGTCAGATTTGCTTACCTTTGTAACCATCCTGGAGAAAAGTAAACAAACAAACAAACAAACAAACATGGCAGAAGAAAGCGTGTTTTTTTGTCTTTTTTTTTTTTTACATTACAGTATATAGGAACAGATGCAGTCAGAGGCTCGGTCTTCAGTTTAAGTCTGTTGCTCTCATCCAAGGACGGATCAGAGCAATAAACTATAATAATAATATTGTGAACCCACCCTTACAAAGCTCAAACATCACAATTTTCTCATCGACACTTACTTGAAGGCTAGTTTATCTTTTTCAAAGTCTACTTTCACTTCTTTGCTGTCCTCCACACAGAATTCAATAAAGACATAATCCCTCCTATCGTACCACTTTGCAGATGCTGCTTGCCTATGGACAAAATAAATGTTAACATTTATGACAATCAAATAAAAATGAACCATAAATACAGATACGTATTTCATTTTTTTAAAAGGGTTTTTTTTTTTTGGGGGGAGGGGGGTGACGATGAGTAATTGTCAGGAAACTTGCAGTGATACTTTCCTAAATACCTTCAGTTAGACAATTGTTCGTTTTGCCTAGGGGAATCACTACAGTAAATTAAAACTTCTGCCAGCGTTGTCCTGTGTGAGAAACCAGTCGTAGAAAGTAAACAGGACCTGTTACATGCTGTTCAAGACCTGTGAGGTCAAAGTCAGGGCTTAATAATGGTCATTTTTGTTCAGACTGACGAGGAGTCTGAGAGATGCTGATACTGCAGCCATGGTCAGTACTTCAGAAATCCTAAGAGATCGTGCTACTTCACAATCACACTGCACCCGTGCTCAGTGCCTCAGAAACCCTGGTCAGTCTTCACCAGCATCTAGCCCATGTAACCCCTATATACACTTTGGGACAGATTTCTTACACAGGACTGTATGGGAAAGGAGCTGGGGAGCTCATACGCCCTCTGTTGGATGTAACAGATCCTCAATTTGCTTTTGACTCACCGAGTCTTGAAACAGCAAAAGGGATTTTAGCCAAGCCAATTTCATTTATCTGCATACAGCGCTGTTTCAGGATTGTTGTCCCTCATCAGTACAGAGCAAAGTGAACTGGCTGGCTTTGTGGGAGGCACACACAGGACTGCGCTGGTGGCCATTTTGATTTACTGCAGTGATACCCCATAAACAAAACAAGCTTCTACCTATATAAAGGTATTTGGAAAAGTATCACTGCAAGTACACAGTCTTTAGTATTTTCCCCAAATCCTGGAGAATCCGTTTTAGTACCTCCAACAACTCCAGCTCTTTTCATCCTTTTTTTTTCACTCCACTGTCTTCCACTGTTATTGGAGTCTTCCCTCTAGTCCCTATCACTCCTAAGCAATCAGTGCAATTAGATTTAGTTCCTGATATAGTTACTCTGTACTGTTATGTGGGTGGTCTCAGGGAGGAGCAGACAAGAGGACATGACCCTGGAATCTGACACGGTCTTCCTCTGATTGGACAGTGTCAGAGCTCTGAATCATGCCTCCTTGCCTGCTCCTACCTGACACCACCCACTTGACAGTACAGATACTAATTGGCATGTCAGGCACCAAAACTAATTGCACTGACTGGTCAGGAATGATGAGCACGAGCTGGAATCAGTGGAACAGCGCCTATTAAAAGGATGCAAAAAGCTGGAGTTGGTGATGAAAGGTCCTCTAAGTATAATATTATTTGTGGGAACCTCTGAGAAACAAAGACTTCTTTTCCAGAATTGTATGTGCTCATTATAATGCTGTATTACAATCCCATAAAGAATGACATTTATGTCATCAGGATACAACTTACCCTATTACTTACAGATCAATTAAGATTTATTACTGGCAAGCTAAAAAACAAAACTAGAACATTTCATTACTCAATCCTTGACAAATTGCAGCATTAAGTGTTGCCATATGAAACAAAGAAGTATTTCCATGACAAAGTGAAACCTATTGAGCTGCAACATGTCTGGTTGTAACACCAGAAAACATGTGCTCACAATGTGGTAGAAAAGATGAAGGGCAAGACTTGGTGATCCAAAACTGATGGTGGAGGAACCAGAGGTAATACAAAGTGTAGCTATATAGCTGGAGAGTGGCTTGTCAGAAAGTGTCAGCAGGTAAAAAACTATGATAGCTGTGAAATGTTGCAAATTCAGACTACTACATTCACATGCGGCAGTGTCTAACACCACCTCCAGAGACAGAACTGAAACCATCCACCAGCGTCTGAGGTCAGAGACCTGGTACTATGCAAATATGGACATTATGGTAAATGAAATTATATATATATATATATATATATATATATATATATATATATATATATATACAGTCATATGAAAAAGTTTGGGCACCCCTATTAGTCTTAATCATTTTTAGTTCTAAATATTTGGGTGTTTGCAACAGCCATTTCAATTTGATATATCTAATAACTGATGGACACAGTAATATTTCAGGATTGAAATGAGGTTTATTGTACTAACAGAAAATGTGCAATATGCATTAAACCAAAATTTGACCGGTGCAAAAGTATGGGCACCTCAACAGAAAAGTGACATTAATATTTAGTAGATCCTCATTCTGCAAAAATAACAGCCTCTAGTCGCTTCCTGTAGCTTTTAATCAGTTCCTGGATCCTGGATGAAGGTATTTTTGACCATTCCTCTTTACAAAACAATTCCAGTTCAGTAAAGTTTGATGGTCGCCGAGCATGGACAGCCCGCTTCAAATTATCCCACAGATGTTCAATGATATTCAGGTCTGGGGACTGGGATGGCCATTCCAGAACATTGTAATTGTTCCTCTGCATGAATGCCTGAGTAGATTTGGAGCTGTGTTTTGGATCATTGTCTTGCTGAAATATCCATCCCCGGCGTAACTTCAAATTCGTCACTGATTCTTGTACATTATTCTCAAGAATCTGCTGATATTGAGTTGAATCCATGCGACCCTCAACTTTAACAAGATTCCCGGTGCCGGCATTGGCCACACAGCCCCAAAGCATGATGGAACCTCCACCAAATTTTACAGTGGGTAGCAAGTGTTTTTCTTGGAATGCTGTGTTTTTTTGACGCCAGGCATAACGCCTTTTTGTATGACCAAACAACTCAATCTTTGTTTCATCAGTGCACAGGACCTTTTTCCAAAATGAAGCTGGCTTGTCCAAATGTGCTTTTGCATACCTCAGGCGACTCTGTTTGTGGCGTGCTTTCAGAAACGGCTTCTTTCGCATCACTCTCCCATACAGCTTCTCCTTGTGCAGTGTGCTGTATTGTTGACCGATGCACAGTGACACCATCTGCAGCAAGATGATGCTGCAGCTCTTTGGAGGTGGTCTGTGGATTGTCCTTGACTGTTCTCACCATTCTTCTTCTCTGCCTTTCTGATATTTTTCTTGGCCTGCCACTTCTGGGCTTAACAAGAACTGTCCCTGTGGTCTTCCATTTCCTTACTATGTTCCTCACAGTGGAAACTGACAGGTTAAATCTCTGAGACAACTTTTTGTATCCTTCCCCTGAACAACTATGTTGAACAATCTTTGTTTTCAGATCATTTGAGAGTTGTTTTGAGGAGCCCATGATGCCACTCTTCAGAGGAGATTCAAATAGGAGAACAACTTGCAATTGGCCACCTTAAATACCTTTTCTCATGATTGGATACACCTGGCTATGAAGTTCAAAGCTCAATGAAGTTACAAAACCAATTTTGTGCTTCAGTAAAAAGTAGTTAGGAGTATTCAAATCAATAAAATGATAAGGGTACCCAAATTTTTGCACCGGTCAAATTTTGGTTTAATGCATATTGCACATTTTCTGTTAGTACAATAAACCTCATTTCAATCCTGAAATATTACTGTGTCCATCAGTTATTAGATATATCAAATTGAAATGGCTGTTGCAAACACCCAAATATTTAGAACTAAAAATGATTAAGATTAATAGGGGTGCCCAAACTTTTTCATATGACTGTATATATATGGGAGCAGAGGTCCTGTACAGAGACCTAGCACATTTCTCCTGATCAGAATGATTCCCCTTTTTAAGGCAGAGTTACATGAAGGGCTTTCTGAGTAATCTTAATTCCCTGTGGTTTCTTATAGAAACCATTTAGAACCTACAGACAGAAGCATCACCGGGAAAGATGCCAGCCAAACCAGAATATTAGCTACATTTAGGTCTAATCTAGGACAGACATTTCCAGCCTGGGATGATTATGTATAGCAGATTATTTTTACACCAATACTTCCATGGTGCTGTAAATATAAGGGTTTACACACAACACATAAAAATACACAAAACAAGTGCAATGCTAAGGGTGTGTTCACATGGAGGAATTTGCCGCAGATTTCGCCCCCAAATTCAGAGCAGATTCCTCCTGGAATCTGGCTCTCATTGTTTTCGGAAAAAAGAAGCGTCCTGCTCAATCTTGCCACAGATTCCGCAGCTGATTCAGCCGCGGGGTCTGCAGCTCGAGACTCCCTGCTGATTACTGATGCACTGCATCCTATCACGGCTAGACCGTGGCGAAAATTCCGCTGGCGGAAAATGAAGAGGTCCAAAACCAGCGACCTCCCTGCAGATCGCCGGTATCCAGACAGCGCGGTTCTCGGTAATGTTTATATTTGTGAGATGTGCTGCTCACTCGCCAGTACAAACTGTAGTGGCGAGTGTAGGTATTGCAGCGCTGCCCCGAGATCTATAGGTCAGCACTGCAATATCTACACTCGCCGCTAAAGTTTGTACAGCGAGTGAGCAGCGCGGTTCGTGATATGTATACAATACCGAGAGCTGTGCTGTCTGTACCAGTGATCTGTGGGGAACCCCCACATATCTAAATGATTTGCCTATCCCAAGGATAGGCCATCAATGTTAGAAACTGGATAACCCCTTTAATTACAGTCAGTATGCTCTGTGTGTTAACCATCAAAAAATATTCTCTGGAGTGAGGTTTTAGGGTAGAAGTCATTTTTCTTCATTTTTCCATCCTGATTTCAAAAGTCATGCCATACGAGGGCCTGATTTGTGCGACTGACACCATTTTGGGGTACAAACCATTTTGTTTACCTTCTATTAATGAGTTTAGCGGGACTGCATGGAAAAACCTAGAGTGTTATTTTCTACAGTACTTTGTAGAGGTCTTCAAAAATAATCTGGAAAAAGAGGAGAGTCGGTGGCTTGGCCTACCGAGCCCACAGCCCTGTGTCAAAATCTAATACGGCAAGCACAGATGGAACAATGTCAGACTGAGTAGGAGCACCCCCCGCCAACTGGTAACGCCAGATGACAACTCATTCCTAATTTTCTAGAAGTAATAATGGGAATGCACAATAAAGGTCATCAACCTTTTTTTCCTTGGGCCACTCAAAGGTTTGTGCTGTTTATTCTATTGATATTTTATACAACTCTTTAATTTGCAAATGGGCAGCAAAATACAATATGTGTAACACTACTGTGTTAGTCGTTCTGATTTGATACAGAATTTGTATAGTCTAGGATAAACAGGGTGTCTATAGCAACAGTGTACATTGGTAGTGCATCCCCATCTCCTTTATATTTATTTTATGTACTTTATAGCTGTATATGTATATATTGGTTACATAGTATGGACCCAATGAGATCATAAAAAGGAATAGGTATACTTTACAGTTTTACTGTAACCAGAGCATCAATAGATGCCCCGCCTGCAGGTAAACAGCAGCTCCACCACCACTTCCTCTACTCACTGAGCACTATAGGCTTTTGCCTTCTTTTTGGGGGTCCCTGGTTGTAAAAAAAAACACAACCTTGCTACCATTAGTTTGTGGCAGTATTAAAGGGAGTCTGTTGGCAGTACATTAGGTTTATGACACATATTACATCACCTTGTAAAGATTACGAAATATGCCTGTTATTCCTATAAATACTACAAATACCTATTAATACTTTTTAATAATTAATAATTTTTTTTTTTTTCCCAAGATGGCGCCGCTGAAGTGGCTGCCTGTTAGGCAGCTCAGACTCTCTCTCTCTTATTTTTCTTTCTCTGTCTGTTTTTTTTATCTCTCTACTTAATGGACTTTACACTATGAAGAAACAAAGACTTGGAATTGGACCTTTGTGATACTTTTTTTTGTTTTTATCTGTCTTTTTGTCCTGCTGAAATAGGGACTCTTGTGTCTGCAGGCATTTCTTTTGTCTACACAAGAGAGAAATTACTGCAGCTTAAGAGTCACAACAACAGGGCTGAATACCATTTGCCCACCCATCCCCCAAGAACTCTGGAGAAAGAAAAAGCGGGGGAGGGGCTGCAGAGCAGGAACTCTTCAGAGGATTAAAAAGAGGCGTTACCGACCAGCTGTTCCCTCCATCATTATGGGCAATGTGAGATCTCTTGCAAACAAGATGGATGAACTAACAGCGCTCACCAGGCATCATCAGGAGTTTCGGATGTGCAGCATGATGCTACTTACAGAGACTTGGCTCACTGAAGTTACTTCTGACTCTCTGGTCTCCTTGGATGGTTTTAAACTCCTTCGGGCAGACAGGACAAGGGAGAGCGGTAAGAGGAAAGGAGGGGGGCTAGCAATGTTTGTGAATAATAGATGGTGCAATCCTAGGCACATTGTGATTAAGGAGCAAACTTGCTGTAAGGACATTGAACTATTAGCTGTGAGCATGAGACCTTTCTACCTACCAAGGGAACTATCACATGTCATCGTGATAGCTGCATATGTCCCCCCCTCTGCGAAAGCTGACGCTGCCTGCGAGGTCCTACAAGCCACGCTGAGCCAGTTACAGTCTCAGCACCCCCAGGCCCTCCTTCTTGTGTCTGGCGATTTCAACCACGCCTCTCCATCATCCACACTTCCCAGTTTCACACAGCATGTAACCTGCCACACAAGAGACAACAAAACACTGGACTTGTTCTTTGCCAACGTGAGGGAGGCATATAACTCATCAGCCCTACCGCCCCTGGGAAGATCGGATCACAACCTAGTACATCTCCGACCTGTGTACAAGCCACTTGTACGTAGAGAACCAGCTGTCACCCGCACAGTGAGGATATGGTCCGAGGAGAGTGATGAGGCTCTGAGGGATTGTTTTGACACAACCGCATGGGAAGTTTTGCAGGATTCGTATGTAGAAGATATAGAAGGACTCACACACTGCATAATGGACTACATTAATTTTTGTGTGGACAACACAGTACCCACAAAAGTGGTGAGGTGCTTCTCCAACAACAAACCATGGATTAACTCTGATATAAAAACACTACTTAAGGAGAAAAAGATGGCATTCAGGACAAGAGATAAGGAGGGGTTGAGGGAAGTACAAAAGGAGCTGAGGCATCTAATCAGGCAAGGAAAAGCCAGTTATAAGGAAAAAATGGAAAAGCAAATGGAAAGAAAAGACATAAGGGGGGTCTGGGAGGGGCTTAAGTCAATTTCGGGCCATAAACAGTCTGTCTGCCAGATTGAGGCAGATGTTAACTGGCTTAATGAACTAAACCTATTCTTCAACAGATTTGATCACACACCAGCTCCTCCCACCCCAGCATGTCCTTCAGCTCCCCTCACCACAATGACTTCACCCCATGTGGCTACTTCCCAACAGACCAGTAAATCCAGAAATCTGTCTTTATCTGACCTTCACACGGGCCCAGGTGAGGAAGGAGATGAAAAAGATCAAGGCGAGGAAAGCCGCAGGGCCAGATGACATCAGTGCAAGGCTAATTAAGACTTGCGGGGACCAGCTGTGTGGTATAATTACATATATGTATAATATGAGCCTGAGGCAGGAAATAGTCCCTGAATTATGGAAATCTTCTTGTGTGGTACCAGTTCCAAAGAAACCTCACCCTATGGACCTCAACGACTACAGACCTGTAGCACTGACATCCCACTTGATGAAGATCTTAGAAAGATTGGTTCTCACACATCTTCACCCTCTAGTGAGCCCCGCTATGGACCCTCTCCAGTTTGCTTATCGACCGGGCATTGGGGTAGATGATGCCATCATTCACCTTCTGCACAGGGCTCTGTCTCACCTGGAAAAACCAGGGAACACGGTGAGAATAATGTTATTTGATTTCTCCAGTGCTTTTAACACCATACAGCCCAGGTTACTGAGAGACAAGCTGGGCCTTGCTGGAGTGGACCACCACCTCTCCAACTGGATCCTAGACTACCTCACAAATCGACCTCAATACGTGAGAGCCCAAAACTGTGTGTCAGGTACCGTGATCTGTAATACGGGGGCACCTCAGGGTACGGTTCTCGCCCCTTTCCTCTTCACACTGTACACTGCTGATTTTAGGTGCAACTCATCCAGCTGCTACCTACAGAAGTATTCTGACGACTCTGCAATAGTAGGCCTCATCACAGACGATGATGACAGGGAGTACAGAGAACTGAACCGGTTTTTTGTGGACTGGTGCCACCAGAACCACCTGAAGATTAACGCGGGGAAGACCAAGGAGATGGTGGTGGACTTCCGTAAAGGCAGATGCCCTCCAAAACCAGTGGACATCCTGGGGACGGGCATCGAGATTGTGAACACCTATAAGTACCTGGGTTTGCTCCTTAATAATAAGCTGGACTGGGCAGATCATATGGAGGCCCTGTACAGGAAGGGCCACAGCAGGCTCTACCTGCTTAGGAAGCTGAGAGCCTTTGGAATCCGGGGGGCACTTCTTAGGACTTTCTTCAACTCTGTAGTGGCATCAGCCATCTTCTTTGGAGTGGCCTGCTGGGGGAGCAGTATATCAACCAGGAACAGAAATAAACTTGACAAGCTGATTAGAAGGGCCAGCTCTGTCCTGGGGAGCCCACTGGACCCAGTGCAGGTGGTGGGTGACAGAAGGATACTGTCCGTGGTGAGCTCCATGCGGGAGAATAACTCCCATCCCATGCATGAGACTGTGATTGCGCTGGGCAGTACTGTCAGTGACTGACTGCTCCACCCTAGGTGAGAGAAGGAGCGCTATCGGAAGTCTTTCCTTCCCACCGCGGTTAGGCTGTACAACCAACACCGACCTAAGCGGAGATCATTACATACAGAGAACTGAAATATCTCTCTGCCTGTTAAATCCCCCCCCCCCTCTGCTAGTCCTATCTGTCTGTCTGCTATTAATGTAATGCCTCTCACCTTGGAACATTCCTGTACATGTTGTATTTGTATTTGTATCTGCTTATCTTATCTTTGCTGCTGTAACACACTGAATTTCCCCACTGTGGGACTATTAAAGGACTATTATTATTATTATTATTATAAAGAAATAATTCCCGTTTGGAGCCCAATTTTCATGTAAATCACTGGTTTATTCATATGCAAAAAAAAAGAAAAAAAAGACTCATTTGCATAAAAAAACAGCAGTTTATTTGAGAATGGGTCTCCAAAGCTGAATAAAGAGATATTTGGAAACCGCAGAATCACCTCTAGGGCTTTCAGCTCCTTTAACCCATGCCATCTTGTCTCATGCGGTCATTGGCTAATGGTATGGCACTAATGTTACACGATCCAATGAGGAATGCTAATATAAGAATTACCAAAATTTTGTGGTATAGAATGGCTTATAAATAGGGGGTGTGGAACGTAAAAAGGGGAGTGTCCTAACATGATCATTTATTAGTTGTAATCGAAGTGTTAAATTAATCACAATTTTTATTTAGACCGTGATCGCTCACCCTGATCACCTCGACAAGGTCTGGGGATTAGGTTTATAACCACTTTACTGATGACAGACTCCCTTCAAAGGGCTGAGCCTCAGGCCTCCAGACTGGTTACAGCCACAAGGTTTGTGTGTTCCTATTACAAAATAAACTGCCCAACTGATAGTAGGCTCTGGCTGCCTTCTCCTGAGGGCTGAAAACTGGAGATGTCCTATTTCCTGGACTGCTCTTTATGAATCTTGGGCTACAAGTGAAATATTTACATTTGCTATTGATACACGAAGTATTTACAGGGCGGATTGGATCAATTCAGACGGATAGGGCGGCCGTCCGACAACGTGCCCCCCAGAACAAGAGTCGGTGGCTGCACTGCCTCAGAACATACCTGCACAGCCGACTACATACTGACAATAGAAATTTATGAGGTAAGGAACAAGTACTAGGAGGCTGGCAGGTGCCGGGCAAAGTCAGGAACCATCCCGCAGCTGCGCCCACAGCACACAGGTGACGGAGCAGAAATCGCGCTGCGCACTACAATGAATGGGGAGTAAGCGGATTACAGCTCAGAGGATACGGGCTCACAGAAGCTTCTGGAGAGATGGGCCGGGGTGACTGGGAGCGGCTCCTCCTCCATACACCGGACTGTGAGCGCCACACATGGGGCAAAAGGGCTTAGATCTGGGAAGGCTAATCCGCCATGCTGGTTTACATTCGTAGTGCATGCGAAGACCGGCTAAACTCTCTCGGTTCCTCTGATGCGGTATTCGCCTCTCAGAGAATCAGCCCCTCCGGTACCGCATGTTTATATGACCCTATCACTCCGGACACTCACATGTTGCTGCGCTTCTCCCGGCTTTCCGCTCCACGCTGCTTCTCTCGTCGTGTCCGCCGCACGCCACTCAGCTCCTCCTTCGGCTCTCCCGGGCCTGTAGCGTGACGTCACCGGTAGCGGGTGGAGACTACTCCTGGCCTCATTCTGGGGGAGGAAGCGCGCGTACTCTCGCGGCAACACAAAAGATTACCTTGGGCGGGGGGAGGAGCAGAGCGCGGGAGATTATATGACCCTTCCCCCTGTAACGGCCGCTGAAGGGTGGGGAGCTTTTATTGTTGCGCAGTCTCTTCATGTAGCTGCATAATGGTTTTACCCGGTTATTTCTCGATGATCCCTCAGGTTGTAGCGGGTGATAGATGCAGGGTAAAGTACCGGGGACAAAAAAAAACTGAAAAAAAAAACAACAACCCTAAACCTCTTAAAGTCGTCGCAGACAGCGTGTTATTTGTGTGTAGAAAAGCGAAATATGAAAGGTGCAGTTTTCATATTGGGCACTAGATGGCAGCAGATGAGACCCTGCTAGAAGGCATCTCACTTACCTGCTGTGGCGACCAAGTTCTACACGCTTATAAATTCTTTTAGTTTACTAGTGGTATTTCTTTTTTTTTTTGCCATTTTTTTAAATCCCTTAAGGACACCTCCAAAAACCACCTTATGGACATGACCTATGTCCCAAATCTGACGCGTCACTTTATATGGTGTAGGGATCAGCACGCACGGTGGGGTGGCAATGACCAAGTTCACACACAGCGGGTTACTTAAAACTGTGTTAGTGCTTTATTGTGGCAATTCCAGCACAAAACAAAAGTGTCCAAACAAAATAAATGTCTAGGCCTGTCTGGCGCTAGCTAACATCAGCGTACCTCACTGTCCTCATGCAGGTAAACATAAAGTAGTGAGCACAGCGGTCCAGCGTAAACGCTCACCTCCAGGAGTGTTTGGTCTCTTTCCCCCCTGCAGTATATCCGAACTCCCTTTTCTGTTAGGCTTCCTTCCTCAATCAATAACACACAGGAAACCGCACCTGGGATTAGGGGAGGCAAATCCCGACGTGGACTGGAGAGTACCCACTACCAATCCTGCCCTCCAGAAAAAAACAGCCCACATAATATAATGAAAAGACGCTAGCAGACTATGGTCTGCTAAAGCAACCTAAATCCTGGATTTCCTTTATCTCACCTGGCTGAGGAAACCAGGCGAGATATACACCCTGTCCAGCACTTTCCCGTACACTTTACCACAGTGGTAATAACAGAGATTGTTTTTTCGTAACACATACTTGTTAGGGGTAAACTTTGGTCAATAGTTTTTGTGTTTATTTATGGAAAAAATAGGAAGTTTGGTAGAAATTTGAAAAAGTCATACTGTTCAAATACATTAATAAATATTATTCACCATATATCTGCTTTATATTGCAGCATCTTTAATTGTCCTTAAATATATATATATATATTTTTTAAACTGTAATTTTTATTAACATTTTGATAAAAGGACAGGAGGTAGCAAGACTTCAGTCGAGAGATAATCGCTAACCCGCCCCCGTCAATTAACAAGGAACAATAATCAAGCAAATACAATAAAATGCAATAAGGAGAAAAAGAAAGGAAAAAATGGGGGAGACAGACAAGTAGGGAAAAACAAGAGGGAATAATACCGAAAAGGGAGAGGAGTAGATGACCTGTCTGCAACCTAAAGACCCCGAAGAGTGCAATATGTATCCTATTGCGACCAGATAGACTGGAACGCCTCCACAGTGTTATTAATGTTCGCCGTCAGATGTTCAAGGGTACGAATGTCCTTCATTCTGCCAAGTAAATCCGGCCCTGAAGGCGGGGACACCGACCTCCAATTACGTGCTATAAGAGTCTTCGCAGCCACACAGAGATGGAGGAAAAGGCGGGATGGTGCCTTGCCAACGTGTCTAGGAAGGAGGCCAAGAAGATAAATCAGCGGGTCTAACGGGACCCTCTGGAGAAAGAGAGCCTCTGTCACTGCCCTGACCTCCCTCCAAAAATCCAACATGAGTGGGCAAGTCCAAAATATATGATACAAAGAGCCATGACCTGAAAGGCACTGCCGGCACACCGGTGGAATAGTAGGGTTGAGGGAGTGGAGAAGAGTGGGGGTATGGTACCAGGGCATAAGTAGTTTGCATTGGGTCTCCCTATGTGTTATGCACATAGAGGACATCACCGCTCGGGACCAAATCACCTGCCATTGACCTAGAGTAATCGTATGACCCAAAGCCTCCTCCCATTTGGTCATGTATCAATGAACCACTGGTGTGCTATCCCCCGGGGCAGAGAGGAGTTGATATACGTATGAAATAAAACCCCTTGTAGATACGCCAGCTCGGCAAAGCTTTTCAAACGGGGAGGGTCGGGAGACTGTGAGCGAGCCAAACAATGAACGGACTAGATAAACAACCTGGTGATAGTGAAGCCACTCCTTCGACGGGAGACCAAGGGTAGAGGTGAGAAAAGCAAAGGGCCTAAGCTCCAATGTAGAAGGGTCAACCATGTCTGCAATACGATAGAGACCCGCCTCCGACCACCCCCCCGGACCATGCTAGGGGTCATGCCTTCCGAGAGCAGGGGGTTGTACAGAATAGTGACCATAGAGGGCCTCTCAGAGGGAAACGGCAGGAAAATTCTAGCCATATTGCTCTTGTAAACCTAATAGGGCCCAATAAGTCAGGGGGTGGGGGAGCCGACCCATAAGAGGGAATTAGGATGCACAGGTGCCATCCACAACTTCTCTATTTCCATCCACTTCGTGTAAGCTGGAATAGTCGCCTAAAAGGGAATACAACGCAGATGCGTTGCCCAGTAGTAATGGAGCAGATGGGGGACGGCCAGACCCCCACACCCCCTCCCCGCCAACATGACAGAACGGGGTATACGGTGGCGTCTAGCATTCCAGATGAACTGGAATATGGCTTTCTGTAGGTTTCTGAGCTTACTCCTAGGGACCGCCACTGGTAATGTCTGGAAAAAATACAACAATTTAGGGAGCAGGGTCATCTTGACCGCTGTAATGCGTCCGAGGAGAGAAACTGGAAGAGACTTCCAGGAATCCAGCAGAGATTGAAGTTCCCGAAAAAGGCGTGGCTAATTTGCTGTATAGAGTGTCGCATAGGATGGAGTAATACGAACACCTAGATAGTTGATAGGTTCTGAGCACCACTGGAAGTTATAGTTACTGCAGAGTAGAGCTAAAAGATCATTTGGGACATTAAGGGGAAGGGCCTCAGTCTTGGAGGAGTTAACTTTGTATCCCGAGAGGTTCCCATATAACTTTAGAACACGCAGAAGGTTAGGCAGTGTAGTGTGGAGGGAAGTCAGAGTAAGAAGCACATCAGCTGCGAAAAGCGATATTTTAAACTCCCTATCCCGAACTGCAACTCCCCTTATGTTAGGATCTTGGCGAATCATGGCTGCTAATGGCTCAATGCAAAGAGCAAAAATAAGTGGGGAGAGGGGGCAACCCTGTCGTGTCCCGTTACTAATAGGGAAGGGGGTGGAGTTTGAATGGGGGAGTTTTATCTCCGCTGTGGGCTTAGAATACAAAGACCTGATCGCTGTTAGGAACGGCCCAGAGAGGCCAAAAGTGTGGAGAGTGACCAGCGTAAATGACCAGTCTAAGCAGTCAAAGGCCTTCTCAGCATCCAAACCCAGTAACAGAGTCAGAGTGGAATAATGATTAGCTACCTCCACCAAGTCCACAGCTCTTTTGGTGTTGTCGCACCCCTGCCTGCAGGGGACGAATCCCACCTGATCCTTATGAACAAGGGAAGGAAGGCAAGCATTAAGGCGGTTGGCCAAAATTTTAGTAAACAGCTTCAGGTCAGTATTTAGCAAAGCAATTGGACGATAATTGGAGCAATCCTGCAGGTCCTTCCCTGCTTTGGGGACTAGGGTGATATGGGAGTGAAGCATAGTGGTAGGAATAGGGGAGCCCGAAAGGAAGGAATTAAATAAATCAACTAGGTAACCCGAGAGTTCCCCCTGAAATGATTTATAATACAAGTATGTAAAGCCGTCAGGGCCAGGCGCCTTACCATTAGGTAAATCTTTCAAAACCCCCCTCCAACTCCTCTGCAGTAACAGGGGCATTGAGCGATGAGACGGCCTCCGGGGAAAGGGTAGGGAGGTGGCAATCGCCTAGGTATGCGGCTAAAGGGGGGAGGGGGTCAGCAGATGACCGTGTGCCAGGTTTAGGGAGGTTATGCAACTTCATATAGTATGATCTAAAGGTAGAGGCGATAACCTCGGGGTGGTGTTGAAGGATGCCGGCAGGGTCACGAACAGCATGAGGGGTCGAGGAAGCCCAATGGTCCCTGAGAGTCTTCGCCAAGAGGGAATGCGCCTTGTTTCCGCGTTCATATTACCTCTGACGAGTGTACAAGAGGAGGCGTTGGCCCTGGTGTGTCTCCAGAGATCGGAGATCAGCACGTGCCACTACTAGTTGGCAAAGGACCCTGAGGGAGGGGCGAGCAGATAGAGTATCCGATAACAAGCGGATCCAGGCCAAGAGGCGCCGTTTCTGAGCCTGTCTATCATTTTTTAAATGCGAAGCCAAGGCAATGCAATGACCACGCATAACCGCATTGTGGGCCTCCCACAACACCACAGAAGAGGATACTGAACCCTCGTTATCCTGGAAATATGTCACTAGATGTGGCCGCAGGGTAGAGATCGTGGCAGGATTGCAAAGTAGGGATTCGTTAAGGCGCCAGTGGCATTTTCTAGTGGGGACCGGAGCAGGAGACAACGTTACAATAACTAGGGCATGGTCAGACCAGGAGAGGCTCCCAATGTCAGTGTCCACCAGCAACCTAAGGGAGGGGGCGTGTGGGTGTTATGAGGGTGGGGAAAAAAGGTATAAGAACGTGTCGTAGGGTTATTGACCCGAAACAAGTCATAGAGAGCATACAAGTGCAATAGGCAACGGAACTCCCTTGACAACTGAGCCTGAGCACGGGATGGGGGCTTTGGGGGGACTGCAAGTCTATCGGCATGTTCTGAAAACACCATATTGAAATCCCCCCCTCTAACCATGTAGCCGAGGGACAGAAGCAGAGGCGAGACAGCACCCGTCTCAGAAAGCGAATCTGGGAACAGTTAGGGGCATAAAGATTACAAAGGACAATAGGAGTACCATGGAGGGAGCCCTCAAGTATAATATAGCGGCCCTGCTGGTCGATATGAGACGCCGCGACAGTAATCGGGCACGACCGGGAGAGGAGAATAGCCATTCTAGCCCTGCGCCAATCACCGGTAGTGATCCAGTCGGTCTCCTGAAGAAAGGCAACATGAACGCGAAGGGAGCGCAACTCTCGCAGGACCGTTCGCCGCTTGATGTTGGAGCCCTGGCCCTTCACATTAATGGATACACATCTAACCACTGGAAAAAAACAAAAATACATAATTGCCTATGACAGTCTGGCTCACCCACAGTCTGGCTCACCCACAATCCGGGAGACACCCACCCGTAGTCCAAACCAACACCAAGGTCCGTAGGGAGAATTATCCAAGGAGACCGTCAGGTCGTGGAGGCAGTGGGGGCGGAGAGGGGGGATAAGAGAAGAAAAACAATCATTAGGACAACAAAATACTTAATCAACAAATAAGACATGGGCAGAACTAAACTCCTGACAAGGGGCATTTGGAGGCCACCCGTCCAAAAGGAGAAAAACAAGCGGCAGCGTCCACAGCCCCAAAATATGGAGGGCAGTGGCTCTCGCAGAGAGCACGGGGAGTCCAATGAGCTCCACTCCTCCCCGCGAACACCACAAATGGACTAGGAACTAATTTTATCCGTAGACCTAAAGGGAGGAAAAAGAATAAAGACTGCAAAAACACAATATTAACGTAAAGAGCATAACTCAAGAGGGTGGGCAAGTCCATTAAGGTGATGAAAGTCAGTCAGCAGGACCTCCTAGCCGGCGCCTCCGGGCAGTTGATCGAGGAGAGCAGAGGGGACGTCTGCTAGGGCGCTGGTGTGGCCACACAGGTGGGGGTGGTGGTGGGGGCTCCACCAGTTCTCAGTCATGCAGCTCCGGTACAGAGATCTTCAACAGGTCGCAGAAGGAGGGCAAATCCAAGTGGAAGCGTAACGTAGCTGAGCAGCCATCTTTACGGGCAAATGGAAAGCCCCACCGATATGGAATCTGGTGATCTCTCAAAATCTGTAGGAGGGGGCGTAGGTGACGCTGCTTCTGGAGTGTAAGGAGAGAGAAGTCTTGAAAAAGCTGTATCTTGGCGCCCCCAAATTCTATATCCGTCATGGAGCGGGCCCTTGCCATGATAGCCTCCTTGGTAGCAAAGTCATGGACACAGCAGATCACATCTCGTGGGGTAGAGGAGAGGTTCTTAGATTGGAGGGCACAGTGTGCTCTGTCCAGCTTAATCTTGTGGGACGGATGCTCCTGAAGGACGTTGTTAAATATTGTCTCAAGCGTAGTGTGGAGATCTTCATCGTGGGTAGCCTCAGGTAGGCCCTTAATCCTAATATTATTGCGCCTGCCCATATTATCAATGTCTTCTAAGTGGCCTTGCACCTCACGCAGCGTTGCAACCTGTGCAGAAGTAGAGTCATGAAGCTGCCCAACATATACCCTAGTAGTGTCATGGTCCTCCTCTAGGGTCTCAACTCTAGTAGCAATAGAGTGGAGGTCAGTACGCAGAACAGATATTTCAGAGCGGAAAGTCTCAGTCACTTCAGCAATCAACGATTTGAAATCTTGCTTATTGGGAATCTGAGAGAGAAAAGACTGCCACTGCGGAGGAGCTTGTGAGAAATCCAAAGCTGAGGTCTGAGATGCCAGCAGGGGTGGGATAGGAGGCATGCTGTCACCGTCCTGCACGGCCAGAGGAAGCAGGGCCTCTGGGATGCCTGGGTCTGAGTCCTCAGCCCCACAGGCCAGCGTGAGGTGCTGAGGCAGGGGACAGCTGTGGGGGGCCCAAGGGAGAGGCAGGATCTGGAGCAGGAGGGGTTGTGGAGGGCCTGCCAGGGGAAGAACCTGAGTGCCCTGTACTCACAGCCGGTGGATCAGGAGAGGCCGATGGGGTGCTGGGGCCCATTTCAGGTCCCCCCAGTTCCATGGTGCCCGGTTCTGAAGCTGGGGAGCCGGTCGCTGGGGCTTTAATCTTCTTCCCTGGGTGCCCGATGGAGCAGATGGAGGAGGCTCCATTGTGACTGCCGGCGGCTGCGAAGAGGAAGAGAGCTGTGAGGAAAGCCAAGATGGCCGTGCCCACGCGGCAGGCTGAGTAAGTGCGCCGGCCGGTCGCGCTATATAATTGTCTAGGGTGGTTCGGACTGGGCGGTCAGCGGGTCCGGTGGTGCAGGGGACCCCCCTCTTCGTTGTCTTCCTAAGCAGGGGCATATTAACGGGAGCCAAGGTCCACGGAGAACAGTGCTGGAGCGGAGCAGGAGCAGCACACTTCCTACTCCATGTATGCGTAGGCCACGCCCCCCCCCATAAATTTATTTTTATTATTTAGGTTCACAAGTCTAACAGCTATTTTTCAAATTTATAATAAAATATCCCAACCCATTTTTAGGGACCACTTCAGTTCAGAAGGACACTTTAAAGGGTTGGATATTAGAAACCCCTCATAAATCACCCTATTTTCAAAACTGCACCACTCAAATAATTCAAAACCACATTTGGGAAGCTTGTTAACTTTTTACATGTTTTATGGGAATGAAAACAATATGGAGGTCAAATTTTTTTCAATTTATTCCTAAAATTTGCACAAGCAGTTAAAAGAAGAAAATGCACCCCACAATTTGTTATGCATGTGAATATAAACAAGTGTATGGGCACACAGCAGCGTGCCCAAAGGGAAGGAGCACCATTGGACCTTTGAAGAGCAGATTTTTGCAGATTTTCTAGTGCAATGGAAACTACACCCCTCAATGATTTATCAGGGGGTATAGTGAGCATTTTGAACTCACAGCTGTTTCACAGATTTTATTAACATTGGGACATGAAAATGAATAATTAGTTTTTTCAGATAAAATGTTGCTTTACTCCCAAACAATTTATTTTCTAAAGTGATTAAAGGAGAAAATCCACCCACAGTTCATTACACAATTTCTTCTAAACACATATGTGGTTCTAAACTGCTGTATGGGTACATGGTGGGGCTTGGACCAGAAAGACCAAGATTTGGCTTTTGGAGGGCAGATTTCGCTGCAATAGTTTTTGGCTGCCATGTTTCATTTGCAGAGCCCCTAGAGTGGAATACCCTAAAAAATTACCCCATTTTAGAAACTATACACCTAATAGAAGTTATTAAGGAGAATAGTGAGCATTATGAATCCAAACTTGTTTTACAGATTTTATTAACATTGGGTCGTGAAAATGGAAAATGTTGCTTTAGACCAGAGGTTCCCAAACTATTTTTCTCGTAGACCACTTTCAAAATGTTACTGGTTTCGGTGGACCCCCTGCTGCTACATTTCTACCATGTTCCCAAAACTCGTCAAAAAATGTGAAGATTAGATCTAACGTAGACCCCGTCGAGTCTCCTGTGGACCCCTGAGGGTCCACCTGGACCACTTTGGGAATCACTGCTTTAGACCCAAATTTTTCATTTTCACAAGAGTTTAAAGGAGAATATGCACCCCACAATTTGCTATGCAATTTCTCCTGAGTACAAAAATACCCCAAATGTGGATTAAAACTCTTCAGGACACAAAGTAAGGAGTGCTATTAGGCTTTTAGAGGCAGAGTTATTTTCAGGTGCCATGATGCATTTGCAGTGGCCTTAAGGTGCTAGTGCAGTGGAAAGTGCTAAGAAGTGACCTCATTTTGGAAACTGCTCCCTTCAAAAAATTTATCAAGGAGTATAGTGATCATTTTGATCCCAGAAATTTAAAAAGAAATATCAAACAGATGGTACATAATGAAAATTGAACTTTTCCCTGATATCTGTTAGTTCAGTGCCCAATATGTCATGCCTAGCTTGTGGCACTGTAAAAAGTCAGCTCTCCAGTTTTTATGCTTTGTTTCCTGATATTATAAGCACTCTACAAGTGGCCCTAATCTTTTGTGTGGAAATGCGACAGGGCTCAGAAGTGGAAGAGCACTGTGTGCATTCAAGGCTTAATTTGGTTATTTACACTACATTGGAGGGTATTTTTAGAGGCTCTTGGGTAGAATAAAAAAATTGACCCCCAAAATATGACCCCATTTTGCAAACTACACGCCGCAAGGAATTTATCAAGGCATATACAGTGATGGCCAAAAGTATTGGCACCCCTGCAATTCTGTCAGATAATACTCAATTTCTTCCAGAAAATGATTGTAATCACAAATGCTTTGGTAATAATATCTTCATTTAATTTGTCTTCAATGGAAAACCACAAAAAGAATTGTCAAAAAGCCAAATTGGATATAATTCCACACCAAACATAAAAAGGGGGTGGACAAAAGTATTGGCACCCTTTGAAAAATCAGGTGATGCTTCTCTAATTTGTGTAATTAACAGCACCTGTTACTTACCTGTGGCACATAACAGGTGGTGGCAATAACTAAATCACACTTGCAGCCAGTTGAAATGGAATAAAGTTGACTCAACCTCTGTCGTGTGTCCTTGTGTGTACCACATTGAGCATGGAGAAAAGAAAGAAGACCAAAGAACTGTCTGAGGACTTGAGAAGCAAAATTGTGAGGAAGCATGAGCAATCTCAAGGCTACAAGTCCATCTCCAAAGACCTGAATGTTCCTGTGTCTACCGTGCGCAGTGTCATCAAGAAGTTTAAAGCCCATGGCACTGTGGCTAACCTCCCTAGATGTGGACGGAAAAGAAAAATTGACGAGAGATTTCAACGAAAGATTGTGCGGATGGTGGCTAAAGAACCTCGACTAACATCCAAACAAGTTCTAGCTGCCCTGCAGTCCGAGGGTACAACAGTGTCAACCCGTACTATCCGTCGGCGTCTGAATGAAAAGGGACTCTAATGGTAGGATACCCAGGAAGACCCCACTTCTGACCCAGAGACATAAAAAAGTCAGGCTGGAGTTTGCCAAAACTTACCTGAGAAAGCCAAAAACTTTTTGGAAGAATGTTCTCTGGTCAGATGAGACAAAAGTAGAGCTTTTTGGTAAAAGGCATCAACATAGAGTTTACAGGAAAAAAAAAGAGGCCTTCAAAGAAAAGAACACGGTCCCTACAGTCAAACATGGCGGAGGTTCCCTGATGTTTTGGGGTTGCTTTGCTGCCTCTGGCACTGGACTGCTTGACCGTGTGCATGGCATTATGAAGTCTGAAGACTACCAACAAATTTTGCAGCATAATGTAGGGCCCAGTGTGAGAAAGCTGGGTCTCCCTCAGAGGTCATGGGTCTTCCAGCTGGACAATGACCCAAAACACACTTCAAAAAGCACTAGAAAATGGTTTGAGAGAAAGCACTGGAGACTTCTAAAGTGGCCAGCAATGAGTCCAGACCTGAATCCCATAGAACACCTGTGGAGAGATCTCAAAATGGCAGTTTGGAGAAGGCACCCTTCAAATCTCAGGGACCTGGAGAAATTTGCCAAAGAAGAATGGTCTAAAATTCCAGCAGAGCATTGTAAGAAACTCATTGATGGTTACCGGAAGCGGTTGTTCGCAGTTATTTTGTCTAAAGGTTGTGCTACCAAGTATTAGGCTGAGGGTGCCAATACTTTTGTCCGGCCCATTTTTGGAGTTTTGTGTAAAATGATCAATGATTTGACTTTTTTTTTCATTCTCTTTTGTGTTTTTTCATTGCAAGCAAAATAAATGAAGATATTATTACCAAAGCATTTGTGATTGCAATCATTTTCTGGAAGAAATTGAATATTATCTGACAGAATTGCAGGGGTGCCAATACTTTTGGCCAGCACTGTACTGATACCCCAGCCTTATTGCCGGACGGTGCTGGAGAGTTAGCACTTAAACATGTGCTAGGGGGACACCTAGGAGCCACAAAAACGCTGGACCGCATATTACAGCATTTTTATCAGCTGGGGTTATATCATGAAGTTAAAGTGTTTTGTGAAATATGTCCAGAGTGTCAGTTGCATGCTCCCATGGCACATTTTCGAAGCTCCCTGGTACCTCTGACCATTATTGAGGTGCCCTTTGAAAGGATTGCCATGGACTTGGTAGGTCCTTTAGTTAAGTCCGCTCGGGGGCATCAGCATATTTTGGTAGTCATGGACTATGCTACCCGATATCCTGAAGCCATACCACTACTGCACACGTCAGCAAAGTTATTGCCAAAGAGTTTATTCGCCATGTTTTGCCGAGTAAGTCTACCCAAGGAGATCCTCCCGGATCAGGGTACCCCGTTCATTTCCAAAGTCACCAAGGAACTGTGTAAACTCTTTAATATCAAACAGTTACATACATCTGTTTACCATCCCCAGACAGATGGGTTAGTAGAACGGTTTAACAAAACCTTAAAAAGTATGTTGAAAAAGGTGGTAAACAAGGATGGAAAGGACTGGGATATTCTGTTACCATATTAATGTTTGCCATCCGCGAGGTAACACAAGCTTCCACTGGGTTTTCTCCATTTGAGTTGGTCTACGGCAGACATCCTAGGGGTTTTTTGGACATTGCCAGAGAAACGTGAGAGCAAGAATCCACCCCCTACAAAAATGTTATTGAACACATCACTGGTATGCAGGACAGGGTGGCGGCCATTATGCCCAGTTAGAGAGCATCTGGAAGAGGCCCAAAACCGGGTTTACAATAGATCGGCGAAGGTAAGGACCTTTAAACCCGGTGACCGAGTACTCGTACTCATTCCCACAGTGGAGAGTAAGTTCCTGGCCAAATGGCAAGGACCCTATGAGGTAATGGAGAAAATAGGGGAAGTGAACTACAACATTAGTCAGCCTGGTAGGAGAAAACCTGAACAGATTTATCATGTAAATCTGCTAAAGGCGTGGAAAGACCGAGAGAGTCTACTTACAGAAAGATCTCCGGCTAAACTGCCTCCCGTGTTAGCCACACAGGCTGCGGTTAGGACCACAGAGGCAGCAGCAGGGGTAAAAATAGCGGAGTCCCTCACAAAAAGCCAACAGCAAGAAACCAAAGAGTTTGTAACGAAGAATACGGACGTGTTCTCCGAGCTACCCGGGCGTACGTCCGTAATCAATTATGATATTGTTACCGAGCCCCAGGTGAAAGTACGGTTGATGCCGTACCGAGTCCCCGAGGCTCATCGACAAGCCATTTCAGAGGCTTGCAGAAAATGTTAAAATTAGGTGTCATTGAGGAATACAAAAGTGAATGGGCCAGTCCCATTGTCCTAGTTCCCAAAACCAGATGGGACGTTACGTTTCTGCCACGAGTTCAGGAAACTGAATGAGGTGTCTGAATTTGACGCCTACCCCATACCCCCGGGTAGACGAACTTATTGAGAGACTGGGAGGGGCCTGGTACTTCACTACGCTTATTAAGGGATACTGGCAGGTACCCCTGACAGATAACACCAAAGAAAAAACTGCCTTTATCATCCCTGAGGGACTTTTTCACTATCTCGTGTTACCGTTCGGGCTCCACGGGGCCCCAGCCACATTCCAATGGTTAATGGACATAGTGTTAAAACCTCACAGAAGGTACGCCTCAGCATTTCTGGATGATATCATTTTCAGTAATGACTGGGAGAGTCACTTGCCCAAGGTACAAGCTGTAGTGAATTCTCTGAGTAGCTGGCCTGACTGCTCACCCCAAGAAGTGTGTTTTGGGGATGGAGGAGACATGCTATTTGGGGTATGTGATCAGCCGCGGTATAATCAAACCCCAGGTCAACGCTATCCAGAAATGGCCTCGACCTGTGAGCACCAAACAAGATAGGTCATTCCTAGGCATTGTTGGGTATTACCGACTGTTTATACCCAACTTTGCCACAGTATCTGCTCCCCTGACGGACTTTCTAAAGGGTAAAAGATCCGTTATAGTGCAGTGGAATGACCAGGCCGAAAGCGATTTTCAGGCGTTAAAGGTGGCCTTGTGTGGATCTCCTATCCTCATTACACCCAACTTCAGCAGAGACTTTGTGGTACAGACAGACGCATCAGATGTAGGGCTGGGAGCTGTCCAGTCTCAGGAGGTGAATGGAGAAGAGCATCTAGTCACCTACCTGAGCAGAAAACTCACGCCAGCAGAGAAGAACTATCTGGTGATAAAATGGGCATTAGCGGCCCTGAGGTACTGCTTGCTGGGGAGGCAGTCCCGTCTAGTGACTGACCACTCACCCCTCACTTGGATGAGCAGATCCAAGGACAAGAATGCCAGGGTCACTAGGTGGTTCTTGTCCCTTCAAAACTTTAGTTTCTCGGTGGAGCACAGAGTCAGGAAACTGCAGGGCAATGCGGAAGCCTTGTCCCTAACTCATTGTTTAATGGCTGGAGTTTGCCCCGAGGGGTCAGAACTGAGGGGGAGGGAGAAAGTGAAGGGTGTGGTTTGGGAGAACAGGTATCTTCCAGCCAGGCAGTTAAAGGGTGTGTGGTAGAAGCCCAGGACAGGGAGGTCAGCTGACCAATTAAGGCCTGATATAGGCTGTGTGTTAGAACTAGGAGGTGTGGCACTACACTGAGGAAAGTGACCTGTGTATCTGAACCTGCAAATAAGGTAACTGTGTGCCACCCGTTTGAATAACCTGAGCGGGAGTCTGGCAGCCAGGCTCCTGTATAGATAGGGAACATCTGCTGTAGAAGACAGTTCTCAGCCCACGTTTTTTGTTTGTGCCTTTGTAAAAGCAACCTGTTTATGCACCTGAAACTGAATACAGTCATATGAAAAAGTTTGGGCACCCCTATTAATCTTAATCATTTTTAGTTCTAAATATTTGGGTGTTTGCAACAGCCATTTCAATTTGATATATCTAATAACTGATGGACACAGTAATATTTCAGGATTGAAATGAGGTTTATTGTACTAACAGAAAATGTGCAATATGCATTAAACCAAAATTTGACCGGTGCAAACGTATGGGCACCTCAACAGAAAAGTAACATTAATATTTAGTAGATCCTCCTTTTGCAAAAATAACAGCTTCTAGTCGCTTCCTGTAGCTTTTAATCAGTTCCTGGATCCTGGATGAAGGTATTTTTGACCATTCCTCTTTACAAAACAATTCCAGTTCAGTTAAGTTTGATGGTCGCTAAGCATGGACAGCCCGCTTCAAATTATCCCACAGATGTTCAATGATATTCAGATCTGGGGACTGGGATGGCCATTCCAGAACATTGTAATTGTTCCTCTGCATGAATGCCTGAGTAGATTTGGAGCTGTGTTTTAGATCATTGTCTTGCTGAAATATCCATCCCCGGCGTAACTTCAAATTCGTCACTGATTCTTGTACATTATTCTCAAGAATCTGCTGATACTGAGTTGAATCCATGTGACCCTCAACTTTAACAAGATTCCCGGTGCCGGCATTGGCCACACAGCCCCAAAGCATGATGGAACCTCCACCAAATTTTACAGTGGGTAGCAAGTGTTTTTCTTGGAATGCTGTGTTTTTTGGACGCCATGCATAACACCTTTTTGTATGACCAAACACCTCAATCTTTGTTTCATCAGTCCACAGGACCTTCTTCCAAAATGAAGCTGGCTTGTCCAAATGTGCTTTTGCATACCTCAGGCGACTCTGTTTGTGGCGTGCTTTCAGAAACGGCTTCTTTCGCATCACTCTCCCATACAGCTTCTCCTTGTGCAAAGTGTGCTGTATTGTTGACCGATGCACAGTGACAACATCTGCAGCAAGATGATGCTGCAGCTCTTTGGAGGTGGTCTGTGGATTGTCCTTGACTGTTCTCACCATTCTTCTTCTCTGCCTTTCTGATATTTTTCTTGGCCTGCCACTTCTGGGCTTAACAAGAACTGTCCCTGTGGTCTTCCATTTCCTTACTATGTTCCTCACAGTGGAAACTGACAGGTTAAATCTCTGAGACAACTTTTTGTATCCTTCCCCTGAACAACTATGTTGAACAATCTTTGTTTTCAGATCATTTGAGAGTTGTTTTGAGGAGCCCATGATGCCACTCTTCAGAGGAGATTCAAATAGGAGAACAACCTGCAATTGGCCACCTTAAATACCTTTTCTCATGATTGGATACACCTGGCTATGAAGTTCAAAGCTCAGTGAGGTTACAAAACCAATTTTGTGCTTCAGTAAGTCAGTAAAAAGTAGTTAGGAGTATTCAAATCAATAAAATGATAAGGGTACCCAAATTTTTGCACCAGTCAAATTTTGGTTTAATGCATATTGCACATTTTCTGTTAGTACAATAAACCTCATTTCAATCCTGAAATATTACTGTGTCCATCAGTTATTAGATATATCAAATTGAAATGGCTGTTGCAAACACCCAAATATTTAGAACTAAAAATGATTAAGATTAATAGGGGTGCCCAAACTTTTTCATATGACTGTAAATACCAGACTTGTGTCCCTGTTTCCTGCACTGCTACCAAGTATCTACCTGAGCGGCTCCCCACAATATACATATCTTATGTATTAAAATGACCAAACCAAAAAGGAAACCCATCCTAATACTTTATTTTAGTGTGAATTTGGAGTCTTAAAAGGTTGAATCACTGCCAAGACAGAATTAATTGGGTGCAAGTCCTGATCACCAAGGGAGGTGAATGTGAGTTACAGCAATAGCGTAGCACATTTAGCTACACGGTTTCTGGAATAGTGGAGCTATGGCAAGTGTAGCTCTAATTCACCTCTATGAGTTACAGAAACAGTGTAAAGAAACACTACTTATCTCTGTCTGTAAGTGCATCCAGTTATTCTAGTCTTAGTGATTTGCCAGTCAGCATTTACTGTTATTGGTCAGTTACTGCTATGGTCCCTGGTGACAGACTCGGAGGTTTTAACCCCTTGGATGCCGCAGTCAAACATGACCGCGGCATCCAAGGGGTTCCGCCATCTTGTCGCCCCCCCTCGCGGCGAGATCGGGGGGTGCCGATATCTATAATCTGCAGCCTGGGGTCTGCCAAGTGACCCCAGGCTGCCTGGAGCCCCCAGTACCTGGTTGATCCTGCCGAGACCTGCGGAAGTCAGCGCTGTGTTTCCATAGCGCTGACTTCCTGTATAGACTGCAAGACACTTGCATGCTCATGTCTTGCAGTCTATAGTACTGAGCCAGAGATCAAAGCATCTCTGGCTCAGGTGTCCTAATGGGACACATGAAAAAGTAAAAAAAGTGAAAAAAATAAAAAAATAAAGTATGTGAAAAAAATTAATAAAAGAATAAAGCCCCAAAAATTCCCTTTTCCTATATAAAATGAATTATATAAAAAATAAACCTAAAAATTAATAAAAACAATACATATTTGGTATCGCCGCGTCCGTAACAACCTGTACAATAAAACTGAAACCATATTTAATGTACACGGTGAACGTCGGGAAAAAAAACCGGAAAAAACCCGCCAAAAGTAATGATTTTTCGCCATTTCACCTTACAAAATATGCCATAAAAAGTGATCAAAAAGTCATATGTACCCCAAAACAGTCCCAGTAAAAAGATCAGGTTGTCCCGCAAAAAATAAGCCCTAAACTAACTCTCTAAACTGAAAAATAAAAATGCTACGCATCTTAGAAGATGGTGATGCAAAAAAAATTGATTTATGTCCCCAAATGAGTTTTTGTTCTGCAAAATTGGTATCGCATAAAAAAACAGTATAAATGAGGTATCGCCGTAATCGTACCGACCCGCAGAATAAAGATAACATGTTACTTACGCTCTACGCTGCGTTGTGAAAAATTTAAAGGGTAAAACGCAGTGCCAGAATTGATGGGGTTTTTTTTTTAATCCACCAAGAAAAAGTTAAAATTTATTTAATAAGTTGTAGGCATCTAATAATGATGTAATTAAAAAATACATCTCATACTGCAAACAACAAGCCCTCATATGGCTACATCACCAGAGAAATAAAGAAAATATAGCTCGTACAATGTGAAGACAAAAACCCCAAAAATCGCCAAATCATTAGAACAAAACTGGCTGAGTCAGGAAGGGAATGTATAAGCTGTGCAAGCGTATATCAGGGAACAAACCAGATTTAGAGCTTACGAGGGATAATAAACCAGAAGTGACCCCCAATAATAGGAACTACTGGGGAAATAGTAGGGAATTTAGTCTACCCAATTTACTACGCACATTCATTCACTTTTCCCCATCCGCTGTGCAGTCACGTCTGGGATGCTAATGCTTACTACACCCCTTGATAAATTCTTTGAGGGGTGCACTTTTCAAAATGGGGTCATTCCCTAGGGGATACCACTTTACTGGTACTTTAGAGGCTCTGCAAACATGACATGGCATCCAGATCCCAAACATCTGAATCTGCGCTCCAAAAGCCACATAGCGCTCCTTCCCTTCTGCGCCCTACTGTGTGCCCTAACTGCAGTTTATACCCACATGTATGACACTGGTGTACCCAGGGTAACATACTTAATGTCATATGTGGGTATAAACTGCTGTTTGGGCACAGCCGGGCACAGAAGGGAAGGAGCGCTATTTGGTTTTTGGAGCACAGACTTGGACTGTTTGGTTTTTGGACGCCATTGCACTTTTGCAGAGCTGAAATGCCAGTAAAGTGGAATCCCCTGACACGTCATCCCATTTTGGAAACTACACCCCTGAAGGAATTTATCCCGGGGTACAGTAAGCATTTTTAACCCCCAATTGTTGCTATAATTTATTATCCATAAATGAATACGCAGCTGATGGTGAAAGGTGAAAATGACAATTTTTCCAGGAATACGTCATTTCAGTGTGTAATATGTTGTGCCCGGCTTGTATCAGAGATGAACGCTCCAAAAGCTGTTGTGCCCGGGATCCCCGCTCACCAGTTTTTGGAGTGTGTGTCTGTGCAGACATAAACTGGGCACAACATATTGGGCACTGAAATGGCGTATCTATAGAAAAATTTCATTTTTAACTTTTCATTATCAGCTGCGCATTCATTTCTGGAAATTAAAAGAATGCAACACTTAAGGGTTAATAATGCTCGCTACCCCACTTGATAAATCCCTTGAAGGGTATAGTTTCCAAAATGGGGTGAGATGTCTGTGGATTCCACTTTACTGGCAATTCATGGACTCTGCAAAAGTGGCATGGTGTCCAAAAAACCAAAATAGCGCTTCTTCCCTTCTGTGCCAGGCTGTGCCCAAACAGCAGTTTATACCCACATATGGCATTGTTAAGTATGTTATCCTGGGTACACCAGTGTCATACGTGTGGGCATAAACTGTCATTTGGGCACACAGCAGGGCGCAAATGTGAAGGAGCGCTATGTGCTTTTGGAGCGCATATTTAGATTGTTGTTTATTTGGACGCCATGTCACATTTGCAGAGACCCTAAAATTGCCCCTACAAAATGGGGGGTCACTTCTTGGGGAATTCCAATTTACTGGCACCTCCAGGGCTCTGCAAAAACAACATGGCGACGAGAAAGTACTCCAAAAGCTAAAAAAAACACAGTGATCCTTCTGTGTGCCCAAGCAGCAGTTTATACCCACATATTTAATTTTTTTTTGTCCCCGGTATAGCCCACTTAATAGTTTTAGGAGTTCATGTCTCTGATGCCACAAAGTGGCCGCAACGTATTAGGCACTAAAATTGGATATTTCTTTAAAAACTTTAATTTTCACTTTGTACATTAATTTTTGGGAAGCATTTTTAGGCTCAAAATGATAATACCCCTTGATACATTCCTTGAGGGGTGTAGTTTCTAAAATGGGGTCCCTTTTGAGGGGTTTCCATTGTATTGGTACTTTAGGGGCTCTGCAAATGCAACATGGCACCTGAAAACTATTCCAGTCACATCTGCCCTCCAAAAGCCAAATAGTGCTCTTTCCATTCTGAGCCCCACCATGTACCCATACAGCAAATTACAACCACATATGGGGCATTTCTGTGTTCAAAAGAAATTGTGTAACAAACTGTGGGGTGTTTTTTTCTTCTTTAACCATTTGCAAAAATTAAAAATATGTCGCTAAATGGACGGTTTATTGGAAAAAAAAGTAATTTTACATTTTTACGTCCCAAAGTCAATAAAATCTTTGAAACAGCTGTGAGGTCAAAATGCTCACTATACCCCTAGATAAATTCTATGAGGGGTGTAGTTTTCAAAATGGGGTCACTTTTTTGGGGGTTTGTATTGTATTGGCACTTTAGGGGCTCTGCAAATGCGACATGGCACCTGAAAACTATTCCAGCAAAATCTGCCCTCCAAAAGCTAAATAGCGCTCTTTCCATTTTGAGCCCTGCCATGTACCTATGCAGCAGATTACAACCACATATGGGGCATTGCTGTGTTCAGGAGAAATTGTGTAACGAACTTTGGGGTGCTTTTTCTCCTTTGTCCTCTTTTGAAAATGAAAAATTTGGGGCTAAATTGACGGTTTATTGGAAAAAAAAAAGTAATTTTTCATTTTAATGTCCCAATGTTAATAAAATCTGTTAAACAGCTGTAGGGTCAAAATGCTCACTATACCCCTTGACATGTTCTGTGAGGGGTGTAGTTTTCAAAATGGGGTCACTTTTAGGGGGTTTCCACTGTATTGGTACTTTGGGGGCTCTGCAAATGCGACATGGCACCTGAAAACTATTCCACCAAAATCTGCCCTCCAAAAGCCAAATAGCGCTCTTTCCATTCTGAGCCCTGCCATGTACCCATACAGCAGATTACGACCACATATGGGTTATTGCCGTGTTCAGGAGAAATTGTTTTGCGAACTGTGGGGTGCTTTTTCTCCTTTAACCCCTTGTGAAAATGAAAACTTTGGGGATAAAGTGACATTTTAGTAAGGTTTAATTTATACATCCCAGTGTTTGCAAAATCTGTGAAACGGCTGTAAGGTCAAAATGCTCACTATACCCCTTCATGAATTCTGTGAGGGGTGTAGTTTCCAAAATGGGGTCACTTTTTGGGGTTTTCCTTTGTATTGGTACTCTAGGGGCTTTGCAAATGAGACATGGCACCTGAAAACTAATCCAGCAAAATCTGCTTTTCAGACACCCAGTGTCACTCCTTTCCTTCCGTCCCCTGCCATTCGCCCAAACATCAGTTTACACCCACTTGTGGAGTATTTCCGTGCTCGGGAGAAATTGCATAACAAACTGTGAGATGCGTTTTCTCCTTTAACCCTTTGTGAATGTGTTAATTTTAGGGCTAAATTAAGGAATTAGTGGCAAAAAATTAAATGTCTAAATTTCACCTCCATATTGTTTTAATTCCAGTGAAATGCTTAAAGGGTTAACAAACTTCCCAAATGTTATTTTGAATTATTTGAGGGGTGCAATTTTGAAAATGGGGTGATTTATGGGTGTTTCTAATATATAGGCCATTATAATCCTCTTTAGAACTGAAGTGGTCCCTAAAAAATTAGTTTGGGAAATTTTCTTGTAAATCTGCAAAATCACTGTTACACTTGTAAGCCTTCTAACATCCAAAATAAATTACAGGACGATTAAAAGATGATGCCGATATATAGCAGAGATATGGTAGATAATATGTATTAATGTATTTGGGTGGTATGACTGTCTGAAAAGCAGAGCATTTCACATTTTGAAAATTGCGATGTTTTTTTTAATCAAAATTTCCATCAAATTTCCTATTTTTTTTTTATAAATAAATACAAAAATATTCATTAGTGTTTACCACTAACATGAAGTACAATGTGTCATGAAAAAAATAATCTCAAAATCACTTGTGTAAGTTAAGTCGTCTCAAAGTTATTGCCATATAAAGTGACACGTCAGTTTTGAAAAACGAGGCCTGGTCCTTAACGCACTTTTGGGCTGGGTCCTTAAGGGGTTAAAGGGAGTCAGTCATCAGCACCAAGTATATCAACCCAGCCCTAGGTAGGTAGGTAGGTAGATAGATAAAATAGGGTCACCTGAATCAAACAGTTTCCACCTTATGAATCATTGCCTCCAATTGCGAGATACCACTGCTTTTTTCAAGATGCAAATTAGTTTTTTTTTGAGTAACAAGGATGTTGCCGTTGATCCAAAGACGCAAGTGGCCCCTCTTCTCTCTCATAAGAACATGGCCAAAACTTTTGACTTTTCTTATTTGCTGTTGATACCAAGTCACTAGTAATAACTGCAGGAGCCAGAGGGTGTTTGACGTATAAGATGCATGCATTACACAAGGTATAAACAATTATTTATTGGTAGAAAGTTACCTCTGGTACCTGCAACATGTTTAAACAAAAGGGTTGTGCAATATTAGAAAACATGGTTATCGTCTCAGGAAGTGACCTAACGTCCATTGGTCACATGGCGAGACTGCATCTTCGTTTCATTTAAAAGTAATGGGACTTGGCTGCTGTATGGCCATGTGACCAACAGACATAATATCTCTTCCTAAGAACTCAGCCATGGTTTTTAAATCCTACACCACTCAAGTGTCTTTTTTTTGCGCAGATATTTGGGTATAATGGACCCCATATACATTAGAGGAGGAAACATGTTGGGCTCTGATTTTCCAGTTTTGCATTCTAATATAAATACTTTGTCAAGTTAAATGGACCACTGTATGTTTATGAAGGGGCACACATGATAAATATTCTTGAAATTATTTCAATATCAATTAAAGGTTATATATTAGGGGTATTTTTTTGTGATATGTTTGCTAT
The DNA here is from genome assembly GCA_947044405.1 of Leptodactylus fallax. Classification (NCBI taxonomy): domain Eukaryota; kingdom Metazoa; phylum Chordata; class Amphibia; order Anura; family Leptodactylidae; genus Leptodactylus; species Leptodactylus fallax. Next base: position 5,168,794 of record CAMRHE010000029.1, on the reverse strand, counting down.
ACCATCCCTTGATTTGCATCTTACCTGGTTGAGGTTTTAATACCAGCATCAGTAATTTCTTGCTGTCCTATAGTGCATCTTCATCCAGGTGCCGTCCCAAAAGCAAGTGTGACTTCTCTGAAGTTGTATGATGGGAAAACCCCTTTAAGGCTAAGGTCTCACCGCTGCGAGCCGCAGCCAAAATGCGCTGCAGAAGGGGATTTTTTTTTTTTCCACAGCATATTTCACATCACTGTCCCGATTATATTTATACAGAAAATGCCAGAGTTCCCATAGGTATAAATGACTGCTGCGATTTACAAAAGTGCAACGGTTTTTGAAATCGCTGCAATTCAGCTGCAGATATTTTTCTGCAATGCGTGGATGGAATTAGTCAGAATCAAGCCGCCCAAAATCGCAGTGTTTTTACAACGTGGGTGCCCCAACCTTAGTCACTAACAAACCTGAGAAGTACCTAAATGGTTTTTGATGCACAATCTGACTTTAAAATTATCTGAAGACCAAAGACTGCTCTTGAATAAGTCATAAGTGTGATTTTCTCTTTCCATGAAATTATGGAATAAAATGACTAAAGACAGTATGTGTACTGCTACACATACACTAAAAGCCTCATATCAAGATTTAGACAGAACTGAACCATTTGTATCAGTCCTATTCTGTGAAATCCACATAGTTTACCTACACGATATTGTGATATCTATTAAAGACTCAACTTTACACATGTAGAATATGTGAAAATTATTCTCTCACTGGATATTGCTGCCAGTTTGCAACAATTATTTGCATAACTTTAAAACATGGATGTTTACATGTTACTCTTAAGTTGTCAAGTTTTGTATATATGTAATTTAATAAAAGAAAAAAAAAATCAAAGTAGTAAGTCACCAACAATAAGCCACAACTTTATTAAATCAATAGAAATAGTATAAATCTCAATTTCAGCTGCACCGACCCAAGAGCAAGACCAAATGAGTTCAGTCTGAGGGACATTCACATCGTCAACTCCTACAGGAAAGAAAGCGGGGAAAAAAAAAACTCAATTAGAATAAATAGATGAGAGGATGTAGCATGCATTAACTAGAAAATGTGCAAGATGTTCTACGGCATACATGTGAGTAAATGCTATGATGCTAGGTTGGAAAAGGTTAAAAGGAGTTTGTCACCAGAACCCAGCATATCAACGCAACCCCACAGATAGTAGGGTCACCTGAATCAATCTGTGGGGCTGGCTTCTGGTGACAGACTCCCTTTAAAAACCAACAGGCATTTTATACAAGTGAAACCCCATGTATATTCTAATCTGTGGTTGTTGAGTGTGAACCATCTCACATATTTCTGATTAAACATTACTGGTTACTCACTTATTGGTGGTCACTCCATTGCATTTGCATGCCACATTTAACATCATCATTACAACATAAATTATAGACCAAGATCAAGGGGTATTCCAGGACAGAATACTGACGCTCATTGGGACTGATCATCAGTTGGACAACTTACTGCCACCACCAGCAATCTAATTGTTTGAAGAAGCCAGGGTGCACTGAAAATAACAAAGCTTCATGGACTGTAGCAAGCAGGAAAGATACTGCAGAGGCTTGATCCCAGTCTCTTCAAAAGGACTAAACCTTCAGTGGCTTTCCCAGTCTTTGCAGATACTACTGAGCTGTGTCACTCCAAGTGTGTGTTCTTAATGGCAAAAGTGGAGTAAGCTGGTGCCAGTCAATTGCGGTAGTAGTGTTTTTTCCCCCCAGGAAGAACAAATTATATATGGGAGCTTTAAACTTGAACAACCCCTTTAAAGGGGTTTCCCCATAATTTTGATACTCAAGATAGGGCATCAATAGCAGATTGGTGGAAGTCCAAAATCCGGAAGACCTGCAATCATCTGTTACCAACTGAAGTCATGCTGGCAATAACAGTGTACAGAGCTGGAAGTACACAGCTCTGTACACTGTAGTGGATGAGCTTGGTTACAGAAGGTGTCGGATCCCCATCATTTAGATATTGTTGACCTATGCCAAGGTCATCAGTATCGAAATCCTGGAAAATCCCAGAACAATTCATACTGAACATATGGTATATCCAATTTGCCTTGATCTACAAACTGAAACAGACTTAAAAGGAACAAATACGAAAAGATATGAGCAAAATCGGTAAATATGACATGCAAGTGGTTTTTGCATGCAGGTTCTGCACCAAAAGGAGCCATAATTACAGAATTAAGGGTCAAGAAAACAGAATATCTATTTGAAAACACTTCAGTATACAAAACTCTGTACAAGAAAAAGACTTACCATGATGGCGTTTACAATGTCATTGCTGTTGTTCTTGAGAGCACGTACAGCCTTCGCCCTGGACACATTAGCTTGTGACATTACAAGTTCGATGTCCTTCACCTCTACTCCAGTTTCGTCAACCTGAGGAAAAGAAAAGAAGCTTTCAATCTTAGTGTTTTGTCTTTTATAACATGAGATTGAGTTCAGAAACTGAAATGTGGGGAAAGAACAAAACATTGTGTAGAGAAAAGTATATTGTATGTCTGCAATACCTAACAATTTAACCCAAACAGAGTACAAGACATTAAAAGATACCAATGATCTTACCTCTTCCTCTTCGCTCTCCTCCTGTACTGTAGGGGTCTGTGTGTTTTCCTGTATGTTTGAGACTGCTTCTCCCTGTACCTTGAATTTTTCGGCAGCAGCAAGCTGGGCTTGTTGTGAGAGATCTTCAATCTATAATATACAGAAATATCACAAATTGACGCTAGCAGTTGCATTTGGCACAAAAATCATAAAAAAAATCTTAAGCCCTGATGGCTGTTTGAACACACCTTAGCTTCGCCAAAGACAATGTAGGTGTCGGATGCAGGGCTCTTGTATACGTCTGGCTTTGTTATGACAAACAAAATGTTCTTAGATTTTCGGATAGTGACTCTTGTAACTCCGGTGACCTGGCGAAGCCCCAACTTTGACATAGCCTATGATTTAAAAATTAAACATGAATTTTTAAAAAAGTTTCCACATTTTATATAGTTCTGCCCCAAACACTTAAAAAATGTTTAGAACATTAAATCTACCAACTTAGGTTGTCATTACATACATTATGTAAGATTAATTGTACTTGGGCAAGTTCTACATTTTTTTTTTTTTTTTTTATGTATTACTATGAAATTGAAACAATGGCCACAATCACTTTAAGGTTGCATGCTCATGGTACAGCCCAAACCATGCCTCTCTGTCCAGTGAAAGTACAAGATAATACCGTCCTTCACAATAAGGCTGGGTTTACACAGCACTTTTTTGCTGAAGAAACGTATGCAGTTTTTAATTACAGTTGGATACATTTCACCTGTATGGTAACAACCAGTCCACCAAAGGTTTTCAGTTTAATGACCATTACCATACAGCAGATATGCATCGTATTGTGCTAGGCATTACTGCAAATAAAAACCGCATGCAGTTCTAGCGCTGTGTAATCCCAGCCTTATGTTTTTTTGGCCAACACAGGTGGGCAGGCTTTCAGACATGTGGAAGCACCTTTACAAGTACTTTGGACTAAATGGAAAAGTAAATTACTGAATTAGTTATCTATTTAGGTGGCTCTATGAAGGCAGCTGCTTTGTGTAGGCATTTTTTTTCCACGTTTGTGAAGGAGACCTAAAAAGTACAAAGTCTGAGGAGGATTTTTAATTTTTTTAGTTAGTAATGGTGCCATTAATGGCTTCTGAGAAGATGCAATACCTTTCTTGCTTTCTTTTCACTCCTGCTCTGTTTTGCTTTGCTGACAGGTTCCTCGTCTATCTCTGCTGCTGCTGCAAGCTGGCGATGAAACAGAACATGATGTATGTGCATATAGTAATCTTCATGTACAACATACATTCACAGAGAAAGCAGGCAGATAATAAAAGTGTAAGCTTACCTGTGCCTGCTGTGTAGAGGTTTGTGTGGAGTCCTGTTCCAGCTCTGGAGGAGAATCATCACTGTCAGATTCTGTCCCTGACCCTGCCAATAAAAAAAACACACACATTTAGGTTTATGGCAATACCAGCAATGAAGTATGGAAGCCAGGTCTCTGCGCTGTGAACAACCTACATGTCAATGAGAAAACAGCAAATTTACACACTTATTAATAAACTGTGAAAACTACATGCTGTCATAATACAAACCAATACAGGACACATCTGTACAACTGGGTTAGGAACACGCACACATTCACCACAGAGACAAACTCTTGACATACACATTACATCAAAATTATCAGTCATTTCTTAGGCTCAGAAGCAACTGTCCTGTACCAATAAAGAATGTGAAGATCTGGGCCTGCACCATCCATGGCCATCTTTTACAAACACACAGAAAAACAGAGGAAGGGCAAAAACTGTGGGGCTCAAAAAGTTTGCAATATGATAAACTTGAGACTACCAAGCGATGTAAAGCACTAAGGTGAGGACAAACTACTAGGAACCCCTAAGGACTTCTTTGGTCTCTGGTCATGAAATGAGGGAGAGCTAAAGATACATATTTGCCCCAAGCTCTGTTCTCATTGCTAAGGGACTGCCAAAAGATAGCCAAGTTCAATCCTTTAGAGACTGAGTGCAAAATACATACCCATACACCATTCCATTCCTGAACAGATACTCTAAGTCTCTCCTGTGGAGATAGGTGGGGGTCCTAGCACTTGGATGCCCAATGATCAGACACTTCTAGTCTTTGTACAGGGGATAAGTTTCTATAATAGGACAATCTGATTAAAAAGTAACTAAACTTTGGACAACTTTTGATTTTCTGGCGGTATTTGTGTCAAATAAATTTTGTAATATACTTTATTAAATTTTGGATTCTTTCTGTGAAATCCTGCATTTTTTCACTCTTTCCCTTGTTTCTGTATTGAGAGCTGTTTCTGCCTGTCACTGAAGGTTACTGTGTATAGAGTACTGGGTAACATGTAAGAAAGAGGGTAGGGGTGGGTCACATTAAACAGTTATATCTCAGACATTATAAAACCTACAAACTTGCTTTTGGAGTCATATGAAAGAGGAGATTCTGTTCTATAGATTCTCTCTGACACTAAAAAACTGTCAGGATTGGGATTTTTATATCATATTATACAGCTGCATATAAATATTCTAATCCCGACTGTTTTCAACCAGTGATATCACTGGAAATAATTTAGATAGCACTGCAACCTTAGCTTGAATGTTATATAAATGTCCGAGATATAACTGATAGAAGTGACCCTCTCCAGCCTCATTTTCTCTACATCTTACACAGCCCTGTAACTCCTGTACACAGTAACATTCAGCGAGAGGCAGAAACAGCTCTTAATACAGAAGCAAGGGGAAGAGTGAAAAAAATGCAGGATTTCATAGAAAGGATTCAGAATTTGTTAATAAAGTATATTACAAAAACTTAATTTATAATACAAATACTGCCTGAATATCAAAAGTTGTCCGAAAGTTTAGTTAAGCTTTTAAAGGAGATATATACAGTATGTATATATAAAATATATATATTTTTTAAAACTATCCCAATAGGATTTACATGAAAAAGGAACTTTGCAATGTTTCTCAAAAAAAAAATAAAAAAAATTCTTAATTTGTTTATACAACTCCTGTGTGTCAGGTAGCAGGCGGGCAAATTCTGTGTAGTGTAAACCCTGCAGTCTCATACTTTCTTCCATCTGTCCTCTTTGCTAATATTGTCATATTAACTAGAAGTAGAGGACAGGCAGAAGGGAAATGATCGCATGATCAGACTACACAGGATCTGTTGGCTGCTACCATGGAGAGAGTCTGCATAGGAGCTGCAGAAACAAAACAGGGGTTTTTTAAAGAAGCAATCCAGTAAAAAATTATTTGTCCCCAGTGATTAAAAATGAGTCTGGGGGCAGTGAAAGGTTATTGATTTATTGACAGCATTACAGTGAAGTTATGTGCTCACCACGGAAGCCCTGACATCCTCTCTGCTGCTCTGATGCACACAGCATTTCCTGTATGAACAGATCAAATCCACAATATTAGTAGATTTGATAGCAGTATTAGAGCCACTGACGTCCACAAATCTGCGCTGTGAGTGATCTTCTGTACATTCAGAAAACCATGTGCAGCAACACTGTGGTTAGCGCTCTGGAGGAGAGCACATAACTTCACAATAAAGCCATCAGCAAGTTATTCAGTAACATTAAACCACACACAGGCTTCTTTGACAAATTTGCGTCATTTTACGCACACTGGAAGAATAAAACAATCTTCAAAACACCTAAGGGCAAAACCAGGTATTTCAAAAACATAGCACTAAAACATGTATGCACAAAGACGCCCAAACCATCAACATACATGTAGTTTTTAATAGAGTTAGGCATCTATATGGTTAACCAAACAATCTAAAACAAGTGGTTTTCCTTCCAGTTCAGAAAAGATGATAAAGCTTATGGGAAGCAGAACATAAAATTTCTACTTGCAGGCATAAAAAAAAAAAAAAAAAAAAGTGTCCCATGTGGTGATGCAAGCAACGTATATTAATATATGTACATTACATCACCCACATTTCATCACCAAATAGTATGTGGCATACTATGTGGAAAGAAAACTAGCCTGACTTCTGAATGTAAGCATCACACCAAGCTCAATGTATACATCTTAGGCAGGGTTCACACTACCGTTGGAGTCCGTTATGAAGGTGTCCGTTAAAAAAACGGACACCTATCATAACAGACATTAACGGACACTAACTGATGTTAATGTGTCCGTTTTTTTAACTGATCCAATTTATGGTTCAGTTAAAAAAACGGACACATCAGCATCAGTTAGTGTCCGTTAACATCAATTTGTGTCCGTTTTTTAACACTGTCCGTTTTTTTTTTGTTTGTTTCTCCTTTCTGAGCATGTGCAGGAAAAAAACGGACATAAAATAACGGACAGTAACCGATGGCTATCAGTTACTGTCCATTATAAGTCCGTTACCCATAGACTTCAATGTTAAAAAAATAACGGACACTTGCTGTCTGTCAAGAATCCGTTTTTTTCAAACGGACAAAAAGTCCTGCATGTAGGATTTTTTGTCCACGAAAAAAAAAAACAAACGGATTTCTGATGGATTTGGTACAAAAGAACACAATATAAAAACCCATTGAAATTAATGGAAAATGTAACGGATTTCTGACGGTTCAGCTAGTGCCCGATGCTAAAATTTTGTAACGGACAATAGCAACGGACACTACTGACGGTAGTGTGAACGCCCCCTTAAAGTTAGTTGTGTTAATGGTATCAAGGCAGAAGACTAGCCATGCACTGCAAAGTAACACCAAGATACCCTTGTCGTTCTTCACAACTGGCTCCTTCACAGGAGCAGCTACAGGTGGTTTGGGAGCAACAAGGTCCACTGCGATCGGCTGAAACACTGCTTCCTTAGCAGGAACCTCTGGTGGGATCAGAGGTGGCATATCCTCCTCTTCAACCGCAACGGGTGCAGGAGCAGTAGGTGAGGCAGGTGTTTTGGAGACAAGAAGTTGAGAAACAGAAGCAAGAGGTAGAGAAGGCACAGATTCCACGGGAGGCAAAGCAGGAGGAGGGGTTAGCTCTTTTGCAGGACTTGGAATATCTAGCTCTGGAGCAGAAACCTGAGATAGTTTCTCAACTTTATTAGCTAAAAGAACAGAAGAAGAACTAAGATTAGGAACAGCAGAGAATGAAAAATCTGTAGAAAGGGTCAAGTCATTGCTGTTATCTGACGTGGCAGAAGCAGACATAAGTAGGGAAGTGGCACAAATCATCATAAGCGAATCAGGCTTGGCAGACTCATCCACAGATGAACGAAGAGATTCAACATTAGCAGGCAGAGAAACTGAAGAACCAACAGGCTCCGGCACATAGGATGTACTGGCAATAGATTTATTACTTTCAAATACATGGCCGTCCTTGAGAGGGGTAAGTATGCAAGGTTTGGTACCATGATCAAACTGCCTTTGCGCAGGAGAAGTAGGAAACGATTCATTTATATCCTCATACCGCTCAGCCAATATTACGTCTGGGGATAAATTCAGATCCATTTCTGGTCTCTCTGAAGATTCCTTAGCTTTCTGACACGATTCAGTAATAGAAGGCTTTTTCTTATCTAGTGTCTCACCAAAAGCCATTTCAGTGGTTGATCTCTCGGTACCATACACTGACTGCATACAAGGCAACACATTCTCAGCCTCACCCTCCACTGCAGGTTCCACGGCCAGGGTTTCACCTTCCACTGTGATAAATACAGGAGTCAAACTGTCCAATGGAGGCATCTCCACAGAGACAGAATCATCTTCTGTTGGAACCACCACAAGCAGAGATGACTGATCAATTTCATAGAAAACATCTGTCACATTATGCAGCGCAGGAGCATCCTCAGAGGGGACGGCCGGAGCCTCTGCCGCCTCAGAGGGGGCAACTGGAGCTGCCTTCTCCTGCTCAGTGGGGGCAGCCTGAACCTCCCCCTCCTCAGAGGGGGCAGCCTGAACCTCCGCCGCCTCAGAGGGGGCAACTGGAGCTGCCTGCGCCTCCTCAGAGGGGGCAGCCTGAACCTCCGCCGCCTCAGAGGGGGCAACTGGAGCTGCCTGCGCCTCCTCAGAGGGGGCAGCCTGAACCTCCCCCTCCTCAGAGGGGGCAGCCTGAACCTCCCCCTCCTCAGAGGGGGCAGCCTGAACCTCCCCCTCCTCAGAGGGGGCAGCATGAACCTCCCCCTCCTCAGAGGGGGCAGCATGAACCTCCGTCGCCTCAGAAGGGGCAGCATGAACCTCCGTCGCCTCAGAGGGGACAACTGGAGCTGCCTTCTCTTCCCCAGTGGGGGCAGCCTGAATCTCCGCCGCCTCAGAGGGGGCAGCCTGAACCTCCCCCTCCTCAGAGGGGGCAGCCTGAACCTCCTCCTCCTCAGAGGGGGCAGCATGAACCTCCCCCTCCTCAGAGGGGGCAGCATGAACCTCCCCCTCCTCAGAGGGGGCAGCATGAACCTCCGTCGCCTCAGAAGGGGCAGCATGAACCTTCGTCGCCTCAGAGGGGACAACTGGAGCTGCCTTCTCTTCCCCAGTGGGGGCAGCCTGAATTTCCGCCGCCTCAGAGGGGGCAGCCTGAACCTCCGCCGCTTCAGAGGGGACAACTGGAGCTGCCTTCTCCTCCTCAGAGGGGGCAGCCTGAATCTCCGCCGCCTCAGAGGGGGCAGCCTGAACCTCCACCGCTTCAGAGGGGACAACTGGAGCTGCCTTCTCCTCCTCAGCGGGGGCAGCCTGAATCTCCGCCGCCTCAGAGGGGGCAGCCTGAACCTCCGCCGCCTCAGAGGGGGCAGCCTGAACCTCCGCCGCCTCAGAGGGAACAACTGCAGCTGCCTTCTCCTCCTCAGAGGGGGCAGCCTGAATCTCCGCCGCCTCAGAGGGGGCAGCCTGAATCTCCGCCGCCTCAGAGGGGACAACTGGAGCTGCCTTCTCCTCCTCAGCGGGGGCAGCCTGAACCTCCACCTCCTCAGCGGGGGCAGCCTGAACCTCCCCCTCCTCAAAGGGGACAACTGGAGCTGCCTTCTGCTCCTCAGTGGGGGCAGCCTGAACCTCCGCCGCCTCAGTGGGGGCAGCCTGAACCTCCCCCTCCTCAGAGGGGGCAGCCTGAACCTCCCCCCTCCTCAGAGGGGGCAGCCTGAACCTCCCCCTCCTCAGAGGGGGCAGCCTGAACCTCCCCCTCCTCAGAGGGGGCAGCCTGAACCTCCCCCTCCTCAGAGGGGGCAGCCTGAACCTCCCCCTCCTCAGAGGGGGCAGCCTGAACCTCCCCCTCCTCAGAGGGGGCAGCCTGAACCTCCCCCACCTCAGAGGGGGCAGCTGGAGCTGCCTCCGCCGCCTCAGAGGGGGCAGCCTGAACCTCCGTCACCTCAGAAGGGGCATCCTGAATCTCCAGTACCTCAGAAGGGGCAGCTGGAGATGCCTTCTCCTCCTCAGTGGGTGCAGCCTGAACCTCCGCCTCCTCAGAAGGGACAGAGGGGGCAGCCTGAACCTCCGCCGCCTCAGAAGGGACAGAGGGGGCAGCCTGAACCTCCGCCTCCTCAGCGGGGACAGAGGGGGCAGCCTGAACCTCCGCCTCCTCAGCGGGGACAGAGGGGGCAGCCTGAACCTCCGCCGCCTCAGAAGGGGCAGCTGGAGCTGCCTTGTCTCCCTCAGAGGAGGCAGCCTCGGCCTCTTCCCCCTCAGAGGTGGCAGCTGGAACCTCCACCACTTCAGAACAGGAAGTAGGAGCTTCTGCCTCCTCAGAAGGGACAGCTGGAACCTCCGCCTCCTTAACAAGAGATTCTTTAGCAGCAGAAAATGGTGCATAAAGGACATAAGTTTTTCCATTTTCAGGAACAGAACTACAGTTATCTGCATGCAACTCATCTGTAGGAATTTCACATGTGCTCAGTAATAATTTTTCATGAGTGGATTCTGCACCTACAGAAGACACCTCAAGGAGCGAACAATTTTTCAGCAGCGTTTCATTTGGCGTACAGTCAGTAGTGGAAAACAAGCCAGGGAATTTTAAACCCTGCACTGAAGTCCCCTCTGAAACACCAACAAGGGGAGCATCTACTACATCTGCAGCACACAACTCATCAGACATCAAATGGTTCATGTTAGAAGCAAGCATTGCAGAGGAAGTTTCCACACCACACTGGCTTATAGCTCTATCAACTACAGCAGCAGCTTTTAAAATCAGTGAATCAGAAAGGCAAGCTAAAGAGTGAGCAGATTTATATCCATAAGTAGGGAAAAATGGGAAAATAAACATTATATATACAGATACGCAAATATGGCAAGGCAAAGCTTGATATTCCAAAGATATTCATAAAAAAACTCGCGGAGTAATACTAGACATAGGCATTGAATCCAATATGGGAGCTGCACCTTGAATATCTAACCCAAAGCATTCCCAAATTTCTATGACCCACTCATGAATGGAACATCTAAGGTATATTCACACATTATGGTAACATTGCAACAGAGCTTCACAACATGGCTGCCTGCATTGCCATGTGGTATTTCTGCAGAAACAAACTGACTGCCCCATGTGAATACATGTGCACAGTCAGGTTTCTCTTTTTAGCTGTGATTCTTCCAAATCAGAAACAGCAGCACATGAAGGGGCACATGCCTTACTCATGGAGACCTCCCATAGAGGCCTTACAAATGGCATACCATGAAGCAAATCAGTCTTATGCCTGTATGCCCATTTATATGTCACAGCTTTGAGTCAAAAACTGCGCTTGTCCAAAATTATATTTGGTATGATAATCGTACACATAAAAATCCTTGTACATTACATTGCAGAAGGCTGCACTACTTATAAGACATAGACTATCATCTAGAAGTTATGGTAAGCAACTACAAATACCAATTCAACATACTTAATGCTATGAGCATAAAACACACATGGAAGTGGAAAAAACAACATACATGTATAAGTTCTCAGGCTTATTTCACAGCATGTTTTCATAAAAAGAAACCACAGAAATGTATTTTAAGGTATTTGGTAAAATACCCATATAAATTCTATAGGCTGAACGTCTGCTAAGAATTTCCTTCAGATATACTTTTAAGACACGGTTCACATCCATCACAGATTCTATCAAAGGCAGATAATGTGACAGAAACCCAACTGACTTTATTACAGTCAATGGTGTCCATTGGGCACGGGGTAACACACCCATCCCATGCTTGCTTTCTGTTTTTCAGTTGTATGGAACAGAAAGAGAAAAAAAAAAAACACGGAAAATCCTGAGATGTGAACTGTGAACCCAACTTAACATTTACTACTATACTATGTGATCAGGACTTTGCCTAGACCATGATATGAAAGAAGCCTTATACACTACAGGTGCCCAGTTAGTAGAGGATACAACTAAACACTATCACAGGATACCTGAAGTGTCACAAGCAGCAACAGGGACTTCAGGTGCTGCAAGAGTAACATAAGAAATGCCAAATGAAGCTTGTGAATCAATATATCACTTTCTCCACAATATTAAGACTCAGAAAACTTAAGACTTAGTCAAAGCGACTCTGCAACTTACTGCAAGTCTCCTTACAAAAGTCTAGCCTAGACTCTGCAACCTTCTAAATCTGTCACCCATAGTCATATCGACAGACTAGGAAAAGACTGAACGTGCCATCACAGAACTGAATACATATTGTACTTTTCAGTACTTGCCATCTTGAAATTATTGCTCATTAAAGTGTACCTCCAACTTTTATTCAACTCTTAGGTCCAATTTCTACTTAATATTAGCATATTATATTGTGGCTGCAGAGTGCAGGGTACTTCCATAGCATATTATATTGTGGCTGCAGAGTGCAGGGTACTTCCATAGCATATTATATTGTGGCTGCAGAGGGCAGGGTACTTCCATAGAATATTATATTGTGGCTGCAGAGTGCAGGGCACTTCCACACACTGTACACAATACCTGGAGCTTTGGAGTCCACTACAGGCACTGCAGGACTTTTCAAAGGAGTTTTGCCTCCTGGAGCTAAAGCAAAGAAAACGTCCTCACCTCAGTGAAACAAAGGTCACTTAAAGCCCAGGTTACAGACACCTTTAAGGGCATCTGATTTCCTAAGACAAACTCACAAACTTTTGATGATTGTTAGCAAAAGAGTAGGGAACCGACTACACAAAGAGAAATTGTAGTCTGTAACCGTAGAGACAAACAGGTTGTTTAAACAGCAAGAGATAAATTTAGCCATATGAATGAAGAGCACCTTTATACTCTAGTAGATGATAAAGCTTTTAAAGATTATTCACTGACTACTACCAAATTCCAGTTTTGGTTAATTTCTAAGAAATTAGGCCATGTTCAAATGGAACAGATTTGCCATAGGCAATCCTGCTTTTGGATTTTTCGGTAAAGTTGTGGCACAAACCAAAGCAGAAATTAATTTCTGTCACGGACTAGCAAGCAAGCCACTTGTGAATGATCATCATAACAGCAGGTGAATGCAGTAAAATAAATAAATAAATTATATATATATATATATATATATATATATAAAAATACACACACATATATATACAGTCATGGCCAAAAGTTTTGAGAATGACACAAATATTCTATTTTCACATGATCTGCTGCCCTCTGGTTTTTATGTGTGTTTGTCAGATGTTTTTATCACATACAGAAATATAATTGCATTCATATTATGAGTAACAGAAGCTTATATTGACAGTTAGAATGAGTTAATGCAGCAAGTCAATATTTGCAGTGTTGACCCTTCTTCTTCAGGACCTCTGCAATTCTCCCTGGCATGCTCTCAATCAACTTCTGGACCAAATCCTGACTGATAGCAGTCCATTCTTGCAGAATCAATGCTTTCATTTTGTCTGAATTTGTTGGTTTTTGTTTGTCCACCCGTCTCTTGATGATTGACCACAAGTTCTCAATGGGATTAAGATCTGGGGAGTTTCCAGGCCATGGACCCAAAATCTCTATGTTTTGTTCCCTGAGCCATTTAGTTATCACCTTTGCTTTATGGCAAGGTGCTCCATCATGCTGGAAAAGGCATTGTTGAGCGCCAAACTGCTCTTGGACGGTTGGGAGAAGTTGCTCTTGGAGGACATTCTGGTACCATTCTTTATTCATGGCTGTGTTTTTAGGCAAGACTGTGAGAGAGCCGATTCCCTTGGCTGAGAAGCAACCCCACACATGAATGGTTTCAGGATGCTTTACAGTTGGCATGAGACAAGACTGGTGGTAGCGCTCACCTCTTCTTCTCCGAATAAGCTGTTTTCCAGATGTTCCAAACAATCGAAAAGGGGATTCATCAGAGAAAATGACTTTACCCCAGTCCTCAGCAGTCCACTCCCTGTACCTTTTGCAGAATATCAGTCTGTCCCTGATGTTTTTTCTGGAGAGAAGTGGCTTCTTTGCTGCCCTCCTTGAGACCAGGCCTTGCTCCAAGAGTCTCCGCCTCACAGTGCGTGCAGATGCACTCACACCTGCCTGCTGCCATTCCTCAGCAAGCTCTGCACTGCTGGTAGCCCGATCCCGCAGCTGAAACACTTTTAAGAGACGGTCCTGCCGCTTGCTGGTCTTTCTTGGGCGCCCTGGAGCCTTTTTGGCACCAATGGAACCTCTCTCCTTGAAGTTCTTGATGATGCGATAGATTGTTGACTGAGGTGCAATCTTTCTAGCTGCAATACTCTTCCCAGTTAGGCCATTTTTGTGCAGTGCAATGATGACTGCACGTGTTTCTTTAGAGATAACCATGGTTAACAGAAGAGAAACAATGATGGCAAGCACCAGCCTCCTTTTAAAGTGTCCAGTGGTGTCATTCTTACTTAATCATGACAGATTGATCTCCAGCCCTGTCCTCATCAACACCCACACCTGTGTTAATGGAGCAATCACTGAAACGATGTTAGGTGGTCCTTTTAAGGCAGGGCTGCAATGATGTTGAAATGTGTTTTGGGGGATAAAGTTCATTTTCTAGGCAAATATTGACTTTGCAAGTAATTGCTGTTAAGCTGATCACTCTTTATAACATTCTGGAGTATATGCAAATTGCCATTAGAAAAACTGAAGCAGAGACTTTGTAAAAATTAATATTTGTATCATTCTCAAAACTTTTGGCCATGACTGTACATACACACACCCCACTCATATGGCCAGTGAAATTTTAGTAACTAAATCCTGAGACAACCTTTATGTGTGAACATGGTCTGCATACTATCAGACATCAGCAGAGGCAGTTGTCCTCCATGGGAACAAAAGAACAGGAATACTGAAATTATCTGATGTGCATGGCCAACCTTAGTCCACCCCATATCAATACCGTGCTCATGTGCTTGAAGGGAAGGCAGGCGAGTAAGTGATACTGTAAGGACGGTGCTACACAAAGACACTTTAAATTGTGATGCTGTGATAAGCAACTGTTGCTTAAAGGGGTTGTCCACTTTCAGATGTATATTGAGAGAAATTTGTTTGTGTAATAAAAAGTACTACAATTTTTCAATATATTTTCTGTATGAATTCCTCACGGTTTTCTAGATCTCTGCTTGCTGTCATTCATTCTGCTTACTGCCAGTGGATAAAAACCAGTCCATGGTCACGTGATATATACAGTCCAAGGTCATGTGATGGACACACAGGTGCACAGCTTGTTAGTGTCACAGCACATTAATCAGACATCTGCCTGGTAACGAGCTGTGCACCTGTGTGTCCATCACATGACCATGGACTGGCAGAGAATTACAATACTGTGAGGAATTGATACAGAAAGTATATTGGAAAATAAAATTTGTCAGAAAGAAGACAAATCCTTTAAGAGTCCACAGGATTCCATTAAATTGTGCGACATTCATGCACAAGTTATAGGGCAAGGCCATCAAGGCCAGTTGCCAAAAGTGACATAAGACTGAATGGTGCATGCTTTATTTCCCACACTTTACACAATACCTGGAGCTTTGGTGTCCACAACAGGCACTGCAGGACTTTCTGAAGTGGTTTTGTTTTCTGGAGCTAAGGTGAAAAAAAGCATCCAAAGTCTGATCAGACCACAGGTTATACACACACCTAATGGCTGAACACAAGATCAATCGGATATGTCCTTTATGCACTTGGGTGGTCAGCTGCTTCCAGCTGTTAAGATCGCCATGCACATTTAATACTTCCATGTATAAGAGGAACGACACACATTTAAGGTAAGATGTCTCTGTATTTATAAGCTTGTTCTAGTAAATAATTGAATTCCCCATGTAATATCAGTAGATGGTCCTCTTTATGACTGACTTTGTGCAGCTAATAGAAGGCAGGCTTTATTACAATATACTGGGGATACATGTTAGTTGGCACAGCAAACTCTTAAAAAAATTAATTTTGGTTTAAGCAAGCAATAATACCTGGAGCCTTAGTATTAGCAGGGGGCCCCTCTGGAGCCACAGGGGCAGGCAGCTCTGCTTTGGGAGCGAAACAAGAAACATTCATAAGTATAAAGAGTAAAAGGGTCAAAAGCCACACACAAGTAGACTGAGTTCTTCGTATACACAGTACCAATACCTGATTTTTTAGCCACAGGCACTTTAGGGGCATCGGTCTGGGCAGGTTTTGTCTTTGAAGCTAAAGCAACAACAACAAAAAATAAATAAAGCTGCCATGATTGCTGGGAACGTGGAGCATATGTCACTATAAAGTTGGTACTACACAAGGACAAAAGTGTGACTGCAGGATGTTTGGTGCCCATAACATTACAATGACTCATGTGACTTTCATGCACAAGTCACAGGCCAGATATTAAGGGCAGTTTCTGAAGAGTCACACAGGGCTGAATGGTGCATGCTATATCCCCCACACTACACACAATACCTAGAGCTTCAGCCTCCACAACAGGCGCTGCGGGACTGTCTGAAGCGAAGGAGACTGCCCCTCCTCCCTTTATACTTCTAGTTTTAGTCACATTACTTGGTAACGTCTAAGACATTTATGCCACCATTCACATAACCATCCCCCCAATACTCAAGCTCAGTTTGCTTGCTTAGTTTAGGGAGAGGGGGAAGGCTAGTGTGTTACATCTCACATAGTGCCTGTATTTGGTGGGTAGCTACTTCCACCAGATGGTATATGGTCAAGGCCACTAATAGAAACGAGGCTTTATTACAATACACTGAGGATAAAGGTTAGTCAGCACGGCAAACATGTTCCAGAAACAAATGGTTTTAGGCAAGCAATAATACCTGGAGCCTTAGTCTTAGCAGGAGGCTCTACCGGAGCCGCAGGGGCAGGCAGCTCTGCTTTTGGAACTAAACAAAAAAGATTCACAAGTATCAACTTTGTAAAACTATAAAGCCAGATACCATGCTGTGCATGATGTTGGCGCATTCGCATGCTATAGTCAGTTTACTGGGCCCAAGCCGTCTTTTAGCACCTCTGATGACATACTGTGTATTTTATGGTGGCAGACTGGAAAGTCACTCTAAGGAGTTCAGCATTACCTAGCAGTAGGGACAGTAAAGACCCTTTTACACAGGTCAATCCAGCAGGCAATGATCAGGAGTGGTAGTTCCTAATAATTGCCACAAGGCGGCAATGTAAAGGGGCTGTAACAGTGATCTGTCTAACTCTCTGCTATCTTCAGTCTTTTCCAGCTAGTGACAGAACCCTAGATGTTGAAGTAGATTTTGAGGATATGATTTTACTTTTACCCCCCCCCCACTGGACACATCTATTCCTCCACAGTGAACATCCACCTACAATACTGAATATCTAACTGGGAATAAATGGTAGTAAATAACAAAAACGTCCAATAATCAATTGTGGTTTAAGCAAGCAATATACCTGGAGCCTTAGTATCAGCAGGGGGCTCTACTGGAGCCGCAGGGGTAGGCAGCTCTGTTTTTGGAGCTAAACAAGAAACATTCTTAAGTATTGAGAGTGTGAACTATAAAATGACGCATAAAACAAGTCGACAAACTCCAGTGCACTACAAAGCCTCTTTAAAGTGAATGTTATTTTTATATAATGTCTTCAACACTATTGTGCCCACAAGATGTAGCATTTTAGATCTCAATTAATCTTTAGCCAAAGTGGTTACGCTATAAATACACAATATATGACGTTTCCACTTGACAACCGGCTCACATACAACACTCCTAATAGGACAGCAGCGTTCTGGGTCTCATCTCCCAATTTCTGTGAACTTTCTTCTATATACATTTACCTAGTGCTGGAAGTTTAATACCCACAATACCAATACCTGATTTTTTGTCAGTAGCCACAGGCACTGAAGGGGCATCGGTCTGAGCAGGTTTGGTCTTTGAAACTAAACCAAGAAAAAAAAAAATGCCACCGTGACTGCTGGGAAAGTGGGGCAGTGTGTCAGTATAAGGCCTGATTCACAAATCCGCATATCAGGTATGTGCTTAATCTGCACGTTTCATGGATGGCATATACACACACATTCATTTCAATGTGTTCATTCAGATGCCACATTTCTGGCAAATTATACGACTGAAAAAACCCCAAAGATGACAGAACCCCCGCCCCCCCTCCCCAGAATGGAAGCGCATCTTTTCACTGATACATCACACCAATATCTACAGGTACCACACCCAGAGATATACAAAGGAAAGAAAAAAAAAACACAACCCGGAAAAAACGGATCAACCATGTACAGCACACCACCCACAAATGATCAGAGTGTGGCGCTGTCTGTCTGCAGATTGCAGATGTCTACTACACATGGATAAAAGTGTGAATGCAGGATGTTTGGTGCTCATACCATTACAATGACTCGTGTGACTTTCATATCAAGGCCAGTTGCTTAAGAGTCACACAGGGCTGAATGGTGCATGCTATATCTCCCACACTGCACACAATACCTGGAGCTTTGGCCTCCACAACAGGCGCTGCGAGACTGTCTGAAGCAGTTTTGTTTTCTGGAGCTAAGGTGAAAATAAATATCCTTACACAGTGAAACATATCCTGGTCAAACCCCAGGTTATATACATCTACTAGTGGCTGCAGTTTTAGGTGTTAGACTGCCCCTCCTCCCTTTATACTTCTAGTTTTAGTCACATACATTACTTGGTAACGTCTAAGTCATTTATGCCACTATTCACATAAGACACCCCCCCCCCCCAAGCTCAGCTTGCTTGCTTACCAGTGTAGGGAGAGGGGGAAAGGCTAGTGTGTTACATCTCAGATAGAGCTTATTTCTCCAAGGGAACAAAATATCAATTGCATATACCATCCCTGTATTTGGTGGGCAGCTACTTCCACCAGATGGTATATGGTTAAGGCCACTAATAGAAACGAGGCTTTATTACAGTACACTGAGGATAAAGGTTAGTCAGCACGGCAAACATGTTCCAGAAATAAATGGATTTAGGCAAGCAATAATACCTGGAGCCTTAGTCTTAGCAGGAGGCTCTACCGGAGCCGCAGGGGCAGGCAGCTCTGCTTTTGGAACTAAACAAGAAAGATTCACAAGTATCAGCTTTGTAAAACTATAAAGCCACATACCATGCTGTACATGAGTGGGGCATGGTGTCACTAGAAGGCCTTATTCACAAGTCCGCATATTAGGTACACACTACATCTGCATTTTTCATGGATGGCATATATACACATTCATTTCAATGTGTTCATTCAAACACTGTTTTTCTGGCAGACCATAGGGCTGAAAAAACTCCAAATACAACAGAACCCCCCCCCCACTTCTTCCCCAGAATGGAAGAGAGAGTCTCTTTTCACTAATATATCACCCCAATAAAAGTCACCAGACACATATATACAATATGTTTTTTTTCCCCCACATCCGTGAAAAGTGGATTAACCATGTACAGCACACCACCCACAAATTATCACATGGTGGCGCTGTCTGTGAATAAACCTCTCACGTCGGCAGATTGCAGATGTCTACTACACAAGGACAAAAGTGTGAATGCAGGAGGTTTGGTGCTCATACCATTACATTGAGTTGTGTGACTTTCATGCACAAGCCATGGGGAAGATATTAAGGCCAGTTACAAGAAAGTCGCATAGGACTGAATGGTGCATGCTATATCCCCCACACAATACCTGGAGCTTTGGCCTCCACAACAGGCACTGCGGGACTGTCTGAAGCAGTTTTGTTTTCTGGAGCTAAGGTGAAAATAAATATCCTTACACAGTGAAACATATCCTGGTCAAACCCCAGGTTATATACACCTACTGGTGGCTGCAGTTTAAGCCGTAAATGTTCCCCCCCCCCCCGGCTAAATTCATATAAGACATGGCTAGGCAACTTCCACACATTTAAGGGACCATTCATATTAAGACAGAAGTCTCCTGACTTCCACTAGACATTCAAGCTTGGACTGGCCTGATGTACATGCTTACTAGTATAGAAATCCATCTCAGGTAGTACTTCTCTCAGGAAACGAAGATAAATCATATCTGCCCTACAAGTATGTGGTGGGCAGCTACTTCCACCTGGTATTACATGCATGGGCCGACAGTGTCAGACTGTAGGAGATCTACTCTGCTGATAAAGGAAATGGCAAATACCCAAATGTGACTTTATCCATACATGTCCAAGAACAGCAGCAGAGGAACAGTATAATGCAGGATCCTAAGAAAAGACGTTTCAGTGCTGCTAGGTCTTTTCTGGTAAATGCTTGTATACTCCATAGAATGTCAGAATAGCTGACAAGTCCTTTTTAGGACTTTGTACAGAAAATGGAAATAAGTGTTAGTCAGCACTGCAAACTGTTCCAAGAAATGAAGTCTGGTTTAGGCAAGCAAGAATACCTGGAGTCTTAGTCTTAGCAGTAGGCTCTACTGGAGTCATGGGGGCAGACTGATCGGCTTTTGGAACTAAACAAGAAATATTTATCAGTATTGAGACTATAAACTAGAACACCAGCAGGGACACTATGTTGTGGCCAAAAGCTGTAGATTCTAGAACACAATTTTTAGATTTAGATGAAAGACCAAAATTTGGTAAAATGAGCATACATGTTACTTTCAATTGATAAAGTCGCAGATCTTATGCCAAAGATTATAACCAACACTTGTGATATGATAACAGTGCTGTGGGTGTCAGAATCCAATTTCTTTGAGATTTCATGCATTTACCCAATGCTGGAAGTTCATCTATCCACAATAGCAATACCTGAGTCTTTCCGGGTAGCCACAGGCACTGAAGGAGCATCGGTCTGAGCAGGTTTTTTCTTTGAAGCTAAACCAAAAAAAATAAATGCTGTTGTACAGCAGAAAAAAATGTGTGGTGGAGGTTGGGGTGTAAGCATAAGGATAGTGCTACACAAGGACAAACATGTGAAGCTGTGATAAGCAATTGTTCCTGAAGATTCAGTACCCATAGGATTACACTGAACTGCGTGACTTGCATGCACAGGTCAGGAGCAACTAGTCCAATTTCATGCTATAGCCACCACACGGCACACAATACCTGGAGCTTTGGGGTCCACA
This sequence comes from Leptodactylus fallax, assembly GCA_947044405.1. NCBI lineage: Eukaryota > Metazoa > Chordata > Amphibia > Anura > Leptodactylidae > Leptodactylus > Leptodactylus fallax. The sequence goes on along the minus strand of CAMRHE010000029.1, from coordinate 5,147,843 downwards.
ACAGGCACTGCAGGACTTTCTGAAGCAGTTTTGTTTTCTGGAGCTAAAGTGAAAAACATCCAAATGCTGATCAGACCAAAGGTTATATTCAGGCCAGTGTTAAAGGGGTATTCCCATGAACATAATCATATCTATATTTGTAGATAATTAAAAGTTAAACATTTTTACAAATAGAAGTAGTTAAAAATTCTGCAGAGTTTTAAAGATTTTCTCTAACCATTTTAATGGTGACAGTCTGTTGTCTTGATCGGTTGCCAATGGATACGACCACAAATGCAGAAACTTTCTATGGTTTTGGACTTGTCAGGAACCCAGCCATGATTTTCTTATTGTAGCCGGGTTATCAGGCAGGGAAACTGCAGGTATCAGAAGATATCCCGGCCAAAATAAGGAAATCATGGCTGATTTTCTGACCTTAGAAAGGTCCTGCATTCATGGTCGTATCCACTGGCAACTGATCTAGACAACAGACTGTGACCACAAGATATTTAGAGAAAATCTTGAAAATTCTGCAAAATGTTTACTTATATTTGCAAAAATAATTAACTTTTAATTATCTACAAATTTAAAAATGATTATGTTCATGGGAATACCCCTTTAAGGAGGACCAGTCAGCTCTCCTGATGGATTTGTTTTAGTAAATATGGCTATTCCCCATAAAGAACTCTAGAAAAACTTTCTTACAGCTCTGTGTTGTTCCTCTGTTATCCCTACTAGAAATTTATGAATAAACTAACATCTGTTTATAACCAGTAGGGGGCATGTCCATGCACACTCTCACTGTCCAAACAGTGATGACAATGCCAGACTATGGGCACACCCCTGTAACACAAATTCGTAGGCCAAATACAATTTGGAGCTATAAGAAAATGTGCTCCAGAATTGTGTTAGAACGTATTTATTTACTAGAACAGACGTCAGGAGAGGAAATCCTCCAAAGGTATTATTCTCTTTATACCTCTAGGTTGAATTACATTATTTTTTGCTGGCCAACTTTCAAGAAATTTAAGCTGACTTCTCCATAAACATCCAATACATGCTTACTAGTCTAGTGAGAGGGGTTTGGCTAGATCAGACATCTCTAGTAATGGTTACCTTCTCAGGGAAAAGATCAAACACATGTCCAGTGTTACGCTGGGCTCACACCTGCGCTTGCACTACGTTCGGGGATTCCGTTCCCCTTTCCGCATGAAAAAAAATGGAGAGAAAAGCGCTGCAAGAAGGACTTTTCTCTCCACATTTTTCCACCCTTTTTGGGCGGAAACCACACAGACCCCATTATAGTCTATGGGATCCGCGGGTTTCCTAAGGTAACTGCTTTTTTATGTGGATTAGGTTTCCCCCAACGCAGATGTGAACCTAGCCTTACATGCATGGAGGTGACAGTGTCAGACTGTCAGGACGTATCCTACTGTATTGATAAGACAAATGGTAATAGCCAGTTTATACATGTCCAAAAGGAATGACAATCCAAGGGAAGGCGTTCCATCATTGTTAGATCGGTTTCAGTAAATACCTGAATAAACCATCACAAGAGCTGGCCCTTTTTCAGATTGGATAAATAAAAAAATAGGCTGTATTGTAATAAACCAGGAATAAGTGTTAGTTCACACTGCAAACATTAATTCCACTTTAGGCAAGCAATAATACCTGGAGCCTTAGTCTTAGCAGGAGGCTCTACTGGAGCCACAGGGGGAGGCAGCTCTGCTTTTGGAACTAAACAAGAAATATTCATGAGCATTAAAGCTATAAAAAGCCACAAATCACATATAGACTGACTGTCAAGGACTACTGATAAATCTAGCATAAAGGGTACTTCAGTCTCAAAAATTGTACCTCCCAACACGGCTTACAGGGCCAGTACAAGAGCTGACAAATTTTTTTTTTTTGCAATGTGTCCTCAAAGACAACTGAGAGCACAAGCTTCTAGATGTGGAACCATAGTTTTTAGATTTCATCTTCAAAGACGAGGTTTTGGTACAGTGAGCTTTGACCTTCTGATGGGACATTGGTGTTGTGGGTCTCAGCTCACAAAATTCCATACACATCTATCTAATGCTAGTAATGCATAGTACCTGTTTCTTGGTCAGTAGCCACAGGCACTGAAGGGGCTTCAGACTGAGCAGGTTGTGTCTTTGAAGCTAAAACAACAATACAAATAAAAATGCTACCGTGACTTCTAGGAAAAGTGAAATGGATGCCACTATAAGGCTGGGGCTACACAGGGACAGCATGCTCATTCAGTGACTGTGATAGCGCTGGGCAGTACTGTCAGTGACCGACTGCTCCACCCTAGGTGTGAGAAGGAGCGCTATCGGAAGTCTTTCCTCCCCACCGCGGTTAGGCTGTACAACCAACACCGACCTAAGCGGAGATCACTACACACAGAACTGAAATATCTCTCTGCCTGTTAAATCCCCCCCCCTCTGCTAATTCCTATCTGTCTGTCTGCTATTAATGTAATGCCTCTCACCTTGGAACATTCCTGTACATGTTGTATTTGTATCTGCTTATCTTATCTTTGCTGCTGTAACACACTGAATTTCCCCATTGTGGGACTATTAAAGGACTATTATTATTATTATTAATCCCCACACAGCACACAATACCTGAGGTTTCGGAATCCGCAACAGGCACTGCGGGAACCTCAGCAGCAGTTTTGATTTCTGGAGCAAAGGCAAGAATAGATATTCTCACTATCCCAGGTTATGCATATTGTAAAACACTGCAGTGTTGTATACTAATAGTTAGTGGGATAAAACAGCAGCCAGGAATGGATAATCTGTGGAACTACTGCCATGCAACTTAGTAAAATCATCCAATAAGCCATTGGTTGGAAAAATAACCAACACTTAAGTATGTGGCGCTTCAGCAGGGAGTACAGAACAAGCATGTAGAATATACAAAGCTAGACTACTGAAAACCAGGCATTTAGCTGTTCAGACAAACATGGCAACCATTTAGCTGAACACTCTACATAAACATGTATATCTACCACTAAGTACCTGGAGCTTTGATTTCTATAATGGGCTCTGTAGGGACCACAGGACTCGTCGTCGCCTCTACTTTAGCAGCTTTCTCTACTTTAGGAGCTAAACATAAGAATAGTTTGAGTATGCAGGATACAACATAGACATTCAGTGGACAGTAGTCAGAAGACTCATCTGAACAATTGCTCCATAAACATACACAAAAATAAACCTTGAGTGCATGCTGAAGACGGTACAGGCAGGAATGAGGAGCAGAGAGCTCTTCAGCTCTGCATGGGTGGGATTCAAGAACTATAAAGTCAATAGCATTACCCAGACCATTGCATTTAGGGATGTCAAATGTCATAAAGAACAAGGATAACGCAAGCAAGGACAGCAATGCTGTAGGAGCAGGGCTACACATACTTTGCAGCTTAACAATTGTGCTGCAAAAACATGAAGACCTGTGAAAATGGCTTTATGTACACTCGTAACTACCTATTTCTAACTATGAGGCCCAAATAGTCTTCCTACTAATATAAATGCCAGAGAAACAAACACTCTTATTACACAAAGTCAAATGTTTGCATGCATTAACCAGTACAGTATATACTGTTTGATGATCCAGTTTTTGGTCACACATGTAGAATGATAACTTGACCATTATTTAGATCCCTATAAGACAGATGACATGCAGAGACATGCAGCCACTGATACCTAATGCTTTAGATTCAGCAACAGGACCTTTAGGGACACCAGACTTTGCCTTTTTCTTTCGTGCTAAAATAAATAAATATGCTTATCTATGGGAGCACTTTAAGGACATTGCCGAACAACTCTGCCTGCATGCCATTTTATTCCTTAGTACCTTGACCTTTAGAGTCTGCAGCCGCGACTTTAGGGACTTCAGATGATGGAAGCTTGGTTTTTGAGGCTAAACCAAATACACACATACAGACCGATTACTGACAGCCTTAATAGGGAATGTACCACTTTTTTTTGCTAAATACTGAAACATGTGACTTAATTTTTTTTTCTTTTAAATACTAAACTAAATTCTAAGGTTAGATGCCCTGCCTATGCCAAGATGGGTATACCTCTAATGAACATGCAATCAATACCTGGGGCATCAGAAAAACCAAAGGGGGTCATAAAGAGTAAGGAGCCTTATGATATTGCAACACAAGTGCAATGAGCCAACAGGAAACATTCTATAGCCATGTGACTATTACCTGGAGTTCCAGCATCAGCAGAAGGCTTGACAGGAACCTCAGGTTGGGTCCCCGTCTTTGGAGCTAAACATAACTACATTAACATGTTGTACACTGCACACACAAGCCTTTTAAAGGAAATGTCACTTGATTTGAGACTCCTAAAACTACCACTATAGCCTGCGGGGGAACTACCTAAATACAAATGCCCCAAGAATAAGATATAAAATAAATGTAAAATACACTCTAGCTGAGCCATGGGGGCAGTGTCACTATCCTGAAGTCTCCCCAGGGAGTGCACTGCAGAAAGGTGTACTTCTCAGACACGCACAGTGCAGCAATAACACCAGGCAGAGCACACATCCCTACACTTCATCTAGCCAAGATGCACAAGGCAATAGCAAATCTGCAAGATTTGGAGGATGTCAGTCAAGCAGCTTCTGAAAGCCTCCTCAGAATAGACACAGCCTCCAGGACTCAACCATAAAAAGCATACTGCAAGAGCTACATTATGGTTTTATATATAATGCCATGTACAGAAGCATCTTTATAAAGCCTGGCATCAAATCAAGTAACAAGTTCCCTTTAAGAAAGAAAAGCATCAAACTTAAAAGAGGCTGCATGAGATTTCAACATTTTGGCCATGTAAATAGATTTTCATCTATACAACATTTAGATATATAGCTAAAACTGACCATATACTACAGATTTCGGATTGACCATCTGCAATTTCATGGCACAAACAACACAGATGCCAACCAGTGGCAGATAGCTGTTGAAGTTAATATGCCATGTTGGATTTTTCTCAGTCAATTCAAGTGCTGCAGTAAAGAACTTATGCTGAGTGATGGCTTCGCATCCCACCAATGGTCCAGAACAGACCACAGAATCACATCACACTCATCAGTACTCTTGCTAAGATTGTCACATTAACCTATATTTCATTGTCGATCCTGAAAATGGCCATGTGATACCCCAAATGTATGCGCAGCTCAACCTGCAATGGGCACCTGTGAAGTAGGATTCTCTAATGTTAGAGAATGGATACAATAAATCCACTTCTGCACTCACAGTATCGCAAGATGGGAATACCACTTTAAAAAGAAGCGGACCCTTTATATTGTAGCAAATTATTTTCAGCATCAAAGCCGTCTTTCTAGGAGGGTGTTGTTACTTCTATAAGGCAAAAAGGTATGGGTGGAATAAAAACTGATCTGCAGAAAAGGACATGAACAGGCATGCTCTCCCGCCCAAAATGACATAAGGCGCAGATAGATACTGGGAAGACTGGTCGCTAAAGGAACCATAAGACACCCATAAAGTATTGCCCACAAAAAATATTAGCATAGGACTTGTGCAACACTAGCTGTCTCGACAAACCAAGCACCCAGTATGCAGTTTTGAGTGACACTGGGCAGAAGGGTATGCCTTGACAATCTTAGTACCACAGAAGAATAAACGACTTTTTTAAAGGTAAAACAACTCCAAGGATTACATTATTGCACAAAGTGACCAGAAGAAACACTCAAATGCTGGAAATGAGGTCATTTTTGGCACTGGTGATTTTTTCTTTACAGGGCAAATATCTAACCAACTCCAATTACCAATTTACTTCATGCCTGGAGAACAAGTCTGAAATTGCAGTAACAAGAACAAAGATGAGATCTAAGGTAAAGAGGACCTCCGATTATAAAAAGCTTTACAAAAATCAGAGAGAAAGAAACCAAGTTAGGCTGAGGCCCCACGTTGCGGAAACGCAGCTTTTTTTGTTGCGGCTTTTTGAGCCAAAGCCAACAATGGCTACAAAAGGAAATATATAGGAATATATAGGGAAATATATAGGAAGTTCTTAATACTTCTACCTTCTGCTCAATCCTCTGCTGGCTTTGGCTCAAAAAACTGCAATAAAATAGCTGCGTTTCCGCAACGTGGGGCCGTAGCCTTAAACTTATGAGGTTATTGAAATCACTGCTGGAAAAGTCTACGGAGAGTGGACGAGAGGAGGAAGCAGATGTACAGAGGCAGAAACACTGCTGAAAGCCCTAGTAGTCAGTGACCCAAAAGTCTGGCTCTACAACATCACAATACTACTATATTACGTCCTCCATGGTTTGAAAATAAGAAGTAAATAGGGGAGAAGGATGTCCGGAAAATCAAAGCAGCTAGTCTCCTGCTTCCTCTTTCCTCCCAAAGCGCAAGTTCATACATTTTAGTCAGGCAGAATCTGACTCAAAATCTGCTCCAAAAAACTCAGTGTGAACATACCCTTACAGAATTGTGTAGGGAACAGTAACTTGATCTCTTAGTGAAGCTCCACTCTGGAGCAGGATTTCAGCAGTGACTTCAGATTGACTCAACAGCTCAAGAGGAAGGGAAAGCACAAAATTTTTATTTTAATAAGACACTGAAAAATTGGTCATCTTTGCCTGTACTGATTTATGGAAACTTGTCTATAATCGAAAGTACACTTCATTTTACAGTCAGCAGTTTAATATAAGACGCAGTTCAGCACCACTATTACTAACTGCTACCTCTGCCAATGTTAGTTCCCAGCTGGACACGGCACACTATTAGTGAACAAAGCAGCGACACTACAGTCATACCTGAAGTTTCAGTGGGTGTGGGTGCCCCAGAGGGAGGGGAGATGCCATCTGTGACTGAATAGATTGACAACAACAGATAACGCAAAACTATCCTGATAGTTACAAAACACAATATACATCATACAGAAGATTGTCATTGTACACAGATATTAAAGATAACTTACTACCTGCTAACTTAGCTGAAGGTAGGCTACCTGATTATTCTGTGACCCATATGATGGTGGTATATAGTAATGTCTTAGGTCAGTAAAATAGATAAGCAACTTCATGGACTGAGTTGTTCTAAGGTAACACCTTTGATAACTAAAATAGAAGTGTGTTAATAGATAAAACTATATAAAATCTGATGAGTTTTGAAGGGAGTTCAAAAACTAATAAGACTAAAAGCAGTAAATGTACAGCAATAGCGAACCATCAATATAAACATTTACTGCAAACACTATTAGCGTCCCATGGACACTCTTGAGGCATGCAGGTTGAAAAAGCAAAAGCTGTACACAGAGTAAAGCCAGTGACAAAAGATAGGTCTTGATCAGCAGACCATGCACTGAAGGAAATGCTTCAATGTACTCACTCAGCACTTTCTCACAATGGAGATTAGCAGACAAGGGTGGAGTTTATATATATATTTTTTTTTTTTAAATTATAAAGACTGAGGTGACAGGATGAATAAGTATACCTATCGTGGTTCATTCTAGATTTCTATAATGAACAATTTACAGAAAAACAGACAACCGTGAGCTCCAAAGGATATTGGACAAGCAAAAATGCCCTGAGGATTATTTTCCTAGACCAGTAATGTTGATGGGATCCATAATGTTTATGTAAGAAAAAAAAAACTACCAGATTTCCATACACGTGATACATGCTGCTTCCTGCGACAGATTATTTTTTTATTTGAAATACTAGATAGGTGTATGTTATAGCAACTCCATAAACAGATACTTACCTGAAGGCTTAGGAGAGGCTTCAGCTTGTGCTGCCTGAGAAGCCTCACTAGCCACCTCAGGGTTCTGAGAGTCAGGCTTTTTCTCCTGAGCTACCACAGCCACCTCTGTGGGTGCAGCAGCCACACCAGTGGGCGGAGGAGAAGTTACTGTAATAACAGCAGTGGGTGAAGAATTCTATTTATTTGCCTGACAACCTCACACCAGTCAGTGCAGTTAGAGAAGAGATCCAAAACGCAAGCTTTAAGAAGAGCGAGCCAAAGAAAACGTGACATCAAGTTAAAACACTTGCAAGCAGTACACAGGGATCTTTCAATCCAGAGAGACACGCACATAGATGTCCCATAACATCTTTTCCATTCAAACATTTAGAACTAATGTCCAACTTCATAACCTCAGGTAACAGGTAAAGACATGACAAACAATATGCATCGAGAGCTTATTAGCACACAAAAGTGTAAAAAAAAAAAAAAAAAATAGACAGGCCCACAAGAACAGCAAGCAGCTGTTTTATAGAATATCACACAAGGATCTCTAAAAGATTGTTATGTGCTATAAATACAAAATCAACTGGTTAATACAGAGCAAATTACAAAATTAAGTGGCTCCCAAAAGAGTGGCTAACATGCAGTGTAACCGGACCAGTGTAAACACAAGATTAGTACAAGTACAGCATTATGTCACAACTCCAATGTGCACAGGCCAGATCTGCATGTTCTCTTCATCAGTAGTACTCCATCTCCAACAGTCACATTTCCAGGGATATTCGTGTAAAATTAAGTTCTCTCATATCCACTGGCTATAATGGAACTAGGAGAAAGATCTGCTGGTACAGATTGGAGGGGGTACAAGGGACCCACATTCTCATGATCAGTGTGGGCTCCCAGCAGCAGCACCCCCTCCAATCTACATGTTAACACCTATCCAGTGAATAAGAACTTGTTTTTACTAGAATAAACACAGATGAGAACATAAGGATGCCAGACACTGTATCCTATCTGTTGGAGTTGCTGCCTGATGAAGAATGAGCAGAAGATACGTGAGATGGTGGTCATGCACTTACCCGTCTCAGCTTGAGGCTGGTGGAGTTCTTGCTCCGCAACAGGGACGGTTTCTGTGGCTTCACCAGGCATTTCTAAAATTAAAACAAATAGTAACTATTCAATCTAGCATCACCTATAGCAACCATTCCATTGTCCTGCTTCTCTATGCATACACGATATCTGCAATGTAAAGGCCCTTTTAGGTAGGTAGATGGTCAGCTAACAAAACGTTCACGCCTGAACATTGCCCCAGTGATTTGTCAGTCCTTGGCAGCACATCTCTCTGTATACACAGGGCATATGCTGCAAAAATGCCAGTGGTATTAGAACAAAAATACATTCCATAATGGTGATAATTCCAACATATAAATGCATTAAACTAGCGCCGATCATCTTGCCATATCATTGATCTGTGATGGTTATAGGCAGAAGATGTTCCCACGGTGCAGAACCCCAACACTAGATAAGGCCATAGATATAAACATGACACCACGATCCAATGTAAATTCACGAAAGGGGTTGTGCTGTAAAGACAACCCCCTTCTCTGACAGACAGCTGTCCTGGTGAACAGCTGGCTTCTGGAACTGTGGGTGATCAGCCTTAGATATACTAAAAAAAAAAAAAAAAAGGGTATATTAAGACCTACACTACTGGGGTGATACCAAGCACAGTGGCCACAGATCAGTTACCCACCACTTTTGTAAAACTACTGAAACATAAGTCACCCTGGAGAAATCCAAGTCTGGATATTCAGGATGTAATATGGATGAAGATTACGTATAGCTGTGTCTGCAAAACTATTTAGTCCATACTGGCTGTTACAGTTGTTTAAACTGGACAGATATTGAATGACACCAGGCAACGAACAATGATCTTTCTAGTTAGATCCCTTTAAGGGAAGTTTATCTGTGGATGCAAGAAAATTTCAAACATGGCCAACTTCCTTCTAACCAATGTTGGCAATAACAATTTTTACATTTTATATAGTGAAGATTTCTTATGGTTGAAATGCCCAGTTCACATCTGCGCTCATGTGTCCGTCATTCTGGTCCGTAAGGGTACCAGAACAACAGACAAATGGACTGCTAAAATGGGACTAACAGTATAGATTGCACAGCTCACCAGACCCCAACAACTCATTTCAGACCATGCCACAAAACAGTTCATCTTTCAACTGAACATCCCTGCATGACCGCGACTCAGCTGAACTAAATCTATAGCACCTACAAGACACAATGCTGGAAAGCTAAGTTCACAGAAGCCGCAGTGAGGTCGGTAAAAGGAGCCATCTACATGAACATATTCAGGCCAAGAAATATGGTCGGTCTGTGAAAGGGTCCCTAGAAAGTATATGTTTGCTGCCAGAGGTAAGCAGCACCACAAATACCAGTGCCAGTCTGAATGTACATGCTTAGTTGGAGAAGCAGTGACCACATGGTTAGTAAAGTAATGGGAGACTATCAGCACTGCCTTATATGACCAGATTATTAGCTCTTGTGCTCAGGGTCCTCTCAGCTCCTGGTTCACAGGCAGTCTGTGGGGCTCCTCCAGTCACAGGCCCGCATACTACCTAGCGGCCTACTGCTGGCAGACATGGCTTTTAGGCTGCTTATACAGAGTTATTCGAGAGAAGTGAAGGAAATGTGAGAGCAGGGCCGGGGCACAGTATAGTGAGCAGGACTCAGGCCTGTGTCAGGTTTACTCAACCTACAGTCCGTGTGGTGCCAGCAGTATACCCAGAGCCCCAAGGACACGGTAAGACATGGACCCTACACAAGTCCTCAGGCTTCTACCCTGGAGGAGGCAAGAGCCAGCGCTCCACCTCTCCCCTCGCTATCCATGTTACTTCCCCGGTACCGGCACCTTCCCCGGCATTTCTACGTCCAGCCTGAGCCCACACCGCGGCAATACCCCCAGTATCCCACACACGACACCCTCCCCTTGCCCTGGGTGCTTTCTAGACGAGAAATTACTTTGCGAACACTTAGGATGCAATTGGATGCAAAAGAGACACTCACTGTGTGAGGAGTTCAGTTCCAAGATGGCTGAAGAAAGAACGCCCAGAGCGAACTGCTTCCGGAATATCGCGGCGCAGGAGGTGTGTACTTCCGGGATGACGCTTAGGGGTCACGCCTGCTGCTAGGAGACAGGTGGGAGGTGTGTAGTGGCCCCTGAGAGCAGCTGGTGGCGTCAGTCACAGAAGTCACGTGTTGTAGGATACAGTGCTGGTATACTACGCTGCACATAAATAATGGCGGCTCTGACTGAAGAGGCTTCTCCATAAGGACCTGCTCCTTATCAGGGAGGCCAAATAGACTTCTCTGTGGGAGCCATTTTCCATCGCTGATGAGGACCTTTTTGCCCCCTAGTGGTCAGGATATGAACTGTGATAGAGTTTAGCTGCCGCAAAGTGACTAAACTAAATTTTTATTCTCTTTAGCCGCTACCTGCTACAGCCATTTTTTGTTTTTTACTTACTGTCTTCTAAAAGTCATACTTGTTTTATTTTCTGTTCACAGAGCCATATGAGGGCTTAATTTTTGCAGCACAAATTGTGCTTTGTGATGGTACCATTAATATACTGTGTGATGTACTGGGAAGATGGGGAAAAAAAGTTACAATGCGGTGGAATTTGAGAAAAACTGCATTTGTGTGACTTTCTTAGGGGCTTTGTTTTTACGGCATTCACTTTACAGCTAAAATGACATGTCCCCTGTATTCTGTGGGTTGGTACAATTACGGCAATACCAAATTTAGGCTACGGCCCCACGTTGCGGAAACGCAGCTTTTTTTGTTGCAGATTTTGCTGCAATTTTTTGAGCCAAAGCCAGGAGTGGATTTAGCAGCAGGTAGAAGTATAAGAACTTCCTATATATTTCCCATTCCTTATTCTTGGCTTTGGCTCAAAAAATCCACAGCAAAATCTGCAACAAATAAAGCTGCGTTTCTGCAACGTGGGGCCGTAGCCTTCTATAGTTTTTTTTACATTTTGACCCCTTAAAAAAATCATGCTCCAGTGGACCTTCTCAAACTATTAGCTACTGAGGCTTTATACTGGTGAGGTCCTGAAGAGTGATGCGATCTAGCTTACTCACATAGATGTGACTATTTCCTATACACCAGCATATGGAGGTTTTCATATTTTTGTCCTTTGGAGTGATAAGATCTATTTGACTTATGCAATGCTCACATTACCTTGTGAGCCTTCTGTCTGACGTGTATGTTGGGATGACACCCAATGTACTGTTTTTCCCATAAAGTTATACTTTGCCCGTAATGCACCCTTCCCCTCTCTAGCAACACCCTGTGTGTCGCATCTTTTCCCTTACTGACCCCTTTGCCTTTCTCCTCCATGTGTGCATGGTTTCACGTGTCACCTCTTTCCCCCTCCAGCACACAGCCCTGCACCCACAAAGATGAGCGCAGTATAGCGTATTATCCCCTTTCCTCCCATGTCTGTAAACTGTGAGCAATTGGTTATCTGCAGTATCGCTCACAGTTACATCACAGGTACTTCTGCGTGCAAAGATTACAAGTGACTATCATCCCCAAAGAAAGCATCAGGAGTCAGAGCGGGTGCAGGGGACTTCTGTGGAAAGGGGACAGCTGCGGGTACCTGAATCGTGGTTCCTGCCTGTACTCAGTCTTTTCCTGTGTTTATTGTCATCCTAGCAATGTGTGGTGGCGCTGGACGGTCCTAAGCACCACAGGACAAGGAGAAGGTTTTGATATTTCTTCCCCTGGATAAGTGATGAGCAGCGTTACTTACTGGGCCTCTGAGCATTCTCAACTGTTAGTCGTGCAGAGAACTATACTACATAGTACCACATTGCAATACAACTTCCTGATAAATGAGTACAGCAACTTGCAGGATATTGCAGAATACAGTAGATCAGTGCCGATCCTCTAAGCACAAGCACTACGCTCAGTCCCAGCTGCTAAGATCCTCTATGTGTTGGACATATGCACTTTTCCAGTGCAGAAGCTGAACTTTTCCTGCTCGGAAACTCTAGTTTCAATATGGTCAGTGACCTTACTAGTGCTTCCCAATTTCTACATAATGGCATTCATCACACATGGTGTTCACATTGTATACATTATCGCATTATGCCACATCTTTTTTTGCAGCATACTAATGTATACCAACCAGAAAGAGGCCTAGAAAGGACACTCTTGGCTTCAGTCTGACAGTCACCAAGGAACAGATTGAGTACATTTGTTGGGAGCTTTCACGATATACATGGTAAATGTAACCAAAACCTCCCAACTCTGAGAGGACAGAATCTGCTTTGCACAAAGCGCCCCATGACGAATTTACGTATAAGCCACTCTTCCACTTTGTTTTTCAATTGTATAGTTATGCATGGCAGAATATCATTTTCCATGGATGGGGGCAGACTTCTCCTTATTGTACACACCCACAGCCTCAGACAGAAATGTAAAATGTGCTGCAGCCATAATGTGATTATTAGCAGCAGAAAAACTGATAGGACACCATGTGTGAAGGCTTATACAACCAGATAACAGACTGCCCAGCAAAACCCTGCACATATTTAAAATTTTAAGTCTGAGTTTCATAGGCAACGTTCAAACCATATTTTTATAAAAAAAAAAAAACTGTATATCCCTGTACATAGTTTATTTGCATTTATAAATCTATAAGGGCAGACGTTTTCCATGTCTTCCTCAAGCTGCTCCCACAGCATAATGTACTCCTCCAAGTGAACAAACCTTAAAAAAAACACTAATACTCACCTCTCCTCATGCCTCTGCTGTTCTGGCCCAGGGTCTTCAGGGAGCTGCAGGCATGATGTAAGTGATGTCATCACACTACGCCTGCAGCTCCTGGGGAAGAGAGGGGAGCTGCAGGCGTGGCTCCCTGCTTCATCATTGTATGCAACATCGGCGTCCTCGGGATGCTGATAAGTTGAAGGCAAGACAGCAAAGGCAGGACTGTCCCAAGGGGGCCCCCAGCTACCATAGGGCCAGGTGCAAGGGCCACCCTCGTGTTTCACAGTAGGGATGGTGCTCTTAGGCTTGGCCATAATGACCATTGTTACATTTGGAGGAAAAAGGGAGAAGCTTGCAAGCCTAAGACACCATCCCAAACTGTGAAACACTTGGGTGGCAGCATCATGTTGTGGGGTTGTTTTGCTGCAGGAGAGACTGGTGCACTTCACAAAATAGATGGCATCGTGAGGAAACAACATTATGTGGCAATACTGAAGCAACATCTCAAGACTTCAGCCAGGAAGTTAAAGCTTAGGCGCAAATGGGTCTTCCAAATGGACAATGACCCGAAGCATACTGCCAAACTGATTACAAAGTGGCTTAAGGATAACAAAGTCAATGTTTTGGAGTGGCCATCACAAAGCCCTGATCTCAATCCTATTGAAAATTTATGGGCAAAGCTGAAAAGTCAGGTGCGAACAAGGCGGCCTACAAACATGGCTCAGTTACACCAGTTCTGTCAGGAGGAATGGGCCCAAATTCCTACCAACTATTGCGAGAAGCTTGTGGAAGGATACCCAAAATGTTTGACCCAAGTCATACAGTTTAAGGGCAATGGTACCGAATACTAATGAAATGTATGTAAACTTTTGACTTTGCAGAAAGTAATAAAAATGCCTTAAAATTCTCTTTCGCTCATTATTTTGGCATTTGGAAAAATATAAAATAATTTTCGTAATCGTAACTGACCTAAAACAGGTAAGGTTTATTCTGATTTCATGTCTCATAGTGAGAAAAACATGCATATGTGTTTTTTTGTATAGTGCATGTAAACTTCTGGTTTCAACTGTATGCAGTGATAATCTTTGGATTTGTACGGCTTAACAGAAGTATTTTTGTCAATTTATGTGTGGAAGAAAACCAAAATACATTTACCTTTTCGGATGTATAATCTAAAACAAAACCTGACCCCAGATATAACAAAAAATATAACCAAGTCTATTCTGTGCAGATTTATTTTTTTTGAGCCTGGTACAAGAACAATAGGGGAATGTGGTTTGTAGAATAAAAGTAATTGTCCCCTTCCACAGATCAGTCATGCAGTTGTATAATCCAGAAATTTGTTCTTGGGAAAACAGTGATATTTTTGACTGCTGTATTCTCCGAGCAATGTGTAATGACATATAAATAGCATAGCAAGACCACCCAGCCCCTAGCTGGTACAGATTTCAGCTTCCCACCTAAGATGCATCATTCTTAATTTTGGCACATCTGATGCCATTAAGAAATAGACTAGGACTGGCGTAACAAATGCCGATCTGAAAATTCCCCCAATATTTCCACTAATTTATTCCCCCCATATTCTCCATTCTTACATGTACCATCTGCTAATTTACTTCTATCCTCACCATAATGGATTGATTTTAATGCTTCCACTTGTGGCAGGTACAGGCAGCCCATAGACTATATATATTTTTGGCCAGGGTTCTTCTCTCCTCATGTACCCTTTCTAATGTATAGCATTCAGATTTGTTTTTGCAATCCCTCTGATATACAATGCACAGTGCGGTGTAGTATGTTGATACTGTGTAATAGGACAGTTTTTTCCCACAAAATCATAATGTCTTATTGATGTGATATGACAGGGTTAATATCTTACTGATCAATCTACACACACACACACACACACACACACAGTATATACATACTAGCCATGAATGTTATTGTGGTTCAGTTTCCTGCTCATTCGTTTGTCACCCTTTTGATGGCCTTATTTAGGTTTCCTGTTTGCACACATTCCTTGGACAATGTGTGAATTTTTATTATTATTATTTATATAAAAGTGCATCTCAATAAATGAGAATATCTTTGAAACATTTCTTTCTTTCAGTAATTAAATTAAAAAAGTGACCTCCTATATTTTGTAGATTCTTTACACACACAGTGTTCTATTTCAGGTGTTTTATTTCTGTAAATGTTGATTATGGATTACAGGTAATGAAAACCAAAATCTAAGAAAATTAGAATATTGTAAAAAAAAATTCAGTATTGTAAATTCAGTGTCACCTGCCAAGGTTTCCTAAGCCTTTAAATGGTCCCTCAGTCTGGTTCAGTAGGACACACAATCATGGAAGACGCTGATTATGAATTGTATTACTGAATTACTGCAATGAATGAACGTTTCAAAGATATTCTAATTTATTGAGATGCATCTGTAGCACCATTAATTCCATGGTGCTTTACATTTCTGGGTTTACATATGGTACACAAAATATACAAAACAAATGCAATACTAACAGTGACCAACTGGCACAGTTGGATAGAGGGCCCTGCCCGCAAGGGATTACAATCTATGAATATCTTGGTCCTTTCATGTCACTCTTGTCCAGCTGTCCAGCCTGACAGCTGAAAGTCCCCCTAGTTCAAATTGGTATAAAGACCCTGGAATTGTTTAGTTCAGCTTCAGCATTGGGCACAGGAAATGCGCGCCATGCAAGTCTGGAAGTCATCGAACGATAGGTATATATCAGTGCATGATATATATTGGGGCTCCCCATCCAGTGAGCTATTATATCATTTGTAACCACAGCTAAGTATCTCTTTTCATGTATTAAACACTTATTATTACAAACCAGGGGTTTGTTTCTTAGGTGGGTACTCTCAGGGTTTTTATCTATGTTATATATTGTCATCTTAACACCTTTATCATATTATGATCTGTGGCAAAGTTTTTGATGGTTTATAGGTGTATTTTTATACATAGATTCTGATTTCCATTTTGATCAATACATATTTTGTGTGGTGCCTTTTTTGATTTACCATATTTATTCACTGTCTGATTCCCTTTGTGTATATTTTCTATTGGTTTTTCCTTGTTATTCCCCCATGTATTTGTGTTTGTATATTTTTTATTTATTAATTTATCAATAAATTATGAGATTTGTTTTTTACTTTTGTGTGGGCATGAATTTGTTTTTTGATTTATCTTAAAGCAAAAATGGCTGCAAACGGCATCTCCTTGCTTCTTAACTAGTCTGTATAGTTCATGTTGGGTAGCTTTCTGAGAAATACTTCTCATGCAAGCCATTGTACTGCATTTTGTGGAGCCACAACAAATTACCTCCTGTCCACAGGATAGGGAGTCATTTTCTGATCGGTGGGGGTTCTGACCACAGGTATCCCCTCAGATCACGAGAACTGGAGTGTTTCTATAGCTCAGTTTGAATAGAGGTGGTGGTCAAAAAGGCATGTCCCTGCTTCTTTCTTTTTAATGGGACCGCCAGAGAAAGCCGGAGTACAGTGCTTGGCTATCTCCAGTGGCCCACTGAAATGAATGGAGTTTAGGCATGCATTTCCGACCACTGCCTATGTTCAAACTGGAGTGCAAAATACCCCAGTTCCCACAATCGAAGAGTGTCCTTAGTAGTTGGATCCCCAGTGGTTAACAGGTTACCCCCTAACCTGTGACCCGGTCCGTTCCACCATGGCGTCCATCATTTGATCAAATACAACACAACAGATTATGCGGTGGAGGCTTGGAACAAAGTCTTGCAAATAAGCCCAGAGGAGTGTCTGTGGGGATCAGGAGATGAACAAAAAAACATAATAAAAGATATAGTGTCTAGGATAGGTACAATAAACAGAGCCCAACTTTGTATAGTGCCAAAATCTTGCACATTTGTTTTAGGTAACCAACTTATGACATTGAACCACAGGTGAGAACAGAAATCATACTAAACTATAATATAATTTATTTGATAAGGCCAGTCCTTTCACCAAGGACGAAACTGGTCAGTAAGAAACAGGTTACAAAACTACATCCAACGTCTGTATAAAAATCCATAGTAACTGAGGGAAACCAGAGTTCTTTAAGATGAATGACTTGGATTACAAACACCCAGCATTATAGAGTGCCAAGCAAAGAGATGCTTTTATAATCTTCAAAACTCTTTCTTTATATCTAAGGTGAAAAAAAAAACAAGACATAATATTCAGTATAATTCAATGTAATAGTATAAGCTATTCGAAGTTAAGAGTAATGTGTACGTTTATGGCATATATATAAATGATGAATATGCTACTACAACTAGCATAGCCCTTAAGAGAAAATATTTTGTGCTAACTTTTTGTGCAAGTACTTCTATGCTCACAAGTGGATTTTATACACTTTCCACACTATGGTACACTGATGGTATGGTTCCTATAAAGTGATTCATGGAATTTCAATGTATGTCTGAATCACTGTAAGTAGATGTTGTAATAGTAGTTGGTGCTTGTCACCAAGTCCATTTATCTTGCCATTTATAGCTGTACCCTTATGATAAACTAGCTACAATAATAAAGTCATGGCTGGTTTCCTGACAAGTTCCAGACCATAGAAAGTTTTTGCATATGTGGTCGTATCCACTGGCAACCAATCAAGACAACAGACTGTTACCACTAACATAGTCAGGGAAAATCTTTAAAACTCTACAGAATTTTTAGCTACTTATATTTGCAAAAATCTTTAACTTTGTATTATCTACAGATATAGATATGATGATGTTCATGGGAATACCCCTTTAAGTGGCAAATTGTGGTTAAAATAAATACTCTGTACTATGATTCTACTTACCACTCTTCAAGAGCATTTGTCCTTTTCGAGACTGATCAAGTTTATCAAGAAACTGTTCAAATATTTTCACATATGGAGCCAGGCTGGTTCTTTTATAATCTAAAAAGTGATGGTAAATGATGAGAATTTTGAAAGATTTGTTAGAGAAGCTATTTCTCAAATCTTCACATGACCCTCAGCACCATTCTGGATGTGCTGGGTTCTTTTTCCAGCCAAAGTCAAAGTCATAAAAACCAGGCCAGTTATTGGCCAATAAGATAATAATGCAGACATCCATAAGTTTCAAGCAACACTCCCTATTTTTACCTTACCCATCAAAACATCTCTCTACCATATTGGACTAAGGATATTTCCAGCTGTAGATGAGCAGTTCTCTAAATGGACAATAAGGATAAGGTCACGCATTCAGGTTTTTATGTAGTTTTTGAAGCTAATACCAGCTGTTATCATAACGGGCAAGGACCAATAAAGGACAGATGATACTTCTGATTTTTTTTTTCCTTTGGCTTCAATTGGCATCATAAAACCAGAAGGGCCCTAAAAGGTACCAGATAGTAAGATGGAACTTTGCTGTATTTACACAGAAGCAATGAAAATACCTCATGGTCGCAAGTGACTTTTGTTACTGAAGGGTCTTTATGATAGGGACTTTTTTTTTTTTTTTTTTTAAATATCTGATTCAAAATGGGTAAAAAATAAATAAACAAAGCAATTCTCCCATAATGTCTGCATCATCTATGCCCCGCACACTTGTTCCTGGAGCCTCTCGACACACAGGAAATGCTGAGCAGTCACTTCTTGTGCATAGAAAAGAAACATAAAATAGAAACCAATGGTTTTACATGGGAAGTCTTGTAATGGGATCAGTGAAAAAATATTGCTGTTTTTTTTTGTCCTTTTTTTTTCTTCTCTCCAACAGATTCAGAGAAGCTTGATAAAAAAAAAATCCCTGCTGGAGAAACACTAAGTGTAAGGGAATACTGTCACAATCCAATATATCAGTTTTTGGAGGTTTTTTTCTTCTCAATAAAAACAAAACAAAACAAAAAAACACAAACAATAAAAACATACTGATGTGAACAAAAATAATAACTAAATACACGCACACAAATCACGATCGAGAACAATTGCATAACAGGCAAATTCATTTCTACATATAAATCACCTCTAGTCCGTCGTTTCGCTTCTGGCTCTCCTTCAGTAGGGCTACTTTGATCCTCTTCTTTAGTGCTTACATTGTCCAGCTCACTACATATCAAGCTGAATTGAACATAGATGCTGTCTTAATAAAACAAGCCTATAACACCAAATTATAGAATTCAAACAGACTAAAATGGCTTAACTATGGGGTCGACTTATCAATATTAAATTTAAAAAAAAGTCATTACTTTGGGCAACTACATTATAATTGCATCCCTTTCTCCTTTCAAAGTTTCCCTTAAAAAAAAAAAAAAAAAAAAAAAAAAAAAGGAAAAAAATATTCACCTTTAAAATTCTCTGCTCCTGTATCTTTTTGGTAGATGGTATATACTAAATATATTCTAATCACTTTTTAACATAGAAGTCTATTACAAAGTTTATTATTTTTTAATGGGTCACAGCCTTTTTTTTCCCTTTGTAACGCCCATTTGTTTTTTCCTCTATTGTTTGGTGACCATTTTTGTAACATACTTTATTAACCTTTCTAACTTCCTTTTTTTATTATAAAACAGGCTGTAACATTCACCTTAGCAACCCTCTAACTGAGCTGTTACTAAGTAAAGTCCATATACTGTTGTATTGTGAATATGCAGAGCTAAATCTTTTACCAAAAGGGGGGTTGATTGGCACTTCAAATGGCTGTATCTTCAGTTTTATACCACCTAGAAATAATGGGGGTATCTCGACCAAAATGGTCCTGGTATTATAAGAAAGCTGAGATTCTCAGCTCCCATATGATGCCAATATTTAAGTAGTAGCTATAACAGAACCTGAGATATCACTAGTCGAAAACACAGTCAGGAATTTGAACTTAATATACAGCAGCAGTTCATGCTGCATATAAAATCACATTTCCGACTGTGTTAACCAGTGATACCTCAAATTCTTTTACAGCTAGTACTTCAATCTTGGCAGCATATAAAAGCTGAAAATCTCAGCTTTCTTATGATACCAGGACCATTTAGGTGGTATAAAACTGGAGGTACAGATATTTGAAGTGACCATCCCCCCATTTTTCTAGGTAGTATAAAACCAAAGATGCAGCTATTTGAAGTGGTGAAGCCATTTGGTAAACGCCTCAGCTCTACATGCTGCATGGAGTACAAGCTGCACCACGGACAGAGTCTCCCTGCAATGCTTAGTTAGAGCATTGCTAATGGGAACTTTACAGCCTGTTTTTTATTAAAAGGAAGACAGATTAATAAAATATATTACAAAAAAGTTCACCCCACCCCATAGTAAAACAAGTAAATAAAATGGAAGTCACACTTTTAATATATAGGACCAATTCCAAACCATATAACAAGGCTGGAGAAGAAGGAACCACTCTCGCCCAGGATGAAAGTGCAAAGTTACTTTATTCAAATCTAACAACACAACACGTCTCAGCAGGAGTAGCATATGCTCATACTTTAAATGTAGTCTCAGATAACTTTAAGGGATGTAAATTTATTGGAAAAACCTCTGCATGAAATTACAGGTGGAATTGTGTATTTTGATGCAGGTTTCACCCTGCTCATTTAAAGGGGTGAATCCACAGTAAAAATCCACAGCATAAATTTACAATATAGCAGAGATCTGCTTTTACAGCATGTAGATTTGATTTGGGAAAATCAAATCCACTTTTCTGCTACTGTAAAACGCTGGAGATTTTCAGATGGCAATTTGGTGGCAGAACATCCGTGAACATATCCTAAAAACTGTAAAGTGCCTGGAAAAAAGCTCCAGTGCTTTAAAAGTTTCACAAATGACAACTATTTTCCTATTTGATAAATATAATTGACTTATTATCATCTTTTAAGTCTATCATTTGCCACTGATAAATCTGCACTATACTGTTTTTTTTTTAACTCTTCAAGGTGTTTCCTTCTTGTGCTTTAGAGATTAGCTGCACAGGATATTTACAAGATATTTCTGTTTCATATTACCTTATTGTTGGGACTGCAAATGGATCAAAACTATCCAACTTCTTTAAATCAATTGGAACAGAAATTCTACCTAGAAGACAACACAGAACATTACTTCCAGGGGAGTCCATAGCGTTTCTTAGATCGGGTTCATATGCACACTTGTGGGCAACATACAATAAATTATTATTGTTAAGCAAATGACTTAAACATATGACGAAAGTGTGCATTTGGCCCCCATTTGGGTTTACCGTTCCTAGTGACAGAAGAGTATACTACATCATTCTTGGAAGATTTAAGATAGCCACATACTCTAGGAACTCTGTGCACTTACCTGTTTTGGGATGGACACTGAAGGGACTTTTTAGCAAGTGATTCACCCCTTTGCTGACATTAATATCCAAACGGGGATAGCAATACTGTAACATAATTTCTTTTGCTGAATATGCACCTTTTTTATGATCCTAGACAGAAAGACAAAGCGTGAGAAATTAATCTAAACATATTCATCTGTTATCTAGACAAATAAAAACTAAGTATATTATACATCAACTTTTCCCAGTCCTGTAGTCCAGAAGTAACAGTGTGCAGTTAAGCCTCAGGAGCACTCTGCTGGTCTGAGCTATACATCACACAGGCTATATCGTATACCAACTTATCACTGAAACCAGGAAATGGAGGGGAGAGGAGACAAGAGAGCAGATGAAACCCTTAGTGCCCATTCATACAGCAGAATTTAGCACTGATTTTGAAGTGGATTTTGTCTCAAAAATCAGCACCACATTCCGGCATCAATCAGCCTCCATTTTTTTTTCAATGGGAGGCAAAGACTGAAACAGGACACTGAAAAAACAAGCATCCTGCTTGATCTCGCCAGAGATTCCGTGGTTGATCAGCCACAGAACCTGTGGCATGAGGCACTCAGCAGATTAGCTATATTCATCCAGGGCTAATCTGTGAGCGAAAGCCATGGTGGAAAGCTGAAGGGCCAGAAAGAGGAAGTCCACCTCAATTCCTCTTGATTTTCCACCATCTGATCGGCCCCTTAATTTGGTTCAGCTCAGCTATAATAGAAGATAACCAAGGCCCAACAATGCTGTTTCTGGAAGGAATTTCAGATACCTTTAAATCAGAATAGAAAGATGACAATACAAGAATACAGACAAAGACCCTGCACCAAAGGCGATCACGGAGGATCGACATTTACGCACCGGATTCTGTAAAGCTTTCTTTAACTTCTCCCAACGTTCTATAGAGGATCGCGCTTTCTGGAAGTCAAGCAGCAGAT
This sequence comes from Leptodactylus fallax, assembly GCA_947044405.1. NCBI lineage: Eukaryota > Metazoa > Chordata > Amphibia > Anura > Leptodactylidae > Leptodactylus > Leptodactylus fallax. The sequence goes on along the minus strand of CAMRHE010000029.1, from coordinate 5,125,109 downwards.
TCTCTCTCACTGGTGGTTATATACATTAAGGAAACAGTTGCTACATGTACAAACTGAATATTATATGTGCATTTTCATGAGAAAATTCTGAAGCATAATACAGTAGCATTTAAAAGTGGGATTTTTGTGTACTCACCGTAAAATCCTTTTCTCCTTGTATTCACTGGGGGACACGGCACCATGGGTATAGACCCCGGCCACTAGGAGGCTGACACTAGGAAAAAGCAAAAGCTGTCGGCTCCGCCCTATAGTCTATACCCTCTCACACACAGAGTGCTGAGCCAGTTTGTACCACAGCAGTAGGAGAGAGACACAAAAGAAAAAAAAGGAAAACGGAACCAACAACCGCCAACATGTCCTGAACCTGAAAAGAACCAAAAACAGCTCGGGCAGAAACAAAAAAAAACAAGGGTGGGATCTGTGTCCCCCAGTGAATATAACGAGAAAAGGATTTTACGGTGAGTACACAAAAATCCCACTTTCTCGACTACTTCACTGGGGGACACAGCACCATGGGATGTCCTAAAGCAGTCCCAGAGGGCGGGAAATAAACAGCCATGTGAACAACCTAGCGCACAGCCGCTTGCAAAACCTTACGACCCAAGCTGGCATCGGCAGAGGCCAAAGAATGAATCTGGTAAAACTTTGTGAAAGTGTGGATGGAAGCCCAGGTGGCGGCCTTGCAGACCTGGGCGGCAGAAGCCTGATGCCGAACAGCCCAGGAGGCTCCAACAGCCCTCGTGGAGTGAGCCGTCACACGGAAGGGCAGATCCCTACCCTTAAGCCGATAGGCCTCCCTGATCGCAGACCGAATCCAGTTGGAAATGGAAGCCTTGGAAGCAGGAAGGCCCTTGCGAGGACCCTCGGGAAGGACGAACAAGGCGTCCGAACGACGGAAAGGGTCTGTAAGAGACAAATAGATCCTAACCGTCCGGACAACATCCAGGCAGTGAAGAGAACGTTCACGAGGATGTTTAGGGTCCGGACAAAAGGACGGCAAGACAATGTCCTCGTTGATGTGGAAAGAGGAAACCACCTTTGGCAGGAAAGACGGAGGTGGACGAAGGACAACCTTGTCCCTGTGGAGAACCAGAAAGGGAGACTGCCGAGTCAGGGCAGCGAGCTCAGATACCCTGCGAATGGAAGTAATGGCCACCAAAAAGGCGACCTTCCAGGACAGGAGCCGAAGTGGAATATCCCGCAAAGGCTCAAAGGGGGGGGGGGGGCTGAAGCACCTCAAGGACCAGATTGAGATCCCACGGATCTGTGGGTTGACGATAAGGGGGGGCACAGTGTGCCACGCCCTGCAAGAAGGTCTTCACCTGAGGGCGGAAGGCCAGGGTCTTCTGAAAAAGGATAGAGAGAGCAGAAACCTGCCCCTTAAGAGAAGAGAGACCAAGACCCTGATCCAGACCGGACTGGAGAAAAGCCAGGATCCTGGGAAGCGAGAAGAAGAGCGGATGATAAGCGTTCCCCTCACACCAGCGGACGTAGAACCTCCACGTGCAGTGGTAGATCTGAGGCTTCCGGGCCTTGAGCATGGTCTGGATAACAGGCTCCGAAAAACCACGTCGCCTCAGAACCTCGGCTTCAACAGCCATGCCGTTAAACGCAGCAGATGTAAGGCAGGGTGGAGCAGCGGGCCTTGAGACAGGAGGTCTGTCTGCAGGGGAAGAGGCCAAGGAGTATCCGCCAGTAGGAAGATAATATCCGCGTACCAGGCCCTGCGGGGCCAATCTGGAGCCCCCAAGATGGCGGGAACCCTCTCGGTCTTGAGCTTCTTGAGAACCCGAGGGAGGAGCGGAAGAGGAGGGAACAGGTACAGAAGACGGAAGTCCGACCAGGGAATCACGAGAGCGTCGACTGCAACAGCTTGAGGGTCCAAGGACCTGGCGGGAGGCGAAGAGATCGACGTCGGGAGTGCCCCACCGGGAACACAACTCGAGGAATATCTCCTGATAAAGAGACCACTCGCCTGGGTCGAGTCTCTCTCGGCTTAGGTAGTCCACCGCCCAATTGTCCACGCCCGGAATGTGGACCGCAGAAAGAGCTGGAACATGCCGCTCCGCCCACGGGAGGGAGCGAGAGGCTTCCAGAAGAGCCGCCTGGCTCCTGGTGTCCCCTTGATGGTTTAGGTAGGCGACTGCGGTGGAGTTGTCGGTCTGGACTCTGACTGGACGCCCCTGCAGGAGAGAGGTCCAATGAGACAGGGCCAAGAAGATGGCCCTCAGTTCCAGTACACGTTGATCTGGAGAGAGGACTCCGCCCCGGACCATAGACCCTGAACGGTCAAGGCCCCCGAAGACCGCCCCCCAGCCTGTCAGACTCGCATCGGTGGAGATCACCTGCCAATGGAGGGGGAAGGAAGGACTTCCCCTGAGAGATTCCCGGAGAGGAGACCCACCAAAGAAGCTCTCGGCGAACTCGAAGAAGCAGGCAAATCATGCGGCCAATGCTGGATGTAGACCTGTCCCAGCGTGCCAGAATCGCCAACTGCAGAGGACGCGAGTGAAACTGGGCAAAGGGGATGGCCTCAAAGGTCGAGACCATCATGCCCAGGATCCGCATGCAGAACCGAAGTGAGCAAGGCGAAGCCTTCCGAAGGTGGGAGACCCCGGACTGAAGGGTCAGAATTTTGGACTCTGGAAGGAGAACCCTGCCCTGGAGCGTGTCAAGGGTCATGCCCAGGAAATCCATGCGCTGAGAAGGAACGAGACAGGACTTTTCCTCGTTGATGAGCCAGCCGAACCGGCGAAGGAGGTCTAAGGTGATCCGCAAGCTGGAAAGATTGTCCGCCCTGGAAGGAGCTTTGACCAGGAGGTCGTCCAAGTAGGGAATAATGGCAACTCCTCCTGAGCGGAGAATGGCCATGAGAGGCGCCATCACCTTGGTGAAGACCCGAGGGGCAGAGGCCAGCCCGAAGGGAAGAGCAACGAACTGGAAATGACGCGAACCCACTGCAAAACGAAGAAAACGCTGATGGCCTAGCGCAATGGGAATGTGAAGGTAAGCGTCACGTATGTCTATGGACGAAAGAAACTCGCCCGGCTCCAGGGAAGCCACCACAGACCTCAGGGACTCCATGCGGAACCTGCGGACACGGACGAACCTGTTGAGCCCCTTCAGATCCAGGATAGGGCGAAGAGAGCCGTCCTTCTTGGGGACAGTGAACAGGTTGGAGTAGTAACCCTGGAAACGCTCTGAAGCGGGCACGGGGACGATGACTCCCTGCCGCTGGAGAATGGAGACAGCCAGAAGGAATGCAGTCGCTCGAGCAGGGGAAGAAGGCAAAGTGGACGGAAAAAATCTCCCGGCTGGGAGGGAGGAGAACTCTATGGAGTATCCGGTTGACACAACCTCTCGGACCCAGGCGTCGTCGACACTGGCAAGCCAGGTCTCCCGGAAGGAGAGCAAACGTCCCCCCACCCGAGAACCCCCGAGTGGGGGAAGACCTTCATGCCGAGGTGGGCTTGGTACCAGAAGGCCTGGAGGGCTTGGAGCGGGGCTGCCAGGCAGGTCTGGGCTTGAAAGAGGGCTTCTTGGAGCGAGAGCCCCGAGGGGAGCGACCTCCGGAGCGAGAGGAGAAGCCACGAAAAGGAGTGAAGGTGCTGAGTTCTCCTGGCAGAAGATAGCTGGCGCTTAGAACGCCTCTGGGGGAGGAGAGAACTTTTGCCCCCAGTGGCCTCAGAAATAAGCTTCTCAAGACCCTTACCAAAAAGCCGGCCCTGTTCTTCCCGGGAAAAAGAGAGGGCCACAACCGCTTTCTTGGAGGCGGCCTCAGCGTTCCACGAACGAGTCCAAACCGTACGGCGAATAGCCACGGCATTGGCGGCCGCCTTGGCAGAGCGGCGAGCTGCTTCCAAGGAAGCATCGCACAGGTACTTAGAAGCGTGCAGGATTTGAGCTACAAGCAGTTGGTTGTCCTGGAGGGAAGCTTCATCAAAGAGGCTAGCCTGGAGCTGTTTGGCCCAGGATATGCAGGCCTTGCTGACCCAAGAGGCAGCGAAGGATGGCCGCAGAGAAGAGCCAGCCGCTGTGAAGGCCGCTTTAGCGAGAGCTTCCACCCTCCAGTCCGAGAAATCACTGAGAGAGGCGGAGTCCGCTAAAGGCAAAATGGTAGGTCTGGAGAGCCTAGCAACAGCGGGGTCCACCGCGGGAGATTCTGACCACTTAGTGACACACTGGTCCGGGAAGGGAAAGAGGACGTTCGACTTCCTAGTCGAGGACAGAGGACGGTCCGGGTGAAGCCATTGTTCCTTCAAGATGTGGTCAAACGCCCCATGGTTAGGAAAAACCAGAGGAGGGTGACGATTGTGGCGGAAGGAGATGTCCTCTTGAGAGGCAGGGTCCGGGTCCTCTGAGATTTGTAGAGTATCTCTGACCGCACGGATGAGGTCCCGCGTAGCAGCGGATATAGCTGTGCCTTGCTGATGCTCCGGGTCGGAGTCAGAGGCGTCCCCAGGAGAAACAGATCGAGCAGGGGGAGACAGAGTTCCGCCTGTCAGAATGGATCCGCGGGTAGAGGCCCTGCCTGGGGAGTGCCCAGGGGTAGGGGAGGATGACCGAGACCTGTAGGAAGACTTCCTGGTCCTCTTGTGGGGACGGCTCCTGGATCTGGAACGGGAGCCATGTGAGCGCCCAGAAGGTTCCCTGGAGGCAGCCGACTGAGCGGCGATCTGGGAAGGCAGCCGTTCCAAGGTCTCCACCACAGACTGGTTAAGTCTGGCCAGGTTGGCGATGGCCTGGGTGAGAGCAACCGCCCAATCCGGAGAAGGATGACATAGAGAGGGGCCAGAAGACTCTTGGGCTGGCTGAGACGGAAGGCAGAGCGCGCAGATGGGCTCAGGCTGTCCACATGGTAGCTTCTTGTTACAGCGGGCACACGTGTAAAACGTGGCAGCACTGGAGGGGGCCGAGATGAGTCTTCACGAGAGGACATGGCAATGAAGGCCCAGGGAAAAAAGGGGAGAAACCCAGGAGGAAGCCTACCAGACTGCTGAGAAAGATGTCTGCTAGCCGACTGCTGCAGAAAAGCTGCACAGAGAGAGATCCCCAGGTGCTGTGTCTCGCAGGCTGAGAAGAAACACGCTTTCTGGAGAACAAGGCCCTCCCCCTGGAGTTCCCGCGCTTAGGGGCTAGAAGAAAGGCTGGACGACAGTCCAGGACAGCCCCCCGGCCAATAGAAGGGATAGGAGGAGCCCGGAGGCCATGAGCGCCCGGAGGAGAGCACGGGGAGGGGGCGGGCCTAAGTGCGGCCTAGTCCGAGGAGAAGCCTGGGGCTAAGGTAGACGTCGCGGCCGGAGCGCCCTGAAGCCGGCAACGCGACACCGCCGGCGATAAAGGCCCCCGCGGGAGCCATGGAAGTCCTCAGTGGCCAGAGAAAAGGGGGGTTCAAAGAAACCCCCCGAAAAACGGATGCCGCGACCCATGGTTCAAAGAGACCCCCTGTCGGCCTGGATTCTAGAAACTAACCCCTTAGTTCCAGATGGCCATCCTAACCCCCGAGAAAAGAGCTGAGGAATGGGAGAAGGAGAGGGGAAATACTCACCTGCCTTCTATTCTTCTCATACTCACCAGTCTGGCGTCTTCAGGCGCCGCAGGGTCACCCCCTCGGTAGGACCTCGCACGTGGGAGTGGGGTCACCGGTACTCCAGCCTCTTTCGGGGTGCGGCGAATGGTGAGTGGGGACTGGGTGACCGGCGAGGCTGCTCTTTTGCAGAGCGCTGCGCCCGCAGGAGGGTATGACTAGTGTGGCGTACACGCTGACTACCCCCTGCACCTGAAAGAAAGGTAAAAATAAAAACGATGCAAGACAGAAGACCTGAGTCAGGTCGTGTCTGCCTCCTATGACACTAGGTTAAAACTGGCTCAGCACTCTGTGTGTGAGAGGGTATAGACTATAGGGCGGAGCCGACAGCTTTTGCTTTTTCCTAGTGTCAGCCTCCTAGTGGCCGGGGTCTATACCCATGGTGCTGTGTCCCCCAGTGAAGTAGACGAGGAAAGGACTTTTCACCACTTACACCAATTCAAGTTCTTAGCATCTGTTAATAGACGCTGTTCCACTGATTCCAGAATTTTTTCTCTAGCCCCCACCATTCCCAAATAACAAGCACAGTTAATTTTGGTGGCTAATGTTCTATTTAAGCTCTGCAATGTCTGAAGAGCAGTGTCAGGCAGGGGGTGTTATTCAGAGCTCCAGAGGTAACCAATGTCAGAGCTCAGACTCACCACCCTTACCTGCTCCTGCCTGACACCACCATACTGACAGTACAGTCTAAATAGAATATCAGGTAAAAGTAATCGTATTGATTGCTTGGGAACTGTGGGCACTAGAACAGAAAATCCAACTGTGTCTGAATCAGTAGAGGAGCACCTATTAACAGATGCGAAGAACTGGAGTTGGGGGAGGTGATGAAAGGTTCTCTTTAAATCAATGACATTTTCTTAATATCATGTACAGAATGCAGATTTTTATTAAATGGCAAACTTACACAAAAGTGTAGCTTGTCAATTCTTTGGGCAGATTGTCAGTGGGGACTTCATTTATTCCAATGAATTAGCAACAAAATACGCAGTTAAAGCAAAATATAATCTAAACGCGGGTTTGAAACAGAAAATTTGCAGCCTAAACATTTCCGTGTGCATGTAGCCTGTTAGATAATGTCTGATGGAAATCTATTCCTGTAGTTTGAGAATCTAATGGGAATTTTTGATAGTTTTATTTCTCCTACAAATAAGTGTTTGTCCCAATACCAAATCTCTGCCATCAGAATCACTCACTACACTGCATTCAGGCAACACAGCTTTTGTATCCAGAAGATGCGTGTATTCTTTAATGGTCTTTCATAAAATTAGTAAAAATTTGACTTTAGGACAACTTTTTCCCATGTTCCACTGCCACAGTGTTCCAGTGACTGTCAGGGAACACTTTGGTCAGACCCAATTAACAAGAAAACAGGGTCTGTGAAGCCACATTCAAAAAAACAATGCCGTAAAAAATATAATAAAAATTATATTATATTATATATACAGTATATATATATATATATAATTAATAAATAATCCCTTCATATAATAATTAAATAGGATAAAGGATATTGTCCGGAACAAGTGCTAACACTTTGTCCCAGCACGACTTGTTTTCCAGGATGTCCTGACTCACCAAGGCATATTGTTCAAAGTATCTCTCTACAACCATAATGGATTTCCTGTGAGATGCAGAACAAATACATTATTCCTAACATAATAATTGCAGCCCCACCCCAGAAAAGATTAGAAATTGAAAGTAAATGAAGAATTGAATGTCACTGAAGATGTCCCTAACAAAAGCCGTAGTACTGACAGTAGTATGATGGACATACTTTAAGAATGGATGGATTGGCTCAGAGAGATGAACTTTCTTTATGGTTTCTTCTCCTCCCTGCAAGGAAAACATTATGAAACTTATTGGAGACCAAACATTAAAAGGAATTTTCCAGAACATTTTTTTTAAGTTACATGAATGTGTCATACAACTGCATAGATGTGTGGACAGAAAGATAGCCCTGTTTGTTCAGAGACAGTGTTTGGATAGCGGTGTGCAGAATGAAGATTTACCTATTTAGTCACGTGTTATTTTTTTTTTTTTTTTTAAACAAATTAAAATAAGTTCAGAAAAATTTTTTTTAAATGCCAAAGTACCATGAACTCTATTGATATACACAACTTACATTACCTATCTTCACACATGATGGTTAAAGGGGTCTCCTGGTACTTATTAATTAATAACCTATCCTCTTCAGTACTTACCATGTACATTTCTGCAGTAGCTGTGCTTAATAAGCTCAGTCCATTCACCTGAATGGGACTGAGCTGCAATCAGGCCATGTGAACGATGAATGTGACAGTACATGGTCAGTGAAGCGTAAGCCGCTTCACACAACTGATCCATGGGGGTCCTGGGTATCAGACCCCCACAGATCTCCAACTGATGACCTATACTAAGGATAGATTTCTCTGAAAGATATTTCAGAGAAATGCAGCTGATAAAGCAGTTATACATCACCATTGTAATTAGTGTATATGGCGTCCTGATTTCTTAATAGAAATAACTAGTATCGACATCACTGTACCTTCACTACAGTTAAATACTCGGCCACAGCTGATCTTTCCGCTTGAGAGAGTTTCCTTGCAGATTCATCACAAACCCAACAATGAACTCCTCTCCTACCAGAGTAAACCCATAATCTGTGTTGGAAGCCAAAGTCCTCTGAAAAAGAAAGATTGGATACAACTGATTTTAGATGCTGTATAGACTCATTCAGTAAGAGGGGTCATTTACTAAAAGTGGGATTTTTGTGTACTCACCGTAAAATCATTTTCTCGTTGTATTCACTGGGGGACACAGCACCATGGGTATAGACCTGGTCACTAGGAGACAAGACACTAGGAAAAAGCAAAAGCTGTTGGCTCCGCCTCCAGGCTATACCCTGCCACAGCCACTGTGCATGAATCAGTTTGTACCGTAGCAGTAGGAGAGAGAGACACAAAGGAACATGGAACCAACAACCACCAACAATGCCTGAACCCAAAAAGGAACCAACACAGTTCGGGCAGGAACACTGAAAAAAACAAGGGAGGGATCTGTGTCCCCCAGTGAATACAACGAGAAAAGGATTTTACGGTGAGTACACAAAAATCCCACTTTCTCCTCTACTTCACTGGGGGACACAGCACCATGAGATGTCCTAAAGCAGTCCCAGAGGGTGGGAATAACACGGCCATGCAAACCTGTAATACTCAACCGCTTCCAGAAACTTACAACCCAAATTGGCATCAGCAGAGGCCACAGAATGAATCTGGAGAAACTTAGAGAAAGAGGATGGAGGCCCAGTGGGATACTTACAGACCTGGGAAGCATAAGCCTGATGCCGGAGGCCCCGGGAACTCCAACAGCTCTAGAGGAGAGAGCCGTCACACGGGAGGCAGAGCCGTACTCTTAAATCGATAGGTCTCCCTAATCTCAGACCAAAGCCATCGGAAGATGAGAGCTCTGGAAGCAGGCAGGCCCTGGCAAGGGCACTCAGGGAGAATGAGCAAAGCGTCCGAACAAGAGAAAGGATCCGTGAGGAACAGTATACACGCAAATTGCCCGGGCAACAACCGGACAGGGAAGAGCAAGCACTCACGTGGACGCCTGGGGACCGAGCAGAAGGAGGGCAAGACCAAGTCCTCGAAGTGGAAGCAGGAAAAACACCCTAAGAAAAAAAAGACTGTGGCAGACAGAGGAAAACCTTATCCTTGTGGAGGACCAGAAAGGGAGGCTGCCGAAAAAAAGGGGCAGCCAAATAGGGACCCCTGCGGATGGAGGTAATGGCCACCAGAAACTCATTCTACCAGGACAGAAGGCAAAAAAAAAAAAAAGGATATCATAGGCTCGAAGGGGAGAACCTGAAGCACCTTAAAGATGAGGTTAAGATCCCACGGATCCAAGGGTTCCAAAGGAGCACAGAGTGGCACTCCTGTAGGAAAGTCTTTTAAAAAGAAAGAAGACTAAGACCTTGATCCAGACCAGACTGGAGAAGATCCGATGAGAATCGTTACTCTTCCAACGGTGGACGTAAGCCTTCCACGTTTGATGGCAGATCTAAGCTATCTGGAATTTCCGGGCCTTGAGTATGTTAGAATAACAAACTCCGAAAAAAACCACGATGCCTCAAACCTCGGATTGAACAGCCACGCCGTGAACGCAGCTGAGTCAAGGTGGGGAGGAACAGCAGTCCTTGAGACAGCAGGTCGACCAGCAGAGGAAGAGGCCAGGAGCATCCGCCAACAGGAAAATGAGATCCACATACCAGACCCGGCAGGGCCAATCTGGTGCCACCAGGATAGCTTGAACCCCCTTGGTCTTGAGATTCTGGAGGACCCAAGGGAGAAGAGGAAGTGAAAAACCGAACTTACAAGAGCGCCAGCGGTGATGGCTCGAGGATCCAGAGACCTGGCAATTTAGCCGGGGACCTTGTGGTTCCAGCGGAGGCTAAAAATGTCGACGTTTGTCACACCACAGCGGGAGCACAGTGGATGGAAAATCTGCAGATAAAGCGACCCTCGCCCGGAGCAATATTTTCTCGACTCAAGTAGTCTGCCACCCAGAAAAAGGTTGACCACCGAAAGAGCTGGAACAAGGCGCTCCACCCAAGGAAGAAATTGTGAGGCTTCTAGTAAGGCCGCACGGCTCCTGGTGCCACGCTGAGGGTTCAAGTAGGCGACCATGGAGGAGAGGTCAGTCTGGACTGTGACAGATGTCCTTGGAGAAGAGAGGTTCAAGGAGTAAGGGCAAATAAGATAGCCCTGGGATCCAGCAGGTTGAACCAGAGGGAGGAATCGGCCCTGGACCACAGGCCCTGAACAATCAAAGCATCGAGGACCACTCCCCAGCCGGGGAAATTGGCGGCAGTGGGAATCACTTACCAACAGAGGGGAAGAAGGACTTACCTTGAGAAATTCCTGGGGAGGAATATACACTAAAGAATCTCTCAGTGAACCAAGGTGGAAAGAGAACCAAGCAGATGAGGCTGTCCGGAGATTTGTCCCAGCAGGCCGTAATCTTCAAGAGGAGAGAACGACAGAGTGAATGAAAGGTACAGCCTAGATGGTTGAGGCGATCGTGCGCAGGACCCACATGCCGATTCAAAGACAGCAAGGAGAGTACCTCCAAAGGTGGGACACTCAGGATCTTGGCCTCCGGAGGGAGAATCACACCCTGGAGCGAGCAGAGGATCATGTCCCGGATTCCATGTGCTTAGAGGACACGAGACATCCTCATAGATGAGCTAGCAGAACTGGCGAAGAACATCCAAGGTGAACCACAAGCTGGTCAGATTGTCTGACCTGGAGGGGCTTCACCAGGAGGTCGTCAAAGTCTGAAAACACGGCAGCACCTTTGGCGCAGAGGATGGCCATGAGAGACGCCATCACTGAGAGAAAAAAACCCCCGGTGGCAGAGGCCAGCCTGAAGGGGAGAGAGACAACTGGAAAGGTCAAGGATCCACAGCAAAAACGAAGAAACCGCTGACGGCACAGCGAGATGATGTAGATGGACGAAGAATTCGCCCATCTCCAGGGATGCCACCACAGACTGCATAGACTACAACGGAGCCTGCAGGCATGGAAGAACCTGTGGAGCCCTTTCAGGTCCATGATGGGACAGAGGAAGCCGTCCTTCTAGGCGAATGGAGAACAGGTAAGAATAGTAACCCCAGATACACTCTGCAACGGGAACAGGGACGCTGACTCCCTACCGCTGGAGGTTGGAGACAGCCTGGATTGTCCGACATAGCGAAGGCAAAGAGACTCCAGCGAAAACTGGAGTAGCCGGACGACACCGCCTCTCAGGCCCAGGCTCCAGACGTCCCGCCATTTGAGATGCCCAGAGAGGGGAAAAAACTTCATGCCGAGGAGGCTAGGAAGAGGAAGACCTGGACGACCTAGTGCAGAACCGCCAGGGAGGCCTGGACTTGAAAGAAGCTTTCTGGAGCAGGAGAATGGCTGACACATAGGACGCCTCTGAGGGAGGAAGAATCTATTCCCCCGTGGCCTCAGGGATAAGCTTCTCGACGCCCTTAACAAAAAATTTGGCCCAGGACGACCTGGAAAGGGAGAAGGGCTGCGTTCGCCTTCTTGGAGGCGGACCCAGTATTCCACAACGGATCCCAACGGTATGGCAGATAATCACTGCATTGGCGGCCGCCTTAGCAGATTTGGGAGGCATCTCCAGTTATTGGGAAGCGTTCAGGATCTCAGAGACGAACGGCTGGAGGGAAACTGCATCAGGGAGGTTTGACTGAAGCTGTTTGGCCCAGGAAAAGAAGGCCTTGATGACCCAAGAGGCAGCGAAGGAGAGCCGCAGGGAGAAACCAGCCACTACGAAGGCCACCCTGGTGAGGGAAGCCACCTTCTTGCAGCAATGCAATAGCCAGCATTTAGGGCAATGCAATGTATCAGTTCTGCATTGCAAACAATACAACAGATGCGATCCGATCTCACTCCGAGGGATCACTGAGGTAGGCAAAATCTGCTGAAGGCAGACTAGAAGCCTTGGAGAGCCTAGCTATCATGGGATCCACCGTGGGAGGCTCTTAGTGATAGGAAGCGACACATGGGGCGGCTCGCTGACAAAATGTCAAGACAGGCCAGCTTGCGCTCACTAATTACTGATATCTAAGTACCGTGCGCTAACGGATTGCACCACTGGAGCAACCTGCTTCCCTTGCCTCGGATGTTCATCATTGCCAGCCAGGGAGAGCTAGAGACATGTGTCACAGCATAGCCTGGCAGAACTGCCCGAGCTCACCTTCCACTTGGAGACACACAGGTCAAGGGAAGGGATGTCCGATTTCCTAGTCGAAGACAGAGGATGGTCCAGGGAGAAGTCACTGTGCCCTCAAGATGATATCAAACATCCAGTGGCAAAAAGAGATGTCCACTTGAGGGGATGAGTCCGGGTCCTCAGAGATCTGTAGGGTCTCTATCGCATAGATGACTCCCGTGTAGCAGCAGATATAGATGAGCCTAGCTGAAGCTCCGAGTCGGAGTCAGAGGCGTCCCCAGTTAAATAGACCGAGCAGAGGGAGGAAGGTATCCGCCTGTCGGAGTGGAGCCGTGAGCTGAGTTCCTATCTGGGGAGTACCCAGAGGAAGGGGGTGGCGGACCGTGAACCGTAGGAAGACTTCCTGGTCCTTTTGAGGCTCCTGGAGCTGCGACGGGAACTATGAGGGTGTCCAGGGAGATCCCTAGAAGCAGCCGACTGAGCGGCAATCTGGGAAAGCAGCCATTCCAAGTTTCCAGCACTGACTAGTTAAGTCTGGTAAGGACACCATGGCCAAGGTTAGGGAGGCCGCCCAATCCGGGGGATGGAAAAACCGGAGAGGGGCCAGGAGGTTACTGACTGGCTGAGGCGGAAGGCAGAGAGAGCACATGGGCTCGGGCTGTCCGCATGGCAACTGTTTTTGATACAGCGGGTGCACGTATAAAAACGTGACGCAACCAGAGGGGCTGGAGGGGGAGCCCAAGAAAATTAGGGTAACCCAGGGGGTTAGCCTACCAGACTGCAAAAGATGGCCGCTCGCAAACTGCTGCAGCAAGGGTTCCGCAGGTGCAATGTCTCCCAGGGAACTGGGAGGAGAGTAAGAATCCCTGCTGTCCCAGCAAGCCAAAAAATAAATAAATAAGCCAATAAATAAATAAATTGAGAATATGAGGAGAGCAAAGCTCTTCCCCTGGTAAAAACAGGCTCAGTAGCTACTGGGCAGGCTGGATGGCTTGCCAGGACAGCCCCCTGGCCAATGGAAGGACCTAGGCGGAGTCTGGGTACCAGAAAAGCCCGGGAAAGGGACGGGCCCGTTGCGGCCTAGTTCCCGGCCAGGCCTCGGACTCGCGCACAACGCGGCCGACCGCGAGGACCGTCGGCGGCGCGACAGCGACTCCGGGGGTTCCGCAGGGCCTGGGAAAGGTCCGGGGGCCAGGGGGGGGTCCCCACCGGCGGGGGGGGCTGGGTGCCCCCCGGCGGGGGCCGCTCGGTAGGAGCGACCAGAAAGCCCAAAAACGCCCCAGAAAAAAGGGGCTTATTTACTAAGATTTAAGGCCCAGTTCAGGGGAACCCTGTGATGCCCCCCCCTAAACAGGACCCATACTATTGTCCCCCTGGGAAATGGCACTAAGGGGCTGAGAGGGCCTGAAGGGGAGGTGGAGAGGGCCTGAAGGGGAGATGGAGAGGGGCTGAAGGGGAGAGGGAGAGGGGCTGAGGTAACTTACTCACCAGCCTTCTATTCTTCTCATACTCACCAGTCTGGCGACTTCAGGCGCCGCAGGGTCACCCCCTCGGTAGGACCTCGCACGTGGGAGTGGGGTCACCGGTACTCCGGCCGCTTTCGGGGTGCGGCGAATGGCGAGTGGGGACTGGGTGACTGGCGAGGCAGCTCTTTTGCAGAGCGCTGCGCCCGCAGGAGGGTATGACTAGTGTGGCGTACATGCTGACTACCCCCTGCACCTGAAAGAAAGGTAAAAATAAAAACGATGTAAGACAGAAGACCTGAGTCAGGTCGTGTCTGCCTCCTATGACACTAGGTTTCAAACTGATTCATGCACAGTGGCTGTGGCAGGGTATAGCCTGGAGGCGGAGCCAACAGCTTTTGCTTTTTCCTAGTGTCTTGTCTCCTAGTGACCAGGTCTATACCCATGGTGCTGTGTCCCCCAGTGAAGTAGACGAGAAACTAGGAATAATAAAAGGAGATTACATAACAAGGTGGCAAGAAGTTGCTGACAGATCTGGAATGTAAGGTGAAGTAGTCAAAAATCGTAACAATGGAGCTAAAATGAGACATGTTCCCCCATAAATGATACAAGTACATATCAGCCTTATTTTCTGCTATACAAAAAGTATACCCTTATCAGCACAAGCTGCCTACCATAGAGAGCTCGGTCCAGGATTCGTATGGCAATGGTCATCAACATCCAGCATTTATTGCATATATCTGCAGAACTAGACACCACATAATGATCAGACAGATCAAAAACACAACAGACAGCAAAATTATACACTAAATTGTTTCTTACAGTGTAAAATCATCTTCAAATACACATAGATAGATAGAATAAAAGAGGTTTTTGTTAAGTACATTGCATTACTTGTCCTGAGTTACAGTCTGTATGATAGTTTAGGCCAATAGTCATTTTTTAAGCTTCAGAGCTGAATTCTGTAAGCATTTCTTTATTTTAAATATCTGAACGTGTACCTAAACTTTCAAAGGACTTTTTATTTTTTGTGGCAGCATTTGTGGAGTTAATGCATTTTGTAATATACTTTATTAACAAATTTTGGATCCTTTCTGTGAAATCCTGTGGTTTGTTATGGTTTTCCTTGTTTCTCTATTGCGAGATGAAATCTATACACTGCTTTCACCAGGAGTTCCGGTGTACGGGCTCTTGTATAAGGCAGTGAAGCTGAAGCTGGGGAGGGGGAGTGGTGTCCCGTCAATCAGTTATATCTCAGGCATTTTTAAATATATAACAGCAGTACTACCTTCTGAAACCAACATATGAAATACGAGATTTGTAGCAGTTCTGCAGTAAAAAAGCAATGTGTAAACCCAGCCTTAAAGAAGCAGCCCAGCAAAAACATTTGTCCATCACTCACCCCTCACCTGACTGACTATCATACTCTACATCTTCTATGTATATTGGCCTCATTTTCCTGCAGTTTACCATGTCGTTCTCTTTCTATATTTTCCCAAATAACTAAGAAACCATAAAACCATAAGTATATAGTTAGGGAGGCTGAGTTGTCATCATCTTCTCTAATATAATTGTGTGATAGGTGCCTGTATAATCATCATCTGTAACTGTGATAGGAGTTTCTATTGAGGGCCTGCTTTAACATTTTTTATACTATACTATACATATATATATATATATATACACACACACACACACACACACACAAACACACACACACTGTAAAATGTTCTTTAAATATATATCTTTTAAATCATTTTTACCTGCAGCACCTCCGAACATCATCATAATCGGTCATATCGATATCAAATACCAGTTCCTTCTCCTGGGCTTGAAATGTTCCTGACTTCACAGAGTTGTGCATGCTGGGCTGCAATAACATTGATATATTATTTAGAATATTAGGGGCTGAGAAAAGAGAAAGAGAAAAATACCAATCCACTGCCATTCAATATTGCTATCACATGTACAAAATGCGATGCGATGGTGTTGATCCTGTGTGCCACCATTGGGGAGACTTATTCCAGTCTCAGTCAATAAATCTGGCACATCTTTGTGGTAGAAACTAAAATGTATGCCTTCTATAAGCACGTGTTAAATCACACGATGATTTTCACCAATTTTAGTGCAATACAGTAAATCTCTTGGTTACTTGGAGGCACTGCCCATTTACAAAAGACTTCCCACTTTCTTAGAAAAAAAACAAAACAAAAAAAAACCTCAATTTTCTCACCACTGTTGAAATAAAGTGTACTGTCAAGTTGTAAATTTTGCCAGACACTATATTTAATACTAAAATTTTCAACTTTCTTTATGTTACAAAACTGGCACAAATGCCTTGCAATATTTTCTCCAATGTCAACTATAAAAAAAAACAAAAAAAACACTGGGGCAGATTTACTCTCACTAATAAAGAGTAGGAATTCTAAAAATGTAGCAAATGTATCTAAGTGGCGGATGCTGGATGATAAATTCGCTAAATTTTTAGACACATTTGTCATAGGATGAGTGCATCGGACATAAATGGTAGTATAGTGACGGATGCAAACCGAGCCCCCTCCGTCTGTTCTCATTGATTTTAATGTAAAAAAAAAAAAAACACACATGACAAATGACTGAAGCTTGTGCAGATATTGCTTAATGGGAACATTGATTTATGCATTATTTTTATTATTTTTGGGGCCTATTTTTAGTAGTGTTCATGTGTCTTTTTGCACAGATTTCGACATGGCAACTTAGTTAGTTAGTATTGAAAAGCCAATCCTGACCTTGTGTGAATATACGGCGCCTATGTCTATTTTGTAGGGGTTCATCTTCTGCATTTCCTTCTCAAGCTCACTCATATTATTGAAGGACTGATACCGCACGTAGATGTCATCTTTCAAGGTGAAACTGAACTCCCTGTTTGTGAAGTAATTCTTTACAACTGGAATACAAGCACAAGCAGTTTTATTACATTCACAACCATCACAGTAGTAAAAGTATTATGCCAATATAGAATGAATAATCCTACATTCAGTATATCAGCGACCACCATGTATCTAAACAGGTGTATATGTCTTCACTCAACAACCTTTTATATACAACTAGGGATTGCTTAGCTAAGGACTGCTTTGGTCCGTGAAATAAGGACCAGATGTCGGCCCTATTTCCTGGACAGAATGCTGAGCTTTGACCTGGGTAGTCATCTATGATGCTAGGAGTTCTTGTATCTCTGCAGGATTATCCCATACTGAAAACAGGATTATAGTATAGGACAGTCTATATTTCATGGACCAAAATTCTGTTGGTCTAACAGAGAGGGGGTGATCAACTTCTAGGAAGGTTGTCTGTCATGAGAGGACAACTTCCATTCAGATTAATAAGCGAGAAAAAGCTGCTTCTGCGGGTACCTGCCCAGATCCAGAAAAGAAAAAAAAAAAATGTCACCACCTGATATCAGACATGTCAATGATCTACTAGTTATATTGGTCATGTACAGAGCTCTAAAGCTGGTCATATACTTCAGATATCTGTCTGAATTAGCATTTCTCCCAACACACACATGCTTGGTTTGCCAAGTGTGCATATGATCTGAATGGAGAGTTGGAAATATCTGCTTATCTTTCTGAGAAGAAAACAATTGGGCAAACTGAAACCGAACTTCCCCATCATTCTCTCTCTCAGACATTAAGGGTGTGGCGTGGGGATGACTTGGGAACCAGTCTCAAGTGGTTATTAACTTTTCAACTAACACTGCATACCTGAATAGCACACGCAAATATAAGAAACTTTGTAATTTATCTTAGCAGAGGAAAACAAAAAAAAAAACCTTTTAATCCGTTATTCTGTTCTGTTGGACTATAATGGGGTCCTGTCAGGTATTGTTTTTGCCATGATATCACCAGACAAAGTAGTAGTGCTTGCAGAACTTTTCCATCCACAATTTTAGATGTGCTCTGCAATCGGAGCCTCTGCTGCAAACGTGAACATAGCCATATAAAGCTGGCTCCCTCCTGCCTCCTTAAATGTCCTGTCATGTCCTCTAACACCTTCAGCATTATATACCTTTAAACTGCTGCCGTTACACTGAACCCTCTGCATTTTTTTTTCTCTTAACACCCTCCATTCCATATGTACTGCTGCTATTACTTTTGGCTACTTTTATAATTTTACAAGTGGGCAGCCACTGTCCGGCCATGATGCTAGGCACACTCGGCAGTATAGTTCACCCAAGTGACAGTACACTTGGATAGTAGCTGTAAATAACGGCACCACGGGGGAACGAAGCGCAGCAGCGACAGGATGAGTACACACAACCGTGACAGGTCCTGAGTTCTTGCAGCATGGCCTCACATAGATCCATGAACATCACGGTCATGGATCTTTGCGTGTTTATACAAAAAGAAAAACTGATAAAACAAGGACCAAGACATAGTGGTGTACATACAGTTGTAAAGGAGTCTGTCATCAGAATGCAGCATATGAACCGCTGCCTCCACTGCTGAGATATCACTTTTTTTTACCAATATGCAAACAAGCTCTTTTAAGCAATGAAGGTGTTACCAATGCTCCAAAGAGGTAAGCGGCAACATCCTGGTTGATCCAAAAAAAAACCCAAACCCATATTTTGCAATGGAGGCAGTGATTCACAAGGGGAATACACTGAGTGGTTCAGGTAACACTAACCTATCTAGCTGCAGGGCTGGGTTCTGTGACAGACTCCCTTAAGGGGTTAGAGGACATGAC
The DNA here is from genome assembly GCA_947044405.1 of Leptodactylus fallax. Lineage (NCBI taxonomy): Eukaryota > Metazoa > Chordata > Amphibia > Anura > Leptodactylidae > Leptodactylus > Leptodactylus fallax. The sequence continues at coordinate 5,106,611 of CAMRHE010000029.1, read as the reverse complement.
AGTCTCATCCACATCAGACATGCTGCCTTTATTCCTGAGGACAAATAGGAGGGGCCCACTGCACCCATGATGAGTCAGCTGGGTCTGTCAGATGATGGATGTGACATAGCAGTGTGGCTTCTATTATATATGTGAACAGAGACTGAGTCCACACAAACAGGATAAAGGATCTAGAGAATCCCGTAATCCCCTAGTAGGGATGCCCTGTAATGTCATAATATAACAGGCTCCTCTCACCGCCCCCGTAGTTCAGCCATCTGTAATACTGATAGAAAGGAAACAGCCTCCTGTAGTAGAGCGGCAGCAGATCGGGCAGACTGGCCGGATCGTACACTGACAAGTCCATGCTGCAGCACCACAACGTCTCCGGCTCTCCTGCTCCTGACAGCAACAACACAAACTACGCGGGAATCGCCGGGCCACGCCCACTCCTCAGCCATAAAATCTGACGTCACTTCCCGTTCCCGTCCATAGCCTTATGGGTGATGTAGTTTTTCTTTCAAAGCAATACTGCAACTTGACCAGAGGGGATTAGCACACAAAGACGTGTTATCAGCAGACTGAACAGTCTGCCTGTCTGCTCCTCATTCTGTATGTTATGAGGGGGTCACATGAGAAAAGTCAGGGATAGAAGAAAGGACCACGGCTCTCTGCAGTACTTCTCCATTAGTGACCGGATGATGGCGCCAAACCGAGTGGAATGACCTGCATGTCAGGGAAAACACCACTAGATGGCGATATAGTTCTATCGTGTATAAATTCCCTATGGGCCTGAGAATCACCACATACATAGACGTTCTCCAAAGGTTGAGTCTAAATCCTAGTGAGCTAAAGGACCTGGTCCTTCTACCCACTAGCATTTAGCCTGCTCTATATGAGAATGCTAAATCCTAGTGGGCTAAAGGACCAGGTCCCTTTGCCCACTACAGATAGCTAGTTTTCAGCAGAAGGACCAGGTCCTTTTGCCCACTAGAATTTAGCCTGCTCTATATGAGAATGCTAAATCCTAGTGGGGGCCCTAAAGGACCAGGTCCCTTTGCCCACTACAGATAGCTAGTTTTCAGCAGAAGGACCTGGTCCCTTTGCCCACTAGAATTTAGCCTGCTCTATATGAGAATGCTAAATCCTAGTGGGCTAAAGGACCAGGTCCCTTTGCCCACTAGAGATGGCTAGTTTTCAGCAGAAGGACCAGGTCCTTTTGCCCACTAGAATTTAGCCTGCTTTATATGAGAATGCTAAATCCTAGTGGGCTAAAGGACCAGGTCCCTTTGCCCACTAGAGATAGCTAGTTTTCAGCTAAAGGACCAGGTCCTTTTGCCCACTAGAATTTAGCCTGCTCTGTATGAGAATGCTAAATCCTAGTGGGCTAAAGGACCAGGTCCCTTTGCCCACTACAGATAGCTAATTTTCAGCAGAAGGACCAGGTCCCTTTGCCCACTAGAATTTAGCCTGCTCTATATACAATAAGGATGCTAAATCCTAGTGGGCTAAAGGACCAGGTCCCTTTGCCCACTAGAGATAGCTAGTTTTCAGCAGAAGGACCTGGTCCCTTTGCCCACTAGAATTTAGCCTGCTCTATATGAGAATGCTAAATCCTAGTGGGCTAAAGGACATGTAATGTATATAGAAGTGTAATGGGGTTTTGTTATTTTTTGATTTTTGAAGAACCTTACAACCCAAGCTAGCATTTTAAGAGGCCACAGAATGGATCCATTCGAAGTTGGTCAAAGTGTGGACTGATGCTCAGGTGGCAGCCAATAATAATAACAACAATATTAATAACAACAACTTTATTTATATAGCACCAACATATTCCGTAGCACTTTACAAACCAGAGGACACATGGACAATATGAGACATTACAATATGACAAAGAAATAAACATATCACACAATAGGAGTGAGGGCCCTGCTCACAAGAGCTTACATTCTATGAGGAGATAGGGGGACATAAGAGGTCAGAGGGCTTGTTTGCTACAATGGTCCAGCCATCTTTTATTAGAAAAGGTTGGGTGACTGAAGCTGTATGAATCCATCAGCAGCCGGTATCTGTGAATGAACATATACTAAATACGAGGAGTGCAGTGTTATTAAGGTGTTATTCAGGGGTGTAAATATCGGGGTAGCAGCACAGGGCCCGGGACATTAGGGGCCCCGGAGCCCTGTGACAGCCGCTACCGCGAACCCCACAAACCAGTAACGATCGCGGCGGTCGCAGGGGGTGCGACCGCGAATGGACCCGGCAGGGTACGGAGCCCGCGGCCAGCTGGAGATGGCCGGGCCCCGGACCATTATGATAGCGGTCGGGGAAAGCCTGGTTCCCCGACCACTGTCCATACTGTTATTGGAAAGGAGTCCTGGCATATTGCAGGTCCCTTTCCAATAGATGGCAGCCCAGGGGAGGGGACTGAAAATAATAAATATATATTCTCACCTCTCCTGGGCACAGCCTTCTCCCTGGCGCTCTTCCGTCATGTGACTGAGGCCTGTGATTAGGCCCCAGCGGTCACATGGGGTGCGGCCGCGTAATGACCTCACAGTCCTCGGCAGCGACGTCGGAAGAGGGCCTGAAGACGGCAGGATGGAGCGATGATGCCAAGGAAAGGTAAGGCAAGGTGAGTATGAATGTTTGTTATTTTTAATCACCTTCCCTGGGTCTCCGATTATTATACTCTGGAGTCTGAGGAGACCCCAAAGTATAGTAATAGCACCGAAGCGGAGGGGAGCAGTTGGGAGCTTATACTACTGTGTGGGGGCTACTGTAGAGCATATAATACTGGGTGGGGGCCAAGGTAGAGCATATAATACTGTGTGGGGGCCACTGTAGAGCATATAATACTGTGTGGGGGCCACTGTGGGGGGAATATAATACTGGGTGGGGGCCACTGTGGGGAGCATATAATACTAGGTGGGGCCACTGTAGGGAGCATATAATACTGGGTAGGGGCCACTGTGGGGAGCATATAATAATAGGTGGGGCCACTGTAGGGAGCATATAATACTGGGTAGGGGCCACTGTAGAGCATATAATACTAGGTGGGGCCACTGTAGAGCATATAATACTGGGTGGGGGCATATAATACTGGGTGGGGGCCACTGTGGGGAGCATATAATACTAGGTGGGGGCCACTGTAGGGAGCATATAATACTGGGTGGGGCCCACTGTAGAGCATATAATACTGGGTGGGGACCACTGTGGGGAGCATATAATACTGTGTGGGGGCCACTGTAGGGAGCATATAATACTGGGTGGGGCCCTCTATGGGGGGCATATAATACTGGGTGGGTACCACTGTGGGAAGCATATAATATAATACCGGGTGGGGACCACTGTGGGAAACATATAATATAATACTGGGTGGGGACCACTGTGTGGAGCATATTATACTGTGTGTTGGGGTTGCAATGTAGAGCATATAATGCGGTATGGGGGCCACTGTGGAGCATATAATGCTGTGTGGGGGCCACTGTTGAGCATATAATACTATCTGGGGCCACTGTTGAGCATATTTTACTGTTTGGGGACCCGTAACTGGTTCGGGGGGGGGGGGCATGTCAAATGTTCGCCTTGGGGCCCAGCCATTCCTAGTTAGCCACTGGTGTTATTTTTCTCCACTTCCGCAGCCTACAGCCTAGCTGACCTGCATGCATGTCATGTCTACCTCCTACAGACAGTAGGCTAAAACTGACTAGCACATTTTCTGTGGAGTGGTTATAGTCAAGAGGCGTAGCCAACATCTGTTGGTATTCCTAGTGTCAGCCTCTAGTGTCCAGGTCTATACCCATGTTGCAGTGTGCTCCAATAAGAGAAAAATACTTATTTTCCTTTGATTAAACGGGTGTTCCAGGATAACACGATTTTTTATATGAGGCCAGGGAAGTTGAAAAAAATAAAAAATAAATAAACAAACATACCTGTCTCTGGTGCTCAAGTGTTTTCTTCCAGCTGACATCCCCACGGAGACTTCTGCCAAAACAACACATCAGAGCACCAGGGACAGTAGCGCAAGTTTCCTTTTTATTTCATTTTTTTTTCACCTTCCCGAGCCTCATGTTAAAAATGTGATTATCCTGGACAACCCCTTTAACAAAGATATCTTTTTAAAGTTTAGAAACAGCCCTAAAAGGTTCTGTCATTCGTTTCCTACTGGTTTTCCTGCTGATACATTCCCTTTAATTAGTATTGGCAATTGTCTGTGTCCTTAAGAGGTTTATTAACCTTTTCAGGACCACCCACTGTATATAAACGTCGGCGCTTGCTGGGCTTTGTGCAGAGCCGACGTTTATAAACTGACCCTGCTAAATTGGGGATCGGGTCTCCCCAAGGGTCAGGAACTCCGTGAACACAGCAATAATAGCTGCTGGTGTTCACGGAGACATGATCAGGACCTGATAGGTTCAGGTCCCGATCATGTAGCCGCCATATCAGGGAAAGTTTGTTGCAGTAACAAACTTTGCCTGATATTAGCTGCCGCCCGTTCGCGGGCGGCATCGGGAGTGGGTGTTAGCTGTATCTGTATCGGAGGTTTTAACCCCTTGGATGCCGCGGTCAAACAAGACTTCGGCATCGAAGGGGTTCCGTGATGCCAAATGAACCCCCCCCCTCACCCCCCGAGGCGAGATCGGGGGGGTGCCCATATGTGTCTGCTGCAAGTGCAAAAGAAATGTAATAAAGTTTGTGAAATAAATAAATGAATAAAGCCCTAAAATTCCCTTTTCCTATATCAAATGAGTTATATAAAACAAAAACCTAAAAATTAATAAAAAACAATACAGATTTGGTATTGCCACGTCTGTAACAATCTGTACAATAAACCTGAAACATTATTTAACCTACATGGTGAACGTCGGAAAAAAAAAACCGGAAAAAATCCGCCGTAAGTAATGATTTTTCGCCATCTCACCCTACAAAATATGCTATAAAAAGTGATCGAAAAGTCACATATACCCCAAAACAGCACCAATAAAAAGCACAGGTTGTCCCGCAAAAAATAAGCCCTCAACTATCTCTGTCAACCGAAAAATAAAAATGTTACGCATCTCAGAAGATGGCGATGCAAAGATAATTAATTTCCTTCCCCAAATGGATTTTTGTTCTGCAAAACTAGTAACGCATAAAAAAACAATATAAATGAGGTATCGCTGTAATCGTACCGACCCAAAGAATAAAGGTCACAGGTTACTTATGTTGTACACTGTGTGGAAAAAAAATTAATAGGTAAAACACAATGCCTGAATTGATGAGGATTTTTTTTAATCCACCAAGAAAGCGTTAATAAACGTTAATCAATAAGTCATAGGCACCCAAAAATGTTATTAAAAAAATACATCTCATAAGCTGTGCGAGCGTATATCAGGGGACAAACCAGATTTAGACCTTACAAGGGAAAATAAACCAGAACTGACCCCCAGAGTGACCCTTCCCCCAATCATACAAGCTACTGGGGATATAGTAGTAATAAATTTCGTGTTCCCCATGTACTCCGCACACCTTACATATTCACTCTTCATCTGCTGTGCAGTCACGTCTGGGATACTAATGCTCACTCCACCCCTTGATAAGTTCTCACCTCTCCGGCGATCCGATGCTGCTCCCAGCGGGCTTCGGCCTTCTTTGGTGACGTCCCAGGCGTCACGTGAGCCAGGCTGACGTCATTATCTCGCGACGCCGGCCTGAGCGACATTGAAGAAGGCCGAACGCAGGGAGCGCACCGGGGCCCAGGTAAGTAACACTGGTTTTTATGTTTGTCACCACCTGGGTCTCCGATCATTATACTCTGGGGTCTGAAAAGACTCCAGAGTATAATAATAGTTCATGGGTGGGGGGGGGGGTCACTATGGGGCATAATACCATGTGCAGGGGCCACTGTGGACTATAATACCGTTTGCAGGGGCCACTATGGGGCATAATACCAATGCAGGGGCCACTAAGGAGCATAATACCGATTGCAGGGGCCACTATGGAGCATAATAACGTGTGCAGGGGCCACTATGGAGCATAATAACGTGTGCAGGGGCCACTATGGAGCATAATACCGTGTGCAGGGGCAACTATTGAGCATAATACTGTGTGCAGGGGCAACTATGGAGCATAATACCGTGTGCAGGGGCAACTATGGAGCATAATACCGTGTGCAGGGGCCGCTGTGGGGCATAATACCGTGTGCAGAGGCAACTATAGAGCATAATACTGTTTGCAGGGGTAAACAGTATTTGTATAGTGCTTAATTTTTGATATATTCAGAAAAGGATGAGGATAGTATGTAACATGCCAATGTCTTAGGTTTTAACAATACATTATGTTCTTCCTGGTTGACCTCAAAGGGCTGATTGTAACAGTAGTAATGTACAAATGTAACTACTGCTTAATAGCTCGCTTACCTGTTAAGGAGAAGTTACTTTTATACATGTGTAAAATAATCTTGGCCCTTCAAGGTACCCCGTGAGGCTGAAGTGGCCCCCGGAGAAAATGAGTTTGACACCCCTGCCTTAGGGGATTCCACTTTACTGGTACCTTAGAGGCTCTGCAAACATGACCTGGCGTCCAGATACCAAACATCTAAATGTGCGCTCCAAAAGCCACATAGCGCTCCTTCATATCTGTGCCCTGCTGTGTGCCCAAACTGCAGATTATACCCACATGTATGACACTGGTGTACCCAGGGTAACGTACTTAATGTCATATGTGGGTATAAATGGCTGTTTGGGCACAGCCGGGCACAGAAGGGAAGGAGCGCTATTTTGGTTTTTGGAGCACAGACGGTTTGGTTTTTGGACACCATGACACTTTTTCAGAGCTCCTGAAATGCCAGTAAAGTGAAATCCCCTGATATGTCACCCCATTTTGGAAACTACACCCCTGAAGGAATTTATCCAGGGGTACAGTGAGAATTTTTAACCCCCAAGTGTTGCCTTAATTAATTTTCCAGAAATAAATACGCAGCTAATGGTGGAAGATGAAAATGACACTTTTTCCAGGAATACGTCATTTCAGTGCGTAATATGTTGTGCCCGGCTTGTATCAGAGACAAATGCTCCAAAAGCTGTTGTGCCCAGGATACCCGCTTAACAGTTTTTGGAGGAAGTGTCTCTGGTGACACAAGTTGGGTACAACATATCGGCACTGAAATGGCGTATCTATGGAAAAATTGCAATTTTCACTTTTCATTATCAGCCGCGCATTCATTTCTGGAAATGAAATTAATGCAACACTCAAAGTTTAAAAATGCTCGCTACCCCACTTGATAAATCCCTTCCGGGGTGTAGTTTCCAAAGTGGGGGTCACATTTCAGCGGGTTCTACTTTACTGCCAATTCAGGGGCTCTGCAAAAGTGGCATGACATCGAAAAACCAAACTGTGCTCCGAAAACCAAAATAGCGCTCCTTCCCTTCTGTGCCCAAACATCAATTTATACCCACATATGACATTAAGTACATTATCCTGCGTACACCAGTGTCATACATGTGGGCATAAACTGCAGCTTGGGCACACAGGAGGGTGCAGATAAGAAGGAGCACTATGTGCTTTTGGACCGCTGATTTAGTTTGTTGATTTTTGGACGCCATGTCACATTTATAGAGACTCTAAAATTGCCCCTACAAAATGGGGTCACTTCTTGGGGAATTCCAATTTACTGGCACCACCAGGGCTCTGCAAAAACAACATGGCATCGAGAAAATCCTCCAAATCTGTACACCAAAAGCTAAAACGCGCACTGCTCCATCACTTCTGAGCCCTGCTGTGTAACCAAGCAACAGTTTACACCCACATATACAACTTCTTTCTACTTGGGATAGCCCAGTTAATAGTTTTAGGAGTGCGTGTCTCTGATGACACAAAGTGGGTGCAATGTATTGGGCACTGATATGGCATATTTCTTTAAAAATTAAAATTTTCACTTTGTACATTAATTTTCAGGAAGCACTCTTAGGGTCAAAATTATAATACCCCTTGATAAATTCCTTGAGGGGTGTAGTTTCTAAAATGGAGTCACTTTTTGGGTGTTTCCATTGTATTGGTACTTCAGGGGCTCTGGAAATGCAACATGGCATCTGAAAACTATTCCAGCAAAATCTGCCCTCCAAAACCAAATAGCGCTCTTTCAATTCCGAGCCCCACCATGTACCCATACAGCACATTATAACCACATATGGGGTATTCCCATGTTCAGGAGAAATTGTGTAACAAACCTTGGGGAGCTTTTTCTCCTTTACCCTCTTGTAAAAATAAAAAAATTTGGACTAAATTGACGGTTTATTGAAAAAAAACTAATTTTTCATTTTCATTTCCCGATGTTAATAAAATCTGTGAAAAAGCTGTAGAGTCAAACTGTTCATTATATCCCTTGATATGTTCTGTGAGGGGTGTAGTTTCCAAAATGGGGTCACTTTTGAAGGTTTCCATTGTATTGGTACTTTAGGGGCTCTGCTAATGCGACATGGCACCCGAAACCTAATCCAGCAAAATCTTCCCTCCAAAAACCAAATGGCGCTCTTTCCATTCCGAGCCCCACCATGTACCCATACAGCAGATTATGACCACATATGGGGTATTGCCATGTCCAGGAGAAATTGTGTAACAAACCTTGGGGAGCTTTTTCTCCTTTAGCCTCTTGTAAAAATAAAAATGTTTGGACTAAATTGACAGTTTATTAGAAAAAAAGTAATTTTTCATTTTCACGTCCCAATGTTCATAAAATCTGTGAAACAGCTGTAGGGTCAAACTGCTCATTATATCCCTTTATATGTTCTGTGAGGGGTGTAGTTTCCAAAACGGGGTTACTTTTGAAGGTTTCCATTGTACTGGTACTTTAGGGGCTCTGCAAATGCGACATGGCACCTGAAAACTATTTTAGTGAAAAATCCATTTTATTTTTATATTTTAAGCACAAAAGAAAAAGAGCAAAACATTATACTGGAGAAATCTTTATAAAAATATATTATCCAGAGAGTTTTTTATATATATATATATATATAGACCTATATATATATATATATATATATATATAAAAAACACAGAGCAGAAAGCTGAATAAGCACTGCACTGGGATTGGTTGTTAATAGCAATAAAGCCAGTTCTGCTAAACTAGAACATCATTTACTGTATAATGTATGTCCCGCTATCACCAGGGAAATGTGCAGCAGTAAGAGGCAAATAATAGTAGTTGATGGGGTTCACCACCCACACACTTTTTCTATAGTATGGAGTCTCTTTAGACCCTCAGAAAATAATTAGCAAAGACAACGGGGATGTAAGTATAACACACAGGCCTCAGCTGTCCCAGATGTCACTCAGGAGACCAGAAGAGGTCCAAAGAGCATACCTCCCAACTTTAAAAAAAACAGAAAGAGGGACACCCACTTCTACTTTGACTCTGCCCATTCACATCCGTTTCTTTTGTACCCCCACACAGTATAATGCCCCTACGGTCACCTCCACATTATAATGTCATCCTCCTGGTGCTCCCACAGTTTACTGTCCACTTCCATCTGCCTCAGTTTAATGTCCACCTCATCAGACCCCACAGTCTAATGTCCCTTCATCTCTCCCCCCCCCCCACACAGTTTAATGGCCCCTCATCTGGCCACCCAGTTTAAGGTCTTCCTGCTGGTAACAAACCAGCAAAAGCACTCAAAAATAAAAAAAAAACACTGCTCCTCCCCTCTCCTCTACCGCTCTGTCTGAGGTCTCGTCTCTCGGCGTCTTAAGAGAGGCAGGCGCAATGCGAGTAAAGAAATCACATCGCACCTACAGCTCCCAGGGCCGGGGCATGCAGGTGGCAGAGTGATAAGGCAGGGGCTGTCCGCTGATGGCTCCTGCTTCAACGATGCATTCAACTCATCTGTGTCCAGAGAGGACGCAGATGAATTGAAGACGGGACATGCCTCCAGCTGACTGGGACAGTCTCGCTGAATCTGAGTTGTTGGGAGGTATGCCAAAGAGGACTTGATCCGTGCCAGAGCCCAAGTTAAAGTGATTAATTCTATTCTTATATTTACTCACTTCAGGTCTGAATAGCCCCAAGAGTATAAAAGTAGTGGCGAACCCTCAAATTTCGGGTACAAGGAACGCTATGAGACATACTGTCTTTGGCATGAATGGGGGGACCTCGGTTTCTGAACAGCCAAAGGTACCCTAAATCCACCTGAATAGTAAGTAATGAATGCAGCTTACCACTTGCTCCTTAAAAATAACTTAGCCTGGGGCCATTTTATTATAAGTGGTCGCACTGTGAGTCATTTTATACAGGGTGGGCCATAAGTATGGATACACCCAGATAAAATGAAAGTGGTTGCTGATATCACCTTACCGTTTGTGGCATATTAGTACATGGGAGGGGGGAAACATTTGAGGCCGGGTGACGCCCATGGCGGCCAGCTGTAAAGCCGCCATTTTGGATTCAACTTTACGTTTTTCAATGGGAAGGGGGTCATGTGACACCTCAAACACATGTAGAATTGCACAAGAAAAACAATGGTGTTTTTAACGTAGCTTTATTCATTATTGAGTTATTGACACATTTATGACATGAAGCAACAACAGTAACCCACTAAAGGATGTGCTCAAAGTGCTGCCCATTGTGTTGAATTGTCAACGCGATTCTCTTTTCACACTCTTGACACACCAAGAGCAAGGCTATGGTATACTCCGTGAAGATCCGGGATGTGGGGCACCTGAAACAACGGATACAGGAGGCCTGTGGTAGCATTTCTTCTGCGGTATTGCTTTCGGTGTGTCAAGAATGGGAGAAAAGAATGCTAAATCCTAGTGGGCTTTTTGCCGTCTACAGTATATGACGCCTTTTTATGGCACCACCCACTTTTATGGCACCCACACAATATCTGACCCCTTTTTATGGCCCCAACGCAATATCTGACACCCTTTGTTCGCCCCACACAGTATATGAACCGTTTTTATGGCAGCCACCACAATGTGACCCCTTTTTATGGACTCCACACCATAGCTGACCCTTTTTTTATGGCCCCCACACAGTATATGACCCCCTTTTTAAAGCCGTGAATGACCTTCCCCCCCCCCTTTTTGTTTCTTTTCACACACAACTTCCCCCCCAGCAACTAAAATTAGGAAGCCCCCGCCCTTCACCACAGAGCAGTGGCCAATAGGATCATGGACAGGTGAGGAAACACTGTCTTGTCCGCCCTTCAGTGTGCACTGTAGCCGACTTGTACGTAGCATCCCGGCATTCTTCAGCGTTGTGACGTAACTGTAGTGCGTCGAGAGGTGAGTAAAAATTATCAGCAGCTGCTTATTACAATAAAACATGCAATAAGGCCATCATGGAAGGTGGGCCCCTGGGTAGAAGCCATGGACTTAAACTACAGCACCAGCACCTAGGGATCTTGTAGTGAGGTCTACACATCATATACTATACAGGACACATGAGGTAGAAGCTCTGGACACCATCAGTCTACAGCACCAGCACCTAGGGATCTAGTAGTGGAGTTTTCACACCATTGAGATCACTTTCTTCTACCCACATAAACCTAGAAAAAAAAAAAACCTAGAAAAAAAAAAGTATCAGAACCAGAGGAGCGTCCAGATTTCCACGTGACAGCAAAAGCACAGGCCCCATGAAAAACAAAACAGTGAACACAGCCCCTCATATTTTGTATAAATGTTAGCTTCAATGAAACTGCACCATTTGTCAAAGCTTGTACCCCCATTCCTCCCCATCTTCCTCACACACAGCCTGCACCCCCACATCCCCCTTTTTGATCACACAAAGTCTGCACTCCCCACGTCCTTCCTCTTGCTCAACCTGCATCCCCATGTCCCCCATCTTGATCAAGCGCAGCCTGCACCCCCATGTCCCCCCCAGCTTGCTCACGCACAGCCTGCACCCCCAGCTTGCTCACGCACAGCCTGCACCCCCAGCTTGCTCACACACAGCCTGCACCCCCAGCTTGCTCACGCACAGCCTGCACCCCCATGTCCCCCATCTTGCTCATACACAGCTTGCACCCCCATCTTGCTAACGCACAGCCTGCACCCCCAGCTTGCTGACACACAGCCTGCACCCCCATGTCCCCCCATCTTGCTGACACACAGCTTGCACCCCCATCTTGCTGACACACAGCCTGCACCTCCACATCCCCTCTCTTGGTCACGCACAGCCTGCACCCCATGTCCCCCCAGCTTGCTGACACACAGCCTGCACCCCCATGTCCCCCCAGCTTGCTCACACACAGCCTGCACCCCCATGTCCCCCCATATTGCTCTCACACAGCCTGCACCCCCAGCTTGCTCACACACAGCTTGCACCCCCATCTTGCTAACGCACAGCCTGCACCCCCAGCTTGCTCACACACAGCCTGCACCCCCCATCTTGCTGACACACAGCTTGCACCCCCATCTTGCTCACACACAGCCTGCACCCCCACATCCCCTCTCTTGGTCACGCACAGCCTGCACCCCCATGTCCCCCCAGCTTGCTGACGCACAGCCTGCACCCCCATGTCCCCCCAGCTTGCTCACACACAGCCTGCGCCCCCATCTTACTCACACACAGCCTGCACCCCCATCTTGCTCACACACAGCCTGCACCCCCAGCTTGCTCACACACAGCCTGCACCCCCAGCTTGCTCACACACAGCCTGCACCCCCATGTCCCCCCAGCTTGCTCACACACAGCTTGCACCCCCAGCTTGCTCACACACAGCCTGCAACCCCAGCTTGCTCACACACAGCCTGCACCCCCATCTTGCTCACACACAGCCTGCACCCCCATCTTGCTCACACACAGCCTGCACCCCCATCTTGCTCACACACAGCCTGCACCCCCAGCTTGCTCACACACAGCCTGCACCCCCAGCTTGCTGACACACAGCCTGCACCCCCAGCTTGCTGACACACAGCCTGCACCCCCATGTCCCCCCAGCTTGCTCACACACAGCTTGCACCCCCATCTTGTTCACACAGCCTGCACCACCAGCTTGCTCACACACAGCCTGCACCCCCAGCTTGCTCACACACAGCCTGCACCCCCAGCTTGCTCACACACAGCCTGCACCCCCATCTTGCTCACACACAGCCTGCACCCTTATCTTCCACACACAGCCTCACCCTCACATCCCCTCTCTTGGTCACGCACAGCCTGCACCCCCATGTCCCCCATCTTGCTCACACACAGCCTGCACCCCCATCTTGCTCACACACAGCCTGCACCCCTAGCATGCTCACACACAGCTTGCACCCTCATCTTGCTCACACACAGCCTGCACCCCTAGCTTGCTCACACACAGCCTGCACCCCCAGCTTGCTCACACACAGCCTGCACCCCCAGCTTGCTCACACACAGCCTGCACCCCCAGCTTGCTCACACACAGCCTGCACCCCCACGTCCCCCCATCTTGCTCACACACAGCCTGCACCCCCATCTTGCTCACACACAGCCTGCACCCCTAGCTTGCTCACACACAGCCTGCACCCCCAGCTTGCTCACACAGCCTGCACCCCCAGCTTGCTGACACACAGCCTGCACCCCCAGCTTGCTCACACACAGCCTGCACCCCCATGTCCCCCCATCTTGCTGACACACAGCTTTCACCCCCATCTTGCTCACACACAGCCTGCACCCCCACATCCCCTCTCTTGGTCACGCACAGCCTGCACCCCCATGTCCCCCCAGCTTGCTGACACACAGTCTGCACCCCCAGCTTGCTCACACACAGCCTGCACCCCCATCTTGCTGACACACAGCTTGCACCCCCATCTTGCTCACACACAGCCTGCACCCCCACATCCCCTCTCTTGGTCACGCACAGCCTGCACCCCCATGTCCCCCCAGCTTGCTGACACACAGCCTGCACCCCCATCTTGCTCACACACAGCTTGCACCCCCATCTTGCTCACACACAGCCTGCACCCCCAGATTGCTCTCACACAGCCTGCACCCCCAGCTTGCTCACACAGCTTCCCCCCATCTTGCTAACGCACAGCCTGCACCCCCAGCTTGCTCACACACAGCCTGCACCCCCATGTCCCCCCATCTTGCTGACACACAGCCTGCACCCCCATGTCCCCCCAGCTTGCTGACGCACAGCCTGCACCCCCAGCTTGCTCACACACAGCCTGCACCCCCAGCTTGCTCACACACAGCCTGCACCCCCAGCTTGCTCACACACAGCCTGCACCCCCAGCTTGCTTACACACAGCCTGCACCCCTATCTTGCTCACACACAGCCTGCACCCCCATGTCCCCCCATCTTGCTCACACACAGCCTGCACCCCCATGTCCCCCCATCTTGCTCACACACAGCCTGCACCCCCACATCCCCTCTCTTGGTCACGCACAGCCTGCACCCCCACGTCCCCCCATCTTGCTCACACACAGTCTGCACCCCCATCTTGCTCACACACAGCCTGCACCCCTAGCTTGCTCACACACAGCCTGCACCCCCATCTTGCTCACACACAACCTGCACCCCCAGCTTGCTCACACACAGCCTGCACCCCCATGCCCCCCATCTTGCTCACACACAGCCTGCACCCCCACACCCCCTCTTGGTCACGCACAGCCTGCACCCCCATGTCCCCCCATCTTGCTCACACACAGCTTGCACCCCCATCTTGCTCACACACAGCCTGCACCCCCACATCCCCTCTCTTGGTCATGCACAGCCTGCACCCCCATGTCCCCCAGCTTGCTCACACACAGCCTGCACCCCCATCTTCTCACACACAGCCTGCCCCCCAGCTTGCTCACACACAGCCTGCACCCCCATGTCCCCCATCTTGCTCACACACAGCTTGCACCCCCATCTTTCTCGCCGCCTGCCCCCCATGCCCCCTCTTCTGACCCCGCTTGCCCCCCCATCTTGCTCACACACAGCCTGCACCCCCACATCCCCTCTCTTGGTCATGCACAGCCTGCACCCCATGTCCCCAGCTTGCTCACACACAGCCTGCACCCCCATGTCCCCCCATCTTGCTCACACACAGCCTGCACCCCCATCGTGCTCACACATAGCCTGCACCCCCACACCCCTCCTTGGTCACGCACAGCCTGCACCCCTATGCCCCCCATCTTGCTCACACACAGCCTGCATCCCCAGCTTGCTCACACACAGCCTGCACCCCCAGCTTGCTCACACACAGCCTGCACCCCCATGCCCCCCATCTTGCTCACACACAGCTGCACCCCCTTGCTAACGCACAGCCTGCACCCCCAGCTTGCTCACACACAGCCTGCACCCCCTGCCCCCCATCTTGCTCACACACAGCCTGCACCCCCATCTTGCTCACACACAGCCTGCACCCCAATCTTGCTCACACACAGCCTACACCCCCATCTTGCTCACACACAGCCTGCACCCCCACATCCCCTCTCTTGGTCACGCACAGCCTGCACCCCCATGTCCTCCAGCTTGCTCACACACAGCCTGCACCCCCATGTCCCCCCCAGCTTGCTCACACACAGCCTGCACCCCATGTCCCCCCATCTTGCTCACACACAGCTTACACCCCCATCTTGTTAACGCACAGCCTGCACCCCCTGCTTGCTCACACACAGCCTGCACCCCCATCTTGCTCACACACAGCTTGCACCCCCATCTTGCTCACACACAGCCTGCACCCCCCACATCCCCTCTCTTGGTCACGTACAGCCTGCACCCCCATGTCCTCCAGCTTGCTCACACACAGCCTGCACCCCCATGTCCCCCCAGCTTGCTCACACACAGCCTGCACCCCCAGCTTGCTCACACACAGCCTGCACCCCCATGTCCCCCCATCTTGCTCACACACAGCCTGCACCCCCATGTCCCCCCATCTTGCTCACACACAGCCTGCACCCCCATCTTGCTCACACACAGCCTGCACCCCCATGTCCCCCCATCTTGCTCACACACAGCCTGCACCCCCACATCCCCTCTCTTGGTCACACACAGCCTGCACCCCCATGTCCCCCCATCTTGCTCACACACAGCCTGCACCCCCATGTCCCCCCAGCTTGCTCACGCACAGCCTGCACCCCCATGTCCCCCCATCTTGCTCACACACAGCCTGCACCCCCATGTCCCCCCAGCTTGCTCACACACAGCCTGCATTCCCAGGCCCCACAGCTTGCTCATACACAGCTTGCACCCAGCCATGCCCCCCCATCTTGCTCACACACAGCCTGCACCCCCAGCTTGCTCACACACAGCCTGCACCCCCATGTCCCCCCAGCTTGCTCACACACAGCTTGCACCCCCATCTTGCTCACACACAGCCTGCACCCCCATGTCCCCCTCTTGTCTACGGTCGTGACTAGAGTGGAGTTGCTCCTGGTAGGTATGATGTCACAGGAAGGGGCGGAGCCTCTCCGATGAGGGCGGGGTTTCTTCTATCACAACTCTGTGCTGTATAGAGGAAGCAGGAGTGGAGCTCGTGTAGATGGAGAACAGAAAGCTGTGAGGACTGATTTGCGGGACTGCATGATAGAAGGGGAGTGATAGGATTGTTTTGCATGGGACTGCATGTTGGTGGAGGCTGAGGGGAGGGAGTGATATATTTACATGGGACTGTAAGTTGAGGGGCTGAAAAGAGACTGATGTTTTACATGGGACTGTATCCTGGAGAGTCTGGGGGATTGGGTTGGGTTGTTTAGGGTGGTATAGGAGTTCCTGGGGTGCCAGGAGAGGGGTCTTTTGGGTGCTGCTCTCATCTGAAGGAGAGCAGGGGTCCTTGTTATGCTGCTGGCATCTAAGGGGTGGGGGGGTCCTTCTGGCATGTGAAGGAGAGCAGGGGTCCTTGGGGTGCTGTTGGCATCTAAGGGGGGGATGTGCTGGCATGGATGGGGGGCAGGGGTCCCTGGTGTGCTGCTGGCAACTAAAGGGTGTGGAGACATGGGTCTCTGGGGTGCCATTGGCATCTAAATATGGGAGCATGCGTCCTTGGTGTACTTCTGGTATCTAAAGGGGGGGAGGGGGGGGGGGGCAGGGGTCCTTTGGGGTGCTGCTGGCATTTAAAGGGGGGCAGGGGTACTTGGGGTGTTGCTTGCATGTAATGGGGGCAGGGTCTTGTGGGCTTCAGGTCCTTGGGGGGTTGCTGCATGTGTCTGTGTGGGATCCCTGGGGCTGGGGGGGGTATTGCTTGTGTGTGAAGAGGGGGTTCTGGAGGTGGTCTCAGGGTGCTGCCACCTGTGTGCATGTTTGGGGGTCCCTGGGGGTGCTGGTGGAGGGTCCAAGTGGTGTGCAGGTCTCATCTTCATGTAAGTGGGGGATTCCTGTGGTGCTGCCTCTGTTTGTGTGTGTGGGTGGGGGGGGGTGATGATGGTGGTCCTTGGGGTGCTGCCGCCTATGTACGTGTGGGGGTGCTACCTGTGTGTTGGAGGGGTCTGGCCCCTGGGATGTTGCCACCTATGTGTTGGGGAGCTCCAGTCCCTGGGGGGGCTGCCGCCTGTGTGCTGGGAGAAGTCTGGTCCCTGTGGGGCTGCCGCCTGTGTCCTGGGAGAAGTCTGGTCCCTGTGGGGCTGCCGCCTGTGTGCTGGGAGAAGTCTGGTCCCTGTGGGGCTGCCGCCTGTGTGCTGGGAGAAGTCTGGTCCCTGTGGGGCTGCCGCCTGTGTGCTGGGAGAAGTCTGGTCCCTGTGGGGCTGCCGCCTGTGTGCTGGGAGAAGTCTGGTCCCTGTGGGGCTGCCGCCTGTGTGCTGGGAGAAGTCTGGTCCCTGGGGGGCTGCCGCCTGTGTGCTGGGAGAAGTCTGGTCCCTGGGGGTCTGCCGCCTGTGTGCTGGGAGAAGTCTGGTCCCTGGGGGTCTGCCGCCTGTGTGCTGGGAGAAGTCTGGTCCCTGGGGGGCCGCCCTGTGTGCTGGGAGAAGTCTGGTCCCTGGGGGGTGCCGCCTGTGTGCTGGGAGAAGTCTGGTCCCTGGGGGGCTGCCGCCTGTGTGCTGGGAGAAGTCTGGTCCCTGGGGGGCTGCCGCCTGTGTGCTGGGAGAAGTCTGGTCCCTGGGGGCTGCCGCCTGTGTGCTGGGAGAAGTCTGGTCCCTGGGGGGCTGCCGCCTGTGTGCTGGGAGAAGTCTGGTCCCTGGGGGGCTGCCGCCTGTGTGCTGGGAGAAGTCTGGTCCCTGGGGGGCTGCCGCCTGTGTGCTGGGAGAAGTCTGGTCCCTGGGGGGCTGCCGCCTGTGTGCTGGGAGAAGTCTGGTCGGGGGCTGCCGCCTGTGTGCTGGGAGAAGTCTGGTCCCTGGGGGGCTGCCGCCTGTGTGCTGGGAGAAGTCTGGTCCCTGGGGGGCTGCCGCCTGTGTGCTGGGAGAAGTCTGGTCCCTGGGGGGCTGCCGCCTGTGTGCTGGGAGAAGTCTGGTCCCTGGGGGGCTGCCGCCTGTGTGCTGGGAGAAGTCTGGTCCCTGGGGGGCTGCCGCCTGTGTGCTGGGAGAAGTCTGGTCCCTGGGGGGCTGCCGCCTGTGTGCTGGGAGAAGTCTGGTCCCTGGGGGGCTGCCGCCTGTGTGCTGGGAGAAGTCTGGTCCCTGGGGGGCTGCCGCCTGTGTGCTGGGAGAAGTCTGGTCCCTGGGGGGCTGCCGCCTGTGTGCTGGGAGAAGTCTGGTCCCTGGGGGGCTGCCGCCTGTGTGCTGGGAGAAGTCTGGTCCCTGGGGGGCTGCCGCCTGTGTGCTGGGAGAAGTCTGGTCCCTGGGGGGCTGCCGCCTGTGTGCTGGGAGAAGTCTGGTCCCTGGGGGGCTGCCGCCTGTGTGCTGGGAGAAGTCTGGTCCCTGGGGGGCTGCCGCCTGTGTGCTGGGAGAAGTCTGGTCCCTGGGGGGCTGCCGCCTGTGTGCTGGGAGAAGTCTGGTCCCTGGGGGGCTGCCGCCTGTGTGCTGGGAGAAGTCTGGTCCCTGGGGGGCTGCCGCCTGTGTGCTGGGAGAAGTCTGGTCCCTGGGGGGCTGCCGCCTGTGTGCTGGGAGAAGTCTGGTCCCTGGGGGGCTGCCGCCTGTGTGCTGGGAGAAGTCTGGTCCCTGGGGGGCTGCCGCCTGTGTGCTGGGAGAAGTCTGGTCCCTGGGGGGCTGCCGCCTGTGTGCTGGGAGAAGTCTGGTCCCTGGGGGGCTGCCGCCTGTGTGCTGGGAGAAGTCTGGTCCCTGGGGGGCTGCCGCCTGTGTGCTGGGAGAAGTCTGGTCCCTGGGGGGCTGCCGCCTGTGTGCTGGGAGAAGTCTGGTCCCTGGGGGGCTGCCGCCTGTGTGCTGGGAGAAGTCTGGTCCCTGGGGGGCTGCCGCCTGTGTGCTGGGAGAAGTCTGGTCCCTGGGGGGCTGCCGCCTGTGTGCTGGGAGAAGTCTGGTCCCTGGGGGGTTGCCGCCTGTGTGCTGAGGGGGTCTGGTCCCTGGGGGGTGCCGCCTGTGTGCTGAGGGGGTCTGGGTGCCTGTGTGCTAGGGTTTCCAGTACCTGGGGGGCTGCCGCCTGTATGCTGAGGGGGGTCCGGTCCCTGGGGGGCTGCCGCCTGTATGCTGAGGGGGTCCGGTCCCTGGGGGGCTGCCGCCTGTATGCTGAGGGGGTCCGGTCCCTGGGGGGCTGCCGCCTGTATGCTGAGGGGGTCCGGTCCCTGGGGGGCTGCCGCCTGTGTGCTGTTGTGATCTGGACCCTAGGGGGATGCTGCTTGTATGCTGAGGGGGTCTGGGACCTGTGTGCTAGGGTCTCCAGTACCTGGGGGGCTGCCGCCTGTGTGCTGTTGTAATCTGGACCCCGGGGGGCTGCCGCCTGTGGGCTGAGGGGATCCGGTCCCCGGGGGGCTGCCGCCTGGGGCTGGGGGGTCCGGTCCCCGGGGGCTGCCGCCTGAGGGGGTCCGGTCCCCGGGGGGGCTGCCGCCTGAGGGCTGAGGGGGTCCGGTCCCCGGGGGGGCTGCCGCCTGTGGGCTGAGGGAGGGGCTGCCACCTGTGGGCTGAGGGGGGGCGTGCTCTGGTCCTTGGGGGGCTGCCACCTGTATGCTGGGGCTCCAGGACCTGGAGTCTGCGCCTGTGTGCTAGGGTCTCCGGTACCTGGGGAGCTGCCGCCTGTGTGCTGTTGTGATCCAGACCCTGGGAGGCTGCCGCCTGTGTGCTAGGGGGGTCCAGTCCTGGGGGCTTGTCGTCTGTGTGTGTGTGGTTCTGGTCCCTAGGGGCTGCCATTTGTGCTTTGGGAAGGGGAGTCCCTGAGAGGCTGCTGCCTGTGTGGGGTGCTGTCTTCATGTAAATGGGGGGTCTCTGGGGGTGCTGCCTGTGTGTGAGGGTAGGCTGTGGGGGTCCCTGGGCAGGCTGCTGTCTCTGTGCATGTGGGGGATCCATGAGGGACTGCCGTCTGTGCAGTGGCATAACTAGGAATGGCTGGGCCCCAAGGCAAACATTTGACATGGGGGTCCCCCCCCTGAACTGCCGCCCCCCTTCCCGCATAAACCGCATTCCTGCACACAGTATTATGCCCTATAGCGGCCCCAGGACACAGTATTATGCCCCATAGTGGCCCCAGGACACAGTATTATGCCCCTTAGCGGCCCCTGCACCCAGTATTATGCCCCATAGCGGCCCCTGCACCCAGTATTATGCCACATAGTGGCCCCAGGACACAGTATTATGCCCCATAGCGGCCGCAGGACACAGTATTATGCCCCATAGCAGCCCCAGCACACAGTATTATGCCCCTTAGCGGCCCCTGCACCCAGTATAATGCCCCATGGCGGCCCCTGCACCCAGTATAATGCCCCATGGCGGCCCCTGCACCCAGTATAATGCCCCATGGCAGCCCCGCCCCAGTTTTGCCCCATGCAGCCCCAGCAAGTATTATGCCCCATAGCGGCCCCAGCACACAGTATTATGCCCCATAGCGGCCCCAGCACACAGTATTATGCCCCATAGCGGCCCCAGCACACAGTATTATGCCCCATAGCGGCCCCAGCACACAGTATTATGCCCCATAGCGGCCCCAGCACACAGTATTATGCCCCATAGCGGCCCCAGCACACAGTATTATCCCCCTTAGCGGCCCAGCACACAGTATTATGCCCCATAGCGGCCCCAGCACACAGTATTATGCCCCTTAGCGGCCCCAGCACCCAGTATAATGCCCCATAGCGACCCCTGCACACAGTATTATGCCCCTTAGCGGCCCCAGCACCCAGTATAATGCCCCATAGCGGCCCCAGCACCCAGTATAATGCCCCATAGCGGCCCCTGCACCCAGTATAATGCCCCATAGCGGCCCCTGCACCCAGTATAATGCCCCATAGCGGCCCCTGCACCCAGTATAATGCCCCATAGCGGCCCCTGCACCCAGTATAATGCCCCATAGCGGCCCCTGCACCGAGTATAATGCCCCATAGCAGCCCCTGCACCCAGTATTATGCCCCATTGTGGACCACCCATAAACAATTATTATACTTTGGGGTCATTTCAGACCAGGGGAGGATACAAACAAAAAAAAAAAAAACAATGTCACTTACCTCTTCCTGGCTCCGGCGTACTCCCTGCTACTTCGGCCATTTTCAATGTTGGACCAGATCTCGCGTGACGGCCCACGTAACGTCACCAAACAGGCCCAAAGCCTTCGGAGCATGTGAGAGGTAAGTAATGTTGTTTTTATGTTCCCTCACCTCCCCTGGCCCTCCGATCATTATACTCTGGGGTCTGAAATGACCCCAGAGTATAATGATAGCAGTGTTTGTGGGTTTTGGCCCGCGGCCTCACTTACCACTCCTGCTCACAGTCACCTCCGCTTCCGCAGAATGGGAAGCGCAGGCGGCCATGAGCAGGAGCGGGAATTGGTAAGTAAATAGGGCCCGTTACCTGCTGGGGTTACTCCAGAAGGTAACAGCCTATTAAAAGAAAAAAAAAAAATGTCCTGGGCCCTGTGGCAGCTGCTACTGCTGATACCCTGGTAGTTACACTCCTGCGTCTGTGTGTTGTTGGGGGAGGGGGTCAGGTTCTTGGGGGGGGGTTGCCATCTGTGTGTTGGTGGAGGGTTCCCGGGGGAGTGTCGCATTTCGAGTGTGTGTGGAGTCCCTGCATGTGTGGAGGAGGTGGTTGTGGGGGTCCTGGGGGAGGGGGGCTGCTTGTGTATAGGCAGGGTTGTGGGGCAGTGTAAATCACGTGGTTTTGGTTACATAGCACAGAGACGCTGGAGGTATAACATACAGTAGTGCCCTCCTGTGCCCCTATGCTAAATGTATTCCCACTCCTCCTACATTATAAATAGAATGGCCCCCACAGCCTAATGCATCACCCTTTCATATCTAGTGTGTGAGCTGTATACATAAACACTTTCCAACCCTGCAATGTTTGCTGGCACCAAACTGACACTCATTGCTGTATAAAGAGTTTACCTACAATGTAGGGACTCCTTCAGAGCAGGAGGAGTCCCTGCATTAGAAGGGGCGAATCCAAGACATAACTTGTCTGTGTTTCTTGACCAAGTGTAAACCCTTGACCGTGACTAACCCCTGCACTTAGGTTTAGTTGTGGTCAAGTTATGACTGCAATTAACCCTTTCTAGTCCATGAGTTAGCAACTCTAACGAATGTTAATGTCACTATAATCTTTCTGTATAGCAGGTGCAGCCCTAAGGTACATTAGGGCTGCTATACTTTATTTGCATAGCAGGCTGTCTGTGTTCTGCCCGCATATTCATTAATATAACTTGACCCCCAATGTATTCACCAAGGACTCCCCAAACCTCCTGCAATCAGTAATTCCATCTAAGTGATTGAATTGCTGATTACCCAAGAAGGGGTTAATCACAAGCTTGACATGACTGTGGTTCAGGCTAAGGGCCTACATAGCGTCCCGCAGCAAAAAAGCTGCAGGAAAAGCTGCAGATTTCCTCTGCGGACTTTCTGCTTCAATTATACACATACGGAAGCTTCCGGCGTTTCCGTAGGTAGAATTGACATGCTGCGATTTCCAAAACCATGATGGTGTGTCTGCTGTGTGTATTTTACTGCAAAGTGGGGGACAGGATTCGCATTTTTTTTGCCACGTTTCTGCCGCTGGCAAACCGTGGCGTATAGGCCACATGGGGCGCCTCCCCTTAAGGATTTATCCGCTTTCTCAGGATAGGCCAGGCCCAACACCTGCTACCCCTCCAGATCTCTGGTACAGAGACTTTAATGGGGCAGCGCTGCGGTACCTACACTCACCACTACAGTTTGTACAGCACTGGAGATCAGCAGGGGACCCCTGCATTACCTATCCTGAGTTACTATCCTTTCAGTAGGAGTCCTCACATTCTGGTGCTCAAATAACCAAAAAAGGGGGGTTTACTAGACTTCATTTGAGGCTAAGTTCACATTGGCTGCAGAAATCGGCAGAGGGGAATTTTATTTGGCTATGATAGACTACGTTGATAACCAGTGGAGGTGGGTTTTTAAAAAATAAATAAATAAATAAAATGGTTAATGAGGGTTGTGCAGAGGGTTTTATTTCAATCAAATATATTTTTTAAAATGTCGATGTTGTTTGTTTTATTAATATTACTGTATGGGGAGCTTAGTGTTAGATATAGACCCTATAGTGACCAACCTGTATAGAATACACCGAGACCATGAACCTACCTATAGTAACTACAGAATACACCGAGACCATGAACCTACCTGCAGCAACTCCATTCTAGTCAGAGCAGTAGTGAGACAGCTAGAATGGAGTTACTGTAAGGAGGATCTACCTATAGCAACTACAGAATACACCTAGACGATAAACCTACTTATAGTAACTACAGAATACACCGAGACCATGAACCTTCCTATAGTAACTACAGAGTACACTGAGACCATGAACCTACCCATAGTAACTACAGAATACACCTAGACTATGAACCTACCTTCAGCAACTACAGAATACACCCAGACCATGAACCTACCTATAGTAACTACAGAATACACCTAGACTATGAACCTACCTATCAGCACCCCTGAACTACAGAATACACCCAGACCATGAACCTACCTATAGTAACTACAGAATACACCTAGACTATGAACCTACCTATAGTAACTACAGAATACACCTAGACTATGAACCTTCCTATAGTAACTACAGAATGTACAGAGACCATGAACCTACCTATAGTAACTACAGAATACACCCAGACCATGAACCTACCTATAGTAACTACAGAGTACACCCAGACCATGAACCTACCTATAGTAACTACAGAATACACCTAGCCTATGAACCTTCCTATAGTAACTACAGAATGCACAGAGACCATGAACCTACCTATAGTAACTACAGAATGTACAGAGACCATGAACCTACCTATAGTAACTACAGAATACACCCAGACCATGAACCTACCTATAGTAACTACAGAATACACCCAGACCATGAACCTACCTATAGTAACTACAGAGTACACCCAGACCATGAACCTACCTATAGTAACTACAGAATACACCTAGACTATGAACCTACCTAATAGTAACTACAGAATGTACCAGAGACCATGAACCTACCTATAGTAACTACAGAATACACCCAGACCATGAACCTACCTATAGTAACTACAGAATACACCTAGACCATGAACCTACCTATAGTAACTACAGAGTACACCCAGACCATGAACCTTCCTATAGTAACTACAGAATACACCTAGACTATGAACCTACCTGCAGCAACTACAGAATACACCCAGACCATGAACCTACCTATAGTAACTACAGAATACACCTAGACTATGAACCTTCCTATAGTAACTACAGAATACACCTAGACTATGAACCTTCCTATAGTAACTACAGAATACACCTAGACTATGAACCTACCTATAGTAACTACAGAATACACCTAGACCATGAACCTTCCTATAGTAACTACAGAATGCACCGAGACCATGAACCTACCTATAGTAACTACAGAATACACCCAGACCATGAACCTACCTATAGTAACTACAGAATACACAGAGACCATGAACCTACCTATAGTAACTACAGAATACACCCAGACTATGAACCTACCTATAGTAACTACAGAATACACCGAGACCATGAACCTACCTATAGTAACTACAGAATACACCCAGACTATGAACCTACCTATAGTAACTACAGAATACACCGAGACAATGAACCTACCTATAGTAACTACAGAATACACAGAGACCGTGAACCTACCTATAGTAACTACAGAATACACCGAGACTATGAACCTACCTGCTGAAACTCCATTCTAGTCAATTCTGTAGTGAGACAGCTAGAATGGAGTTGCTATAAGGAGGACCTACCTGCAGCAACTACAGAATACACCGAGACCATGAACCTTTCTATAGCAACTACACGAATACACCGCAGACCATGAACCTACCTATAGTAACTACCAGAATACACCCAGACCATGAACCTACCTATAGTAACTACAGAATACACCGAGACCATGACCCCCCCCTCCCCCCCCCCTCCTATAATAACTACAGAATACACCCAGACCATGAACCTACCTATAGTAACTACAGAATACACCCAGACCATGAACCTACCTATAGTAACTACAGAGTACACCCAGACCATGAACCTACCTATAGTAACTACAGAATACACCGAGACTATGAACCTACCTATAGTAACTACAGAATACACAGAGACCGTAAACCTACCTATAGTAACTACAGAATACACCGAGACTATGAACCTACCTGCTGAAACTCCATTCTAGTCAATTCTGTAGTGAGACAGCTAGAATGGAGTTGGGGGGGGGGGGGCTGTAAAGGAGGCGGGAGGACCTACCTATAGCAACTACAGAATACACTGAGACTGTAAACCTACCTATAGTAACTATATACTCATAAATCAGGCACACAGTGATACGTTAGAATCTAAGATCTTTGTCATTTATGAATTGCCATAGATTTCCATTATCACTTACAACAAAAAAGTGGCGCGAGATATAAAAAAACACGTCACCGCCATGTTCAGACCATATTTGCACGATGTCTCAGAACTGGTCTGGTGCAAATTATATATACATATGTCACACATAAATTATATATATATATATATATATTTAAACATATAAATATATATATATATATATAAAAATAATTTATATAACTTATAAACATATATATATATACATACAAATAATTTATGAGTGCTATATGTATATATGTCCGGGAATGTGTTTTTCCTCCATTCATATTGATAATCATATATATATATCTAATGTCCCTCTTGGCCAGTTATGGATCCTCCCTTTAGAGACTCCACTCTAGCTTCTCCTGTAGTGAGGTGACTAGATTGGAGTTTCTGGCGGCAGCTCCTGTAAGCAACTCCATTCTAGTCACCTCAGTAATGAACTGTCTACATTGGAGTTGGTTCTAGCAGGTCCTCCCTCCAGCAAATCCAATCTAGTCATCTCAGTAATGAATTGTCTAGAATGGAGTTGCTCCTGGTAGGTCCTCCCTCCAGCAACTCCATTCTAGACTGTTCACTAGTGAGGTGACTAGATTGGAGTTGCTGGAGGGAGGACCTACCAGGAGCAACTCCATTCTAGACGCAACCTTGCCAGCAGCCTCCTCTTCCTGTGTAACACCGCGTTGTGCTGTACAATCCAGAATAGCTCCGCCCACAGAAGAGTCTGATCACGTGGTCATGACATCAGTAGAGGTCCTTTAGCCCACTAGGATTTAGCATCTACCATTCTCCAAACAGCCAAGCTGCTAGCCTTTGGAGACTTTTCAGGGATGAAAGGGCTTGTGCATAGATTTTATTAGTCCACACCCCCTGTTAACAGGTCATAAACTCTGGACAAATAGTGCACCTTATATTTTACACAGGACTGCAGCACACAACCTCCATATTATATTTATAGGCCCCTAATCCTGCCCATGACCCCTTCGGTCCCACCCAGTCCTTTTGTGCACATACTATAATGCTCTCTTAGTGACCACCTCACACAGTTTAATGCCTCCATATAGCATAATACCCGATTAGTGGTCCCATACAGTATAATGCTTCCTTAGTGACCTCCCCACAGGCAGGTTCAGCTGACATTAATCTTATGTGTATGACCGACTTGAATTGCGAACACTATATATAGGATTTGATATAACAAATGGGTAAATGTAACATTTGGCTTGGTGTCATGCATATTATCTTGTACAGAAACACTAAAAGTTTTGATGGGTGTTTAATATCTCTTTTATGTGTGATTAAAATCATACAACAGTTTGTTTTTCAGTTTAATAGCTGCAAGATTAACCCTTTACCTGCCATCCACATATTTATATGTCCTCCCAGGGTGGCATTTTTGTAGCCGAGCACGTATCTAATACGTTCTTACTACTAATGCTGATATCTCAGGATCGGTTAGGGCTATGAAGATGATCTTTGATTCATTTTAAAGAAGAGATCATCATGAAAGCCCTTACAGATCTGGTGCGATTTGCTGGTGAAAACGCTATTCGGCATTGAGATCCCAATACAGAGCTCAATTCCTGACAAACGTTTTTAACAGCAGATCGCTCCAAATCTTTAAAATGAATCCAAGCTCATCTTCATAGCCATAATGGATCCTGAGATATGGGGCTCTAAAGTGGGAGGAGCAGAGCTGCAGACTGCACAGACAATGATAAATCATTGTCTGGATATCCTGTAGGTTACACCAGGAGGGGGGTATCAGGGACTTCTGTCCATGTTATCCCTCTCCTAGCAATCATAGAGCATAGTATACTTTTGCTCTCTGATTGTCGCATAGAGATATAATGTAATACCCCTCTGAGCCTTATTAGAGGGGTATTTTTCTGTAATACCCCTCTGAGCATAACCAGGAAGTTTATTGGCGCTGTGACCCAGACATTTACCATCACCCATGTATATATGAAATATTAAGTTGTGGTTTTATATACAGTATGCTGTGCAATCTCAAAAAAGTTAGATTTTTGGTATCACAGTCTCAGTTTGCTATGTGCAGTATAGATTTCTAACATATTAGTGAATAACAGAAAAATCTTGCTTGTCTTCTGTATCAGTGTTTTTGAGAGCACGAGCTCTTGTTGTAGTTGATGTTTGCACTATATATAAATAGTTTACACCTTGATCTATTATTTTAAATGTGTTTTGTGTGTGAATGTAAGTTGAATAGGTTTAGGTGCAAATATTTTTTAGTGCATTTTTAAAAAAAATTATTTCTGTTTGTCACAAAGTTACATGAAGGTGGAGATGGCTATTGATAACCCATTGAGACACATGTAATCCTCAGGTTGTCTACTTTCAATAAATGTATAGGGTTTAGGGGTTCACTTGCTTTTCTCGGTGTGTAATCTCTACATTTTATAGGATGATACTTTTTTAACATTTCCAGCTTCAAAGCAGATTTTTGTTACTTCCAGTTCTGGTGATTTCCGAAGATATGTGCATGCAGGTGTAGGCCTTAGTGATATGAATGAACTTTGCACATGTTGAACTCTTATTTTTTGGAGGGTTGGTGCATATAACTTTTTGTTTGGTTTCCTCTTTTAGCAACTAATATACATTTATTTGCATTTTTTTTAAAAACATTCAAATCAAAATTTCATGAAGACGCCTGTTCATATAAAGTACCAAGTGTCATTTTGACAATGCTGCAGGTGTCTACTTTAAGAAAATATATAGGTATGGGGGGTTGGATGATTTTTTAATGTTGCAATTTAAGTTTTATTTGTCCATCTCAATACTGTGCAAAATTTCAGACCCCTGGCAGTGAAAAGGGTTAAAGGGGTTTTTCGAGATATTTTTATTTTTATTTATTTTTTTTACAGATAGACAAAAAATGTGCTGAAATGAATTTTTCAAATTGAGACCACAGAAAAAATTTCTACTGTTTTGCAGAAATCTGTGAGAAACACAGTATCTGTTACAATCACTTCCTTACTGCTCCTGATCATGTGCCATTCATCGTGCACATGACTTCAGTTGTTAGCCACATCCACCATGAGAGTAATGTAATTATTGATGAAAGCTGCATTTGTCTAAACTTTATTGACTGCTAAAGCAGCAGGAGGAGGAGGCTTGTCCTGATCTGGCAGCAGCAGAAGCTGGTAGACAAACATTTATATGTTCTATTAACTCTTTAAAGAGGACCTTTCATGTCCTCATGCACATGCGGTTTTATATACCTCTAGAAAGCCAACAGCGCGCTGAATTCAGCGCACTGACGGCTTTCCCATTATGTTCCCTGGGGCTGGAGATATCGGTGCCATTAGTTTCGGCACTGATCTCTGCCCACTATCAGAAGGGCGCTCCTGACAGTCTAGCTGGGCCCAGTACAAGTCTATGGACGAGTACAGTCAGGAGGGTGTTCCTCACAGCTCAGCGTCATCGCTGGGCGGTAAAGAATGCCCCCTCTGACAGTACAGGGCTATGGACGAGTACTGTCGGTGGGGCGTTCCTTACAGCCCAGCTAGACTGTCAGGAACTCCCTTCTGACAGTGGGCACAGATTGGTGCCGAAACTAACGGCACCGATATCTCCAGCCCCAGGGCACATAACGGAAAAATCCAACAGTGTGCTGAATTCAGTGCACTGTCGGTTTTCTAGCGGTATATAAAACCGCATGTGCATGAGGAAATGAAAGGTCTTCTTTAAGCCTATCCCCGTCTCCATCAGACATTCTTCTGCGAGTGGTTAGAGGGATTTTTAGACAATGACAGGCTGGCAGCATGGTAAATGTGAAGGAGATGAGCAACATGTGCAATAGATAAGAATGCTTGATCATTAGAATCATACACAGTCCAGCTCAGGCTGTGTTCACACAGTATGTTTTACCCAATAATTCAAAAAATGTATGCGTTTTTTGGACAATATATGCTTTTTTTAAAAACGTATGTGCTGGTTTCAAAAACTGCATGCGTTTTTTTTTTAAGTGCATGTAGTTTTCAGATACAAATGCATTTATTTTTAAAGCAAAAATGCACTGTGTGAACACAGCATTAATGAGAAGTGTTGTATCATGGGACTAGATTGTGTGATTGTGCTTTACAGATATTCTCAGTGAATATATATATATATATATATATATATATATATATATACAGATACACATGCATATTATCTATACTATACACACAAATATATTTGCATATCTATAGGTAAATACGTATATGGAGAGATACACTTGTGTGTGTATCTCTCTCTCTCTCTCTCTCTCTCTCTCTCTCTCTCTCTCTCTCATACACAATATATGCAACTATATAATGTGTGTGGCCTCCACGTGCCTGTATGACCTCCCTACAATGCCAGGGCATGCTCCGGATGAGGCGGCGGATGTTCTCCTGAGGGATCTCCTCCCAGACCTGGATTAAAACATCAGTCAACTCCTGGACGGTCTGTGGTGCAACGTGGTGTTGGTGGATGGAACGAGACATGATGTCCCAGATGTGCTCTATTGGTTTCAGGTCTGGGGAGCGGGCAGGCCAGTCCATAGCATCAATGCCTTCTTCATGCAGGAACTGCTGACACACTTCAGCCACATGAGGTCCAGCATTGTCATGCATCAGAGGGAACCCAGGGCCCACTGCACCTGCATATGGTCTCACAATGGGTCTGAGGATCTCATCCCAGTACCTAATGACAGTCAGGGTACCTCTGGCTAGCACATGGAGGGCTGTGCGGCCCTCCAAAGAAATGCCTCCCCACACCATTACTGACTTACTGGTCATTTTGGAGGGCTCTGGCACTGCTCCTCCTGTTCCTCCTTGCACAAAGGAGGAGGTAGCGGTCCTGATGCTGGGTTATTGCCCTCCTATGGCCCGCTCCTCCTCTCCTGGTGTACTGGTCTGTCTCCTGGTATCTGCTCCATGCTCTGGACACTATGCTGACAGACACAGCTACCCTGCTTGCCACAGCTCGCATTCATGTGCCATCCTGGATGAGCTGCACTACCTGAGCAGCTTCTGTGTGTTGTAGTCCCCACCTCATGCTACCTCTAGGGGTGAGAGCAGTGACAAAATGCAAAAGTGACCAAAACAAGAGCCAAAAAGGATGAGAACAGAGAAATGGTCTGTGGTCACCACCTGCAGAACCCTCCTTTATAGGGGTGATCTTGCTAACTGGCTATTATTTCTACCTGTTGTCTATTCCATTTGCACAACAGCAGGAGAAATTGATTCAGTCAGTGTTACTTCATAACTGGACAGGAGGATTTCACAGAAGTGTCAGTGACTTGCAGTTACATTGTGTTGTTTAAGTGTGCCCTTTATTTTTTTGAGCAGTGTATATATATTGCATGCACATACTATATATTCACATAAATGTGAATTTATACGTAAATATATGCAATTACGTTTGTTTATTCATACAATAAGTATTTCCTGTCTTTAGGCTGAGGCCCCATGTTGCAGAAATGCAGCTTTTTTGTTGCAGAATTTGTTGCGGTTTTTTGAGTCAAAGCCAAAAATGTCTAGAAAAGGAATGGGAAATATATAGGAAGCTCTTATACTTCCACCTTCTGCTCAATCCACTCCTGGCTTTGGCTCAAAAAAACCTCAACAAAATCTGCAACAAAAAAGCTGCGTTTCTGCAACATGGGGCTTTAGCCTAAGTCACATTTTATTATTCCCGGAGAACCCCGTTAAGAACCAAATATATAATCAGTCACAAATGTTGGAAGATAAGACAGCGGCATGTAGTAGAATTTGGCATATAGACCAGCAGAATAACGCGTCCATGGATATACAGCAGTCAGGGCGTGCTCCATACAGTCTGTAACAATTGTAAGTTTGGTGCTAGTCCGTGAGCACATATCATCGAAAAATTTACAATCTGTGCAGAGAAAATACATATTTTATAGCATACAGTTTTATCCTAATATCATTTCTTGTGAAAATAATATGGCAATACAGGGATTAGGGATCGCAGGTAGAAGTATAATTTGCTTCTACCTTACATATGCTAAAAAGGACCTCTGCTTTACCAAATACTTGTATTCCCTATATAATAACAATTCTGGAGCGTATTTCTTTATAAGTTTGTGTTCTGCAGTTCCCCTGCTATACCTCCTATCAATTTGTGAATACGTTACCATTCCTTTTGTCAAAGGAGTGTGTCCCAGTCTGGCACACACAGCACTGTTTGTAAAGGTAACACCCATTTGTCAATTTATTCATACATTTCTAGGTGCAATAACAGAGGAACAGCATGTCACAGACTTAAGAAAAGATGTTTCAGGATTGTTACTTCATGCAAGAGGGATTGACAAAACAGCATATTTGGCTTATTGCTCTGTGGATCCAGCATACAGTTCTGGTTTAGGACTTGAGAGAGGACCAGCAATGATAGTAGTGCCATTAAATAAATTATCAATTTTATAAGAGTCAAGGTCTACCACTAGAGGGCAGCATCAGTCTTACTGCAGAGTGCATTAGTCACTAATGATTAGTGTATTGAAGACTCCAAACATAGCTGGCACTGATCTATTGAGTCACTGGTGGTACTTTTGCTGTGTTTAGCTGAGCGTACCACACATCGCTGTCCTTCTTTCCTCTCTTAGTGTAATGCGTGACCAATAGAGCATATAAGACACATGGTGTTAGATGTATATACTTCCATTCCTCGATACCTAAGCACTCTGAGATCGATTCTGCATGGTTTGTCTCATACTTTCAGCATTCAGTAATCCTCTTCAATGTGAGAAATAATGGTCTCTAATTACAAATTACATTTTGGTTCTATTACCAATCAAGGCAAGGTACTAGGGTAAATTCACATTGTGCGGCGCTGGACACTCTCTGGGCCAGGCTGCCCATGTTTTCAGTTAAAATAGTGAAAGATATTTTGATTATTGTTTGTGACTTGTTAGCAGCGTGATAACCAGCAAAACTGCCCTACGCCTTAGGCCCCATGAAGCAGACCGCAGAAAAAAAAGCGCTGCGGGAAAAACTGCGGCATTTACGCCATGTGGGGCCCTGGCCTACCAGCAACATATATATATCACAGGCAGCAGTCAATTAGTCTTTCACTATGTTACTTGAAAAACAGGACTGTGGAGTACATAGGCCAAGCCACAAACTCCGACTCCTCTATAAATGGCTGACAGCCTTAGTCAGACAGAAGCAATAAAGATCCTCTAATTCATTAAAAGGGGGCGTTCACACTACCGTAGGACGTCCATTTTGATAGGGTCTGTTAAAAAAAAAAGGACGCCTATCATAACAGACATTAATATACACTAACTGATGTTAATGCGTCTGTTTTTTTAACCGATGCAGTAAATGTCAGTTAGTGTCCATTAATGTCCGTTTTTATACGGTCTCTTTTTTTTGCTTATCTTTTTGTTCTGCTTTCTGAGCATGCACAGAAGAAAAAAAAAACAGTAATAACGGACAGTATAATGGACAACCGTTATCCATTACCATCTGTTAGCCATAGACATTAACGTTAAATATTAACAGACGCTTAACATCCATCATAAGTCCGTTGTTATGAACGGACACCAAAGTCCTGCACCCTGTGTTATTATGTTGGCTAAAATAACGGACGTGATGGATTTGGTGAAAACGGACACAAACAGACAAAAGATCAAATCCCATTGAAATCAATGGGATTTCTAAAAGATTTATGACAGATCTGTTAGTGTCCATTGCAAACGTTTTGTAATAGATGCTAGCTACGGACACTACTAATAGTAGTGCAACAAACTATATTAAAAATATTAAACATTGTATAATATAATTAAAAATAATTCATTATTTTATTTTAAAGTCGGAATTGGTGACTTTTCTAGCGAATCCCATGCACACATTGCGAAAAAATGTGCGCAGCGGATATGCTGCGATTTCCAAAACCATTGCGATTTTGGAAATCACAGCATGTGAGTTGTACCAGTGGAAATGCTGGTGGTTTCCCTATAGGTATAATGGAAGCAGAAAGTCCACACAGGAAACCTCTGTGGACTTTCTGTGAAAAGCGCTGCAGTAAAAACCGCAATGTGTTGCCAGCACGGTTTTACCTGAAGCGCTTTTTTGCTGTGGCCTGCTAGGTGGGGCCTTAGACTAAAGCTGGGTTCACGCAGTGCTTGCATGATTTTTTTCTTAGTTGCATATTTTTTTTTTTTTTTTTTTTTATTATTAATTGCAGTAATGCTTAGCACATTTACTGTGCATTTCAGCTGTACGCCATTACATTGAAAACCTCTGGTGTACTGGCATATAAAAATGTGCTACTCATTACTGCAGTAAAAATGCATGCAGTTATGAATTTAAAAAAACACTGAGGTCCATGACTTATGTAGCTAGCACCATTCTGTGCCAAATCAATTGGCTCGCTTTTCATTTATGAAGTTTATACCACAATATCAATAAATATTCCCCATTATGCCTTCAATTAACATATGCCATACTTACAATTCTGGTAGTATTCTTCCCCATAGTCATTTTTTATATTTGAGGGTATTTTTTTCCAGCAGTTTGTTACAGTGTTTTTTAATTGTGTTGCATTCAGAATCTCGGTTTTAAAAAAATCAGGAGCGATGATGGAGACTTTGACGCCAAATTGTTTGAGCTCTCGTCTGCAATAGTCAACAGAGAAAGGTAAATTTTTAAATTTTTTTTTTTTTTTAACCATTTTGTTTAATTAAAATCTGTTGCCGCTCCTGACATGCCTGAATACTTATGTTCTTATAATATAACAATTCAGGAGCATCTTTTCTTAGATCTCTACAATGTGCAAGTTCCTCTATTGTTCCTACTAGAAACATATGTTTTCGCTGCATTTTTTAAGCTGCAAAACGCTATATGACCCTAAAGGTCCAAAACTCTGTGCTAATTAATATAATAATTATTTATATTATTATATAAATTATTTATAATTTGATTATAATTAAAGGGGTTTTCGGGCAGTTTAATATTGATGACTTATCTTTTGACTAGGTCATCAGTATCTGATTGTTGGGGGACTGACACCTGGAACACCTATGTATCAGCTACTCAAAGTGACATTCTAGGTGACATCATATTCATTCTTCACAGGGCCTACTTGCAGCTCAGTCCCATTCACATGGATGGGGCTGAGCTTCAGTAACCAGCATAGACCCTTCAAAATTTACTACACTGTGCTTAGTGTTCAGTAAAGAGGCTGCAGCAAAATGCTGCAGACTCTTCAAACAGCTGATTGATAGGGGTACCTACCTGGGTAGGAGCGATAGCGGCTGCCACAGGGCCCGGGATATTCGGAGGCCAGTCCCCACAAACACTGCTATCATTATACTCTGGGGTCTTTTCAGACCCCAGAGTATAATTATCGGAAGGCCAGGGGAGGTGAGGGAACATAAAAAAACGTTACTATCTTCTCTTACGCTCCGCAGACATTATGCGTCGCGACCCCCTCCCAGCTCATGCGAGATCTGGTCCAACATTGAAGATGGCCGAAGTAGCGCGGAGTGCGCCGGAGCCAGGAAGAGGTAAGTGACATTGTTTTTTTTGTCTTTTTTTGGTCTTCTGCAGATTTCAGTCTTTGCACTGCAGCAAATTGTCAGAATAGTTTAGTGCCCGCAGTGCATTTCATGTTGCACTGCTGGTTTTAGTCATAGAATGTAGATCAGATCTATTTAATTCTCATCCACAATGCTGCCTTAATAACTGCATAGATGCTGGTAAGTCACTCCTCGTGTGTCTCCAGGCAGCCATACAGAATAGATGTTGGACCTTCCTAAATCCTTAATTAAACAATAAACCAAACACATGCTGATTGATTCTTGGCCGTATGATAAGCAACGTGGGTTTCCTTTTTAAGCAATATTTAACATCAAAAAACACAAGTAAACTAAAGGGATTTTCCAGGATTTTGATACTGATGACCTTTCCTTAAGATTGATTATTAATATCAGATTGGCGGGGTTCTGACACTTGGCATCCCCACTAATCAACTGATAACAGGAGCTGCAGCTCAGCCAGGTTACTGTAGGTCAACTCACATTCAAATAAATGGGAGCTGAGTTACAGTAACCCAGCTGGGTCCCTATACAGTACAGTATACAGAGCTGACTGCTTCTGGCTCTTTACACTGTTTTTGCTGGTAGCGTAGCTGCTGTTATCAGCTGATCTGTGGGGGTGTTGGACCTCCACCAATCTGATATTGATGACCTATATTGATAGGTTTTCCATCATTTTTATGTTGATGACCTATTTAATTTACTTGAGGTAGCAAATTCATCATGCATGTTTCAAGATACTCCAGAAACTATTTTACCTTATGCTGTCTGAAAAGGCTTCAACTCCAAATTTAGATATGCAATATCCACCGCCACACAGTGCGTGCCTTCCAGCAATGCTAGACACATTCACTATACGTCCTTTGGATTTTCTAACCAAGGAGAGCAAGTTGATTGTTACATCTATCAATCCTAAGAGATTGACATCTAGAATTTTGCGAAAGTCATCCTTCTTCAGCCATTCATTAGGGCTCACTGGGATTAAAATGCCAGCATTATTTACTAGCCCCCACAGACCTGTAAAAAAATAATATAACAATGATATTGAATAAGCCCTTTTTGGATTTCAGGGGGTCTGTGCTTGGAACGCTCCTAGAAAGAAGAGCAGATAACCATGCAATATATGTTTGCTCATTGATTTGAATGTCTGCCATGCAACATTACATTTGTGGTGTCTGCAGAGGAAATGTATGGCAATGCATAGCTTTTCCTGTCTATAGCTGATCATGACAGACAGATCCATGAGGATCACCAATTTAAAAAGTGTTTGTCTTTATTAACCCTTTCTCCTGCTGTAGCCACTTTCAACTTTTGCATTTTCCTTCTGCTTTTCAAAAGCCATATGTTTTGAAATGTTTTCCATTCACATACAGTAGCTGTATGATGGCTTGTTTTTTCAGGACAAATTATACTTCATAATGGCACAACTTAATATTCTATAGCTGAAAAAATTTTGAATGGGATGAAATGGAAAAAAACAGTTGGACATTTTCTTACAGATTTTAGTTTTACAACGTTCACTGTGCAGTAAAAATCACCTTTATTCTGTGAGTCAGTATGATTAAAGTGATACCAACTTAGTTTTTTAAGTTTTGTTAGGATTTAATTAAAAACTGTGAAAATAAATTATTTACATTACTTTATTCTAACACCTGTAGCTTTTTTATATTTACATCTATGAAGCTGTGTAAGGTCTCTTCTTTAGCAGGGCAAGTTTTAGTTTTTATTGCTTTTGGATGATATACTGTATTTAAGTAACTTTTTAGGCTAAGGCCCCACATATCGGGCTGCAGCAAAAAAGCGATGTGGAAAAAACCATGGAGGGCAACACATCACAATTTTTCCCGCAGCGCTTTTCACAAAAAGACTGCAGAGGTTTCCTCTGCGGACTTTCTGCTTCCATTATACCTATAGGGAAACCTCCTGTGTTTCCGTAAGTATAATTGGCATGCTGCTTCATTAGAATCCCATAAACTTTGCAGGAACTGTAAAATGCTGTGTTTTTTAACGTGGCGTTTCCACCACGGCCAAACTGCAACATTTATGCCACGTGGTGCCCTGGCCTTATTCACTTTTTTGGAGGGTGGCAAATTGGCATATAATGGTGATTCAGGTATTTTTATTTTTTTCCCAATACAGTTTTCACTATATTGATACCTATTTTTAGATCTTAATAGAACAGGCTTTTTTGCACATTTTTTTGGTTCCTACCCCCCCCCCCCACCCAAGGGGTTAAACATGCAATCATTAGATTGCTTATACCATAGAACAGTTGCATTATTTTACCACTGACTGCTGTAACTGAGGCATTGTTTAATAGAAACAGAATTGACAGGCCTGGGAGCCTTTAGAAGTGACAACAGTGAGAGTTGTAGCAGCTGAAGGGGAGACAGAGGAATGGGAGATCAAGTTGTATATTACTAATAAAGCTCAGCCAGTGCAGAGAATGCTTTATTAAGCATATTACTCCCCAGATAATCTTTTAGGCTGAGGCCCCACATTGTGGAAATGCATTTTTTTTTGTTGCAGTGGTTTTTTGAGCTAAAGTCAGTGGATTGAGCAGAAGGTAGAAGTATAAGAACTTCCTATATATTTCCCATTCCTTTTGTAGTCATTCTTGGCTTTGACTCAAAAAAAACGCAGCAAAATCTTCAACAAAAAAAAGCTATGTTTCTGCACCGTGGGGCCTCAGTTTTAAATGCCCCTTAAAGTTCAGCTAACCTCTCTGATGCTGTGGTTAGTTGTCTATGATTGAATTGTTTCCGATCACAAAACATTACTGTATGGGTCCCGTCTGCCTAAAACATGTTTAAAGACCTAATTTTTACTGTACACGGATGCCAGATGTCAGGAAGGTTAAAGGTTAAATTTGTTGGTTCGACTGGTTGGAAAGGCGGGTCCCAGATAACCCCAAAGCACTGTACTTAGAATAAAAATTTCACAGTTAAGTCTTACCTTTGTCAGTAACAGTGTCAGCAACCCACTTTGCTGCTGCACTGATGCTTTGGCTGTCTGTAACATTAAGGATTACAGTTTGGAGTCTACTGGAGGTCTCCTTCTTTAATGTATTCGCTCCTGCTTCTGTTAAACAAGCTGCTAAAACCTTCATTCCTCGATTGTCCAACTGCTTAGCTAACTGCCTTCCAAATCCAGTGTCACATCCAGTGATGAAGACATATTTATCTGAAAGATTTTCTAGGATCTGACTCTGTCTGTGCCACCTGTACAGTAGGATCAAACCCAATAACACCAGCAGAAGGATCCACATGATTTCACTGTAAGACATAATTAAAGCGTGAACACTTAAAACTGTGAACTGCATATTCATGCCTGGTTTACACTCCCTTTGATTTTTCCTGAGTTCTGTTCTAGAGATGTTCCCAACTTATAAAAGGGAGGTCAATATTGGTTATTAATATTTAATTACGGTATCAATAACCAATATTGATTATTGTTTAACTTTCACCTTTTCCCTTATATTAACGATTATCTTTATTACCTTCCACAATATGACAATGTACAGTATGCTCAGTGTAGGATAATAAAATATGTTTATTAACTAACACTAATATACTAAATGTTAAATATAAGTGTAATGTCCGCATCTGTTCAGACTTCTGTGCTATCCTCCGGCTGTAGGGTACAGTGCAGGAGGTGTGTCCGGCTATAATTTTATGCTTTTAGGTTTCGTGTCATACTCTGTCTGAACATAGCTCTATCTCCTCAAACAGTTTTGCTTAGGTGATTGATATCCTTCCTTTCCAATCTCACTTCTCTGGGAGATCAGGGTCCGGTCCAATCAAGCCTGGGGCAGATTCCTGACATCCTATAAATAGTTTTCTAGACCACACCTGAGTGCTTGCTATGCTTGCTATTAGTCTCTGTTGAGCATGCTAGCGTTATTCTCCTGTACCTCTGTTTTTGCAAACCTGTCTATTCTTCCAGCTCTTGTTTTGTTCCTGCTGCCTGACTGGTTCAGTCCCTTGGCTTTCTCTCTACCCGTTATTCTTTGTTTGTCTTGTCTGTGTTTACGTTTGCACTTGTGACATAGGAAGGGACCATCGCCCAGTTGTCCTCTACTGTTTAGGGTAGCTGAGCTATGGACTTTGGGATGGGTCTAGTATTAGGGCTCAGTGTACTTGTCTTCCTTCTGGGACATTCGCAGCAGACAAAACCTAACAGGTTTTGTATCAATAAGACAGTACAAAGTAAACATAAATTTACAATACAATGTCCAGGCTATGCAAACTTCTATGTATGAAGAAAAAGACAGTAAATACAGCATCACAATACAGTTGTAAGGGAATTGCCAGTTAAGCAATTCCCCAGTGCTGCTGCAGGACCCTGGGGGGAGGGGCACAGCAAGACAGTGAGCCCTAAAGCTGATCTCCCCCACTGTCCCTGGCTAACTTGCCTGATCTGTCCTAGGCGACAGCAGCAACTAGTCGACAGTCCCTTCTTAATGTAAGTGGCAACACAGAACGCAGACAGGACAAACAAACAAATGGAGGTCAGCTAGCCAAGGGGTCGGTAACAGACGAGCAATGCAGTACAGAATCAGAATCCAAGAGAATAATCAAAGTGAAAGCCAGAGGTCAGGAATAGGAATACAGGTAACAAAACAGCAAGTAGTGATAGCCAGAACACACGAAGCAATAACCAGCGCCAATGAAAATGTGAGCAAAGAATAAATAGGAAGAAAGAACCCGCCCCAGACTTGATAGGGGGACAGCCTGTCAATCACACAGGTAAGGATAAAATTAACTATTAGTGGAGCAGTGGAAAACTAAAGGTGAAGGAGATAGGTGTGGCAGAAAATCAATTACATAGTCTAGGACAGTGTTCAGACTGAGCAACAAGAATCTTAAACAAGGAATTAAACTGAGCATGCCTCCTGCGCCGCCGCATGTGGGCGGAGGGTGGTGCAGAGACCCGAACAGGCAGAGACAGTACAACAGTACTAAGAATACAAACTCTGTTAACTTAAATAGTACATTAAACCCACTCATAACAATATGGATCTTATATATACACTCACATACACACAATTCCTTGACCCACCTAACAATAAACTATCCCTATACTTAAGGAAACATAAGAGGAGGGGGTTAGATATGACATTTGGGGAGAGGGGCCGTAGTAGGTAACTGGGAGTACTTAGGAGAGAGAGATTTGGTTCTGAAGAGAGAGACAGATCTAGTTAGCTATATTAAAGGGAAAGGGATATACCAAGCCTGCTTGTGTTGGAGTAGTCTGATGGTCTGCACGCAGGACTTCTGGTGGTGAGGAGCTTCTAATCTGCTTTATATCCTCTGAAGCCTCTTTTTATCCACATTATAGCCATTGACTATAATGTAGCCCATCATGATTGGTCAAACCATCAGATAGTTGTACTTCTCTGATGGAATGTCTTTGTATATTCCTACATATGGAAAGTTGGCCTTTTATCCTGGCTTTTCTGGTTTGGCCCCAGACACCTTCCCAAGTCTTTGTTGTTCTCGTACACAAAAGAACCCGACCTGTAGGTGATACTGATAAATTCACTGTGTATTCCATCCCACCTCCTGGCATACCCAGCACAATACCTGGTTTTTCTTGTTCTTGTACATAAAAGAACTAGTAAACAAAGCCATGTTGTTACTGTGGGTTGTATAACCCCCGTCCACACCTGCATTCATCCCTCCTGGGCGAGCAGGAATCTCACAAGATTGTGAGGTGTGGTGGGCATAACAGTTCTATCCAGGTGGTGGTGGGGGGTGGAATACCTTATAATCTTATGTATGATATTAAATTGTATAAATGTATTTGCACACTTCCCTTTACACAACTACAACAATACCACAGACTCTTATCGCCTTTGGCCTGAACTGTCTGTGGTTCAGCTCTGTTGGTTGTGATGACGTCATTGTAGCATAAGAGTTGATCAGCAATGCAGGAAGCGCTAGGATTCTATTCCCTGCTGCAGTAAGAAACTGTATCGGAGGACTCTAATTGTGGCATCAGAGGACATTCGGGACACTATAATGAAGCTCCAGGGCATAGGCTTTTCTATTAGATAGTATACCCTTGAGTATAACACTTTTGGGCTTGATTAAAAAATGGTGGAGTCTGAGCTAATATCAATGTCATTGAAAATAGGCACCAGTATTGCGTTGTAATAAGTTTATTTTGTGTGTTTTTCCCATTAAAGTAAATAGGATAATCTTGCCATTGAAACTTAACTTTTTCTAAAGTTTATACACATTTTCATCAGAAAATGTGCGTGACTCTTCCAACATATATTTTCAATGGTGGAAGCATTTATAACCTCACAGTATATGTGGAGATGTCATCACTGCATTCCCCACCTCTAATGGTAATAATGAGATGACCCTGCTAACTCAGCCCTAGTCTGTACCACAAAGATGAAAAGTGAAAATATCCAGAACAGATAGACTCATTAACAAATAAGTGTTTATACAGACTGTTTAACTATTTCCTGACAAATGAAAGAATTTAAACATTCAGCATATTAGGATATAACTTTGCAAGGATATTTTAGAACGTATTTGCAAAGTCTGTAGTTGCACAGTGATCAGCTTCAGTAAATATCAGTGCTAAACTTACCACTGTTATTTACTTGAAAGCCAACAGATAGGAATGGTCTACTCTGGCTCACTAGCAACCAGATCAAAACAAAGGGGTCCTTCTCTCAGTCCTAAATGGCAAGGTTAAACATATAGTGTCCAATCAGACTATATACATCTCCAGAGATTGAAACAAATGCCTGAGTTTAAACAATGAGGTTATTGGATAATGAATTTACATGCTGTTTATCTGATATCTCTACATCCCTAAACCACAGCTAATTCCATTTGTTCACACCTACCATCCTATCATCTGCAAAGTACAACAGGTTATACAAAAAAATTGGCCCCTGCTACAGAGAGCATACACAAACAGTCAGAAATTTTCTCAACCATTTCTTATGTGCCACAAATGACTTTAGAACATCAGGGACCAACTGGTACAAGCATTTCTTCTACTTACTACTAAGTAAAGGACTTTCCCATGCTTACGTTGTCTTGCCTGTAGCAACATCATCAGAAACTATACCTTCTATTATCCTCACACGCATACTATGTCAAGGAGTATTTCACAGGAGACACTTCCTTTGTTGTCTACTTAATTAAATGTCCATGTGGTCTACTATATAGTGGGCAGACTGCACAGGCCATACGAGACAGCATTTCAAGCCACAAGTCCACCATCAGATGTGCAAACACGTTACCACTACTGCATCACTTCCCTACTGCTCATCGCTCAGTATCCTAACTTAAGTTCCAGATCATCAAACATATTCCTCTTCCACGAAGAGGTTGTAAAATAAGACTTAATAGACAATACAACTTGATTGTCTAATTTCCTTTATTGCCTGGTATTGTATATTGTTTATTGCTACCATATTTCCCATTTTTTGCAGATTCTGTCTTAATTGAGTTCCTGGAGATCCCCTGATGACAGGTACCATAACCCCGACCTTCTTCCTTTCCTACTTCCCCCCTTCTTCCTTTTCCCTTCTTTTCTTTTCCCTCTGTTTGAGTCTTTCCCTTGTTTTCAGGACCCCTCTGTGTTATATTTTACTTTGTGTCCTATTCTCCCATCCATTCTTTTTCTCCTCCCCTCTCTTTTCTTTATATATCCATACATATCCAGCCTTTCCCCTTTTCATTTGTACTTTTTATATTTTGATTTTATCATTTCCACCTCTTTCTTTTTTGCCCCACTTTTTTTTTGTTATAAGCACTCGCTTGGGTGTGAGCAGTGACATCACCATACCTACTATTTTCTATTTACCATGCAGGCACTACCCGTAGGTGTGGCATTGTCCCATGCATCCAGTGGTGCGTCCATTCACCTTTATCATGATGGATGCACTTGTATCCCCACACTATTTCTAGTCAGGGCAGTGTGCAGCACTTCCTTTTTATCCATTATGTACCTAGTCTTGGTGAGCATTTATACTTTAACTTTGTCCTTGTCTTTTGGCCGGATTATGGTTTTACTTCGTCTTCTACTATGAAAGAGGTTGCCAGTGGGTAGTCAACACTTCCACAGATATTATATCATATTTCCCGCCAATCCTTACCTCCATGAGTTATAAGTAGACATTATATTGTATGATGACACTAACTTTTACCCATGTGCAAGACATTTATTTTTATGCTATTAATGCACTGCAGTGATGATACATGGTTTCACACTACATGTCTTAACTGTTTATTTAATTTGTAACAACTTCAATAAAGGCATATTACAGGCCGAAATGTCACAGGAGCACGGTTGCAGTCACCATCGCTGTATATATTGTAGCGACTTTTTGCACTTATTAAAAATTTGCACCACCAAGTTAAAGGACATAAATAATAAATAAATAAATAAATAAATAAATAAAGGACTGTACAGTAGTGATCTTTCATGCATGCAGCTGAAGGAGACAGGAGTCAGCTATTTGTGGTGGCCAAATGCCCCACAGAGAAGCCAGGGATGTTCTATCACTCTGTCTTATTGATCACTGAATACACAGCACTCAATGAGCACCATTTATCAGTGGCGTAACTAGGAATGACTGGGCCCCAAGGCAAACATTTGACATGGGCCCCCCCCCTTACCGGTTACGGGTCCCCAAACAGTAAAATATGCTCAACAGTGGCCCCAGATAGTATTATATGCTCCACAGTGGCCCCCACACAGCATTATATGCTCCACAGTGGCCCCCATACAGCATTATATGCTCTACATTGCTCCCCCCACACACAGTATAATATGCTCCACACAGTGGACCCCACCATGTATTATATGCTCCCGCAGTGTTCTCCTCAGACCCCAGAGTATGATGATCGGAGGCCCAGGGGAAGTGATTAAAAATAACAAACATTCATACTCACCTTGCCTTACCTTTCCTTAGCATCCTCGCTCCATCCTGCCGTCTTCAGCATCTTCAGGCCCTCTTCAGACGTTGCTGCTGAGGCCTGTGATTGGGCCTCAGCAGTCACGTGGGGCCATGTGACCGCTGGGGCCTAATCTCAGGCCTCAGTCACACGACGAGCACAGCCAAGCTGAATGTGGGTCAGACTGGTAGTCATCGGTTCTCACATTGAAGTGAAATGGAGCGCATACTTCAGTTCATGGCACAACCCCTTTAAGTAAGTGAAAGCACTAATTGATTATGGACTTTCCCTTATTGGACATGTGGAAACCTGCAAAACCAT
The DNA here is from genome assembly GCA_947044405.1 of Leptodactylus fallax. NCBI lineage: Eukaryota > Metazoa > Chordata > Amphibia > Anura > Leptodactylidae > Leptodactylus > Leptodactylus fallax. The sequence continues at coordinate 5,062,022 of CAMRHE010000029.1, read as the reverse complement.
ATGGCCAGTAAAGAGGAATAGCCACAGATCAGTTTGTGCTTTCTCTTATTTAAAGAGGTTTCCCATTTAAGGGTTTCACCCTCTCCTTTTCCCACCACTTCCTGCTTTCAGTGACAAGTTGGTAGGTGAGCTTAGCCTGTGTTATATACATTTTAGGCTAGCAGTGTGCTTTTTTATTGTTATCTCTGGATTTACAAGGAAATAACAGAGGTTTTGATCAAGTACTTTTCTAGTCCTTATCACTTTGAAATGTCGAGAGAAGGCTCCATTAGCCTTCAATCACAGTTAACAGAAGAGAATAGAGGTGGCCAGGAACAGGGACTGATCTCACCAGCCCTGACCACTGCAGCTAGATAGTGGAGGTGGTCGGAAACCTAGGCAATGAGATATTAACACTGAGGAGACATAATGAGCAGTATCTGACAAACAGAACACGATAGACCCATACAATATCATCTAGGGTTTTATTCAGCACATCAGAGGAAATTAGTCTGAGGGCCCATGTTTTTTCTATAAAAAATATATGATCTATGAAAAATTGCGTAGTAAACTTTGTTCATATTATTATTTACACAATATATTGTGAGTAAAGTATAATAGGTTATATTGGAATGAACCCATTAGAAATAAACCTTAGTTGCAAGTTATTGCCAACAATGAACCTGTGCACGTTGCAGAATGCCACTGCAGCAGGCCAGTATCCTACCCTGTGTTATTGATCTTTTATAAGGACTGATATAATAGCCTGCCATAGAGCTATACAGTATACATGCATGCGGCAAAGATTTTATGCAGAAAAACAGAGGTTTATTTCTCTTCTGGATAAATAAAGATAACAGTATCTACAAATGCAGGTACATGGAGTGTACTCTAGGACTGTGCAACCATCTTTGCATTTGCCCTATTTAAAATAGATAAACACAGCCTATAATATGATCTATCAACAGCGGATAATTTCTGCTGCCTTGTTCACACTTGTATATTATGGTGAGTTTTTTGCAAGCCAAAACCAGGAGTGGTTCCAAAATAAAGAATAGATTCTCATTTTTTCCTTTATATTTTTGCTGTGTTCTAGTCTCAGTTTTGCTTGCAAAACGCTAACCAAAATACCTAAATGTCAATATGGTCTTATTTTAAGCAGTAGTTTTATATTTAAAGTGACTGTAAATACATTGTAAATAGTCCAAGGAAATATTTACTATTACATTTACAGTTCTGGAGAAGCTTCAAGTCTGAAATTTTATGTACTGCTGGTAAGTATATAACAGTATTCTGTATAGTTCCTGTAAAATCCACTTACCCTTTGAGATATATTCTTCTTATGAAGTTTTAGTTAATAGTCCTTGCTGTTGCAAAAATGTAGTTGCTTTAGTATAAACCTTGTGGAGGGAGGTGGGAAGAACAGATCTGCTGACTTGATACACTCAATCCAAAATTTTTTTTGTATGTTAACACAGTGTGTGCTAGAACATATTATGGCATACTCCAAGTGTTGAAGAATATATAGGACAAACTGAGTGCTAGATGGAAGAATGAAGAAATCAGGCGATACCTTTTAGAGGCTAACTGAGTATATTTGATAGTAAGCTTTCGAGAGTGCTAGCTCTCTTCTTCAGACATAGTGTAATACTAGAAACTGAAAATTCACACTATTTATACACACACAAGACATGGATCTTCAAAAGGATCTTGGAATAACAAAATGCAATATACGTAGAGAAGTTATTTACAATAGGTCAGGCAATAAACAAACAGTCTAAAAAATTTGTGGGGCGTGACATAGGTATTTGTTATCTGTTTGTAATCACGTGGTGATTTGTGACCCCCACAGTTCATACATAGTGTGACATGAAACTGGCATGAATATTAAGTCCAAATTGCTTTGAAATTTTTGCATTAACTTGTATTCCCATTCCTTTCTCTCTCTCTGCGTCTTAAAATGTCCCATGAAAACTACAACCCGCAAATCTCAAATAGAGTGGTCTTCTCCAGAGAAATGTGCGGCCACTGGGAGATCTGTTCTGCTGTTATTAATGGTGGATCTGTGTGAGTTCATGCGCTAAGTCTCTGCCCTGTTTCCCCCACATAGAGGCCTGTGGTGGGACATTGCACACACATTATGAGATACACCACATTGGAAGACCTGCAGGAAAATGTCCCCCTAATTCTGTGCACCTGTTGTGACTGTGGGATAGGTACATTGACAGCGGTGTGGATGTGCTTGAAGGTCATGCACCTGTTTTGAAGGCAAGGTGAGGTGCCATTTTCAGTTGGGGACTTCAGGGCACTCCGGACAATAATACACCTCAGGTTTGGTGGCTGTCGAAAGGAAAGGAGAGGGGGAACTGGAAATATGTCCTTGAGTCTGTTGTCCCTATGTAGCACAGGTTGGAGCTTCTTGGCAATCCTTCGTAGGATCTCCAGCTGTGGATTGTAGGTGACAACTAGGGGCACTCGGGCTTCTTTCTGGGTCTCTTTATACACTAGCGTTCAAAAGTTTGGAGTCACCCAGACAATTTTGTGTTTTCCATGAAAACTCACACTTTTATTTATCAAATGAGTTGCAAAATGAATAGAAAATATAGTCAAGACATTGACAAGGTTAGAAATAATGATTTTTATTTGAAATAATAATTTTCTCCAAACTTTGCTTTCGTCAAAGAATGCTCCATTTGCAGCAATTCCAGCATTGCAGACCTTTGGCATTCTAGCTGTTAATTTGCTGAGGTAATCTGGAGACATTTCCCGCCATGCTTCCAGAAGCCCCTCCCACAAGTTGGATTGGCTTGATGGGCCCTTTTTGCGTACCATACGGTCAAGCTGCTCCCACAACAGCTTAATGGGGTTGAGATCTGTTGACTGCGCTGGCCACTCCATTACAGATAGAATACCAGCTGCCTGCTTCTTCCCTAAATAGTTCTTGCATAATTTGGAGGTGTGCTTTGGGTCATTGTCCTGTTGTAGGATGAAATTGGCTCCAACCAAGCGCTGTCCACAGGGTATAGCATGGCGTTGCAAAATGGAGTGATAGCCTTCCTTATTGAAAATCCCTTTTACCTTGTACAAATCTCCCACTTTACCAGCACCAAAGCAACCCCAGGCCATCACATTACCTCCACCATGCTTGACAGATGGCGTCAGGCACTCTTCCAGCATCTTTTCAGTTGTTCTGCGTCTCACAAGTGTTCTTCTGTGTGATCTAAACACCTCAAACTTCGATTCGTCTGTCCATAACACTATTTTCCAATCTTCCTCTGTCCAATATCTGTGTTCTTTTGCCCATATTAATCTTTTCCTTTTATTAGCCAGTCTCAGATATGGCTTTTTCTTGGCCACTCTGCCCTGAAGGCCAGCATCCCTGAGTCGCCTCTTCACTGTAGACGTTGACACTGGCATTTTGCGGGTACTATTTAATGAAGCTGCCAGTTGAGGACCTGTGAGGCGTTAATTTCTCAAACTAGAGACTTTTTTTTTTTTTAAACTGTAATTTTTATAAAATTTATTAACAGAATAAACATTGAAAATAAAGGTGGTAAACAATGCGAAAAAAACAATTGTAAAATGAATGGACAAGGGCATACCACCACAAAAAGTACATTTCAGAAAATAGCAATCAACAACACCGAGAAGGTGATATGGGGGGGGGGGGAACAAGGGAGAGGAAGGGAGTACAGGGGGGAGGGAAGAGAGTCAGAGATCTTGTAGAGTACAATAAGCATCCCAGGATGACCACACAGCATGGAAAGCTTCCACTGAATGATTAAGAGAGACAGTCAGGAACGCCATGCTACGAACATCCTTCATACAAGCGGTGAGCTCAGAACCTGTTGGAGGGAGGATTTCCTCCAATGGAGAGCAATTAATGTTTTAGCGGCAGTACAGAGGAGCAAAAATAGTTTGGAGGGCAGTTTGCCGAGATGTCTGGGAGGAAGGTTAAGCAAGTAAATGAGGGGATCTAAGGTCACACCTTCCACAAATAGGGCATCAGTGAGGCGTTCAACCTCAATCCAGAAGGGACCAATCTGTGGGCACTCCCAGAAAACATGGTACAGCGTACCCACTCCTGCCTGGCAATGCCAGAAACTAGAGACTCTAATGTACTTGTCTTGTTGCTCAGTTGTGCAGCGGGGCCTCCCACTTCTCTTTCTACTCTGGTTAGAGGCTGTTTGTGCTGTCCTCTGATGGGAGTAGTACACACCATTGTAGGAAATCTTCAGTTTCTTGGCAATTTCTCACATGGAATAGCCTTCCTTTCTAAGAACAAGAATAGACTGTCGGGTTTCACATGAAAGTTTTCTTTTTCTGGCCATTTTGAGAGTTTAATCGAACCAACAAATCTAATGCTCCAGATTCTCAACTAGCTCAAAGGAAGGTCAGTTTTATAGCTTCTCTAACCAGCAAAACTGTTTTCAGCTGTGCTAACATACTTGCACAAGGGTTTTCAAGCGTTTTCTAAACATCCATTAGCCTTCTTACACAGTTAGCAAACACAATGTACCATTAGAACACTGGAGTGATGGTTGCTGGAAATGGGCCTCTATACACCTATGTAGATATTGCATTAAAAAACCAGACATTTGCAGCTAGAATAGTCATTTACCACATTAACAATGTATAGAGTGTATTTCTAATTCATTTAATGTTATCTTCATTGAAAAAAACTGTACTTTTCTTTCAAAAATAAGGAAATTTCTAAGTAACCCTAAACTTTTGAATGGTAGTGTATGTGAGCAGACTGTCTCTGTTAATGGCTGATGCTTTGTTTAATTGGTTGTCCGTCACTTTTGGTTTGTATCCCAATCAGAGAAATTTCGTCCTCAGATCCTGGAGGTGCTTGTCCAGGTCTGCTTTGTCGGAGCAAATGCGATTGTATGGTATAGCCTGGCTGTAAATAATAGATTGTCTTGTGTGCTTGGGGTGGACACTGTCGTTTCTCAGGTAGGCCGTTCTGTCTGTGGGTTTGTGGTATATTGATGTGAGTAGCCGGTGGTCTTTAATGTGTATTGTGGTGTCCAGAAAGTGGATTTCACTCTCTGAATAGCTAAGTTTAAGGTTGATGGTAGGGTGAAAGTCATTGAAGTTGTTATGGAATTGAAGTAGGGCCTCCTCACCTGCAGTCCAGATGACAAGGATATCATCTATATAACGAAGGTAAATCATAGGTTTGGTGGTGCATGTTGATAAATATGCTCCTTCCAGTTCTGCCATAAAGAGATTTGCATACTGGGGTGCACATCTGATCCCCATTGAAGTTCCCATTCGCTGTAAATATATATCCTCTCCAAAAGTAAAATAGTTGTGGCTAAGGATGAATTGTATGTGCTGCGTTACTGGTTCTGTTGGGAGGTTTTGTTTCTCCAGGTGTACCCGACATGCTGTAACGCCATCCTTGTGGGGAATGTTGGTATACAAGGATTCCACATCCATGGTGGCTAAAATGGTACCCTCAGGTAGTTGGTCCAGGGCATTCAGTTTGTTAAGAAGGTCAGTGGTGTCCTGGATATAACTCGGAGTGTCCCTGACAAGGGGTTTTAGGAGATTTTCCACCCAACCTGAGATGTTTTCCATCAGTGTCCCAATGCCAGAAATGATAGGCCTGCCAGGGTTGCAATCTTTGTGTATCTTTGGGAGCATATAGAAGCAGCCCAGCCTGGGATCCTCTGGGAAAAGCCCTTTTACCTGCTTCTAGACCTGGATTGGAAACTTCTTGATCATATTCTTTAGTTGTTTCATATAGACCTCTGTGGGATCACTTCCAAGTTTGGAGTAATGGATGGGATTTGACAGTTGTCTGTTTGCTTCCTGGATATATTCTGAGGTGTTCATTATGACTATTGTGCCCCCTTTGTCAGCCGGTTTTATTATTATATCCTGATTTTCTTTCAGTGAAGTAATAGCCTTCTGTTCCTGCAGGGTTAGGTTATGCACCTGTTTCTTTTGTTTCTCCAGGATTTCTGATTTTACTTTGCTTCTGAAACAGTAAATATATTTATCCAGTGCTGCGTTAGTTCCAGGGCGTGGGGTCCAGGTAGATTTTTTGGTAGGATTCCTTATGGGCTGTTCTATCTTAGAGTCGCTGCTGTATGGAAGGTCTTTGTCATAAAAATATTCCCTCAATCTCATTTTTCTGAAAAACTCCTCCATATCATTGCAGAGTTTGATATGGTCAGTGTGTGCTGAGGGGCAGAAGGAGAGACCTTTGGAGAGAACTGACATTTCATGTTTGTTTGGCTCATAAGAGGAAAGATTCACAACACAGCTTTGCTGAGCTGGGCTAGTACTTGCAGTTGTAGTAATGACGCTTTTTTGTCTCAGTCTATGGAGCTTTTTCTTTTTGTTGTTAATAAGCATGTCCGGAAGTTTCCGGTAGAATATGTGGAGTTTGGCCTTCATTTCCTCTGTGTCATTATCCAGTGATGATTTCAGGGCCTGTATCTCCTCCTGTGTTCTTCTTTTGTTGTTATAGGAAATCTTTATCATATTGTTCCGCAGCCTTTCAGAAGTCCAAATACATAGTTGTTCTGCATATCGGCTGTTGTTTGTGTGCCGGGTTGGGTTGCAGAACTGAAAAACTGAACTGAAACAGGGAAAGCAAACAAACTGTTATTCCTTAATAGGAAACCGCAATGACTGGGAATCTGGTCTCTTGAGCTTTTGTTACTTCCCTCTGTCATATGTGTTTCAAACAACTCTCCTGGCAGATATACTGTATTTGTGAGCTTATATTTTTACTACATATTTGGAAATATTTGTTAATAGTGACGTTTCCTTTGCCAATGTTAATCCATTCCCTTGCTAGTATGAGATACACCAGAAAAGGTTTATTTTATGGTGCCCCACGGGAGGTCCCATGCACAAGAATCGAAATCTGTGACAGCCAGAAATTGACATAAATTTCCGGTATAACTCACACCGGTTTTCTGGCATGAGTTATAGTAGATGTAAAGGTTTTGACTCGTCTGTGTCATGACCCACCTTCATTCCTGCCAGTTTTAGAGCAGAGGGAACTGAGCGGATTAATATATATGTTTGTGGGAATATTCAGCATAACATGTAATTTATCTATTGAAATCTCTGCTCTATGTTGAGACTTTGAGGTGTCGGTTCTATCAGTCTCTGCGCTCTCTCCACTCCACGGTCACTGAACTATGCAATGGTCTATACAATAGCGCCGTCCTGTCAGATGCATGGGGCGCCACAAATGAAGCTTTAGATCCCAAATTCAGTCAACCAATATATCCCAGTCACCATAAACCCCTGATGACTAACCTATGACATGCGTGTCACAGGTGACACGCTGAGACGTTTTTGCTGACACGCAGCAAGCTGACAGCATTCAGAGGCGGGGCAACTCTCCTGCATCCCGCTGAGAGCTCGCATCTCTCCTGCTTTATAGTCAGAGAGCTGTGCAAACGGCGGTCATCTTTCCTCCATTAGAGAAGTTGGTTGTTAGGGTTTTAGGGCGTTAGGCAGTGAAGCCAGAACTAAATTTACTGCAGAATTGCACCCAGACAGCTGAGAACACTAGAACTGTGTCCCACAGTTTGCTCTGTCATCGGCAGACCATTCCATTCAAGTCCAGATCAGTCCATTCCAGTGACTACTGGGGGATAGGAGGGTCATCTCAGGGGTGTGTGCTCCTTACACCTCTGCCATTAAAGTAGCTACCAAAATCTCACCCTGCTGCCAGTGTACCCCAAAACAGTTACCGCTCAGCATTACTGGGGGAAGAGAACACCCCATCAGAGACAGTTAACCCTGCCAAGATCTCACTGTGCTGCAACTGTACCCCACCACAGTTATCAATCAGTAATACTTTGGGAAGAGAACACCCCATCAGATACAGTTAACTCTGCCAAGACCTCACTGTGCTGAGCTTGAGAATCTGGAAAGGAATCGCTTGGAGAATGAAGAGGAGTGCCACTATGAACATGAAATTTGGAGTGCTTGGAACTGATTACTGGACACTTTTAGCACCCTGAAAAATCTAGCAATGGCTTTACTCACAATTTTTCCCTCTACATACTTTTGTGAGACCTTATTCTCAGTGTTAAATAATATTAAAACCAATAAAAGAAACCGACTGACAGATGAAGTTAGTAGCGCTTGCTTGGGCTTCAAGTGTACAAATTACCAACCTTGAATTGAAGATTTAGCAAATGAAATTCAGCAACAAAAAAGTCACTAAGCGGTAAGGTAAAGAATTATTTGTTTTTGCATTATTAATAAATACAGTACATATATGAAAAAAATAACTTTTTGTTTTTAGAGCTACAAATATTACAAAATTATGGATTTTTCTAGAAGTGACACACCACCCCAGTTATGCTTGTTTTTTTTTTTTTTTACGAATTTTGACACACCGAGCTCAAAAGGTTGGCCATCACTGCCATAAACCATCTAAGGGCCTGTTCACATCTGCATTCAGGTTTCCGTTCGGGAAGTCCACTTGGGGACGCCCCTGAATGGAAACCTATATACATAAAAAGCGGTTTACCTGGGAAACCACATGGACCCCCTAGACTATAAACATGCGGAAGTGCTTGCAGCACTTTTCTCTCCGCTTGCTTCGTGCAGAAACCACAAGGACCCCATTATAGGCTATGGGGTCCGTGTGGTTTCCCAGGTAAACCGCTTTGTATGGATATAGGTTTCCGTTCGGGGGGCCCCCAAGCGGACTCCCCCGAACGGAAACCCGAACGCAGATGTGAACCGGCCCTAAAAGTGACTGCAAGCCCGTGAGTAGCAATCTGGTTCTCTGGGTAGTTTTGCAGGTGTGTACAAAATGGTCCATTCGCAATCTCAAAACTTTTGTCATGGGCCCAGCTCAAATTATGAGTGAAAGGGTAACACAGGACTCTGAGTAAAGGACTGTTTGCTGATGTGGATTAAACACTTTTTACAGGATTCGTATTGTTGTGGAAAAGTTGCTAATCGCTGTCATTCGCTGCTGTGTGTTGCAAACTGTTTTATGCAGAAATATGTGCTTTTGAACAAAGTGTCTGTTGTCTATAGCACCCATCGCTCTTACATTTCTGTTTTATTTTAAAAATAGCCTACAGGAATTTGTATAGATTACTTGTAAATTATATCTTTAAAGGATTGCACAATGAATAATACAAAGTTCAGTTTGGGTTAGCCCAGATAATATTGAAACATTACCAAATAAATGTTAAACAAAGTTTAACAAATTAATGTTTGCTTAGAAAAGGTTTAACAAGGTCACCAAACACATGTCACAGAACATAAGATGTAGAAACAGAAAGCAGGAGAAGCTGCAGATGAAGGCATTGCTGCTGCAATATTCAAGTATTCAGATCTTGCATATAACAGAAAAAAAAGCCCTATCTATATTATGTTAGATGAAGCAATGGTGCACAGCAGGATGCAGACAGGCCCAAGTGGTATATGATGGCACAATCCATGAAGAGGGTAGATGCCTAGTATAATAATATGAGGTACACAACACTGGTTTACAGCCAGCATTGTCACTCCCATATTACTAGATCACTAGGCAGGCTGTACACCACCTGTATTTGTACACCCCCTAGTACCAGCACATCATTTTCCCCTCAACAAATATAACAAAGCTTGGCAGCATCTTACAAAAATGAATTAATAACCATGAGGTATTGGTAAATATGTTGGCCAAAATATGTAAGCTCGAAAGTCCAAGAATCCCATGTCTTGTTAGTCTCTGTGCTAAAGTCAAAGACAATTAATTTAAAGAGACATTATTATGAATCATTTCACTGAATGGGAGGCCATATTTACCTGAAGTTGGTGAAGCAGTGGTTTACTGCAGGATGCAGATAGGCCAAGGTGGTACATTGTGGAGGCGGCAGAGGTGCAAAATACTGATGAAACATCCACACACATACCTACAATCCAGGAGGGGAGTGGATGCCTTGTATTCCTAATGCACACAGATAAGACTTATATAAGGACACTCGGGATAGCACAAGCCAGAAACAGCAGCTCATTGGCCGTGTAAGAGAATGGTGTCAGCTGTGTTGAGCAGCCACATTACCATTGTTTCAGTGCTTACAGTTGTCCATAGGCACCTGTTGTATTATGCAGTGAATGATTGCTTCAACTAACATAAGGTGAATACACTATGTATGGCCTTTTTTCAGTAATATGATTTAGAATGAGATCTCAGTGTATTATGCAGCTCTTCCCTGGATAGGTATGCACTACAAACCCCAATATTTTGAAGATTAGTATAGAACAAAGGAGAAAATGGGGAAGATGGAAGTGGGGAACAAAAGGGAATGTAAGAAAAGGGGAGAAAATAGGAAAATGGAAAAAAATAGGGAGTAGCAACAGAGATGAATACAGATTTTGGACACCCAAAACTCCAGATTTAACCACTTCCGGACCACCCATTGGGTTTTTACGTCCGGAGAGTGGTTGTCTAGTTCTGCAAGCACGTACCAGTACGTCCTTGCAGTTTTAAGCAGCTGCACGAAATCATGCAGCTGCAGAAACGGGGAGCCGGCTGTAAGTATAGCCAGAGCTCCCCTAGAGAAGGCAGGGAAGGTTTATTACCATCCCTGCCTTCCCAATCACTGTAACTTGTCTGTAAAGTTTGCAGCACAGACATCTTTGGTTCCTCACTTTTCCAGGCACCTGTCACACATTGTCCTCACCTACACAAAGCCCCCATTCTGCTGCTACCTCAATTATAAAATATATGATATAACCCCCCCCATAATGAATAATACTCCCAAGTGCATATTTAAATTAATAATGTCCGTGTGTACCCTGTATAAATAGTGCCCCTTATTAATATTATCCTGTGTTTCCTAATTAAAAGGTTTTCCAGGTCATCAATATAAAAAAAAAAAATCAATGGGGCTCAAAAACCCAGGACCTCCACTGATCAGCTGTTTGAATGAACCATGGTACCTGTGTAAGCACCATGACCCCTTCTCTGTTTACATCATGTCATTCATCTCAGTGGCCATGTACTGTAACTACAGCCTTGTCCTATACACGTCTATGCGACAAGACTAATTACACCACACGATCACTATAAACAGACAGCGTGAGATATAAACAGGTGCCATATCCCCTTCATACAGCTGATCAGTGGGGGGGGGGTCCACTGATCTCTTATTGATGATCTGTCCTAAGGATAGATCATCAATAAAAATGAGCTGGAAAGCCCCTTTAATAAAGCCCAAGTACCACCTTACAGGGGTTGTCCAGGATAGCCACTTTTTTAATATGAGGCCATAGAAGGTGCTCCGGTGTCTCCCAGCACGTTCTAGTCCTGAACCAGAGAACCAGACCGCGGTGGGAGATTTTGGAGCACAAGGGACAGATGAGTAGGGTTTTTTTTTTTTTTATTTTCACCTTTCCCGTTCTCATATTAATGGATTGGTAGAAGAATCTCCCAAAAAATGAGGTGTGGGGACCGCGCTTCACCAAAGATGCTTTATTATACTCAAATAACACAACGCGTTTCTGGGAAATCAGATCCCCTTTATCAAGTGTACAAGAGACTAAACATAAAAACAATAAAAGAATACACATGTAAAGAGTCAGTAATTGGAATTTAGAACCAGTGAAATTAATGATACCATTCTATGGGATAAAAGAAAAGTATCCCACCAGATAGTATTGTCATGGATAGATAAATAAATAAATAAATAAATAGAATAAATAGTGGTAATGAATGTACTCAAAAAAAAAAATAATAAATAAGTAAAGCTAAAAGGCTAATAAATGCAATATAAAATCAAAATGCACATAAGAGTAAAAACTATACATAAAAAGGTTTAAACCAATGTTTTTTGGTACTTACCAGCCTGAGGAGGTAGGCTGTGAGATCTGAAGTGAGTGAGAGGCAAATGTGGAGATCACTTTCAGAAAGGCTTATAAAGGTATGGTGAAATGGGACCACCCCTAGGGGGAGGGGTTCAAACTTGTGGGTAAAGATTCGATTGAGAGATAAAGTTTTAATTGAGAAGGGAAAGAAAAAAAAAAAAAGAGAAAAAAGAATTTGATTGAAAGATAAAGTTTAAATTGAGAAAAAAAAAAAAAGAAAGAAAGAAAACAAAAAAATTATGAATTGGTAATGCTAAATGTTTCATTCGCGTTCGGAGATCGCTACTGTGCATGTGTGTAGCGATCTCCCACTCTGAGTCATATGTTTCTGTGTATGGCGCAGGACTGATCTGAACTATGATTGTTATGAAATATAGCACTAAAAAGAAGAAATAATGTTAATGAGTAATGAGAGGGCGGACATCATGCTCATATGACTGGGGCTAGAGAATGTATCATAATACATGGATAAATGAAAAATGAAAATGGGTAATAAACATATGATTATGGCTAAGAATTATATTTCACTATAAACAAATATATACATAATAATTATAAGTGATAGGCATAGAACAAAAATGATGACAATACATATGCATATGGGTTGAAACGAATGTACTGGAGGGGAGAAGATAATGCCGGCGATGTGTGGATATGCAAATATATACAGTACACACACGCCTTAGAATACCTAGTCATATACAGACTCAAGTGCTTCATTAAGCCCAGCTGGTGTTAGAGAGTTAAATTTAAAAATCCAATACATTTCCTTTTTCTTGAGTTTTTCAAATCTGTTGTTGGTATGGGCAGGAATGTGGTCTATTGGTGTGATTTTGAATGCATCGAAACAAGATTTATGCGACACCAAGGCATGTTTTGATACACTGTGTTTGAGGTAGCCATTAGTTACATTAGATCTGTGCTTATTTAGCCTCTCCCTTAATGGTCTGATGGTCCTTCCTACATACTGGAGGCCACAAGGGCACTCCAGGACATAGATGACAAAGGAGGATGAACAGTTCAGGAAATGATTGATCTGGAAAATATCGCCTGTTGAAAAGCTCGTAATGGTTTTGGCTGAATGGTTAATTGTGTCACAACATTTACATTTTTTGTGTTCACATTTATAAACACCATTTGGTTGTGGATATGACATATTCCGGTCTACAGGTTTAGTAAGAGACCTTAGTTTGCTAGGGGCCAATAGATTTTTCAGGGTTTTTTCTCTTCTAGACAACCCCTTTAATTAATTGCACCCCTTATATTATGCCCCTGCTTCCCCCTGACATAAATACTGCTCCGCTAATGACCCTTTATATAAATGATGCCCCCTTCTATTCATAATGTCCCCTAATGAACCTTTATATAAATGACCACCCCCTTATTTTCAAAATGCTTCCTAATGACCCCTTATATAATTGATGTCCCCTAATGAACCCTTATATAAATGACCACCCCCTTATATATATAATGCTCCCTAATGGGCCCTTATATAAATAACCCCCCCTTGTATTAATAATGCCCCTTATAGCCCTTATATAAATAACACCCCTTAAGTTCATAAAGCCCCCTTATATAAAATGCCTCTCCTAACGACCCCTTATACCATTTATAAATACCTGTTTAATGGTCTTGTGGTCAGGGCTTTATTTTGGGCCGGTCAAGTTCTTCCATACCAAACTCACTGAACCATGCCTTTATGGACCCAAGCTGTTCCCATAAAGTTGGAATCATTCAATTGTCCATAATGTCTTGGTATGCAGAGACATTAAGATTTCCTTTCACTGGAACTAAAGAGTCTAGGCCCTGAAAATCAACCCCATAGCATTTTCCTTTCTCCACCAAACTGCAGTCAGGCTGGCAACCAGGTTCTCCTGGCAATTGTCAAACCCAGACTCATCTGTGAGGCTGCCAGATAGAGAAGTGTGATTCTTCAGTCCACAGAAAACATTTAGACTGCTCCAGATTCCAGTGACAGCGTGCTTCACACCACTCAATCTGACCACTTTGCATTGTGCTTGGTACTAGGCTTGCATGCAGTTGCTCGGGAATGAAAACACAGCTGTAGTTCTGCTCCTATTACTTGAATAGGAACAGACTGCACATGCTTCCCATCCACTTCAGCAGTTTCTGGCTCGTAGAGGGTACTTGGGCGCTTTCTTAATTTTAAGGGTGAAACAAGGAAAATATACACGTTTCACCTGTGCAATTAAGAAACTGTACCAAAAATCGCATGAAAACTGCATTTTATTCATACGTTTTAACTGTCCCTAAGGAGATTTGACTAATGTATTGCACTGTTTGGGCACCATATTATACGTTGCTTCTAAGCACAATGATGATTAGTATCCTTAATGTAAAAACACAGTTCAGCAAAATTGCTCAGTGCCAATGTCCTTAACTTGGTTTCAAAATTCAGATAAACAATGTAGAAAAAAAAAAAAGTTTATTGAATTCACAAGATAGAATAAAGATATCCAAAATAAGGAGGCACAGGACAAAAAAAATTCACTTCTCTGACACTCTTCTGGTCATTACAGTCTCTTAATCATAGATATTTGTCAATGACCCTAAACGTGAGAGAAGTGAATTTTTTTTGTCCTGCTCTTCTAGATCTCAAATGTCTTACTTTTATCTTGTGGATTCAATAAATGGCTTTTTATTTTTATACATTCCCTGGAGTGCTAGCCCATTTTTCAGCTATATTTATTTTTACAATATATGACATTGGATGGTTGCAATATAAAGCCCTAGGCATGACCCAATGCAAGACTGGCCTTAGATAAAAGTATAGTATACAAGCTAGATACCAGAGGTTCACTCATTTAAGTCAGAAAGTTTTATTAGTAATATTGAGTAGAAAAAACTGGAACTGGGAAAAAATAGGCATGGTTAGGTAGATCACAAACTATGATACTATAAGGGGTATCATAAAGGAACTACTAGCCCAAGTATTGGTCCGTTTTAGCTACATTTCCAGCATTCAACAGAGCTTTCTGAACAGTTTTCAATGACAGACAGAAAAAATCATAAGACTTATACTGGTAAATTGTCACTTAATACTGCCTACTCAGGACTGCTGGGATTAAATGCCATCCGTTGAATGGTTACTTAGGAAGCCAGAACTATGTAATGCCATATACAGTATATAATAAAACACCATATCACAGACTATTTAAAATACTGCATTTTATTGGCAATATAAGTCTTTTCAAGTGAGGCACACATGACATTTGTTCTCTAGGTAGCGCTATATTATAGGAAAGAGCATTTCATCTAGAATCTATTTCTTAGTTGTGAGGGTTAGGGCTCATATACCCAGCCGCTGAGCCTGTATAGCAGTGAATGGAGGCCATAGAACTTCAGGGTACGAAACCACATGGCATCTGTGCACTGCCTTAAGACTCCAAATTTACAGAGAGGGTAGAAGACCTCTGTTAATACCTAGTTAGTTTTTTCTCTCAGATTCCTACAGATATTTGTATGATGCCCAATGAAAGCACTGTTGCTCTTCCAAAGCAGAATCGTAGTATGGGCATTTTGTCCAGGATTCTCTTGCAACCTTCTCATTTCTCGGTATAACAGAAACATGTTTGACACTCCTCAGACACCACCACCTTTATCGACCACTTCACCACCTGCCTAATGCACTTCCTATCCACAGACACCCCCACCATCATCATGGGTGATTTCAACATCCCCATTAACACAAACCCCCCCCCCCCCAGCTTCCAGTCTCCTGTCCCTCACTGCCTCCTTTGTTCTCTCTCAATGGTCCTCCTTTGCCACTGACACAAAGGGGCACACGCTGATCTCATATTCACCTCTCTAACTCTCTGTCCATGCTCTCTGACCACAACCTGCTGACATTCTCTGTGCTCTCCTCTGTAATAGACCCTCCAACCCCTAAACCAACACGCCCCCGCAGGAACCTTAATCGCCTTGACATGTGCACACTCTCAGGCGCCCTCCCACTGCTGCCTTCTATAATAGCACCATTACTTCAGCCCTTTACTCTGTGGTCCCTTTCACAACCACCAGAGCCCGACCGATCAATAAGCAACCCTGCGACACTGACCTGACTGAAAAACTGAGACATGCTGCACGGGTTGCAGAACGCCTCTGGAAGAAAAGCCACTCCCAGGAGGACTTCCTCAGGTATAAAAAGGTAGTACTCACATTCAAGAATGCACTCACCTCTGCAAAGCAGGTCTACTTCACCACACTCATATCTGCTCTATCCTGAGACCCCAAACGGCTATTCACTACCTTCAACTCCCTTCGCCATCCTCCTGTGCCCCCTCCAGCATCACTCATCACAGCTGATGACTTTGCCTCTTATTTCAAAAGCAAAATCAACACCATCAGAGACAGTCTCACCCTACACCCCTGACAACCACTCTACGTAACTGCTTGGTGCTCTTCTTTAACCTGTTTCTCCATCGTCTCTGATAAAAAGCTCTCCACCCTAATCTCTAAATCCCACCTCACCTCCTGCGCGCTTGACCCGATCCAGTCACATCTCATCCCCATACTCACTGAAGTCATTACTCCAGCCCTAACCCTAACTCAACATGGAGAAAACAGAGTTCATCATCTTCCCCCACCTCACATGGCCCCTCTACATGACCCGTCTATCATAGTTAATGGTGCTACAGTTGCCCCAGTCCCATGGGTCCTCTGCCTTGGGATAACCTATCCTTCAAGCCGCACATCCAAACCCTCAACACCTCCTGCTGCCTCCAACTCAAGAACATCCATCGAATCCATTACTTCCTCACCCCTGAAACTACAAAGATGCTAGTCCATGCCCTCATAATCTCCCGCTTAAACTACTGTAACACCCTTCTCCATGGCCTCCCAGCAAATACTCTCGCCCTCCTCCAGTCCACCTTAAATTGGGCCGCTCGCTTAATACACCTTTCCCCCCGTTCTTCATCGGCCGGTCCCCTCTGCCAATCCCTTCACTGGCTACCTGTTGCCCAGCGAATAGAGTTCAAATTACTAACGCTGACATACAAAGCCATCCACAACCTGTCCCCTCCATATATCTCTGACCTAATATCCCGCTACCTGTCCGCACCCTAACCTCCGATCCTCCAAAGACCTCCTACTCCGCTCTGCTCTTATCCGCTCTTCACACAACCATCTCCAAGACTTCTCTCGTGCATTCCCCATACTCTGGAACTCATTACCAATACACATAAGATTGACCCCCACAGTCACAAGCTTCAAGAAGGCCCTGAAGATTCACCTATTCAGGAAGGCCTACAACTTCCAATGGCACTACTGTCACCAAACCAGCATCTGAACAGCCTCTCCCCTCACCTTCTGTCTCTATCCCGCTTCCCTCATAGATTGTAAACCCACTGTGCCAGTTGGTCACTGTTAGTATTGTATTTGTTTCGTATATTTTGTGTACCGTATGTAATCTCTCAAATGTAAAGCACCATGGAATTAATGGTTCTATATAAATAAACAATAATAATAATAATAATAACCATTCCAACAATTTGAACTGAAATTGCCTTTATTATAGAGAAGAGCAGCAAGATGAGCCTATTCTTAAGAGAGGTCATCAGTTATAGATTGGTAGGGTCCAACTGTTGAGGCGATCACAGATCAAGTGTTTTTATCTGACCACAGCTTTGCTGGGAGCTGCAGTGCTTACTTGCTGTCTGTTTCATAGCAGCAGTTATGAATACCACTGTGGTGTCTCATTCAAAGGTATGGGACACAGCTGCAGCACTCATATCTGCTGCTACGGAAGAGATAGTAAGTGAGCACTGCAGCTCCCAGCATACAGACAATGTGGAGGCAATGGTCACATAAAAACAGTTGATCTCCAGGGGTCTCAACAGTTGAAGCCCCGCCGATCTAAATTTGATAGCCTGTTTTAAGGGTAGGCCATAATTTTTTTTGAAAGTGTATAATTCCTTAAAATGGGCTGTATATTTCTTTCAAAAACAGTGCCACACCCACATGTGGATAATGTGTAGTTTTGCATCTCAGCCCTATTGTCTTTAATGGAGCTGAACTATAATGCCAAATACAATCCTTGGCCTATTGTGGCAGGTGCTGATCATGCATGGACGCACGCTTAATGTTTCTTTTTGCTTTGCTTTTGTCAAGCAAACCTTAGTGCCTGTACAGAGATATGTATGATAGGCTGCAAATTGTTTTTTACTTTGTAGAAGATGAAAACACTTGGGCTGGTTTGGGTTGTCCCAAGGTAAGAAGGAAGTCTGTGAAAGCTGAAGGCAGATATGAGATCGGAATCAGAATTAATTTAGTATCCCATCCAGCTGAATAACGTGTCCAGGGGTGTAATGCCGTCAGTGCATGCTCCATGCTGTCTGTAACAAGGGACAATCTAGTGGAGCAGAATGATGACACTTTGTCCACATACTCACAACCTAAAATATAAATACAAACACTTGGAGCTTATTTGTGCTTTAAGACACAAAAAGTAAAATGTATGTTGCTTAAAACAATAGCACAATGCAGAGAGGTGTGATCACCTCTATAACAGATATGGGTTGCAATTTATACTGTATGACTAATTCATGTTTTTTCTGGTTTTATTTTAATTTGTGTTCTTTGATTTCAGCCACACCTATTGCGAATTGGCCCCACTTCAATCCATTATGCTTGACTTTGGATGGCATTATGAAACTGTCCCCTACTCCTTTGAATGTGCTATGAATATGGTGTGATCTAGTCTTTGATGCAACATCTTGTATTTGCATTAGTTTATTACACTCATTTTTATAATAGATTGTTATGGATAATTATTGATATATATATATATATATATATATATATATATATATATATATATAGTGACTGGTTTATAACTTTCCAGTACTCTGTGGTTATGTCAGTAGAGTTTTGTACAGGGGTAGAGGCTCCATTTATCAATATAGTGTCCCCAAATTATTGTAAGCTAATAAATGTTTTTAAATTTTATGTGTTGCTGCTGAAACAAAATATTTTGTATACTGAGCATTATTGTGTTTTGTTTAGCTGTTATACATATCCTTGTTTGGTAGTTGAGGTCATACACAAGAGGTTAAAGTCAACCGAAGTGGCTAATTTTGGCCTTTTCAGCCAATGATTGTTTAAAAAAATACTGTGATTGATCCACCTCAATGGCTGATGGTAGACTATTTTCTGCAAAAAAAAAATATGTTGGCAATTTTTGGCCATCTGTTGACCGAATTTGGCTGACCAATTTGTGCAGAATCAGAGAAAATTTATTTATTTATTTAGTTTAGTTGTTTCTGTTGGATGGTATTATTAATACAATCCTACTATGAACTATAAACCAGCCATATAATGCCTGATTTTTTATGTGATAAGTATGGTTAGCCTTAGTCCCTGAAATGTTAACAAATATTTCACAAAACACAGATGCTGTTCTATAAAATACATAATGTGAGTAAAATATCTCAAAAGCTAACTCTAAGTTAAAAGCTTTGAAATTGCTAGCAGCTGAGGAGGGATATTGAAATCCTGTTCCTGCTCATCCAGGTGCCTGATATTTGTTTGTACTTTAGCGAGGCTTCCATACCCCAATTGTTTGTGCTGGGCTGCTTTAATAATGACCAAAGCATTGTTACTGGAAATCTGCTTGTCTTCTGATTTTGGCTCTGATGTTACCTCTTGGATTGACTTATAAGTTTGGACATGTTCACTTTTCTGATTCATTCCCCTGGTTTTGATCTGCCTTGTGAGTTTATCATGGTTTCTGGTTAGATTGTGGAGCATTTCTTTCTTATACTAGTTTCTGTGGTGATAAGTCCGTCTGGCTTTGCGGCTGGCGCTGGTAAAGATGTTTGGGTGCCTGGGATCTATCTCTCAGTGCGGTGTGAAATTTAAACAGCTTGTTCTACTGCTTTCTGTTGTTAGCCAGTTCATGCAATTTCTGATATTTGTCCAGAGATACTAACATAACAACAATTGCACCATCCAACTATAGTGTGCAAGTGCAGTCATACAGATTAGTCAGTTAGTAGTTTCATCTTTTCATTCACTGATTTCATTCATTGATAAAATATCAATCTAAAATACAATTTCTAATAAAATACTATAATATTTAATACAGGTATATAGTAAATCAGTGAGATTCATCCCTGTGCATGCTCTGTGTACGCATCCATTATACGACTACATGAGCTGTTTCTATAGTATGAAGGATTTGATCAAATCCTGTCCATTAAGAATAAGAATTCTTCTACATATTGAAGACAGGTAATTGAATTAGGCTAAAAACATACTTACATTTACTGAAATACTCTGCTCCATAACTTTTCCGGACTTCTTCTGATGCTTTTTCCCATGTGAGCTTAACAATTTGCATTTGTATCTCTGGATTTGTAAGCTCAGTTTTAAAAAGGCCAGGTTCAATGATAGAAACCTTCACTCCAAATGGAAGCATTTCACGGCTGAAAAACATGGGTAATATGAATACATATAATCCCTAAATATCGATCATTCTTTTTTCACAAACTGTGTTTATTGATTTTCAAAAGTAAACAGTCTAACAGAATCAAAGCCGTAATAAACATGTGTATGTTTTTGCTTTTGCTTGTATTCTGAGTGTCATGACTTTTTTTTTACATTTTTGTGGGTAAGCTTTTGGTGTGCTATATTTGATATAATATTCAATGATTGAGCGTTTATATACATTTTTTAAGACACCAGGCAGAGATAGTACACTGTATGTTTTGTTTATATTTATAACCTCTAACTTGCTTCTTAGATGAGACAAGATTTGAATACATTATAAGCTTATTTTCCAATAAGTTTTATTCATATACAACTAGACAACTCTTTTAACCCCTTACTGCCACAACCATTTTTTTTGTTTTCACTCCCTGCCTTCCAAAAGCAATAACTTTAATATTTTTCCGTTCACAGAGCTGTATGAGGACTTAATTTTTGTGGGACAAATTGTACTTAGTAGCAGTACTTTTTAATATTTCAGATGATGATTGTGCAGTCAGAATGGCATGTTACCTGTATTGTGTGGGTCAGTACAATTACAATGATTTTGGTTATGTTTTAACACCTTAAAAAACTTTGAAAAAAAAATTCTTGGAGTATCCACATTCTGAGACCTAGAACTTTTTGTATATTTCTGCATAAAGTGTCTTGTTTTGCAGGATCAGATGTAATTTTTATTTATACCATTTTGGGGAATGTCTGACATTGTGATTTCTTTTTATTCAAATTTTTATTAGAGGTGAAACCGCATAAAAATGGCGGTTCAGCTTTTTGATTTTTTTTTCCCCACTACGGCGTTCACTGTATGTGAAAAATATTTTTATGAGTTTGTAGATCGGGCATTGTTAGATGATACCTAGTGTGTATCCATTTTACATTGTTCATTATTTTTATATCTGATCTAGAAAAACGGGGTGATTTGAACTTTTATTTTTATCTGATCACTAACATAATACACTGCAATGCTTATGTATTGCAATGTATTGTAAATTTGCTATATTCTATTACAGTCTGCCTGGAAGCTTTCAATAGGGTCTTGGCTGTCATGGTAACTGATCGCTGCCCCTGGATCTTGTTCCAGGGCACAGTAATCCCCAAAATGGTGAAGTTTCTTGTGTACATCCCCATTTACATGTAGTACATCTCCTGTCTGGGAGTCAGGAGGCCCCATACACATTAGATGGTTAACTGAACCTGTGAAAATGGGAAGTTTTGGCCAATACACATCTAATGTATATGGCAAACATTACTACCTCCACATATTAAAATGTATTATTAACTGATGGTATGCATTGTTTTCTATTAGGCTAAGTGTGACTACATATAAATCCACAAAATTGGAAAGTACAAATTGCTGTCTGTCATGTAAGCTAAATATTTCTTTTCTATACGAAATTGTTGACCAGCTATATGACAATTAATGGTACCACCTACCATCTCATACGTTGAAATGTATTCATTGTTGCATAGTAAAATCTTATTCTCTGCCTATGTCCAGAAACCTACAAGCGGACTACCTCCCATTGATTAGTGAATTACGGCATATCTTATCAATATACCATAAATGTCTATGATATGGAAACAGTTTGTTAGCCACACATTGAAACTGTAGTGCACCCCCTACATTGCAGCTTATGCTATTCACTGTAAATCATATACAACCCAGCTACACTCCTGAACTGAACAGTTTATTTTATGTTTCTATAGCATCACAGAGTCATTAGTACAGGCTTCTCTAGACGACTTTTCAAGTGTTGTGTGGTTGGTAACGGTGCCCACCATATGGCACTCATCTAATGCCCAATACAGAAATCATCCACATGTGTTAGCAAGTCTTCCCCCTTCAATAGGATTCCCAGCTCCCATCTGATAATTTTGCATTGCGATTTATTGGAATTGCCAATCTAGAGGAGCCAATCCTATAGACAGTTTAGGCTTTACTTATGGTAATGTTAACATCCAAAAAGACATGAAGACTTAAAAGAAAATACACACCGAAGACTGTCTGAAAAGGATTCTACTCCATGCTTTGATATGCAATAACCTCCACCACAAATACTGATTCTGCCAGCCACACTGCTTACATTCACAACACGGCCTTGTGCTTTACGTATCATTGGCAACATATTAAGTGTCACATCAATGACTCCAAATAGATTTACTTTCAGAATCTTCAAAAAGTCTTCTGTAGACAGCCATTCATTAATTCCTCCTGGTATACCAATGCCTGCATTGTTCACCAGACCCCAAAGACCTGGAGATGAAATGGGACACAGAAAGTAACTGTCATCATAGAGTACATATGTTATGTCATTTTTATATCAATCCAGTCCTGAAACCAAAAATTTTGTAAAAAATGTTAAAATTTTTGTTAGGTCGTTGCAGAATACTTTTACATTGTATCTGCTGGCAGCTGCTGCTAGACGGGGCTGAACCATTGACTTCTTTGTCAATGGGGTTGTCCAGTTTGTGCAAATAAATGTTATTGTTTGTATAATGAAAAGTTGTACAATGTTCCAATATACTTTCTGTATCAATTCCTCACAGTTTTCTAGATCTCTGCTTGCTGTCATTCTGTTACTTCCAGTGGATAAAAATCAGTCCATGGTCATGTGATGGAAACACAGGTGCACAGCTTGTTACAGTCACAGCACAGTAATCAGAGCTTTGTTAACACACGGAATCTCGTGGACCATATTGACTATAATGGGGTACGTCACCTGTCATTTTAAAACTGAAACTGGAGGACGTGGACAAAATTGTTGGTACCCCTCGTTTAACAAAAGAAAAACCCACAATGGTCACAGAAATAACTTGAATCTGACAAAACTACATGTTGACAAGCCACAAAGCTTCTGGGAGAATGTCCTATGGACAGATGAGACAAAAATCGAAATTTTTGCCAAGGCACATCAGCTCTATGTTCACAGACGGAAAAATCCTGACGGCTAAATCCAAAGGTGACTACTCTCTTCTCATTCTTCTGGATCTCTCGGCAGCATTTGACACTGTTGACCATCAACTCCTCCTCCCTATGCTCCATTCTGTCGGCCTCACAGACACCGCTCTCTCCTGGTTCTCCTCTTATCTCTCTGATCGCACTTTCTGTGTATCTTTTGCGGGCTCTGTTTCTTCCCCTCTTCCCCTTGCCGTTGGGGTTCCTCAGGGCTCGGTCCTAGGTCCACTGCTCTTCTCCCTCTACACAGCCCCCATTGGACAAACCATCACTAGATTTGGCTTCCGGTCCCATCTTTATGCTGATGACACCCAATTATATACGTTATCCCGTGACATCACCCCTGCACTAATACAGAACACCAGTGACTGCCTCTCTGCTGTCTCAAATATCATGTCTTCGCTCTATCTGAAACTGAATGTCTCAAAGACTGAACTACTGCTGTTTCCACCATCTAATAGATCTGTCCCTGATATCTCCATTGCAATCTCTGGCCTTACCATAACTCCTAGGCAGTATGCCCACTGCCTTGGGGTTTTGTTTGACTCAGACCTTTCCTTCACCCCCCATATCCAATCACTCGCATGCTCATGTCATCTCCACCTCAAAAACATCTCCAGAATCCGCCCTTTCCTTACCACAAATACACTAAAGACACTTATTGTTGCCCTGATTCACTCTCGCCTTGACTACTGTAACTCCTTACTAATCGGTCTTCCCCTTACTAAACTCTCCCCTCTACAATCTATTCTGAATGCAGCGGCCAGGCTCATCTATCAGTCTAGACGCTACAGCTATGCCTCCGGTCTGTGCTGATCACTACATTGGCTGCCTATTCAATACAGAATACAATATAAACTTATCACCCTCATCCACAAGGTTCTCCATAATGCTGCACCTCCCTACATTTCCTCCCTCATCTCTGTCTACCGCCCAACCCGTACTCTCCGTTCACTCAATGACCTAAAACTAACATCCTCTATTATCAGAGCCTCCCACACTCGTATACAAAACTTCTCCCGAGTTGCACCACTTCTTTGGAATGCTCTATCCCGGACTATTAGATTAACCCCCAATTTCCACATCTTCAAGTGTAAACTAAAGACATATCTTTTCAGACAGGCCTATTACAACTCCTAATGTAAACCCTTCCGTAGTTAGAATCCCTAAAACTTACCCTCCTCTGTTGATGCTCCAACATTACCTCACAGGATATGATGCTGTATCAGACTAACTTTATATGTCCAGGCACCATCTGCACGTTAAAAGACACAACTGGTGATAGCTCATACAGCTTTATATATGTGTAATGACATAACCCCTATTACAAAATTGTCTGACCATTGTACAAGCAATGCTACGTCTGTTGCCGCCCCTGCTACCTCTTGTGTCACCCCCTCTACCTCATAGATTGTAAGCTCATGCTAGCAGGGACCTTAGTCCCAGTGTGTGAATTGACTATTTCTTTGTAATGTATCTTTTTTGTCAGTACTTGAACCCTACAAATTGTACAGTGCTGCGGATTATGTTGGCGCTATATAAATAAAATGTATTATTACATGCTTTGCTGCATCTGGCACAGGGTGTTTTGAATCTGTGCAGGGTACAATGAAATCTCAAGACTATCAAGGGATTCTAGAGAGAAATGTGCTGCCCAGTGTCAGAAAGCTTGGTCTCAGTCGCAGGTCATAGGTCTTGCAACAGGATAATGACCCAAAACACACAGCTAAAAACACCCAAGAATGGCTAAGAGGAAAACATTGGACTATTCTGAAGTGGACTTCTATGAGCCCTGACCTAAATCCTATTGAGCATCTTTGGAAGGAGCTGAAACATGCCGTCTTGAAAAGTCACCCTTCAAACCCGAGACAACTGGAGCAGTTTGCTTATGAGGAGTGGGCCCAAATACCTTTTGAGAGGTGCAGAAGTCTCATTGACAGTTACAGGAATTGTTTGATTGCAGTGATTGCCTCAAAAGGTTGTACAACAAAATATTAAGTTAAGGGAACCATCATTTCTGTCCAGGCCTGTTTCATGAGTTTTCTTTTTTTTTAAATTCTGTTGAAGCATGGTTGAAAAGCAATGTCTGACTTTCATTTGTTCATTTTCATAAAATTTTTTATATATTATTACTTTTGTTAGATTCAAGTTATTTCTGTGACCATTGTGAGTTTTTCTTTCAATAAACGAGGGGTACCCACAATTTTGTCCACGTGTGTAGATTTTCATGCAGAGATTAAATGGGAGTCTCTCTTCTGTATGAAGGAAATTTGAGAGTACAAAGACCCTAATAAGAATAATTGTGATTCTTTTTAGTAAATAATATGATAGTAATTCTAATCACTTTACCACCCTAGACCACCAGGAATATACCCATCAACTACTTAATCTCCATCTCCTCTCTTTAACTTACTGTTTTACTAAAAAGAATCATTTTAGGTCCATTTACAAAGAGTCTGCAGGCAACTGGAAGATGAGGAAAATGCCAAATTCCCATAATAACTTATATTCACTTGTGTTACTGATTTATGTAATTCTTACCTTTATTTTTGACTATAGCAGAAACCCACTTGGTAGCAGATCTAACATTGTCACTATCAGTGACATCAAGGACTATGGTTTGCACTCTACTAGAAGTCTCCTTCTTTAGGTTTTCAGCCCCCTTCTCTGTTAGACAGGACGCAAGGACATTCATTCCACGTTTGTCCAGTTGCTTTGCCAGCAGGTATCCAAATCCTGTGTCACATCCGGTGATAAAAACATATTTATCTGACAGATTCTCCAGTATTTGACTCTGTCTGTACCATCTGTATAGAAGGGCGAACCCCAGCAATGCTAGTGCAAGGAACCACATGACAGTAGTAGAAATGAATCACTGTACTAAGCAAAGAGAGATAAAAAAGATGTTGAATTGAATCCAGAAATCATCACGACCTGTCAATTCTCATGTAACCTCTTCCAGCTATTGGCAGTCAGTAAAGTTCTTTCTCAAAAACCTTTCTCAGGCACACATACCCAGCTCACTTCTTATCATAAAAAGTCATAATAAGGTCTCCATCATACAGGGAAGTGATGTTAACTTTAGTACTCAGCTAACAAAGTAAGAATCAAAAACCTGGACTAAACTGCCCTATATAAACCAGGTATGAAGGACAAACCTATTTTGTTTGTATAGCTGTTCCTTGTTTTTTTTTTTGTTTTTTTTTATGAAATTAGATGCATCATAATTTGCACTGTGAGAATCTAGCTTAGGCCAGGACCACAGACAGCGTGATCGCAGCAGGTTAGCTATGATCAGCACTGGGAATTGTGGTTTACTGCCTATATATACTACTGCTGGTATATGGAGTGCCGTACCTGCTGCAGTGTGCAGATCTGCCCAATCACAAACACTGCTTGTGTACATATACATTGCCATACATGCAGTTCACGCATGTGTGTCTCACGCCACATAAACCCAGAAGCGAATCGCTCTACATACTGTCTCTATGTCATTGGATGTGGAAACAACTCATCATAGTGGGGTTCGCTTCATCATTCTAGATAGGAGGGAATGAGACAGTTGATGATGTGATGGCAATGCTTAGCTGCTATAAACACCTCCCAATGCACTCTTGTCTAATTTGCATAATAATAAAATAGGGAATTACAACAAAATAAGGTGGAGATTCTGCCTTCAAAATATAGTATTGAGTACTATAAGGCCCTGTGGCTATGTTAAGTAATTTTTATAAAGTTGAGGAATTTTTTAATAAAAATAATTCACACTTCTCCTTAACCAGGTGCTTTATTAATATGGTGCTCATTCTGAACACTATGTGGGCAATTTACAAAGACTGGTGTATAGAACTACAGTCTTATTGAATGGCTGTGTCGAAATTAAATGCACCATAAGTATTAGGAGGTGTACATCTCTTAATAATTTTGCCACGTTAGGTGGCCCATGCACCAGAAATTTAAATCAGCCATTGTTTCCAAAAGTATATTTGTTGGTGTTTGAATCCCTGTCCCCTTTCTGCCTGCTTTTAAGAAAAGTGGCAGGCGTGGCACAAATTGGGAAAAAGTCACAATTTTATGGCCGTGCACCAAAAAGTGCTAATTTTGACATAACTTATGTGAATCAGGAATGTTCAGTGAATCAGAGTAGGGAAGCAGGAGAAGAAAATCAGTTCCAGGCACCTTCCCCTTCATGTTCACATTGCAAAGGAGGCACCAAAACTAACTGCATCAACTACATTGGAATCAGTGGATTGGCACCTATTAAACGGTGCAAATAGCTAGAGTTGGTGGAGTTTATAAAATATCCTCTTTAAGCTGACCTTACACTTTAGTTTATTTGATGGCTGAAATGGTTCTAAAAATACTGCAAACAATTTTGTGCTTGTGGCAGCAGACTTTAGTGTGCCAAAAATAAATCAGCTGTGTTGGAAATTTTTGGCCAAATGCAGGTTTTCTCTAATTCCATCCCATTCTGAATTTTTGTCTAGCTTCCCAGTATATTGTATGAAATACTAAATGGTACCATTACAAAGTACAATTTGTCCTACACAAAGAAAACAAAAAACCCTAATATGGCTCTGTGAATGAAAAAAATAAAAAGTTAAGGCTTGTGGAAAGGTGTGAAATAAAAAACAAAAAAACGAAAAAATAGCTGGGCGGGACGGAGTTAAGGAACCAATCTCCAAAATTAACTACTTTTCCTTAACTGGTTGTACTACAATAAATACATAAAAGAAATCTTAGAGGGCCCAATAAAAACAATACCTCATCCCACTAGCTCATCATCTGGGTTTTGTGTAGGCAACACTAGCTAGCATCCATGGCTAATGCTTCCCAATAGGGCAACCACATGCCCATATCTTTGACCGCTTATGTGACCATGTCTTCATAGTGACTTCAGGGTATGGTTTGTTTGGCTTCTGGCGCTCATTCTCCACCCCTCTTGACTTTATCCTCCTAGTTTACATAAAGAATAAGACTGGGGCCCCATGTGGCATAAACGCCGCAGTTTGGCCGCAGCGGAAAACGCAGTGGAAAAAAACACCGCGTTTTACAGTCCCTGCAAATCCCATCCACACATCGCGGAATAATACATGCAGTGGACACGCTGCGCATGCTGTGATTTCCAAAACCTTCAGAATTTTGGAAATCGCAGCATAACAATTATACCTACGGAAACACCGGCGGTTTCAATATAGGTATAATGGAATCAGAAGGTCTGCAGAAGAAACCTCTGCAGACTTTCTGTGAAAAGTGCTGTGTTGCTACGGCGATTTTTCCAACAGCACTTTTTTACTGTGGCCCGCTATGTCTGGCCTTAGCCTAAAAGTTATTTTTCAAGAATACCAGCATTGCAGGGCTATGAGGACATCACTGGATAAGCCGTTGGACAACCTGCCAGGTAGTGAGCTTGGTTCTATTAGCTAAAATCTGCTAGGCGAGATTCCCTTTAAGTATATTAAAAAAATGTTTACAAAACACAACACAAAAAAACGGGAGTTACACTTTTAGGCCTCATGCATATGACCATGTGCACAGTCAATGTGCTAGCCCATTAATTTCTATGGCCCCATATACATGACTGTGTCTTTTCACAGTCTAGTATATGGGGCTGTAAGCCGGGAGCAAAATTCAGGACAGGTCCTATTCCTGTCTGTTTTGCAGACCGTGCTCACTTGCCTCATTGAATGGAACCGCAGGGGCACGGGCAGCTTATGGATGGCATTGTGTACATGTCGCCTAACAACTTGACCATCACAATGCACAAACAAAACCTTAGGACTTGTGCCTGTTCTCGGTCCTGGCCTGGTCTTTATAATTTAACCCCACCCAGCACTATTTTTCCTCTTACATATATACACACGTGGACAAAATTGTTGGTACCTCTCGTTTAATGAAAGAAAAACCCACAATGGTCACAGAAATAACTTGAATCTAACAAAAGTAATCTCTTATATATATAAAAATGAGTTCCTGTCTGTCTGTCTGTCTGTTCTTTATGCGCGACCAAACGACTGGACCGATCCTCACCAAATTTGGCACACATGTACATCAGGTGTCCGGGAATATTATAGACTGGGTCTCAGCTCTCTTGGACGTACCGTTCCTGAGGTACAGTATTCCCAAAAAATGACCAGCATTAGTCTATACAAGCCTGCAAGTCTTTCACTCATATTCCAACTGTCATACACATGGTCACATGTCCCTTATCAGCCAATAACAGCTCGCAGGCGCTTACTCTCCTCAGGCACACAGGTTTCCATAGCAACCAAGCTATGTATGACCTGTATTAGTGAATAGCAGTTCACAGGACCTTAAATATTCAGTCATATCGCGTGTATCAGCCAATATAAGTTCACATTTAATTTACCAGGTTTCCATAACAACACAGCCATAAATATACTGTACCTATACTGGACTCAGTGGCGTAACTAGCAATGGCAGGGCCCCAAGGCGAACATTTGACATGGGACCCCCCCCCCCCCCCCCGCACAAACTGCATTCCTGCACACACTATTATGCCCCATACTCTCCTCAGGCACACAGGTTTCCATAGCAACCAAGCTATGTATGACCTGTATTAGGGTGGGTTCACACCTGCGCTTCAGTCCGTCCGTTGCCAATCCGAGAGAAAATCTCAGCGAACGGGATTGGCATCGGATACAGACAGGTCAGCGACGCATTGGTTAAAAACCCATTCATTTGAATGGGTTTTTAAAGCAATGCGAGGGTGTCCGATTGCACCCTCTGCGCTGTGAAACCGTTTTTTTTCCTCGGACACGAAGTCCTGCATGTCCGACTTTGTTTCCGACGAAAAAAAAGGATTCGCAGCGCAGAGGGTGCAATCGGACACCCTCGCATTCCTTTAAAAACCCATTCAAATGAATGGGTTTTTAACCAATGCGTCGCTGACCTGTCTGTATCCGATGCCAATCCCGTTCGCCGAGATTTTCACTCGGATTGGCAACGGACGGACTGAAGCGCAGGTGTGAACCCACCCTTAGTGAATAGCAGTTCACAGGACCTTAAATATTCAGTCATATCACGTGTATCAGCCAATATAAGTTCACATTTAATTTACCAGGTTTCCATAACAACACAGCCATAAATAGACTGTACCTATACTGGACTCAGTGGCGTAACTAGCAATGGCAGGGCCCCAAGGCGAACATTTGACATGGGACCCCCCCCGGCAACCCCCCCCACGCACACAAACTGCATTTCTGCACACACTATTATGCCCCATAGTGGCCCCTGCATACACTATTAGGCCCCATAGTGGCCCTTGTGCACAGTATTCTGCCCCATAGTGGCCCCTGCACACAGTATCATAGTGGCTCCTTCATATAGTATTATGCGCACTTCCCGCTACTTCTTCAATGTTGGACCAGATGTCACGTGAGCCAGGCATGTATCGCAATGCATAATGACGTCAGACTGGCCACCGACATCTGGGACGCCACCAAGGAGGCCCGAAGTCTGCTGAAAAGACCCCAGAGTATAATGATAGCAGTGTTTGTGGGGTTCACGGCCCACAGGCCTTACTTACCAATCCCCGCTCCTGAGCAGGAGTGGGGATCGTTAAGTAAATAGGGCCCGTTACCTGCTGGTGTTAAAAAAAAACAAAAACATCAGAGGCCCGCCGGGTCCCCTAATGTCCTGGGCCCTGTGGCGGCTGCTACCACTGCTAAACCGGTATTTACGCCACTGAATGGACTGCCATACTGGATTTCAGCATTCTTATAAATTGAAATGTTTTTTAAACTACTCATGTCCCCTGCAGCAAAACACATGGCTGCTGCTCAAGCTAATGAAAGCTCTCAGCAGACCCAAGCCTGTCTCCAATCTGATAAGGTATGTTACAGACAACAGCGAGCTGCTGAAACTCCCCAGCAGACCCAAGCCCGTCTCCAATCTGACAAAGCATTGTCAGCCACATGTACACAGCTGCACTCCAGGTTTCAATAACAACCCAGCCATTTTTCTTCATTGCTGTAGGTCAGCTTTAAAGGGGCAGGGCGCTGTGGATGACACTGTTACACAAGGTCACATACACACAGCTTTACTCCAGGTTTTCCATAACAACCGATCGCAGGTTTTTCACTGATATCCAAACTGAGATGCACATGATCACATGACACTTATGGACCAATGGAAAATCGCAGGTTCAGTCTTGACATACACACAGCTTTACACCAGGTTTCCATAGCAACCAAGCTATTTATGTCCTGTATTAGTCAATAGCAGTTCGCAGGTCCTTAAATATTCAGTCATATGACGTGTATTAGCCAATGTAAGTTCACATTTCATTTACCAGGTTTCCATAGCAACACAGCCATAAATAGACTATACCTATACTGGACTGCCATACTGGATGTCAAGTGCAAAACTGGCCAATTCTTATGGGGTCACTACACAAACAAAAAATGAAATATACCCGTGCGAAGCCGGGTCCTTCCTCTAGTAATATATAAAAATTCTATGAAAATGAACAAATGAAAGTCAGACATTGCTTTTCAACCATGCTTCAACAGAATTTTTAAAAAAAGAAAACTCATGAAACAGGCCTGGACAGAAATGATGGTTCCCTTAACTTAATATTTTGTTGCACAACCTTTTGAGGCAATCACTGCAATCAAACGATTCCTGTAACTGTCAATGAGACTTCTGCACCTCTCAACAGGTATTTGGGCCCACTCCTCATGAGCAAACTGCTCCAGCTGTCTCGGGTTTGAAGGGTGCCTTTTCCAGACAGCATGTTTCAGCTCCTTCCAAAGATGCTCAATAGGATTTAGGTCAGGGCTCATAGAAGGCCACTTCAGAATAGTCCAATGTTTTCCTCTTAGCCATTCTTGGGTGTTTTTAGCTGTGTGTTTTGGGTCATTATCCTATTGCAAGACCCATGACCTGCGACTGAGACCAAACTTTCTGGCACTGGGCAGCACATTTTTCTCTAGAATCTCTTGAGATTTCATTGTACCCTGCACAGATTCAAGACACCCTGTGCCAGATGCAGCAAAGCAGCCCCAGAACATAACAGAGCCTCCTCCATGTTTCACAGTAGGGACAGTGTTCTATTCAAGATATGCTTCATTTTTCCATCTGTGAACATAGAGCTGATGTGCCTTGCCAAAAATTTCGATTTTTGTCTCATCTGTCCATAGAACATTCTCCAAGAA
The DNA here is from genome assembly GCA_947044405.1 of Leptodactylus fallax. Taxonomy (NCBI): domain Eukaryota; kingdom Metazoa; phylum Chordata; class Amphibia; order Anura; family Leptodactylidae; genus Leptodactylus; species Leptodactylus fallax. The sequence continues at coordinate 5,029,544 of CAMRHE010000029.1, read as the reverse complement.
GCTTTGTAGCTTGTTAACATTTAGTTTGGCAAATTACTTTTGTCAGAATCAAGTTATTTCTGTGACCATTGTGGGTTTTTCTTTCATTAAACGAGGGGTACCAACAATTTTGTCTACATGTGTATCTCCTTTTTCACTATGTTCATGCCCTTCTAATATTTGTGGGTCATAATAGCCCCAATTATGGCTCCTTTCCCTGAGTATGTAGCACTTGATTCTCTTTCTTACCTTAGGTTTGTGTAATCCGGAGTGACGTTGTGAAGATGTTCAGGACTGGACTGTATACACACTCTCGATCACATACAGTTGGATACTTTTATCTAGTAGAAAAGTAAAGAAACAAATACAGAAAAGCAAATAATCTACAAGACACAGTAATAAACTGCATTAACTGTACTCTGTCTGAAGCGAGAGATGGGTGTGAAAACTAGGAAGAATGCACCAAGATGTATATAGCTAGTGTGTGTCCCTCTCCTACCTGTTACTGAGACATATGTGCCTGGTTCTCAGTGATAAGGATTGTGTACTGGCTGACTGCAATACAAAGTTCAGAATGAGTAGAGGAACTTTGGCCCCATGTTCATGGCTGTATTCAGGATATGTCTTACCTGGATTCCAAATATCGTTCCCATAGGTAGTCTAAGGACCATACAGCACCTCCTTTGTACATGCTATTGCAGTGTGAATGTGTCCTAAGTATGTTTACTTTTATAAAGGACAGAACTTTTGGGGGAGGGTAGTCTCTGAGATGACAGGGGAGGTTAATAACCTTGTTGTAGTCTCTGTCTTCATCATTTGTTATGTAATCCTATACTCTGTTAAAAGAAACCCGATAAGATTAAAGTCCTTTACTGCCATAAAAGGGTCATATAGATCTTCAATATGTCAGAGGTCTGAAAAACAGCTATAACCCCTCTTACAGAAATGAATTACATTTTTGCTAATATAATTAAACATTTTGTAGAGTTTTAAAGATTTTCTGTAACGATCTTAGTGGTGAGGATCAGTTACCAAAGGATGCAACCAAGAATGCAGACACTTTTTATAGTCTGGCACTTATCAGAAACCTATCCATAATTTCCTTATTGCTGCCAGGTTATCTTCTCGAGCATGCACTGTCCCAGCCACAATAAGGAAATCATGCTGGGGTTTTTGATAAGAGCTAGAACATAGAAAGCTCATGGTCATATCTATTGGCAACCGACCAAAACAACAAACTGTCAACACTAAGATGGTTAGAGAAAATCTTTAAAACTATGCAGAATATAGCAAAAATGTTTAACTATTAATTGCTACACATTTAAATATGGTTATGTTTGTGGAAATACCCCTTTAACTGGCCTATTGTGCTCCCTTTAGGCCAAGGCTCCACGTTGTGCAAACTTAGATCTAAATGAGTTAAACTTTATCACCAACTTTTCCATTCCCATTGGTAAGATCCAAATTAAACTGGAACTGGACTGGACTTTGACATAGCCACACATATACAGTATGTCTTATCTGACTATGTGACATCTTCTGTTCTTAAACCAGAGTTTCCTTTTTTATTAGCCCCAATAAAATACTCCTTCAAACACTGTTACAAATGTCACCCTAAATAATACTTCTTCATATCCATTGCTAAAAACATCACTCAACACTGCCATTACACTAGTTAAATGTAATGAATCAAATAGCTCCCTACTGTCCTTGAGCTGTTGTCCACCCTATCATTACTATTTATATAAGGTAGCAAAAACCTGCTCGACTCTCCCTTCCCTTGCAAATTAAAGAAAAAGTACTCTGTCGGCACGCTGCAGATTTTGTTGCAGCATTTTCTGCATCTGAAAATCTGCTCCATTCCATTGTTTTGGCAGCAAACATGTGAATATCTGCAAGCCCTTTTCAGATGAATATAAAAGATTTTCATTCATAGAAACCTTTGCGTGATCCTTACCTTCTCATCTAGAAGTCACCTCAAAACTCTCAGTGCAGAGTCTCTGTTGTGTTCCTCCTCAGAGTGCTTCCACATTTCCCAAGTCATCTTGTAAGCCAACCAGGTGGCCTTTGGAAATGACATCTGCGCACAAAATATTCAAATACAGCTTCATAAAAATAAGTCAATAACACAAGAAAGTTGGCACTAATTCACACATATTGTTTTTTTCTCCAATATGTAACTGGACAAAGAACTGTGTCAACTGAGGTTACAATGGTGCTCAGCTTCACAAGAGGCACAGCCTGGAGTAATCCACTTTTTATAAGAAGAAAACAAATAACAGCGGCACTCACCAATCCTCCTCTATAAAAACTCTTCTTTATTATGCTCTTTTTACATAGCGTTGTGGAAATGAAGTAGTGCATGCATGGCTTCGGCTGTTTCATGACTCTGCTTTTCCAGGAAAACTCCTTGGGGCCACTTGGGGACATTTACCTCCAAAAGTAGTGATATACAACTTAAATTATGTTTTAGTTGAAGTTATAGATGGAAAATTGTAGACATCAGCATACAGGAAACACTACATGAGTAATCATCCTCAACATACAAAGGTAGCAGCCCTCTATAGTCAGACTATGAGGTTAAACAAGATCAAAAACAACCCCCAGACTTTATACTAGTCAAGCTCAACGTTTGAAAATAAGGGATACCTGGAGAAACTGGTTGATAAAGCCGTGGAAAGAGTTGCTAGACTGGATCAAGGTTCAAGGTCTACTCCAAAGGCTGATCAGATCAGGGTAATTGTTAGGAAAAACTGGTATGATTGAAAAGGATCTGGTTCTACAAGCTCTACTGGTGAGGCAGCCTTTATGACATTCAGGCAGAGTAAGAATCTAAAAGACGTCTTAATCGGGGTGGGTTCACACCTGCGTTCCAGTCTGTCTGTTGCCAATCCAGTGAAAATCTCGGCGAATGGGATTGGCATCGGATACAGACCGGTCAGCGACGCATTGGTTAAAAACCCATTCATTTGAATGGGTTTTTAAAGCAATGCGCGGGTGTACCCTCTGTGCTGTGAAGCCGTTTTTTTTTCGTCGGACACGAAGTCCTGCATGTCCGACTTTGTTTCCAACGAAAAAAAAGGATTCGCAGCGCAGAGGGTGCAATCGGACACCTGCGCATTGCTTTAAAAACCCATTCAAATGAATGGGTTTTTAACCAATGCGTCGCTGACCGGTCTGTATCCGATGCCAATCCCGTTCGCCGAGATTTTCACTGTATTGGCAACGGACAGACTGGAACACAGGTGTGAACCCACCCTCAGAAGTAAAATGAGAGAAAGGAGAAATAATTAGATTGAAAAAGGAATCCGAAAACAATTCACAAAACTTTGATGGGGAAGTTGTCAGTTTTGCCAATTGAATTTTCAACAACATAATTTTAGGTTAGAGGTTTAGAGTAGGGGGAGATAGGCACAAAGTATTACTGACAAGAGAGGCAAAGTGAATAATATCCCTAGACATATTGCGGTTAAAACGATTAAAATGATTTATTATTGTCGTGGCCTGTAAGATTTTTTTTTAAATGTTAATGGGAATTATGTGGCTGAGCATTTTGCGTATAGCACAGTATCAGTCACATGCTTAGTGTAGTGCTATGGCAGTCCTATGCATACTGGTTTCCTTGCATCCACTTATGACGCGTCTACATTTATAAGATGTGCCAACGCCTGGGTCAGGTGATCTGGAAGAAGCGCATAGTCCTGAATCAGCCATAGCACTGTGAATACGTTGCTTTATTTCCACAATGCAATCCAACCAGCATAATAAAGAAAAGGTTTTTTTTGTTTTTTTTTATAGGGGAACACTGCTGCCATTTGTTTACTTTTTATGAAACATTCATGAATGTCAAGCAGCTACACAGAAGTCTAACATCACAATATACAATACCAACTGTCAACAATCTCATGAATAAATCTGGGCTTGGCAAATGATTAAAGAATGCTACAAAGTATAGTAAATTTTCAGATTGAAAGAACGCTAAAAATCAAGTTTATTAATTCTCAATTAAAATAATGAGGATGAGATAAATCCAACCAGATTTATACAAACATTCAGGCTTCTGGGTGGGACTGAAATGAAGCCAACCAAATTCACATAAATATTCAGGCTTCTGAGTGGTGGTGAGAGTCATGGATAGATACAAAGCAGGGTATAATTCAGTCATCTTCTGCAGTGTAGACACCCAATACTGACAACCACCAGACAAAGCAAAAGTGAGGCCCCAACCCAGACTGATACAGAGGTGATTATTGTATTTAGAAATACACTGGTACCCTATTAGGGCATCAGAAGCACCGTCATGTATTTACAAATATACCAAAGCGTCTTTTGCACACAATACGCACACTTTGATGTAAAGGCGATAATAATATTAAAAAATACACTTGTGACCTTTTAGTGCATCTGAAGCACAATTATGTTTTGCACATAGTACTCACACCTTACATCGCTGCACTAGCAACATTTTTTTCCCTGCCCTCGAGCAAATTCAACTCCAGAGATGGTTTTTGGGAAAGCTGGGTAACCTGAGAAGGAAACAAATTCTTTCTGAACCTCCACCCATACATAGAAAGCACAGCAGAAAGGAGAGATCTTCGGACTTATCACCAGCAACCAACTTGCGAGTGTGGCGGAATATACCCGCCATTGTTTTCCTTCCAGACAACAAAGCACTCAAAAGGTTACCTGCCATCTTATACCCCTTGACCAATCGCTTCCCAGGTCCTCTTACGATTATACGCAATTGTCCATCTTTTATTGCTCCCTGGGCCCCTCCTACCGGGTTCGCGGAACTCCACTGACTACAAGTGATTATACTTGCCATCCTCTCCTCCTCTGCACTCCATCTCCTTGATTATAGTTATTTGCTTTCTGCCAACACTTTAAAATTACCTGGGTATTATCGTGGCTGGGAAGTGGAGTTTGGGAGGCATTTCAGTAAGACTCATGGGCATAACTTGTTTCACTTCACTCATAAATCCCAGATTGTGACAAACGAGTAGGAGACTTCATTTAAGATCCTCTCCTCTCCTTTTTACAGGGTCCCTGCCATTTTGCATAAATGTTACCCATCGTGCTCATACTCTTGTTGGCATTATGGTTGTGGGTAGGGAACGATATGTCATATTTCATGGGGTTTCCCACTTCTTCTTTTTGGTCCCAGGTAGTGTCATACACGTCAACTATTGCGGGAGCACTGCTCTCCAATACCTCAGAAGCCTTGCTCTTATTCATGCTTCCCATAGGTTTTTCTAAATACAAGCACTCTCCTGCAGGTAGCAAAAAATGTACTTCCAAGGCATTGGAAGAGCCAATGGTAGAAGAGTGGTTTGCAGAGGAGATCTTTCTATACCAAGTGGAAGACCTCATTCCTCATACTACGGCCCAACGGGAGTGCTTCATTTGAACCTGGGGCCCTTGATTGCCTTCCAGTACTCGGATTCCTACTGTCAATGTTGAGTGGACTGCCTAAATGCTCGGGTATCTTCTCCGTAGGTTCATCGCCTGGGTCCTGGGTATTGATCTAAGCTGCATCATCGCCACCTTGTGGACATATGCACTTTCTACTTTAGAATGTCAAGTGGTGCTTCCTTTGTTCTTACCTCTTCCTCCCCAACCCCCTCCTTCCCCTCCCCGTTCTTCTACTGTTTGATTTGGTTTACGTCTTTATTTGGTCTAACTCCAACCTAACAGACTCCTCACCTTCCATAAATATTCCAGACAGCTGTATTATTTATACTACATTAACCTTGCTTAATTTTAGAAGTTAAAATGGGAAATTACCATAATTTCGTAGAAGACGCATCTGCCATTACTACATACCTAACATATCCCACTACTTTCTCATTTGCCTGACCACTCAGCCTACGTGAATCTGACCCAGTATAGTTAATGCACTGTAAACTCTGGAGTTCCAAACTAAAAAGTGACTAACATCAAACATACTTTATTAGCACAGAGGGAAAATAAATAAAGAGCTGCCAAAGAGATTGACTGATTTATCTGTGGAAGTCACAATAACCCACGATTGAGATCAAAAGGCATTTCAAACTCCTTAACTTTCCACAGCAAATCCTACTCCCATGTACATCATGAGCTGAAAGCCTTAAACCCCACTATCAGCCTAACTCATGCACTACTAGCTCACCTCAAAGTATGATAAATTCAATAATCCATGCAACAAACCAAAAGTGAGTGATTAAATCAAGAAACAGATCCCTGAATTTACCTAGATCAAATTATATTGTTATCCAACCATACTTAGAAGAAGACCAACTAAACTCCTCTATGATGAGGAGCCTCAAAAGACAAAAACAAAGAATAGACTCCTTCAATGATGATGACTGCACTATGGGCTGGTTCACATCTGTGATTGGGTTTCCGTTCGGGGAGTCTGCTTGGGGACCCCCCAAACGGAAACCTATACGCATAAAAAGCGGTTTACCTGGGAAACCACACAAACCCCATAGACTATAATAGGGTCCGTGTGGTTTCCGCTCGGTTTCCGTATGAAACATGCGGAAACATACGGAGAGGAAAGTGCTGCTTGCAGCACGCTTGCTTCGTGCGAAAACTGAGCAGAAACCACATGGACCCCATTATAGTCTATGGGGTCCGTGTGGTTTCCCAGGTAAATCGCTTTTTATGCATATAGGTTTCCGTTCAGGGGGTCCCCAAGCGGACTCCCCGAACGGAAACCTGAACGCAGATGTGAACCGGCCCTAAGAGAAACCTTCCAGATTTGCAATTCACACTCTTGGTGCTGATGCTGAAACAATCATTGTTGACCTGATGAAAGATATGCTAATAGCTCTGAAAGGCTCAATACAAGCAGACATGACTAAAATGGCTCACAAAATATCATTACACATAGATGATCTCAGAGATATAGTCAACCATATAGAAATTAAAATGGGTGAGTTTGTTACTGCCCACAACTCTCTAGTGGATGCCCATATTTTCTCCCTGAGAAATTACATGTTCCAGATCATTTCATTCTATACCAACCTGTCACAGTTTACTATTCAAGAAAGAAGCTGCAACCGGTCCCTCCTCTCCTGAGAGAGAATATAATTCTCTATAAATGGGGATATCCAACAAAGCTAATTATTACAAGAGGAAACAACACCTTTATCATTCTAAATCTAGATGATGGACTGTCTCTTCTCAAAAAATAGGATATCATTTAATATGGAGGAAACCAGGACTCAAAATAATTCAAAAGAGTAACCCTCAAACTTGCCACCCTATATAGAGTCTTTAATCATAAGAATGATGGCCCAGCTAAATTCACTTTATGAGCTCTTACCCTAATAAGAATATAATCTTCAAGGTTAAATACTGTGACCTTCATTGTATTGTCTTTTTGTACATTTTATTTGTTGTTTTGATGTTTTAGTTTCACAATGCCATCAGGATATACACATTCCCCCAGGAATAAGGAAGATTAACCACATAATACTGTCTAACTTGGAAAAGGATACTAAACCAAAACATCAGTGAAGGGATAATGTCTGCTCAAAGCATGTACAGTTGTGCTAAAAAGTACCCCGGCAGATTTTTTGGTTTTTTGGCCTTTTTTCAGAGAATATGAATGGTAACTGTAGTGCTTTACAGTAGGAATGGTGTTCCTTTCATCATAGGTCTTGTTGACACCTCTCCAAATGTAACGTTTATGGTTGTGGCCAAAAAGTTTGATTTTTGTCTCATCACTAAAAATTACCTTGTTCCAGAAGTTTTGAGGCTTGTCTCTGTGCTGTTTGGCGTATTGAAGGCGAGATTCTTTGTGGCATTTGTGCAGTAATGGCTTTCTTCTGGCAACTCGACGATGCAGCCCATTTTTCTTCAAGTGGCTCCTTATTGTGCATCTTGAAACAGCCACACTGATAGTTTTCAGAGAGTCCTGTATTTCAGCTGATGTTATGTGTGGGTTTTTCTTTGCATCCCGAAAAATTTTCCGGGCAGTTGTGGCCAAAATTTTGGTTGGACTACCTGACCGTGGTTTGGTTTTTACAGAGCTCCTGAGTTTCCATTTGTTACTCACAGTTTCAACACTGCTGACTGGCATTATCAATTTCTTGGATACCTTTTTGTATCTCTTTCCTGTTTTATACAGTTCAACTACCTTTTCTGTAGATCCATGGACAATTCTTTTGCTTTCCCCATGACTCACAATCCAGAAACGTCAGTGGCTGGAGGAAAGATGCAACAGTCTGTCTGGATCCCAGAAACTCACTCAGCTTTTATGCACACACACTGATTACAAGCAAACAGGTCACAGGTGAGGATGTTACCTTTAGTAGTCATTCAAACCCCTTTGTATCAACTTCTGGGCATGTTATCAGGCCAAAATCACCAGGGTATGTGAACTTTTGAACACAGTCATTTTGATGTTTTTGGTTGTCATTATGATTTAAAAAGAGAAAACACAGAAGTTTGGCAATAAATGGCTTCAACCAACCACTAACCATGAGTGGAGAAAAAGTTTTTGTGTTATCATTCATATTCTCTGAAAAAAGGCCAAAAAACAAAAAAAATCTGCCGGGGTATGTAAACTTTTTAGCACAACTGTATATGCCATTTCAACATAAAGCTCCCATCACTACAAGAAAATTATTATTACGATTGTGCTCCTTAATGTCAAGGGTCTGAAGCCAAAAAAATCAGCACTATGGTCAGAAGATCAAACCAATGACATCATATGTGCCCAAGAATACAATCTTAGGGGGCGTTCACACTACCGTTGGTGACTGTCAGTAGAGTCTGTTGCTATTGTCCGTTACAAGATTTTAGCATTGGACACTAGCTGAACCGTCAGAAATCTGTTAAAATTTCCATTCATTTCAATGGGTTTTTATATTGTGTCTGTTAGTGTCCGTTTGTGTCCGTTTACACTCAATCCGTCAGAAGTCCTTTTTTTTCCGCGGACAAAAAATCCTACATGCAGGACTTTTTTGTCCATTTGGAAAAACGGATTCTTGACGGACAGCAAGTGTCCGTTATTTTTTTAACATTGAAGTCTATGGGCAGGGTTGGACTGGCCCACCGGGGAACCGGTGAATCCACCAGTGGGCCCCGAGCCCCGACTATTAGTCCACATGTTACCAATGCAGATGCATTGGTCAGGGGCCCGATCGGGATCCTGACCATCTCGATCGGGCCCCTGACCAGTGGATTAACGATCGCGGTCGCAGGGGGTGCGAGCGGGCTTGGCGGGGTACGGGGCCCGCAGCCTGCTGGAGATGGCCGGGCCCCGGACCACTATGATAGCGGTCGGGGAAAGTTATTGGAAAGGGGCCCTGTCATATTGCAGGCCCCTTTCCAATAGATGGCAGGGCAGGGCACCCAGGGGAGGTGACTGAAAACAATAAATACATATTCTCACCTCTCCTGGGCACAGCGTTCTCTCTGGCACTCTCCCGTCATGTGACTGAGGTCTGTGATTAGGCCCCATTGGTCACATGGGATGCGGCAGCGTAATGATGTTAGTGCGCCCCCACGTGACCGCTGAGACCCAATCACAGGCCTCAGCAGCAACGTCTGAAGAGGGCCTGAAGACGCTGAAGACGGCAGGATGGAGCGAGGATGCCAAGGAAAGGTAAGGCTAGGTGAGTAGGAATGTTTGTTATTTTTATTCACCTTTCCTGGGCCTCTGATACTCTGGGATCTGAGGAGACCCCAGAGTGTAATAATAGCACTGATGCGGAGGGGGGCTAAAGGGGCGCATATAATACTGGGTGGGGGCCACTGTAGAGTATAGAATACTGGGTGGGGCCCACTGTGGAGCTTATACTCCATACAGTGGCTCCTTCACTGGTCCCCTATACTGTATGGGGACCATTGATGGGGTCATTATATTGTTGGAGGAGGGCAGTGATGGAGGCCAATAGCCTGGGGTACATTAAAGGGGTTGTGCAGGATAACATTTTTTTTTTTAAATTACGCCTGGGCAGGCGAAAAAAACAAAACAAAAAAGACCCCCAAACTTTCTCTCCTGTCCCCAGTGTCTCCCAGCGCGGTTCGGTCCTGCAGTTCTGTTGTTTTCTTCCAGCTGAAGCTCCCTCTGCACGTGACTACCTGTGATGTCATGTGACCCCTGAGGCCAATCAGCGGCCTAAGAGAAGGGACCGGAGATGTTACAGCCAGTAAGGACTTCTGGCAAAAAGAAGACGGCGGGACCGAACCGTGCTGGGAGGTGAGTATGTTTGGTGTTTTTTTTTTTGTTTTTTTTTGGGGGGGGGGGATTCACCTCCCCCGGACTAATTATAAAAAAGAAAAAAATTATACTGGACAACCTCTTTAAAGTGTGGCGCATTAGGGGGGCCCTGGGGGTATATTAAAGGGGTTGTCCTTGCATAATCTGTTATGGTTTATCCTCAGGATAGGCCATAGATACCTGATCTGTACGGGGCTGACCCTGGACCAATCAGCTGTATGGAGCCACATCTGATGCCCATCCTGTACACAATATGGGGCCAGCAGCAGAAAGCTCTGTCCTCTGTGTATTAGCCGGGCACCTTCACTACATCTCAGCACTTATTGAAATCTTTGGGAGCTGAGCTGCAGTGAAGTCGCATGACTGCTAAACAGCGGATGGAGCTTTCTGCTTCTGGCCCTGTGTTGTGTACAGAACGGGCGCCGGAAGTGGCTCCGAACAGCTGATGGTCCGTGTGTCAGCCCCTTACCGATCAGGTATTTATAGCCTATCCTAAGCTTAGGCCATAAAAAACATTAACCCTGGACAACCCCTTTAATATGCCCCACACAGTTTAATGTCCCCCCCACAGGATGTTAGCCCCATCACTGCTCCCACACAATATAATGACCCCATCACTGTTCCCCATACAGTATGAGGAACCAGTGAAGAGGCCACTATGTGGGGGGACCAGTGAAGTAACCATAGAAAAATTTGGCCCAGACAACCCCTTAAAAGAGTTTGTCCATAAACTGGAGCGACCACTGTGACGGCCGCCAGGCAGGTGTAAAAATAAGAAAATTTTTAAAAAAAGCATACTCACCTGTCCCCAGCACCCCATTGTCCCCTGACTCTGTCTGTTCGGTCTCATGGCGGCGCCTCATTTCTGGAAATCCTGTACCTAATTGGTCTTAGCGGTCACATGAGGTGCAGGACTCCCAGCAAGGAGTCACCGGCATGAGACTGAATGGACACTGGCAGCGGACAACAGAGTGCCAGGGACAGGCGAGTATGCTTTTTAATTAATTAATTTTTTACTTTACACCTCCCGCCAGCCACATGGGTTGCTCCAATTCCTCGACAACCTCTTTAATGCATTTATCCATCTTTCTAATATTGATGGCCTGCCCTTAGGATAGGCCATCAATTTTACATTTGCAATGATACAACAGCCAGGATTTCTGCAGATAAGTTTTTCCAGGACAGTGCGGCTACAGGTAAAGGTAACAATTAAAGGAGCCACGCTGTTCACTTGCCATACAAGGTGTAGCAGTAGGTTTAGGTAGTGCAGTGGTACACATGGTATAGTGGGTGAGCAGCATGGCTCCCGACATGTTATTACCGTTAGCCACCCTGTTTTGGTACCGCTGATCTGCAGGGGTCTTGAAGGTGGGCCCCTAGAAACAATTCCACTGGTGGGCCCTAGACATCCCAGTCTGACACTGTCTATGGGTAACGGACTTATAATGGACAGTAACTGATAGCCATCAGTTACTGTCCGTTATTTTATGTCCGTTTTTTTTCTGCGCATGCTCAGAAAGCAGAAACAAAAAAAAAAAACGGACAGTGTTAAAAAACGGACACTAACTGATGCTAATGTGTCCATTTTTTTAACTGATCCATTAATTGGATCAGTTAAAAAAACGAACACATTAACATCAGTTAATGTCCATTTTTTTTTTGTTAACGGACACCTTCATAATGGAATCCAACGGTAGTGTGAAACCTGCCTAATAGAATCAGATTTATTTATTTTGCTCACTTATATAGCGCCATCATATTCCGCAGCACTTTTACAAACATTGTCAGTTGTTGTCCCAGGGAAGTACATTATATAGGATGTGGCGGTGGGCGCTGCAGCATCACATGACCCATTGTTAGTGGCCATTTTCAGGCTACCAAGGTTAGCATTTCCCAATGAGATTCAACAAGACAACTTGTAGAGAGAATATATTAGTAAACTGCCGACATGCCTGTACCTAGTCTTCTGTACAGATTGCAGATACTTCCACATAGGATAAGTGTCTGCTGCTGATATCCCATTGCAGGAAACCAGCAGAGGATTTTCCTGATCTGCTCCACAACAAACAATGCTCAGAATGACATGCAGCATAAGCGGACATGAGGCTGCTTTGATACAAGTCCCCGTGTGCCACTGGACCAGACAGCTGTGGGAGACACCAGAGCACCAGGGACAGGTGAGTATGGGCTTTCTCTTTCTTATTTTCTTATTTTTCACCTTCCCCGACCTCTTTGCAGAAAACTGTAATTCCTGGGGAACCCGTTTAACATCTCAATATACTGAACATCACACTATAAAATACAATTCTAGCATGCATAATGGTACACATGTACAGAAGCAAACACAGATAGATTGACATTGATATACTATACACTATATACTCACTCATATACATTCATACCATATATTCACACACATACATTCATATACAATACCTGTCTACAAACAGGCAGTACTCACACAGTATATAAGACACATACTATAAACAAATATACACATATATACATATTAAGTATACATATTTTACCAAAAAATACATTCACATTTGACTGAATTGTTGGGTGCACTGGACATGGAGGAAACTCATGCACCTCTGTCTGGCAGTAGTGAAGCTCTTACATTGGGCAGACTTCTTCCTTCACACTATGATGTGCTGGATAAGTCACTTTTTGTGAGGAGGAGGGGCAGCAAAAGATGCCGCTAAGTGCCGGAAAAGCTTTACAAACTGCGATCAGCACACCCTGGGTCTGTCAAAGGTTTCTCTATTCCGGATCATTAGTCCTGACAGTAGGCAAAGTATGGGGCCCCATTGGGTGCGGGAGCCCTGGACAATTGCCCAGTTTGCCCCCCCCCCCCCAAAGCCAGCCCTGTTCCCACTTATGTAGCATCTTCAATACAGCAAGATTAGAGGGCACCTATGCAAAAGAGATGCTTCAGGCTATAATCACGACAATTCCCAAACCTGGCAAAAACCCAGTTTATGTAACTATAGACCAATCCCCTTATTAAAAGGAGATATTACACGATATGTTAAAATAGTGGCTTCCAGATTGTTAGATGTCCTGCCCAATTTGGACAATATAGAGCAGGTAGCGTTTATTAAAACCAGGCAGGCTCCAGATATCACTAGAAGAATTATAGACCAACTGGAATGGGTGGAAAAAACACACTCACCTTCACTGTTGGATGCAGGGAAGACGATCAATAGACTCAACTGGACGTATGTGCTCCGAGCTTTGGAGTCGTTCATATTTACTGTACTGATCCTCCAGTCAATTAAAGCGTTATACTCAAATCCATCTGTTAAAGTATTGACTAACACCTTGATGTCATACAATTCCACTAATCCTCACCTCCACAATGATAAATCCACACACAAATGCTCTCTTTGGTAAGTAAAAGTCCAAGCATAGCCAAACATATGGCATAGCCCAAAACTTTAGGCGGATTGGGAACTCAAATTTCAAAAACTATAATAGAGCAACAATATTAGACTCGATGAAATTCTGGTGGCAACCTTACACCAATAACAAAAGATGACTAGATATTGAGAAATCAATACAGATAACATAAAAGATATCCTCTATCCCAAAGCTTTTGCAGAAGTCCCATTATGAACCATCAAAACTACTATACAAACATGGAGCAAACTTACTAAAAACCGAACTATAACATACCGTATGAATTGAAAAATAACCTATGCATCTAATTGAAAAAATATCACTAGAAACAAAAAATTCTCAATGAAAACCATCATATGAACAACCTCTAGAACAACACTGACTTGTGTTGCTTTTCAGGCTTTTCTCACAAATATATAAACAAACAGAAATTCTATAAATTCCTCCAAGTCTGCTCTATACTAAGAAAACTTCCTTACCCACTTCTTCTCCTGCTAGCACCTTTAACCATGTGCTCTCCTCCATAGCACATGTGGGTTCACAAAACCATATTCAAAAATGGCATAGAGACTTCAATAAACAATTTGAAAATGACATATGGCCGAAAACCTATAGAATAATACTCAAATCTTCATCATGCACCAACCATTATGAACTATATCATAAAATACCACACAGATGGTACTTGAACCCTTACATGCTATCAAAAACCCTCCCTAATGTAGGTGAAACTGTGGGCAAATAGGCATACTACACACATTCAGTCCATCAATGCAACCTTTGCGGCATTTCATTCAAAATATAGTATATTCAATAACTCGCTGTTTAATATCTCTTATCACAGAATTAGTCATACAGGGAATAGGCCTAAACTCAATCTCCAAATGATATCAAACAGTTCTTTGTCACGGAATAACCCAGAACTGGAAATCAACTAATATACAACC